>JASVEL010000914.1:0-600000 GCA_032618575.1 Nicotiana noctiflora
AAGACGCCTCGAGGTCTTGGTAGTCACAGTGGCGCTCCTTTGAGGGGCCAATTCCAGCAGGACTGGGGATGTTCTTTCAGGACCGCACAGTTAGCTAGACCTGAGTATCGTGGTGGATCTTCTGGTCAGGGTTATCAGGGCTCTCAACAGAGTCAACCATCCCTCAGTGCACTTCCAACGCAGAGTTCATCTCATGCCCCATCTGTTCAGGGTTCATCCGGCCGAGTGCA
The DNA here is from genome assembly GCA_032618575.1 of Nicotiana noctiflora. Lineage (NCBI taxonomy): Eukaryota > Viridiplantae > Streptophyta > Magnoliopsida > Solanales > Solanaceae > Nicotiana > Nicotiana noctiflora. Next base: position 231 of record JASVEL010000914.1, read on the forward strand.
TCAGCTAGCCACTCTAGCATTAAGGGTTCCTTTTAGTCCCATTTCCCAGCATCCGGGAGTTGCTACGAGTGTCGTGAGTTCAGGCATATGCGGAGGGAGTCTTCTCGTCGTACAGCTAGTTTATCTCAGCAGAGGCGTCAGCCCTCATCTTTTGGCCCAGTATCTTCATTAGATTATAATATGAGTAGGAACCATTTCAGTTTTTCATTCGTAGGACCGTTATATTTTGATTAAATAAATCAACTATAAAACCTCTCACCCCAAAACAAGTAAGATGTTGTGCTAAGCCAGCTTATAGAGGGTGTTTCGCTAAGCTCATAAGGATGTTAAACTATATTATAAGTACTTTTTGATTTATTTATATATTTGGTAAGTTAAAAGTATTTATAAGTCAAAAATAAACCAAACGCATAAATTGGTCACTCCCGACTTATGAATTTTTTTAGCTTATAGGCACTTTAGGTTTGATGAAGATTTTTTACTATTTTATTCTTAAAATATTCTTTTTTAGAACAAAACTCTTACATTGATGCTCACTGCCTCAAGAAATTTTTAAAACATAACCCCCCCCCCCTGCCCCTTCCCTTCCGCCTCTTCAAGTTTACAGTTGTTATTAACTATTTAAGACAAGCAAATTCTCTATTCATTTGTATATTTGTATCTATGTAATTGTGTATTAATCTTTGAACTATATGTTATAAGTGAAGACATATCAAATTTTATGTGTATTACTTTCTAAGTTTGTGGTGATGAAGATAATGTTTGTTTCTCTTATCCTATTGAGGCTTATTTTTTACTGAGAAAATTTTATTAATTTATTAATTATATTATTACTTTTGATTATATTTTTATCATAAAATAAGTTATACTTATCATAAAAATTATTTTATCTAAGCACATTTGTATTTAAAATAAAATGACAAATGCTTATTTTGTATATGAATTGATTCGGAATCTAAAATTTTAAAAAAAAATTACACACTTATAAGTGTAAATAGTTTCAAGGTTATGTAAGTCATTTTAACAGAAAAAAAGCTTATAAATATTTTTTTAAAATACTATAGTAACTTATTATCAATTTTAATATATATACTCAAATACATAACTGCTTATTTATTAAATTAATTTTAATATTTAAATTTATTTTTCAAACACCTAAAGAGTAATCCAAATGGGCTCCTAGTATTTTGATCAACGGAGTAAGGACAATGTTTAAAGAGTATCCACATTGTCTCGCCGTATTAAGTCTGTCGACCAAAGGCCCCACATCTACGCTGTCAACACGATCTCCAATGCAACCTCACAATCTTTTACGCATTCTGCTTTTTCCTACTATTAATTCATGGGATTACTTTGTTTTGATGCGAGCTTTAAAAAAGGAAGAGTTTAGAATTTTAAACAGCAAAATAAAACGTTTAAAATTAAATTATTTTAAATAAATAATTTTTTTTTCTTTAGACATATTAATTTGATATAACATATAATTTCGGATAGAGTTCTTACTTGTAAGACAATTCTACACAAAAATAAAAGAGAAAAATAAACTCAAGAAGCGTCTAAGACAACTAAGAATTCGTATAAATGGGATACCCTTTTTGCTCAAGTCTAAAGTGTTAATCTCATCTATTTTATTGCATATAAGAAATTACTTGTTGCTTTTAAGTGTTGTACTTTTCTTGTTCTAATCATAAACCACTTCACTTGTCTCATTTTATATAAAATTATTATAAGTATCTGTGAGTTGTTTTACTTTTTTTTTTTAAAGAATAAACAAACTTTCAAGTTTCAATACTCCTTTGGTCCAAAATAAGTGATTTTTTTTGGATGTTTTTACGTATATTAAAAAAGTCATCTTTTATTATTAATGAACAATAGAAATGACCATTTTAACCTTACTATCTCACATAAACACTCCTAACACATATTCCAATACTATTTATTCCAAGGACAATGTAAGAAAAAAATCATTAAGTCATTTTTGAAATCCGAAAAAATTACTTATTTTGGACAAAAAAATAAAAGGACAAAAAAATTAAGTATCTTAGTACTCCCTCCGTTTCAATTTATGTGAAACCATTTGACTGGGCACGGAGTTTAAGAAAAGAGAGAAGACTTTTGATCTTGTGGTGTAAAATGAGGCACCTTTATTTTGTGTGGCTATAAATCATTACATAAAGATAAATTGTTTCCAAATAAGGAAAGAGGTCATTCTTTTTGGTACGGACTAAAAAGGAAATAAGTTCAAATAAATTGAAACGGAGGGAGTATGAGATAAGATAGAAGTTGAAACAGTCTATGTCATTAGCAAAAGGCATTACTTTTCTCTGGAAATGTCGAATTTTATAGGCTGTCATATGCCTCCCTACGCGAAAGACAGTGTTCAACCAAAAGGCCTGACGGCTGAGGGACCCTTTCTTTATTTGCCAATCATTCACCGCTTTGACTAATTATAAGCGTTCTTTTCCCTCCCTTCGAAGTATTATCATAGTTTGTCCAAGAGTGTCCGATGGGAGTTCGGTTGAAGCGTAATTTTGGTCCATATATTGTATTTAATTGTAAAAATTCAATAATTATGTACAGTTAATTATGTTGGAATATATACTTAAGTTAAGTGGTATAGTCTTAAAGGATAGTGTTGTAGTTTAAGTGGTGGATAAATAAAGGAAAATTTATACAAATATTTCAAATAAATCTCAATTTACCAATCTCTAGCCATTAGTCATAGACTTACAAAAACTAGCCAATAAAAATTAAAAAAATAAAATAATAGGGTTCTTTCTCTCAAAGAATCACATGCAATATTCACCTTCCAGATTTTTAAGCGTGATTAGCAACATTGATACAAGACGGAAATGACAGAGTAACAAATAAGGTGATGAAATACAAAAATCTATACAATATTCTAAAAATCTAAACAAAAAAATATCTTTTTTAATGAGTATAGTTGAAATTCATTGAAAATATATACATAAGTCAATATACAAAATTTGAGGTAGATTGGAGGTGATTTGGACTGATTTTGTATTAAAATTCGTAATTAAATTGAGTTCAGAAAAATCTTCTGCGACACATGTATCAAACATATATCACGCATGTATCTCACACACAGGTATACATGGATATACATGATACACAATTAATACAAATATGATACATATGTGATACACAAATGATACACAATGTGATACATATCATATTTTTTTCATGTTCAGCCTAATCTATAATTTGCCTTCAATAACAAAATGAGTAGGTGATATTGAAGATTAATGAGGATAGAGAGGAATTCCTCTTCATTCTCCGAAATTATCAAGCAATATTATTTTTTCTTATACATCTAAGGATGATTTCTTAAACTAAACTACATCTAATTTCTATTACTCATCAATTTTATGTCCTTGATCAAACGATCTAAGTTACAGTAAGATGATCCATTTTCATTCACTGATTTCCTCACCAATTTTGCCATTAGACGGGCAGATTTTGCGAACTCATCCTTTCTAGTCTCTATTAAATCCTTCACCATATTTTCAATTATCACTCTATCACAAGTGTCCTTCATGTCCAATCCAATCTTCCAAACCTCCCCTACAAGCCTACTATTGACCTGTTGATCTGCATAAAATGGCCAGCATATCATTGGAACTCCTTCATATATGCTCTCCAACGTGGAATTCCAGCCACTATGAGTCAAGAATCCTCCAACAGCAGGATGCGCTAGGACTTCCTCTTGTGGTGCCCATTCGACAATATATCCCCTTTGTCTTATACCCTCTAATAACTCCTCTGGAATTTGATAGTCCTCAGCTACGGATTTTGGCCTTATAACCCACAAGAAAGGCTTTCCACTGTTCACAAGTCCATGCAAAAATTCCATAAATTGGTCTTTTTTCAGCACAGTCATGCTCCCAAAACTAACATATATCACTGATTTGAATAGTTGCTGGTCAAGCCAATCTATACAACTTCTATCTTCTTCCCAAAGACTGCTCGAAGATGTAGTACATGTTACTCTGGCTTTTAGTTGCACGTGGAGTGGTCCGATTGTGTAGAGTTTGGAAATGTTGTTGGTTATTTGGGCTAGTGCTGGTCCTTCAAGTTCTTCAAAAGTGTTGAGAATAAGCCCGTGTGCGCTCTTTGTATGTTGAGTTGCTGAAATGACCAATTGAAGACCAGGGTCATTAAGATCACTTGCGCGGCAGAAACTAGGAAGGTCGCGAAGCCGTAGAAAGGACTCCATGCCCGCGACATTGGTGACTAGTGTATCCATGTCACTTTGTCCTGTATATATATAACTTAAGAGTTAGAACAATTTTTGCATGGATCGTGTAAATAAATGCGAGTAACTGGCCATAATAAGTGGGCTAGTTACCTAGAAACTAAAGCAAGTAACCTATGTAACATGTAAAATTAATTAGATAGTCAAACAAATTTATACAATTAGTAATATATTATCAGTGGTGTATCGATGGAATACCGGGCCTAAAAGCTTAATTGTTATTCGAGGCCTTAGGAGGCAAACATTTTAATTATATTTTACAATCAACTTCCTCTAATGTTTTCGTCGTAATTGATAATATTTCCACTTTAATTAATTATTTTTGAGATATTGTTGATCTTAAGTAAAGTTTTATTAATTTTACTTCCAAAAAACATCTTTCTAGCGGGGGAAATGCCTTTATTTTTCTTTGAGCAATATCATATATAGGCATGTGACAGAAGAGTTAAATCTTTTATTTTATTGAGTATATCAATTAGAGTATTATCTTCTAGTTGGAAAAAATTTCGTAATACTTTTCTTACAAAATAATTCCAAAAATTAATATGGAACTAATTAGTTCAAGGTAGGGACAGAAGCTATTATAAAGTGAAAACTAATCCAGGTTGAAGAGATTAAGATTAAGAAGAATGAAGAAGGAAGTAAGTTAAGTGCATGTCATTCATTTGTTACAGATCAACTAAATTTGCCCTGAAACAAAAAATTATAATGTTTGGAGCCATAATAGTTATTGACATAGCAAATGATTGATCAAAGAAAATACTTACTATTATAAAGAATTGTACGAGTAATAATTTGAAATATACTTGTTATCTATGTAAATATAATTATTATTTTGGGGCTCTATATTTTTTGAGGCCTAAACCTTGCCTTTAGTTTTTTTTTTTTTTCTTTTTTTTTTGGTATCTACGTTGGAGTTCGACTATATATCTGGATTCGCGCCGCAAAGCGCCACCTACCAAGGATTTTTCCATACCCAAGGCTCGAACTCGAGACCTTTGATTAAGGGAGGAGCAGTTACATCCATTACACCACCTCCTTTGGTGGTAACCCTTGTGTTTAGTTGCCTTAGGGTTGGGGCGCCCTTATATATTATGCGTTTCAGTACACCATTTCATGAAAATCAAAGAATTAGAACTGACATTAGCAACAAATTAGGCGAGGAAAAAATTGAAGTTCCAAAAATGAGTACCGGTTATTGGAAGTTCCCGTGCTTCAATGAGTGGGGGAAGGCAAAAAAAAGCCCAGAAGCAACTAGCACTGATTGTTCTAAAAAGAATAGTTGGAATGTTGAGTTCTCTTCCAATATCAATTGTAAAACACATTATTCCATCGGCAATAATGCATGTAAGAGGTGGCCTGTCAAGTGTACTAAATTGACGAGCAATGAGCATTTCCATAAGTCGCGGTTTGGTGACTGTGTCAATGGAATTAAATAGGTCCACGACGCGATCACCAGTTCTGGGATGATCATCCGGAAGTCCATCGGGAATTGTTTCAAAGTATAAACTGGGATACTGCTTGTAACTTAAATGAATATCAGTGTAACTTAAGAGACGTCGATGAATGAAATCTGAGTTAAGAAATGTAACGTACAAGCCCTCCTGACAGAGTAGTTGTGCTAGCTTGAGCATGCAATTGACATGGCCCTGTACGGGAAAGGGAAATATCAAGACATGGGAAAGGCAAGAATCTGGTTCGTCCATATAAATTTTTTGGATTCTTGAAATATCAATTCGATCCTATATATATCAATCGTATTTTACTATTTGTATTGACGCAATTTAGTTTGTTATGAATTGAAGCCTTTGTGAATGCTTATATTCAGGGAAATGCAGTGTACATGATGGTGCTCAGCTTAACAAATGGCATGGAAGATGTCATCTTCAGCGTCACATTCTCATGCATGCATGTATATCTTCACACTTTTCGTATTTCAAGCTTATCTTGCGACGCATACGTAATAAGCTAAGGCTTGAGGACAAGTTATCCGGCACAAAAATATATAGACAATTTCATCGTACAACATGTTTATAAAGGTGGATAATATACATAACAACAATAAAAAGAGTTCTAAAAATAGTAACACAACTATTAAATTAGTTAGTGTTTGATGAGGTATTTGAGAAAGAGGTTACTTTGTCTTGGAAAAAAGAAAGAAAAGAAAAGGTGTTAAGAAGCACTTCTTTGTTTTATATAGTTTAAATATTTTAAGGGTGTTTTGGAGGGAAATTGAAATTTGATTATATTATTAATAGTCAAGAAGCAAAAATCCTTCGGTCAAAGTTTGGAACATAAAACTTGATAAGTGTTTATGTATTCAGGAAGTAGCACAAAGCTATAATTGGATGCTAAAACTCACGGTGAACAAGTTGTCGAGTTGGTACGATATATGTATATAAAGCTTTTCTGTCTTGTCACATAGGAATTGTAGTTTAATAGAACTTAATCTAACCATTAATTTCGACAAGGTCTTTTATAGTTTATACAAGTAGTAGGTTTAAATCGAAAGATACTTACTATATGCATGAATCTCATAAATAACATCAATCACTAAGTGGAGATTGCTAAATTAGTTAGTGTTTGATACGAGTATTTGAGAAAGAGGTTGTTTTGTCGCTCATTGAAAAAAGAAAGAAAAGAAAGGTGTTTAAAAGCATTTCTTTGTTTTATATAGTTTAAATATTTTGATGGTGTTTTGGAGGGAAATTGGAATTTGACTATATTATTAATAGTCAAGATTGGGCACTTGGGGAAATTAATTAGCCCAAATTAATATTTTAGCCACCCATTTTTAATTAATCAAAATTGTTTTAATTTAAGAAAAGAAAAAAATGTTTTAATATTTTTAAATTCAAAATAAGGTGGCTATTGGTTTTTAAAGGTGCCTGTTATGAAGAGACGCGTATGTTGATTCCAACAGACTCCTAGAGTATTATGAATACTTATTTTATCTCCAAAACGAAAGCATCTGAAAACTTTCATCTCTTTATCTTCTACTTATATTTCTACGACTCACAACTATTTTGTTCTTGTGGAAATTCGAGTTAATTGTTGAAACTCGGATTTCAGAGGCTTTGTAGAGTCCTGGAGGAATTCTGCCATAATTCCTGCAGTAACGAAATTGGGAGGCTTAAATTCCTGAAGGACTGTGACTACACTATCAAAGCCTAATTATTCTGTCCCTATATTCTGTTATATTTTCTAACAACAACAACAGTATATGATATAGATTACACAAATATGAGAGAATTATTGATAAAGAATTTTTCCAATAAATATCGATTGATCAGTTTTAAATTTAATATAAAAAATGCCTAAATTTGCCTGTGAACTAGGCTATAGCCTATAGCACACTAAAAATGCCATTAAAAAGATAGATTTTTTTTGTGACATGTTTATTAATTATAGTTTACTTATCATAAGATTATATTTAAAGATATGTGTTATATTATTTATATTTGATTGATGTAAACAGTTGAATTTGATTAAATTTTACATGTCGCTTTGGTTCCAACTCAACAAGCAGAACTCGCAAAGTATTCTTTATGTTGTTAGATCTGATTTTAACAATGTCAATAATATATTTGTGCAGGAAATCAATCGAAAATGGAACTGCCTAAGGAAAGATATCAATCAGTCAAAATCGTGGAAAGTTGAGATGGAAAGAACCGTGTGCAAGTCTAAAACGGTGACGACCTGCCTAGTCGTCTTATGAGTTATCACTCCGTTTTTTCCATTTCTGCTTCGTTATCTGTGTTTTGTGGTATCAGGTTGGTCAGATCGAATCTGGAATGATTTTGATAAGGTTTAAGACACTTAGTCTCTTTTAAGGAAGTTTAAGTTGAAAAAGTCAACCGGATGTTGACTTATGTGTCAAAGGGTTCGGATATGAGTTCTGATGGTTCAGTTAGCTTCGGGAGGTGATTTATGACTTAGGAGCGTGATCGGAATGAGGTTTGGAGGTGCAGAGTAATTTTGGGCTTGAATTGGTAAAATTGATATTTTGGCGATTTTCACTTGATTGGTGAGATTTTGATCTAGAGGTCAGAATAGAATTCCGAGAGTTGCAATAGCTTCTTTATGTCATTTGGGATATGTGTGCAAAATTTTAGGTCACTTGAACGTGGTTTGGATGGGTTTTTTATCAAAAGCATATTTCGAAAGGTTTTAGAAAACTTAATCTTGAATCTAATGTGTTTTGGGTGATTTGATAGTGTTTGAGGTGTTTCGATGATTAGGACAAGTTTGAATAAGGTTTTAGGATGTGTTGGTGCCTTTGTTTGTGGTCCCGGGGGCCTCAGGTGAGCTTCAGATGGTCAATCGGGTCATTTTGGAGTTTAGGAAGTTGCAGATTTTGAGTTCCAGCGATTGCACACATTTTGTTCTTCACGTTCGCGAGTGGAACATCGCGTTCACGAAGGGTAAGTAAGGGAGGCATCATTTTTTGCTTTCACGTTCGCGAAAGGGAGTCACGCGTTCACGAAGGGCCGGGTTTTGTAAGCTTCGCGTTCGCGAGAGGCTAGGCCGCATTCATAGAGGCTTGTGAAGGGATGCATCGCGTTCGCGAGAAGGACTTTGCGATCACGTAGAGGAATTGGGTCAACTGTGGTTTGAGGTCAAATGTTCATCACGTTCGCGGAAGGGTGAGCGCGTTCGCGAAGATTTGTGTAAGCAAGGCATCGCGTTCGCGGCTGTCATGTCGTGTTCGCGTAGTGCAAAAGTTGGTCAACGTAAGTTTGTGCTTTGCGAACGTGAGGGGTTGACTGCATTCGCGAAGAAGGAAAGTCTAGCCTGGGCAGAATGTTTTTACCTCGTCTTGTCCGCAATTTTGAGGTTTACTTCCTCCATAGTTGGCCATTTTAGGAGATTTTTGAAGGAGATTAAAGAGGGATTCAAGGAGAAATGTTTGGAGGTAAGATTCTTGGACTAAAAACTCGATTATTATGTTAATTCCACCTAGAAAATCATGAAAACAAAGCCTAAAATTTAAGAACTAGGGCTTGAGAATTGGACTTTTGATTTGGGATTTGAAGGACCATTTTGATTCGAATTTGAATAATTTTGATATGCATGAACTCGTGGGGAGATAAGGAATCAATTGATGTGAACATTTCTGAATTTCGAGACCTGGACACGGGGATCGGGTTTTGATAATTTTGGGATTTGTGCCAATTATTGATTGTTTTTGCTTGGGCTTCACTACCTTAGCATATTTTGACGTCCTCGTTCTGATTTTGGATAGATTCGATGCGCGTGGAGGCTGATTTGATGGGAAAAGGAACCGCAAGCTAGAGATTTAGCCGGTTTGATGTGAATAATGATTGAACATGATGTTCTGAGGGTTTGAAACCCCATATTGCACATCGTAGTTTTATATATAGGGGAGGCACATGCTTGATGACGAGCGTGGGGTCGTGCACTGTTGAGGATTGTGACTTGGTCCATTCCGATTGATGGTTTTACCTCGTATTTGATTTAAAACTATTTGATATCATCATTTATTGGGTTGAATGCTATGTTTGGGCTTCGTGTCAACTATTTGAACCCGTTGGTGGCTTTTACTTGATATTTCCTCATTGTTTTGACTTACTGTTTGAACTCAGTTATGTTAATTTCTATTGTTTTACTACTCAATCAGTTTAACTCAGTTTTGAGACTTAAATGATATTTAAATGATATTTGGGCTAAGAAATATTGTTTTACTATCGCCCGAAGGGCTAGTGATAATTTTGATTGAGTAAAGTCGAAGACCTATGTTGTAAGGAAACACTGATACTGATTTGAAGCCGAGGGCCTGAGATATGTACACCACAAGGTGGATAGATTGATATGAGGGCGAGGGCCTAGATTTGATGCCACGAGACGGCTTGTTATTTTACTTGGTCCGTAAGGGGGCCCTCTAGGAGTCTGCATACCCCCATTGAGTGCGGGTACCCATTATGATGTAAGATTGAGCCCGGGGGGCTGGTACTGATCTGTGTTATTGCCCGAGGGGCGGATTTATTGATACTGTTCCCGGGGGGAATTTTCTATTTGTTTACTTTATCTCAATTATCTGTAAATTACCTGTTTACTTGTTGAAACGAGTATTTTACTTGGTTTTTACTGGTTTTCCTGGTTTTAAGTGATTTTACTATTTCATTATAGAATTTCTTATGCTTTACGTGTTTTCTTACTTTTTGTCGTTATTTACATTTGTTACTTACTAAGTTGGAGTACTCACTTTACTACCTGCACCCTGTGTGCAGATTTAGGCATAGATGATTCCGCTCCCCATTGCTCATTCCTCCACCTTATGGCGGCCTTTTCGGAGATTACGAGGTAGTTGTCTCTACTCATCTATTGTTTCTATTCCTTTTCAGACATTTGCATTAGTTTATGGTTCTTAGCGGGATTGTATTTTTGACTTATAGATGATCTTGACTAGTGACACCCCGGTTAGGGCTGTTTATAGATATTTCTTCCGCGTATTTATGTTATTATTAGTTATTTCGGACTTATTCTTATAATGTTTAACTTATTCTTATATGCTTATCTGTTAGTAATTGGAAATGAAAAGTGTCGCGTGGCCTTGTCTTCACAAGAGGCGCCATCACGATCGGGTTCGTGATTTGGGTTGTGACAAGTTGGTATTAAAGCCTAGGTTACAGAGGTCTCACGAGTCATGAGTAGGTTTAGTAGAGTCTCGCGGGTTGGTACGGAGACGTCTGTATTTATTCTCGAGAGGCTACAGAACCTTTAGGAAAAAATTTATATTCTTGAAATTCTTGTCGTGCGAACTTGTTGATCCGAGTACTATATTTATGTTATTCTATTCTCTCACAAATGGCAAGAATATGTTCTATTGGACAGGGTTGACGACACCAGCGCCACCAGCTGCAGCCACCAAAGGCCAAGGACATGGTCGTGGTCGTGGTCGTGGTCGTGGTCGTGGTCGTGGTCGTGGTCATTGTCGTGGTCGTGGTAGTGGTCGTGGTCGTGGTATAGGTAGAGCAGTGAGGGCAACACTTGTAGATCCACCAGCTGCCCCAGTTTAGGACTAGGTCCCAACTCTGGACACCGCAGCAGCACCAGCTCAGGCACAACTTGTGCCCATTGTGATTCGGCGTCTTCAGGAGGCCCGGGCTTAGATCTATCAATTTGCACTAGCCTAGCTCAGGCGGTTTCAGCAACTAGAGCCGCGGCTACTTCTCAGGTCGGGGTATGCAGTCACACTCCCGTGCTCGCACACCTGAGAAGGTCATGCAGGGACTTCAGATGCGGGGGGCACATCCAGCTCAGTCGGTTGTAGTTGCTCAGGACTATATAGTTCCTGCCATGCCAGAGGACGAGTAGCGTAGGTTGTTCAGGACTATATAGTTCCTGCACATCTAAGTTATGAATTCACATGTCTCAAATGTCGCAATTGCGAGCAGAATTCGCAATTGCGAACCTCTCAGAAAACTGACACTTTTGCATTTACGAATAGAATGTTGCATTTACGACCAAGCCAAATTTTCGGTCATCTTCGCATTTGCGAGAGACCTTTCGCAAATGTGAAATCGCATTTGCGACTAAGGTTGCCCAGGTCCATTTTCGCATTTGCAAGGCTTTGTCGTAATTGCGAGCTCCCATGTGCGAAGCCTATAGATCTCGCCATACCAGCTGAAAACCTACAATTTTCTAAGTTAAAATTCCACTTCGTGGCCTATACAAAGCTCACTCGAGCCCTCGGGGTTCCAAACCAAACATGCACGCCAATCTAAAAATATCATACAGACTTGCTTGTGCATTCAAATTACCAAAATAACACCGACAACTATGAATTTAACATCAAAATTATGATATCACTTAAGAACATCAAAAAAATTTAAATTTCACAAATAAGGTCTGATTCACGTCATTTGAAGTCTGTTTCTTACCGAATTTCATAGACTCAACTTAAATCACATAGAAGACTACTGGGTTCCGGAATCAAAATACGTGCCCAATATCATCAAATTTTAGACACATTTTATTTCCAAAAACTCGCATATTTTTCAGAAAATAATTTTCTTTAAAAATTTATTTCTCGGGCTTGGGACCTCGAAATTCATTTTCGGGCATACGCCCAAGTCCCATATTTTCCTACAGAATCTCCAGGACCGTTAAATCATGTGTTTGGACTCGTTTATCTAAAACTTTGACCAAAGTCAACCTAAATTTATTTTTAAAGTAAAATTTATTATTTTTTCATAATTTTCACATAATGGCATTCCGGATACGCGGTCAAACTGCACTCAAATTGAGCTGATACAAAAAGGAGGTTTTAAGGTCTCGAAACACTGAATTTATTTTTAAAACTTAATATTTGATCCTTCTAAATAATTATAGATAATCGTCAGATATTAACTAAGAAACACGACATGAAAAAAGACTAACATTTTCCAATTCTCGTAGTGATAATTTTATTTTTGGACTATTCTCATATGTGTCATTGGAACCTAAAAATAGCCACAAAGTAAAATAATAATTCATATTTATGGCAAAGCACAAGGATTGACATGATATAAATGATTCTTTAATTACGACGTGACTTTTATACTACGACTTGAACTCTTATTTGGTATGATTTTATCTTTCAAAAGATATTTCTATTTTGGAATTTCAATTTTTAAAACTTTCTTTATATATATATATATATATATATAGGTATATATGTATAAAATTATTTTTATTATGAACAAAGTGAAGATATTAACCTTAATTTAAAATTTAATTTAATAGGCTATCTAAAATTTTAAATGATTCTTTGGCCGGATTTATTTCAGTATTACTCCAATTTAAGTTATCGATATCTCTAGCCCTAGAATTTGAACTTTTAATACCCTATATATACAAAACTTTTACTATTTGAGTCATTAAATATTAACTTAGTTGATTATTATTATAAAATATTACATATATTGTCTTAAAATTATCAAGTAGTTTATTTTTTGACACCATGTTTGGCTTAACCTCAATGTAAACTACTCAAAATGTATTCTAATTTAAATCAAATACCATATAAGTTTGTTAGTAATAGTAATATTTTAAAAAGGACACATAATGTAAATTAAAAAAAAAAAGTCGAAGATATCCTCATCTTATAGTATATGTATTTGAGTTGAATAAAAAATATTTCAAATCAATGTTTTATGTTCAACAATGATGAAAAATAAGAAGAAATTTGTTGTCCATCTTTTATTTCTCGTTTTTAGATCTTTCTTACATTTTTTTCAATATTTATTTTCTTTTATCTTATTTCTTATGTCATTATTTCTATTGTTACAAAAAAAACTAGTTTATTTCACTATAAAAGGATGAGTTTTAATAAAAATTATCTACCTATAAACTTTTATTATATTGTTAGTCTTTGTTTGAAATTATTTCATATTTTTCATTTGGCTTTATCTTATCAGCTTAAATAGATGCTCACCTGACCACTTAAATTAAAAAATTGAATGATGTGTAACTTATATATATAATTTATATATAATATGTGTATAATTATGTGTTGTCGGTATATCATCTATTTATATTTGTTATACAAAGTAACAATAAATATGGCCGGATATTATGTAAATATTTCATATGATGTCGATTTTTTTATTTTATCCATGATATAACTTCTAATATACTACTAATGTTCAAAAATATCTTATCTTTTTATTATCTTTGAATTAAAAAGAATTAAGAGTTTTTTTTAAAAAATAATTTATTTTCATTTTAAAAAAAATATTTCACGTCATACCAATTTTTTATTTATATATATATACTATTTGACACTTAAGGTGCTATAGAAACTATCAATTAGAAACCAATTTATCTCTTGTTGAGTTTGAAAAAAAATCTTTCACATAATCTAATGATTCAAAATTGATATTCTTCAATGAAAAAAATATTATACCCTTGCAATATTGGCTTGACTACCATCAAATGAAGGGGTTTCAGTTTATAACCTTCAATTCATTGAATGTGCTCAATTGAAATTAATGATAGTAGTTCTATAGCCAAAATTTTGTTTTTTGTTTGATGTCCATTTATGCAAATTGATTCTTCAAGATTTTTAATACTAACTGATAATTTTGTGATGTTTCTTTCTCCAACATGTATGTTTACTTTATTATATATGTAAGTAAACTTTTATTTAGTCTTGTAAATTCTTTTTTGTTATTTAGACAAATATAGACGTGTACCCTATATATTACATTTTTTTTAAAAGAATTTCATTTTATTCAAATTTAGCTACAGTGTTCCAAAGAACTATACTTATAGGATTTTAAATGTGAAAGGGTTTTATAGTTATATAAAGTAGTCTTTTTTTTTTCTAGAGGTGAAGTAATATTTAAATAATTATATAAAATAACAAAAGTTCCTAACATGATTACATACGATCATTAGCCGAATTACGTATGATAACAAGATAAAGAAAGATAAATATTATTTTTAATTTAAATTCGAATTTAAGAATTTTATCTATAAATTCAAATTTCATATATATATATATAGAGAGAGATATATAGAGAGAGATGCTACTTTACTTCACAAAATAAGTTCCTTTCTTCATCATGCTCTTTCCTTTCCTTCAGCAATATCTCACCATCTGTAAAGGGAATACTTAAAAAAAGCTTAGTAGAGAAAATAATGTTTTATTCCTCTGTAACAAAAAAATGAAAGCCAATATATAACTTTGTGGAGCAGACAAATTTTAATAACATTTTATTAAAAGCATAATTTTAATTTTTATTTATATACAGTGATATAACTACCAATTTTATTATTATAAAATTCTAAATTAAAATAAAGCTTAATTTTTGAACTTTTTTCAGGATAGAATAGAACGCACGACTAAACTCCACTTTACCAATTCATAATTGATGCAAGGGCAATTTGAAGAAATAACATTTTGTGTCTACATATAATATGAGTAGAAGGAAATTATCTCCAACGTCTCATATGTTTTATTTACAAACCTTTTTGTTATTTTTAATGAAAAACATCTTACAACCAAAATAATATTTATAACAAAATATGATACTAGAAACGGCATTAACCTCCTAGTCTTCACCCCTTTCCCCCTCCCCCCAAAAAAAAAATTAAAAGAGAGAAAAAGGAAATAAAAAGGTAGTTTAAGGTAGGGAGTGCTGCCAATTAATCTAGAAAAAGGACTGAAAGCGCGTAATCATAAAGTAACTTGCTCTATGAATAACTTTCATCATCTATTATTAAAAATTTAGTACTCCCTCCGGTTTAGAATAAGTAATCTTTTTTATATTTTCACACATATTAAGAAAATTAATTTTTAATATTAATTAATAATAGAATTGATCATTTTAATCTTACTATCTACATAAACACTCCTAACACATATTCTAACACTATTTACTCCAAGGACAATGTAAGAAAAACTTCATTAAGTCATTCTTGAAATCCAAAAAAATCACTTATTTTGGACCAAAAAAAAAAAACCAAAAAATCACTTATTTTGAACCGGAGTAATTAGTAGTATGTTTTTATACTTGAATTTGCAATGCTAATGTCGAATTCTTAATTTCTTCACAAATGAGCTTTATTTGGGTGCCAACTGCCATGCATGTTTTTCTCGCCTGATTAAGAGGGGAAATTCTTTTATATTCGGACAAATTTTACGTGGCCCAAAATCTCACCTAGCAAAATATTGAGAATTGTTATAATATAAAGACTATAAAGTAAATAAACAAAAGATAAATATACAGATAAATTAATATATTATTTAAATTTAAACTGATGCATATAATAAATTGAAATTTTACCTATTTATAAAAAAAAGAAAATAAATGAGAAACTTTTCTTGACCTGTTTGTAAGATGTCCGCAATAGCTACTCGCAATCTGCTTGTTTAATACAAAGTTGATGCAAGTTATTTCATTGAGTTGCTCGTAACTTGTCAGTATCATCTACTTATAGATAAACTAGCGCATATACTTATAGATAAAATTCAATGGCGTGCCAAATGAATAATTTTCATCAGAAAAATTATTTGTAGTAAAGTACTCCCTCCGGTACAAAATAAGTGATGTTTTGACATTTTTTTGTGGTCCAAAATAAGTGATTTTTTCGGATTTGAAGAATGACTTAATGATGTTTTTCCTACATTGTTCTTGGAGTAAATAGTGTTGGAATATGTGGTAGGAATATTTATGTGAGATAGTAAAATTAAAATGATCAATTCTATTATTAATTAATGCTAAAATATGACTTTCTTAATATATGTAAAAACATATAAAAAAATCACTTAAATAGATGTCTATAGCATACTCCCTCCGGTCCAAAATAAGTGATTTTTTGGCCTTTTTTTTGTGGTCCAAAATAAGTGATTTTTTCGGATTTCAAGAATGACTTAATGATGTTTTTCCTACATTGTCCTTGGAGTAAATAGTGTTGGAATATGTGTTAGGAATGTTTATGTGAGATAGTAAGGTTAAAATAGTCAATTCTATTGCTAATTAATACTAAAAAGTGATTTTCTTAATATGCGTGAAAACATCCAAAAAATCACTTATTTTGGATCGGAGGGAGTAATATTTTCGTAACAAACCTTGTTCAAAGAACTCTTTTTTCCACTGGATAAAGCCGCTTCATTTCTCTAAAGCCAAGAAAATCTTACCGCAGTAAAAAAAAATTGCGCGGTTCCAAAAGTAAAATGTTGGGTGTTTGTTTAAAGAATATTTTATTGCAAAAAACTTGCTATTTGGGACCTGAGCACCTGTTACTTTTGTCTTGACGTGCTGGCATGTCATTTAACTCGTATCCGATAGACGTGGGGGCCCCGAAATCTACCCACTATACGACGGAGTATTTTTCGTTTATTAAAATCTTCTTTACTCTCTTTTTAAATGTTTACTAATACTAATATTTCAAAGTACTAAACTGCCGTTGTCATTGAAATCGGTGCCCCTCTTAATAAAACTTAATTTGTGAGTACTTGCATACCAATCTGGCACCGCCATTGTTTTCTTTGACCCTTTTTTTCCTTTCAAAAACGAGTAGTAGTATAGTTGGCAAATTGAAGTGATTGAATTTTTTTTGCAGAATAAACAAAAAAAGAATCTTAATATTAAATCAATAATTCAAATTTGAAACCAAGATTTTATTAGTAAAATTTAATAGACGTGCTGGCATGTAATAATAATGTGTCCCCAAGTACTAACTTAACACAAAGAGCTGTGAAGGAATAAATAGAGGTGGCTACTTTGCTATTTAATTGAAATCAATTCATTCATTCACATGCCCATCTTCTCAATACTTACAAACAAGAAACTAAACGCATTCATATTACATAGTTTTGGTTTCTCATATCTATATTTTCTCTTCATTTTCTTCCATCTTTGATTCCTCCATTCAATATCAAGAAAATAGTAGCAATGCGGCCTCCTAGCCGCGTTCATTCTTTGTTCATTTCATTTCTTGTTATTTCCCTTTTGTCATTTCAGATCTATGGTCAAGAAGGAGATATCGATATTGATGATATCAAGGGCGATGCTAATAAATTGAGTTTCGAAAACCCAAAGCTTCGTGTTGCATATATTGCGTTACAAACATGGAAAGCAGCCATGTTTTCTGACCCTTTTAACTTCACTGCAAATTGGACAGGACCAAATGTTTGTTCCTATGGTGGTGTGTTTTGTGCACCATCTTTAACCAATGATTCTATTAGAGTTGTAGCTGGTATTGATCTTAACCATGCTGATATTGCTGGTTATTTAGTTCCAGAACTTGGTCTTCTCACAGATCTAGTTCTTTTCCACCTCAACTCAAATCGTTTTTGTGGTATCGTACCTAAAACCTTTAGCAATTTGAAGCTTCTTAGGGAGCTTGATTTGAGCAACAATAGGTTTGTTGGTGGGTTTCCTAAAGTGGTTCTTTCTTTGCCTTCTTTAAAGTTCTTGGATCTAAGGTTTAATGATTTTGAAGGGCCTGTACCTTCTAAACTTTTCGACAAAGATTTGGATGCTTTGTTCCTAAATGATAATAGATTTCGTTTTGGCATTCCTGAGAACTTGGGCAACTCTCCTGTTTCTGTTCTTGTGTTTGCTAATAACAATCTTGGAGGATGTATTCCAGCAAGTATCGGTAAAATGGGCAACACTCTGAACGAGCTTATACTAATGAATGATAATCTAACTGGTTGTTTGCCAATGGAGATTGGAATGCTGAAGAAGTTGACAGTCTTTGATGTAAGCTTTAACAAGATTCAAGGCCCATTGCCGTCAACAGTGAGCAGGATGAGGAGTGTTGAGCAACTTAATGTGGCTCACAACAAGCTCACTGGTACTATACCTGCTACTATTTGCCAACTTCCCAGGTTGCAAAACTTTACTTATTCTTTCAATTACTTTACTGGGGAAGCTCCAGTTTGTGCTGCAACTACATCTGGTAGAGTCATTGACGGCGAAGAAAATTGTATTTCTGGAAAGGAGGATCAAAGATCTGCTAAAGAATGCTCTTCTGATGATGCAAAACCATATGATTGCAGAAAATCTGAGTGCTTTAGCCGTTCTGCTGTAGTTAAACCAAGACCAAAACCAACCCCTAAGCCAAAAAGACCGCCAGTTCAAAACAAACCACCAGCACCAAAGCCATCTACACCCTCAAGACCTGTTGCACCAATTCCATCTCCACCACCACCTTCTTCCAAATCTTCAGGTTCCCATTTTAAGCGCTCTCCGCCGCCACCTCAATCAACTCCTCCGCCATCACCACCACCACCTGTTTACAATACTTCTCCCTCGCATAAACACAGAAGTCCACCACCCCCTACCCACAAAATTTCACCTGTAACTCGTCACGCTCCACCTCCACCAAGTCCGGTATATTACCACCACCCATCACCATCACCTCCACCACCACCAGTATATTACGCGCCACCAACGTACACACCTCAATCACCACCACCACTACCTTACGAGCCACCAACGTACACACCTCAATCGCCACCACCACCTCCACCAGTACATTACGAGCCACCAACATACACGCCTCACTCTCCACCACCACCAGTATATGTGACACCATCTTCACCACCACCAGTATATGAGCATCCAAAACCTCCAACTCCAACTCCATCACCACCAGCTGGGTACACACCTCCACAGGAGCCATCACATCCTGCCCCACCTTGTAACGAGCCACCAACCCCACCACCTAGTACCCCACACTGGCAACCAAAACCATCCCCACCCCCTACATATAACCCATCACCATCACATACCCAAAGCCCCCCGCCGCCACCTCCTACTTACACCTACTCTTCACCGCCGCCACCATCACCATCACCATCACCTCCCCCTCCAACTTACTACTACTCATCACCACCGCCGCCGCCACCATCACCCCCACCTCCATCACCATCACCCCCACCCCCAAGTTACGAACACATTCCACTTCCACCCGTTGTTGGAGTCTCCTATGCATCTCCACCACCACCAGTCATTCCATACTATTGAGCCAGGGGTTAATTAACCATTAGCCTCAGTTCATTATCTTTAATTTTCCATTAACAGATGGAGATTTGGAGGAGAAGAATGGAATTCTTTTTTCTTTTTTCTTTTTTCTTTTTCTTTTTTGATTGGGAATTATGTATACTTTGTTATTTATTTTGTTTTTTTAAATTATCTTGAGTTTATTATATATTTATGCAAAATGGGATGCTGGGCGGGAGTTAGCAAGGGGTTTAACGAGTATTATTGTTATTCCGAAAGGGTGGTTGTGTATAACTACAATTTTACTATTTTATTTAGTAAAACTCATTTATTCAATTAATAAACATCTTCATACTTATCAAGCTGTGAATAACATATTGCAACCGTGTTATTTCATTTTCCCATAGCTTTCAATTATATGTAAACAATTTTGGAATTTATGACATAGATTTATGTATAACTACAATTTTACTGTTTTATTTAGTAAAACTCATTTATTCAATTAATAAACATCTTCATAATTATTTTGGCCTAACGTTTTTCTTCCAGCTCATTGTTAAAATTGGAATAGTAGAGAGAGTATTTTGATTTTGTCAACCTTCTGTGGCCCTTTGCAAATCGCCAATAGTATGAAAAGTGGAGTACATCAATTTTCACAACTACTGCACATTGGCAAGACATTATTGCCAACATTGACAACCCTAAGAAATGCCAGTAATGAATAGCAATAATTCAGTAAAAAATAATTTCGAATTATTTTAGAATTTCAATTATTTTGGCCAACTGTTCAGTGACAGTAGCAATGGCAGTGGCAGAAAGCTGTCTCCACACAACCCCACAAACTACTCCTTTAATACGGAAAAATAATAAAAGAGCAAGAAATAAAAATAATTTTCCAACTAAATTTCAATTATCAAGAACTTCTTGGTTAATGAAAAAAATAAAGGAGTAAAAAAACTCTTTTAGCTTGAAATTTTAGCAAAATGCCTTCCTATTCCTAACAGTCTAGTTTTGGCGAAATTTGATTATATTAGGGCATATGCAGCGCCACTCTAAATCTTGCATCAAATTTATGCATTAACACCATTCAAAATCTTGCACCAAATTTATATATTAACACCACTGATAATAGGTGAATTTTACTATATTCATACTTTGATTCTTTCTGAAGGTGTTCCTTGCATGCTGAAGTGATCACACTTTAACGTTGTTTTGCTAATATATATGATGACAAAATGCTCTTATTAGTATTTTTTATGTGTTGTAGGTATAAAATAGTTGAAATGGCTAAAGAGCAAATTTGGAGTCAAAAGGAGATGAAAAAAGGTCATTTATGCGAAAATCACCCAATTCCACGCTTGACAACCTTAAAGTTCAGAGAGTACGTTTCACCGCGGTTCCACCGCGATCGCGGTGAAACCGCGGTGGTTGAAGACTGCTGAAAAATAAAGATTCAGATAAGGTGTTTCGCCGCGGTTCGACCGCGATCGCGGTAGAACCGCGGTGACAGGCGGGAAAGTTTGGGGACTAAAGTGTAAAACAGGATTTTTATGACCTAAACCCTTTATAAAACCTTAGGATTCACCCAAAGGAGACAAGTTTTGTATTATTGAGTACATTGCAAGGAAAATAGTGTGAGAGAATTCTTTAAACATATCTCTTACTTTTCTTTTGAACTTTCACTATGAAATCTATTCTATCGTTTGCTTTTATAGTTATGAGTAGCTAAATTCCTATCTAAAGTTGTGATGGAACCTATTGGTTGATGAACTTCTGATTTATATGAATACAAATTTGTTAGTTAATCTCTATTTGTTCAGCTTCGTTTTTGTTGTAGTTAATTGATAGGATCTTCAATTAGCTGTGCCTATTTAGTGTGCATAACTTGGAAAAGAATGCATATTTAGGTTATTGTTGAACAACATCATACCTAGATTATTAGAGGAATCTATAATTGCGGGTTTAAAGGTGGGATTAGCAATAACGAAACCTTGGGTGTAATCTAAAGTGAATTGTGATAATTATAGCAAGCTAGGGTAACTCGAAAGAGTACAATAGTAAATTACTGTAATTACTTGAGAGAGATTTACGGTAGGAGTATTGTTCACGATTGATAGAGAGATATTGATAAATTTGTATGAGCATAAACAGAAGGAATTCCATCAATAGGGAAAATCATCACCTTAGTCTTTCTCATTCTTGTTTACAACATATTAGCATTGTTTTCAGTATTTAGTTCTTTGCAAAAGTAGTTATTAAGAAATACTCAAAAGGATATTTGAATATTTGGAAAGCTGATTCGGAAGATTATTGGGTTTTGAAGATTGTAGTTGGTAGGTTAACTCTGTGAGAATTCAACCCCGTGTGAAATACTTGGGTTATATTTGATGCGACCGCATTATCCTTTTTAGAAGGCATAGTTAGGTGTGATCAAATTTTGGCGCCGTTGCCGGGGAGTTAACGGAATTATCAATTGCCATTGACAGAATTACAAGATTCTTATTTTAATCAGAATTCTCTCTACCCACTTTTAATTGGAACTCTTGACGATTGTTGAATTGGTTGCTCAGGTGCATGCCTAGAAAATCTACAAGGACTGGAGAATTACTTGAAGGACTCTCAGACCCATAGCAAACATTCCGGGCACTACCGTGCAAGCAAACAACATCAGCAATCTCAGCAGACATTGAAATTAGACAGTGACATGGGTGACGTGAATAATCCTAACCAGCAAGTTGGGTTAAATGCTTGGGAAGAGGCGCAGGAGGTGCCTGAGGGTGCACTTTTTGATTGGGCACAACCAATTGTTGACAACTTGGCTACTGCCATTGTTGTGCCCGCAATTCAAGCTGAATTGTTCCAGATCACAAATAATATACTACACTTGTTGCAAAACAAGGGACCCTTTTCTGGGACACAGGTTGAAGACCCTCAGTAACATCTGAAGAATTTCCTCTCTATATGCAAAATGCAGAGACAACCCAATGTGACACCGGAAGCAATCAGACAAATGTTGTTTCCTTTCTCAGTTACAGGAGTTGCACAGGTATGGATCAACTCACTCCCTATCAACTGTATAGAAACATGGGATGAGTTAGTCAAATAATTCCACAACAAGTTCCACACACCTAACAAAGCAGCTCAACAAATTGATGAGATTGTAAGCTTCAAGCAAAAACCAATGGAGACATTACATGAGACTTGGGGCAGATTTAAGAGAATGTTAGTCATGTGTCCTCACCATGGAGTTCCAGAACAGATGTTGGGATAAAGGTTTTATATGGGGCTTTCAGATAGCATGAAGAATATAGTTGATGCCTCAGCAGGTGGGGCTTTTCCGAGCAAGACCTGGAGAGAAGGCCAGAATTTGCTAGACAATATGGCTCAAAATTCAGGATGGACAACCAGAAATGCACCTATCACTCCAGTGGTACACTCTGTGCCCTGGACCCTTCCAATACTATGGCGGAAAACATGGCCACTCTATTGACACAAATGAGCATCCTGACTAAAAAGGTGGAAGAATCTGGAGTTAAGCAGCACATGTATATTGTAGATACTACCAATGGGGGTTTATGCACATCTTGCATTAGCCAACCCATAGGTAACCCATGGACTGCAAAACATGAACATCACCATCAGCACGAAGACATGAATTATGTGGCTAATTATGGAGGTCAGCGATAGGGAAATCAGAATTGGGGTTAGCAGGCTCTATAACAATGCAGGAAATATGGGAGGTATGAGGCCACCCAATAATATCGCTCCATATCCTAGACCGCAGGCTTTCAACAATTAGCAACAAGGGTATCATCCACCTCCATAACAACACCGGGGTAGACAAAAAGATGGGTTCGCGAGATTAGAAGCTATGATGCAGCAGGTTATTGGGTCCAATGCAAAGATCAATGAAAGAGTAGATGCACACGATGCGGCTATTTAAAATATTGAGGTGCAAATGGGCCAGATTGCGATGAAATTGAACAATCGTCCTCAAGGGACATTACCTGCACATACTCAAACCAACCCAAAAGATCAAGCCCCAAAGCAGCTGATGACGGTGATTCTTAGAAATGGTAGAGATCTTGATGCTGAACAAGATAGAACTATAGGCAATTTGCAGGCTGGGACACTTATTCCAGTACCCATTGAACTGGATGAGTCTACATGATTACTACAAGTTACAATCCATCCAGCAACTGAAAATATTGATGTGCAACAGGAAACTGAGAAGGCAGCTGAACAGGTAGAACAGTCGGTTGTCGAAAAAGTAGTAGAGAAGAAAAAATCCAAAGTGATTGGGAAGAAGAGGCCTCGAGCCCCATTCCCTCAAAGGTTGACCAAGCACCAAAAGGAGGAACAATACAAGCAGTTCTTCAAAATGCTTAAGCAAATCCAGGTAAACATTCCTTTAATTGAAGCTTTGAAAGAGATGACTCGGTATGCTAAAATGATGAAAACTTGACGTCGCAAAAGTTTGATTTTCAAGACTTGGCCACAGTTACTCTTACTCAGACGTGTAGTGCAGTGGTATCTAGACCCATAGCTGAAAATTTATCTGATCGAGGTAGCTTTACTATTCCTTGCACTATAGGAAACTTTGCCTTTACTAAGGCATTGTGTGATTTGGGGGCTAGCATCAATATTATGCCCTTGGTGATCTATAATAGGCTGGGCATTGGGAGAGCTAGACCTGCTTTAATTTTACTACAGCTAGCTGACAAGACTGTCAAACGACCATTTAGGATCTTAGATGATGTGCTCATTCATGTGGGAAAGTTTGGGTTTCCCGCTGATTTTGTGATTTTAGAGTGCAAAGTGGATGAGAAGATTCCTATAATCTTAGGAAGACCGTTCTTGGCCACGGGGAGAGCATTGATCGATTGTGAGACTGGGGAGTTCATGATGAGACTAAATGATAAAGAAATCAAATTCAATGTGCAGAAATCTATGAGGCTCCCGATTGAGTTCGCAATATACTCCCTTATTGATGCAGTAGATGTGATAGTGGAGACAGACGATATGGCACTGACAGCTGAGGATCCACTAACAACATGCCTAATGAACTTAGAGGAAGTAAATGGGGAAAGTCTGGCAGAATGCATGTTAGCAGTGGAAGAAAGGGGGTTTCGGGATATAAATTTGGAGTTCGAACCTCTACACCTAGAAAATAGAGAGACCCCTCCAGCAAAACCATCAATTGAGGAACTACCCAAGCTAAAACTCAAGCTATTACCCAGCTCACCTCAGGTATGAATTTATGGGCCCTAACTCCACTTTACCTGTTATTATCTCATCTGGTTTGCTAGATGTGCAGGCTCAACAGCTTATACAGGTACTCAAGGAGTGCAAAACTGTCATTGGTTAAAACATGGCAGACATAAATGGGATTAGCCCCACCTATTGCATGCATAAGATTCTCGTGGAAGAGGGACACAAACCTCCAGGGAACATCATAGAAGGCTGAATCCAAACATGAAGGAAGTGGTAAAGAAGGAGGTAATAAAGTGGTTAGATGCGGGAATTATTTTCCCAATCTCTAATAGTAGCTGGGTTAGCCCAGTTTAATGTGTACCAAAAAAGGGGTGGCATGACGGTTGTGAAGAATGAAAACAATAAGTTTATTTCAACAAGAACTGTCACCGGCTGGAGGATCTGCATGGACTACAGGAAATTGAATCTGACCACCCGAAAAGACCACTTCCCACTTCCCTTCATTGACCAGATGCTTGACAGGTTGGCAAGGAAGTCACACTTTTGTTTCTTAGATGGGTACTCAGGGTACAATCAGATCTCTATTGCCCTTAAGGATAGAGAAAAGACCTCCTTTACATGCCCATACGGCATTTTTGCCTTCCGGAGGGTGCCGTTTGGCCTATGCAATGCACCTGCCACATTCCAAAGGTGCATGATGGCTATATTTACTGACATGGTGGAAGATATTATGGAGGTGTTCATGGATGACTATCAGTGGTAGGGAATTCGTTTGATGAATGCCTGGTCAATCTGACGTGTGTGCTGAAACGGTGCATTGAAAGTAACTTGGTTCTAAATTGGAAAAAGTGCCATTTCATGGTACAAGAAGGAACAGTCTTGAGGTACCGGGTGTCAAGCAAGGGAATTGAGGTTGATCGAGCAAAAGTTGATGTCATTGCAATGTTGCCTCCACCAACTTCTATCAAAGCCATTAGAAACTTTCTTAGACATGCCGATTTTTACCGGAGGTTCATTAAAGACTTCTCCAAAATTGCCAACCCCCCTGTAAGTTACTGGAAAAAGGTCACTCTTTTGTATTTTCTGATGATTGCAGGCCGGCATTTGAGGAATTGAAGAAGAGGCTGGTTACAGCACCAATCATTGTTGCCCCCAACTAGGAGCAATCATTCGAGCTCATGTGCGATGCTAGTGACTACAAGTTGATGCATCCAATCTACTATGCTAGTAGAACACTGAGCGGAGCCCAACTAAATTACACAGTGACAGAAAAAAAGATGATGGCTATAGTGTTTGCCTTTGACAAGTTCAGATCCTATCTTATAGGATCCAAGGTAATTATATACATTGACCATGCAGCACTTAGATATCTAATTGAAAAGAAAGACTCTAAATCGCGCCTAATTCGTTGGGTGCTGCTACTGCAAGAGTTCGATCTTGAAATTCGTGACCGCAAGGGCACTGAAAATCAAGTCGCTGATCATTTATCACGACTTAAAGGAGCTGAAAATGTTAAAGAAAGTGAAGAAATTTTGGAAACCTTTCTAGACGAGCAGCTGCTCGCTACCACTCTTCTTGAAACGCCATGGTTTGAAGACTATGCAAATTACCTGGCCAGTGGTATTGTTCCTCACGGCCTGTTATCGGTCCAAAGGAAAAGATTCTTTCGTGAAAGCCAATTGTACTATTGGGATAAGCCCTACTTATTTATAATTTGCCTTGATAACATGATCCGGAGATGCGTCCCCGAGATCGAACAATCTTCTATCTTGCAGGCTTGTCATTCGTCGGCATATGGTGGCCATTTGGAGGAGTTCGAACATTAGCTAAGGTGCTTGAGGCCAGATTTTTCTGGCCAACGATGTTTAGAGATGCACACTGTGAGCACGTGATTTTTGCCCTACGTAAGACTTACTCCCAAATATTCAAAATAAAATTGTTTTTGTATCATCGTAATATCTGTGGATTTTTGTGTTAATTTTCTTATTATTTGTATTCTTTGTGTGCGCATGTTTGATTGCTTAAATTAAGAAAAATACAAAATATATTGCGTTTGCACTCTTAGGTTTTAATTTACAATTGAAAGTAATCAAGTTTATTTGACAAAAATAGAAAAATCACAAAAAATATGTATTTTTGTATTTTTAGCATTTAATGTCCCAATTGTGTGATTTTAGTTTAACTTAACTATAATAAGAACCTAATTAGTACTCTTATAAACTAATTTGATTTTTGTAATGTATTTTTGAGTTTTTGTTTTTAATAAATTAAGAATTAATAAATAGGAAATAAAGAGAAAGAAAATAGGAGAGGAAATTAGATTGGGCCAAATCCAATTTAAATATAACAAGGCCCAAACAACTAACCCAATTGACCCGATCTGCCCAATCCCAAATGACCCCGTTGATCTGGACCGTTGGATTTTATTATCCAACGGCCCAGATTAATCAATTAATTCCCCAAATATACCCAGGC
Organism: Nicotiana noctiflora; assembly: GCA_032618575.1. Taxonomy (NCBI): domain Eukaryota; kingdom Viridiplantae; phylum Streptophyta; class Magnoliopsida; order Solanales; family Solanaceae; genus Nicotiana; species Nicotiana noctiflora. The sequence goes on from JASVEL010000914.1 coordinate 27,660, forward strand.
CCCAACTTGATCAAACGACGTCGTTTGATACCTAAGAAAATAATCCAGGCCGTTGATCAAGTTTGATCCAACGGCCGAGATTAAAACTTGCATTTTAACTATACCAAAGAACCCCAATACCCCCATACCCGCTTTCATTCTCCAGACCCCTTTCTTCGTCTCCTTCAGAGACGATGAGACACCAGCGTCGAACCACCGCCTACCGGAAATCGCCTCACGGCGGTTCCGGTAGGCCAATGGCCACCCAATTAACACCATAGCTCCCCCTAAACCCCCTCTACACGAATCCGTGGTCCGTTAACCTCGAATCATCCCCAAATGTCTCGAATCTTCAATCGAAGATTCGAGTTAAAACCCAAACCACGCCAAACCACTCCAAACTCACCCCAAGCCCTCCCATGACCTCCCTCATACCCCTACTATCCCTGGTTTGGCTCGAATCTTGCCAGAACTGGTCGAGCCCCAAAAACGGCCACATAAACCCTAAAAATCCAAAATGGGGTCTTCGTCCGAAATTGATAAGAGGTTGAGGTCTAATGGACCTTAATCTAGGTGTTCTCGACCGAGAACACCCCGATTAAGGCCCATTTGGCTTCAACGATTCAAGTCTGAGGTCAAGCCTGGTTCTTTGGTGATTTCAGAGGTACTCCTCCGCTTTCTTTGCTCCGCATTGATTTCTCTGTGTGTGTATGGTTCTTGTTTGTTTACAAATTTTCTAGCATTCCTTCTTTCTATCCCAAGACTCTTTATTTGGTCAATTGTTGTTCTACTCTTTAAGACCTTTTATTTGGTCGATTACTTCTGTTTTCAGTAGTTAAAATGAATCGTATGTTCAGTTTGATTAAGATCGTCAAGCAATTAATTCATATTTGATTGGTTCCTTGATTCTGCCCGAAATATTATGAATCAAACTATAGGTCGATCATTTGTTATCGATTATGTGTGTTGTCATCGACTAATCAATGTGGTCGATTAGTTTCGTAGGTCTTGTTTATTAGTATTTTATGGCAGAAACTGATTACACACGGAACCACTGTTGGATTGTGCCTATTTGTGATTAAGTGATGTTTGGATATAGCTGAAGGATCCCTTGAATCAAGAGATTAGTATTTTAGGATTAAATGTCCTACACAGCCTAGTGGAGCCTGCTGTTACAGCAGGGCACTCCACCAGGTTTTGCACTTAACATTTAAATTAAGTAAAGCCCACACTTAAACAAGGCTTAGTGGTTAAAACAAAGAGGATAATGGGCTGGCAGAGGGGAGGATAGGCAGAGTTGGTTTTTTCTGATTATTGTATCTTTAGAGCTCCCTTTGTTTTTCAACTATAAGTATAGGGTTAAAAAAAACAGAGTGGGGGGGCTTTTCTGGAGAGCATACATTAGAAAAGGATTTGAAAAGGAGAGTATTCTGAGGAGACATTCATACCTTGAGAGAATATCACACACAGAGACTTTCAGTATTTTAGATTAGTTTTCAGCCTTGAAGAGAGATACTGTTTCATACAAAAAACAACATCATAAAATACTGTTACATCGAGTGATCGAGAGTTCCAGTAGTTATCATCTATGAATCATTTGTTTTCAAGTCAAACTTGGTATTTTTGAGTGAATCACGGTCAGTTGAGTTGTTGGAGTTATTTTAAAGCTGTTTGGTATTGCTGTTGGGTCAATCTTCATTCGTGTCTGGTTCTGAGAGTCAGTGAATCATTCTTGAAGTTCAAGTTGTTGTGTTGGTTGATGTAAATTGTTCTCATTGTTGCTGGTGCCTGTTGCTGTTGCTGTGAGCTGTTGCTGCTTCCTCACTGATTTCTTTTTCCTTTTGCTTTTCAATCCCCAGGTATCATTCGATCTCTATGATTGATGAAGTTGTTAAAAGGATTTGGCATCATGAAAGTCTTAATAAAATTCTGTTTTCCTGGATTTGTTACTTCCCTTTTGGTTCGTAGTTGAATCATTTATTAAGTGTTGAATACTCTTATTTGAATTTTAGGATTAGGATTAGAATTCGATCGTAAATGACTGGATATCTGAACTGTTAGTTCAATCGGTGCCTCACTAAGCTTAGATTGAGGTAGTATTTGATTATGCAACAAATTAGCTACTGCTAGCTAGAGCTTCCTTTTTTTTTTTTTAACAGGCACTTGACAATATATAATAGAAATGGTTCATAAAAATAAGTAAATGACAGCCTTCAGCCATCGCACAAATAAAGGAGAATCAATATCCGAAATGTTAGTGAGCCTCAATTTAATTCATGTTTGTTGTAATTCATGTTTGATGTTTAATCCTTATTTCATGATGTCTACAATGCATATAGATGAGTGAACGAGTACGCCTACAGAAATAAAAATATAAAAATCAGTGTTCACATTAGTATCAAGATTAAATAACAAATAATTTATTTTTGGATCAATACCCAAGAGTAGCTGTTTCGGACAGAATTCTAGTAGAACTTGGGCCTGTTTGGCCTCTCAGGCTATGCGTGAACTTGGACCATGAAGGTTTTGGGTTTGATTTTGCTTAAGGCACTTAATCAATTTTTAGAGACAATAGATAAAAAAATAGAAAATGGCAATCACTCTTTAGTCGGCTTTCACCATAAATTAAGATGAACCTTGATAGAAAATTAGCTACTTAGGTTGACCCTTTAAATAAAAGCAAGACGAGCCTCGCCGCACTAAATACACAATTGCGGGACCCTCGAATAATTGTTATGAAAACTTAGACTCGGGAGGGCTGTTTAGCAAATTTCACGGTCTTTCCCAAAGTTAACAACACGATAGACTCTTTAGGCACAACTTTAATAAAATTACTTTCCTAAATACGGGTGTGCATTTATGTAACCCAAATCTCACTCTCGGCGAAACCGAAATACATTAAAGTCACAGGCGTACTGGTTGCGGTGTGACTCGAAGTGTGTTTTTGTGACGTCGCAATTCTTCTAAAATTAAAAATGGAGAATTAAAAGCACCTAATTAAAATATTTAAAGAAATCAGATAAAAGCAAAAATTGCAGTTGAGCGACCGTGCTAAACCCACGGAATCCGGGAATGCCTAACACCTTCTCCCGGGTTAACAGAATTCCTTATCCAGGTTTCTAGTTTCGCAGACTGTATTACGGAGTCATAAATTTCCTCGGTTCGGGATTAAACCGGTGACTTGGGACACCATTATTTTCCCAAGTGGCGACTCTGAAAAATTAAATAAATTGATCCCGTTCCGACTGTCCTTTAAGTGGAAAAACTCCTTCACCGATTATTATTATTATATCCCTTCTCGGGGTGTAGTATTAAACAGGAGCGCATTTATATTTATATGTGTGCGGTGAAAAAATGAGGTGTGACAGCTCTGGCGACTCTGCTGGGGACAATCACCCAGAACTTCGGTTCAGGGTTTAAGAATTCGAGCTCAGTTAAATTGTTGTTTTTGTCTATATCTGATTTTATTATATGTTTAGTTAATGTGCTATATGTTTACCGCTTTGATACTATCTGGACTGTATATACAAACTGCTATATGTTTACCGCTTTTATATTACGTGAACTGTGTATATAAATTGTGCCGAAAAACCTTCACTTCTCACCCCCGGGGATGTGCTCACTGGTTGAGACTCCTTATTCTGTTAGTATCATACCCCGAAATAATAAAGAGGCTCGGAAAGTTTCTAAGCCGGTTGGCCTTTTGGTTCCCGGAAAGGAGCTCCTTCCTCAGCCCGAGTTGTCCGCTTGGGTACACAGTCTAGATCATGTACCGAGGTTTTGAACTTAGAATAACGTAACTGCATACCGGATCCCTAGTAGGAAACGCTTATTTGCATCACGTTGCATTTGACTTGGGGGACTCAACACAGGGATTGGGTCCGTCTAGGACAGGCAACCTGAAATGAAAAGACCATCCTGCTATACCATGTTTGTTTTAAGCATTTATTCGAACTTGCATGCTGACCGGCTTTTAAATACTGAAGAAAAACGAAAAACAAAAGGAAACAATATGGGAAATAGATATTTTTTAGAAAATACAAAATGTGTTTTACCAACAAATCAATAATTTAGTTTGCTAATAAAAGACGACGGAAGGTTGACTCTGCCAACAAAGTGGTTTTTCTTAACAAAATGTGTTTCTTTGTCGGTCAATAAAAGAAAAATAGTTTGTTTTGACGGACCGAACTACGCGGGTTTGATTCTCACCGGATGTGAGATACGTAGGCAACCCCTGTCGGGTCCAACTTGCTCTTTTTCAAAAAATACCAAAATTTAAAATTTTGAAAAAAATAGTCCAATCATTGCCAGCCAAAATGATCTTCTTCTTTAAATAAATGTGCAGGATGAGCACGATTCGAAATGAACCCTTTTCACTCATAACTAAAATTCCGGTACAAATACGACTATGGTGGGATGATCTAGGCGAAGAAGGGCAGTACGAAGTTAAAAAATATTTGAAAGGTCTCACATGTCTGCATGAAATAAAGCCTCGAGGGGACATCATAAGAGCATTAGTCACATATTGGGACTCCGCGCACAATGTCTTTCACTTCCCGGACTTCGAGCTCACCCCAACTGTGGAGGAGATGACCGGATACATTGGAAACACTGATATACCATTGGGGCATCAATATCTAATCGCTCCCAGGGTTGTCGCCATACACCGATTTTTAGACTCACTGAAGATAGCCAGAACGGTACGTAACCCGGATCTAGCACAAGGGTTTTGTACTTTAAGCTTCATCTATCAAAGGTACGGTCATGTGGGAGGTTTTGACAAGCCAGAGAATAAGTTATGCAGCAAGGGTAATCGCCAGAAATGGGAGGAGCACAGACGAATTGCCTTCATGATAGCCTTCTTAGGACTCGTGGTATTCCCGAGAAAAGACGGGAATATTGATATAAAGGTAGCGGGAGTCGTCAGTACTTTGCTTGACCAAAGCGAAAGTACTCTTGCTCCTATGATACTATCAGACATATATCGAGCTCTCACAGCCTGCAAAGCCGGAGGAGATTTTTTTGAAGGCTGTAATTTACTGCTACAGATGTGGATGATCGAGCACCTGTGTCGCCGCACCCAATTCTCGAGATATGGGTTGGTTGAGAAAACTTGCATAAGCGAATTCTATACAAGGATTGATAGGACCGTCTTGCCTGAAGGAACCTTGGCGTGGAGGGCATACTTTCGGGCTCTCAGCGCAAGTCAAATACAATGGACGTTGGGTTGGTTACAGATAGACAGAATCGTGTACATGCCAGCGGCTAGGTCCCACTTTCTCTTAATGGGACTTAAGAGCATTCAACCTTATGCGCCCCATCGGGTTTTGAGACAGCTTGGGAGGTGCCAGATAGTACCCAAAGACGAAGACCTGAGTACCCGGGTTATTGAAATTGGTCCCGACGGTCAATTCCCAGAAGCAAGGGTCCGCCAGATCTGGAGCAAATGCCAATATCCGGAGGCAAACACTTGTGTGCAGGATCGAGCTAGAGGAGAGGTTGTACCCAGATATCTTACTTGGTACAAAGGAGAAACATCGGGTGAAAGACCAGCCAAAAGACCTCACCTCAGGGAATTTGCTGAAGCATCACAAGAACAATGGGACTGGTTAGCCAAGGAAGAGGTTTACCGAACTAGGATTGGCAAGATAGAGCAACGGGTCCAAGATCTCCAATTTGAAAAAGATATGCAAGCTGCCGCCGACGAAGGAGATAAAAAGAAGTTGGCACAAGAAAATGACTTTTTGAGAGCTCAAATCCAGCAAATGAAAAGGGATGCTGACGGACAGTTGAGGAGTCGAGCAGACGAAAAATTGATAAAGGGTTTGAAAAACCAAGTTGCCGATGTCCAAAGAGAATTGGAAGAGTCGAAGACCCAAACAATGAGGATCCGTGCTAGCCGGAGAAAGGAGGCACATCAAAATGCACTTTACCTACAACGGGTGGAAGAAGATTACACTGAGATCATCACTAGTCTAAGGGAAGCAAACGTTATCCTCAGGGAGCGGGTTTTCAAGCAAGCCCGAGATGCTAGAGTAGACCTCGACCGTTGTCACGATTTGATGGCCCGACTGCAAGAACAAGTGGATAGTCTCTTAGACCAAGTCACCAACAATGCTCGAAGATTGGGGGCGAAAAACCAACAGATAGAACGGCTACTCGGAGAAAGGGACATGATCAAGGACAGAATTGGAAAAATCGGGCATTATGTCACCATGAAGTGCTTAGCTTGTGAACAAATGCTCCGCATAGCCCTTTTTGCTTCAGTTATGGACTGTGTTCATCAGATCATGAGAGAGTTAAGGGGACTACACGAGGACCTCACACCAAGACCCGCGGCAAGACCGAATGATGCCTCGCGGGCCCCCAGGAATTTAAGAGCATTAGACTTTTGATTAAAAATGTATTTTCAAAATTTTGATTCAAATCGGCTGGCATTTTTCAAGCATTTCTCTTATTCTGTTGATTGTTGTAAGACATGTTTTGTAACCGTAAGAGTTTTGATATAAGAATTCCAGAATTTCGCCACAATTTTGTTACCAGAACTACGCTCGGTCTGATTCACGCGGGGACGTGATACGTAGGCAATCCACATAAGATTCGACCACCACTAGAAATAAAGGAAAAGAACATGAAGGTTAATAACAATAAGGTTTTCAAGGATAATTGAAAAAGGGAAAAAAAAAAGAAAAGAAAAAAAAGAAAAAAAAAAGAAAAGAAAAGAAAAGAAGCTGGAATGACGCATGTGATGAGTACATATAGAAAGGGTCATTTGGTTAGGTGCATTGCATCCAACGTGCTATAACATATCTGTTAAACTCGGTAAGCTAACAAGTTTGTCGCATTCCAGAAAAGTTTAGCAGTTGGTTTGACATAATATACTGGCCAGCCACCATTACCATACTAGATCTAAAGGGCCAATTCCAGCAAGCATGTCTAGTTCCGGTAAAAGCCTCGAGGAAGAGAAATCGGAGATACAGATCATGAAAGAAGAGGTAGATCGGTTGAAACAGCAGATAACAGAGATGCACCTAGCCTGGGCTAGGGGACAGTCTTCACCAAACCTCCCTACTCTCGCATCAGCTCCAGAACATCCACCCCTCGATCCTTCGACAAGCGCCCCACTCTATCCATACTATCAAGGGGAAAACCCTTATGCCACCCAAGTTCCACCAACCAAATAAAATCCTCCTCCGGTCACCCCTATTTTTGTGGCACCCCCACCTGCTACTCTATAAAAGTCGTCCGGTGAGCCGCATGTTCAAACCCATGACAATTCTTACTATCCTCCCGAGCCTACCTTTAGGGCTCCTGAACCGCATCCACACACCCCTCACTGGGATAACCCGGAAAAACCGGAAAAGCACTTCCAAAGTTCGGAACATGAGGAAGTTATTAGAAAAGTTAAAAGCCTGGAGCAGTCCTTCAGGAATATGCACGGTTTGGGCAACCAGGTCAGTGTCGCTTACAAGGATCTGTGTCCATTCCCAGATGTCCAATTGCCGGTCGGGTTCAAAATGCCCAAGTTTGACCTATACGAGGGGCATGGTGATCCAGTAGCCCATCTTCGAGGGTTTTGTAGTAAAATACGAGGAGCCGGAGGACGAGACGAGATTCTGATATCTTACTTCGGTCAGAGTTTGGGGGGATCTGCACTAGAGTGGTACACTAGGCAGGATCCCAGCAGATGGTTTACATGGGATGATTTGGCTCAAGCATTCATTAGCCAGTTCCAGTACAATCTTGAAATAGTCCCAGGCCGCTTATCATTGCTAAAGTTAGAGAAGAAACCCGCCGAAAGTTTCAGAGAATTTGGTTTCCGCTGGAGGGAACATGCAGCAAGGATAGATCTACCTATGAGAGAGAACGAGATGGTGGATTACTTCTTGCAGACACTGGAGCCAACCAATTTTGGACATCTGGTGACGTCCGTGGGTAAGTCATTCACTGAGGTGATAAAGATGGGGGCTATGATCGAGGAAGGCTTGAAAGCCAACAAGATTATGAGCTATTCATCGTTGAAATCCACCACCCAAGCTATTCAAAGTGGTACCGGAGGAGTGCTAGGGAAAAAGAGGAAAGAAGAAGTCACGGTAGTCGAGTCCGGAACATGGTTCAGAAACAGAGGCCCCGCACCCCAGTATAACCCGCCACAGCCTCACCACCAAAATTACCTTCACAATCCATATAACCACCCGCAACATTACTATCCAGCCCCTGATCCCCATTTTACTGTCCATCACGCTCAATCATATGTCGCACCTCCCATCCATGCACCATGGCGTGCACCAAACCCGCAAAACAGTTATCCACCCCCAAGAGCCTACAGAAATCCCACGGGCGCGAGTTTTCGTCCGAACCAAGCATTCAAGAGCGACAGGGCGCCAAGGCCAAAGACTTTCACTCCCTTGGGAGAGTCTTACACCAGTCTGTTCCACCGATTGAAACAAGTTGGGTTGCTAAATACGGTCGAGGCTAAGCTGCCAAACCCTCTTCCAAAGAATTTGGATCATTCAATAAATTGTGCATATTGTTCGGGATGTCCGGGGCATGACATAGAAAAGTATTGGAGGTTGAAAACAGCTATCCAGGAACTCATCGACACTCGAAGGATTGAGGTCCAGACTCCAGCAGAACCCGACATCAACCGAAATCCACTCCCAACTCATCATGAGACCAACATGATCGAGCTGGTACGGGTAGAAGAGGGAAAGGAGAAAACCTCTCAGATCGTAATGATGATCAAGTCTAGTGGGGTAGGAATGAAAAGGGGGCCAAACCTTGATGAGTCACTCATTTGCAAGAAGGACGTACAAGAGGGGTTGGAAGCAGAAAAGGGAAATGCAAGCGACGTACCGGTGAGGTCGGGGGGAGCAAAAATAGTTGTACCAGGGGTAGCAACCAAACCCGTCTTGGCGGTAGCAGGTGTTCGAGTAGATCCTTTCATCATCAAGCCAGCAATACAGCTGCCGATAGCTGATAGCAAAGCTATTCCATGGAATTGTGATCGGGTCACGACAACCTACAAGGGAAAAGAAGTTAAAGAGGAAGTCTGCGAAGCGCAAGGGTTGACCCGCTCAGGGAGATGTTTTGCCATAGCGGAATTAAGGAAGACTACTCCGGCAACATTAAAAAAGTCGGTAACTGACGAAGAGGCAGAGGAATTCCTGAAAAAGATGAAGATGCATGATTATTCTGTCCTAGAACAGCTGAAGAAGACTCCTGCGCAAATCTCATTGATGTCCTTACTGATACATTCTGAAGAACATCGGCAAACTTTGATAAAAGTTCTGAATGAGGCCCACGTACTCGATAAAATCTCGGTGAGTCATTTGGAGAAGATCACCAATAGGATCTTCGAAGCGAATCGGATCACCTTCACCGATGATGAATTGCCCGAGGAAGGCACCGAGCACAACAAGGCTTTATATCTTACGGTAAAGTGTGAGGAGGCGGTGGTTACCAAAGTCCTTGTCGATAACGGGTCCAGTGCTAACATCTGTCCTCTCTCCACACTAAACAAGTTGAAAGTGGACATCGACAGGATACGCAAGAACAACATATGTGTCCGAGGGTTTGATGGAGGAGGCAAGGCGTCGGTCGGGGACATAGTGTTAATCTTGACAATCGGACCGATGGAGTTCACCATGGAATTCCAGGTGTTGGACATGGTAGTTTCATATAACCTTCTGATAGGGCGACCGTGGATCTATGCCGCAAAAGCAATTCCATCCAGCCTACACCAACTCGTCAAGTTTGAGTGGGACCAACAGGAGATCGTAGTCCATGGAGAGAATGATCTACAACTAGGCATCATCGTCCCCTTTGTTGAGACAGAAGAAGATGTTGGGCCATGGGTATACCAGATCTGCAATGTGGTATCCGCCAACCGAGTTCCAGAAGGGGAATGCATTCCCAATGACAGAATAATTACTGCAGACATCATGGTGGCTCATGAAATATTGAGAAACGGTTTCATACCCGGCAAAGGTTTAGGTGCATCTCTGCAAGGAATCATACAACCGGTATCTGTGGTCGAAAATGTGGGAACCTTCGGCTTGGGATTCAAGCCAACATCAGAGGACATCCAACGAGCCAAGAGGAATAAGCAGAAGACATGGGTGCTCCCGAAGCCTTTTCCGCGCCTTTCCCGATCTTTTGTCAGGTCTGGAGTAAGAGGACATCTGGCGACAAAGATTCCCAGTCCTATGGTTAGGCCAAACGAAGAGTTCTTAAGAAAATTCGAGGACCTATTCGCAGATGTATGCATGCTAGAGGATGGCGAAGGATCCAGCCATGCCGAGATACAATTTGTGGGATCGAAAGCAAAATTGAATAATTGGAAGGCTACTCCTCTCCCTGTCCGGAAGGAGTCTTGGTAGTTTGTTTTGGATTGTTTTCTTTCGAAATTTTGTGTTGGGGTTGTCCCCGGAGTAAAATCCGTTTGTTTTAGTTCATTTTGATTTGAGTTTGCAAGCTTGTTTTTCCTTGTACTATTCCCATTAATGAAATTTTGTTCCCTTCGTGTCTAATTTTGTTTATTTTCCTTCTTTTTACTTTTCTGAGCAGCTTTCTTTCAACTGATCTTAATGATATGGCGTGCTTAAACATTAATCAACCCAGTCTAGAAAGTCAATCTGGTTTGGAAATAATAACGCATGAAATAAGAGGTGATGAGAGTGAATCGGAATACGGCGATGATGAAGCCGTAGAAGAAATCGGTGAAGAATTAAGTCACTTCGAGGAAAAACCCAAACCAAATTTAAACAATACTGAGGCCGTTAATCTGGGGGACACAGATGACGTCAAAGAAACCAGAATAAGTGTCCATATTGAACCCAACCTGAGAGAAGAGTTGATCAAAACACTCATGGAGTTTAAAGACATTTTCGCATGGTCGTACGACGACATGCCAGGACTCAGCACTGATCTAGTAGTTCACAAATTACCCACTAACCCGGCATGTCCTCCCGTCAAGCAAAAACTGCGGAAATTCAAGACGGAGATGAGTGTAAAGATCAAGGAGGAAGTAACCAAGCAGTTGCAGGCGAAAGTCATTCGTGTCACTCGATACCCTGAATGGTTGGCTAATATAGTGCCGGTGCCAAAGAAAGACGGAAAGATCATAGTATGCGTGGACTACCGCAATCTCAACAAGGCGAGTCCTAAGGATAATTTCCCGCTTCCCAATATCCATATCCCGATTGATAATTGTGCCGGACGCGAAATTGGATCCTTTGTGGACTGTTATGCGGGATATCATCAGATTTTGATGGATGAAGAGGACGCAGAAAAGACGGCTTTTATCACACCGTGGGGGACTTATTGCTACCGGGTGATGCCGTTAGGTTTGAAGAACGTAGGGGCAACATACATGAGGGCGATGACTACGGTATTCCATGACATGATACACAAGGAAATTGAAGTGTACGTGGATGATGTGATCATAAAATCTAGACTTCAAGAAGACCACGTTGTAGACCTCAGGAAATTCTTTCAAAGACTTCGAAGATATGATATCAAGCTCAATCCGGCCAAATGCGCATTCGGAGTTCCATCAGGAAAGTTGCTAGGATTCATCGTCAGCCGACGGGGCATTGAGTTGGACCCATCCAAAATCAAGTCCATTCAGGAACTACCCCCGCCAAGGAATAAAACAGAGGTAATGAGTTTGTTGGGAAGGTTAAATTACATCAGTAGGTTTATTGCTCAGCTTACAGCAACCTGTGAGCCCATATTCCGTTTGTTGAAGAAAGACGCTGCGATAGAATGGACGACAGAATGTCAGGAAGCATTTGACCAAATCAAAGGGTATCTGTCAAACCCACCCGTACTGGTTCCGCCTGAACCGGGTAGACCCCTGATTCTTTATCTGACGGTTTTGGAGAATTCGTTCGGCTGCGTACTGGGGCAGCACGATATTACTGGCAGAAAGGAACGGGCCATTTACTACCTCAGTAAGAAATTCTAGGTCCACGAGGTTAAGTACACTCATTTGGAAAATACATGTTGTGCTTTGACTTGGGTAGCCCAAAAGCTGAAACATTATTTGTCTTCTTACACCACTTACCTCATCTCGCGTTTGGATCCGTTGAAGTATATTTTCCGAAAACCTATGCCTACAGGAAGGTTAGCAAAATGGCAAATATTACTTACCGAGTTCGACATCATATACGTGACAAGGACGGCTATGAAAGCTCAAGCCCTAGCCGATCACTTAGCTGAGAATCCTGTTGATGATGGATACGAACCTTTGAGGTCGTATTTTCCAGACGAAGAAGTACTGCAAATTGATGGGTTGGAGTTAACCGAGGATCCAGGGTGGAAGCTTTTCTTCGACGGAGCAACGAATGCAAAAGCAGTCAGAATAGGAGCAGTGCTTATCTCTGAATCGGGACATCATTATCCTGTTACTGCTCAACTGCGTTTTCATTGTACCAACAATATGGCTGAGTACGAGGCATGCATCTTAGGGTTACGATTAGCGGTAGACATGGATGTACAGGACATCTTGGTCTTGGGAGACTCGGACCTTCTAGTACATCAGATTCAGGGAGAATGGGAAACCATAGATTTGAAGCTTATCCCGTATCGTCAATGTTTGCATGATCTGACCAAACGTTTTCGATCGGTAGAATTCAGGCACATCCCAAGGATGCATAATGAGGTTGCCGATGCTCTGGCTACTTTGGCGTCAATGCTACATCACCCGGACAAGGTTCGTGTTGATCCATTACATATCCAGAACCGGAATCAGCATGTTTATTGCAATATGATAGAGGAAGAGATGGATGGCGAGCCATGGTTTCATGACGTCAAAGAATACCTCAGGTTAGGAATATACCCAGAGCAAGCAATTGGAGATCAAAAGAGAGCTATTCGGCAATTGGCTAACGGTTTTTTCCTTAGTGGAGGGGTGTTGTACAAAAGAACCCCAGATTTGGGATTGTTGAGATGTATAGATGCGAGTCAAGCCACAACAGTGATGACATATATACACTCCGGAGTTTGTGGGCCACACATGAGCGGATATGTATTGGCAAAGAAGATTCTTCGAGCAAGATATTACTGGCTCACTATGGAGCGTGATTGTATAAGTTTCGTGCGAAGATGCCATCAGTGTCAGATACACGGAGATTTGATTCATTCCCCGCCAACCGAGTTGCATACAATGTCAGCTCCATGGCCATTTGTTGCATGGGGTATGGATGTTATCGGACCTATAGAACCCGCGGCCTCCAATGGGCACAGGTTCATTCCGGTAACGATCGATTACTTTACCAAGTGGGTGGAGGCCAAAACCTTCAAATTAGTAACCAAGAAGGCGGTGGTGGACTTTGTACATTCCCACATCATCTGCAGGTTTGGAATTCCAAAGATAATCATCACAGATAACGGTGCCAATCTTAACAGCGGATTGATGAAAGAGGTATGTCAACAGTTCAAGATTACACACCGAAATTCCACACCATATCGTCCCAAAGCGAATGGTGCGGTTGAGGCAGCAAACAAGAATATAAAGAAGATATTGAGGAAGATGGTAGAAGGGTCTAGGCAATGGCATGAACAGTTACCATTCGCATTGTTAGGTTATCGCACCACCATCCGGACTTCGGTAGGTGCAACTCCTTACTCGTTGGTGTACGGGACTAAAGCCGTAATACCAGTAGAAGTGGAAATCCCATTGTGAGCACATGATTTTTGCACTAAGCCTTTTAATTCCAAAATTAAAATAAAATATTTTTGAGTGCAATTACTTGCTTTGTTTAAAATTAGTTATATTTTTGTGTGTTTGAATAAGTAAAAAATTAGAAAAAATCAAAAAATAGTAGTAATTAGTTTGTTAGTTTAGTTAATTAAAAAATTAGCAAAATAGCCTAAGTAGTAGAAATTAGGGAAAAATAGCAGAAAATTACCAAAAAATACTAGGAAATTAGAGTAGGTAGTAAATTAGGATTTATAATTTTTTATAAAAGAAAAGAAAAAAAAAGTATAAAAAGAAAATACATAAAAATTGATTAAAATCGGAAAATACAAAAAAAATGGTTTAGGTATAAGTGATTTGGGCCAAGAAAATTGAAGGGAGTGGCCCAGTCTGCTTTGGCCCAAGGAACTGGCTGGTCCGACCCTTTGAGAATTGATCCTCACCGTTCGATTGAGTTGCATCCTACGGCCAGAGTTTCTTGATCAAATTAACTAGTTAATTAAAAAATTAGTTTAATCTCAGCCGTTCATTCAAATTGATCTGATGGAAGATGAATTGGGTCTCACAGGAGTCCAAACGGCGTCGTTTCAGTAACGCTAACGACAGCCGTCGATCTCCATCAAATGGACGGTCTGGATTACATGTGACACATCGCCTATAAAAGGCTTGTGTCTGAATAAGCTGCTTCATTTTGCCAAAATATCAACCCTAGCCGCCTTCTGCTCTCTCCCTCTTCTTCTTCATCATCTTCATCAACACCGCCGGCCATGGAGGCCACCACCTCCACGGTGGTCTCCGGCCACCCTTCTTCATCTCCATCACCCTCCTCTCCTTCTTCTACACCTCAAACCATAGCCAAGACCCCTGAAACCCCAAGAACAGATCCCTCTCTGACAAACTCCGATCATCGGAACTTAGCCGGAAAATACCCAAACAACGAGAACCACCCCAAACCAATGTCGTTCTGTCCCTTTTGACCTGATCTATCACCCTACCCTAGTAGTTTCCCTCGAATCAGCCTGAAACTCTTCGAATATCCAAAAGAGTGTCGCCGGAAACCTAACTCCGGCGGCTGAAATCCCAACCCCTAAACAAGATCCGTCCTTTACCCTTCCGAATACCCCTCTTCAAACTAAAAACCCCAAAAGGTTTCGTCTTTGAGCATAAAAGAAAAATCAAAAAGGAAAAATGAAAAAAAAAGAGCGGAATAAGGAAGAAGAAGCAAGGAAAAGGGGGCTGAGGGGGTCTGAGAGAGAATAAGAAAAGGGGAATAGGAAGCTCGGGGGACAGGCCCCGCCAAGCTAAGTACCCCCTCCTGTTTTTGTTATTTTTCTTTCTTTTGCTTTTATTTGTTTGATTGATCTATGTTTTGCATGTTTCTATATGTTTCCTCCTGATCGTATGCTTCGCATGTTAGGAATAGATTTTTTATCTTGGCTTCTTCATTGTTTTCCGTTTCACGCCTTTTTGCTTATTGTCTCTGTTTTAGTATGTTTTAACCCGTTCATGATGTGGTTTTGTTTGTTATGACCTAATCTCATGTTTCTGTAGTTCATTCTTTTGTGTCACTTGTCTCTATTGGCTTTTGATATATCTTTCGTATTTCTTATTAGTCTTCATATGTTAGTTTTAGAATCTTTCTGCTTATCTTTTGCTTCTTTTCTTTTTCTGATTCATCTTTACTTGTTTCACATCTTGTATATTCTTGTCTGTTTCTTTATGACCACCTCATGTCTTTAACCTGTTCATCTTCCATATCAATCTCTGGGTTACCCATTGCTGTGATTCGAAAAGCCTGTTAGTGCTAGGGTTTCTCTTTGTTGTTCTGGTTTTTGACTTGTTTCCTCTATTCTATCTATCATGACCCTTTCTTCTGAATTCAAAGATCTTGCCTTTACTATTGTTGATCTTTGTTTTATCTCTCGTCTCTTATGTGTTTATTCCTTTGTTTGTGTGATCAAGGTTGTGTTTTACTTCTAATAGGTTAAAGTGGCTTTGATTCCCTTCTTCTCTTCATTTTTAAGTCATATAGTCTGATCTGTTTTGACTCTCATAACATAAATTCTATTATATTGTCATACATGCTCTGATATCTTCTCATCTTCACATTGAATCACTTCTGTGCATTCTTCACTTTTTGTCTATAAGTGTCTCTGTCTTTGTCCTCTGTTAGTATTAGGCCTTTTCTTCTTGTTGATATCAGACAACTTCTGTTAGATTGAATGATTCTTGTCCTCTGTCTATTCTCATGATTAGTTTCAGGATTAGGATTGGTTTGTTATTCTCATGCATGAGTCTGTTCTGCTTAGCTTTACCCATTCTATTTGCTTAGCATGATTTTAGGGTCAGTACTTAAGAATGATTTCTGATTAACATGCTTATGATTACCTTGTCCATTGTGTTTATGTCCAGTTGAACCTTGTTAGCTATTTTGTGAGAATTTAGTGTCTATGTACCTATAACCATGATTGCTAAGTAGATTTTTGGCTTTCCAGTGAATTACTCAATATGAAATTGATTGTAACCCATGCCTGCTTAATGTTTAATTAACACTGTACCACTTGAAATTGAGTTTGTAAGTCTGATTAATTAAAATTCAACATTATCCAACTCCTTTTCTGAATTCTGATTGATTGATAAACATCTTTGGTTTCATGTGTTTATGTGTGCAATTGCATGTTAAAATGGCTAGGTTTGCAATAGTTTGATGCTGAGTATGAACACTGTTATTGTCTATTATGCTTAGGAGGATTGGCTATAGCTGCTAGTGCTAGGCCTCGTTAATTAGTTAGTTTTTAAATAGGAATTAGCTAAAAATGAACAAAATAGGCTGTTAATTAAATAATTGGTCTAAGAATGGTCAACCTTGCAAAGGGTTGACCTATTCTATAAGGCCCTAACACACAGCTCACTGTTAAACAGTGGCTGGTTGTGCAAAGGGGCTATGTCTGCAAATGCAGACTAGCCCAGGCTCTATATTGAGCCCTGAACAGCAAAGTGGCCAAACCTGTAAAGGTTTTGGGCCCAGACGTTCAGTATATGGCTTTGATAGCCCAAGCTAAGTCTCAACTTGAGACTGGCTAATTTTTAAATAGGTTTAACATAATAACAAAGCAGGCTATGCCTGCAATTAAGTCTTAATTAGGAATAAATTGGTCTTAATTGATTGGAATTAGATTAAAAGTGGCTAGAATTGAAATAGTTCTTAAAAAATAAAACTGGCCAGCCCTTAAATACTAATGCTAGGGCTGGCTATTAGTTAAATAGTTCAAAACAAGCTGAAAATCTGCCCTAGGCAAAGCTAGTAAATCAGCAGTGCCCTTAGGGGCATAATTGGGTATTAAAAAGGTAAAATAGTAACTAGTAAGAACTTAGGAGGGTAATAGGGACATTCATGCTCCCGATTTCTGCAATTTTGCAGAGATTTAGGGGTATAATGGTCTCCTAAAAATGGGAAATCTGTAAAAATCTCAAACCCCTAAGGTCATACTAGTAAAAGGCCATAAAAGAGAATCTTTAGAACCTTCCAGCACATGCTGGAAGGGTTTTTAGTAACTGAAATATGGACCAAAGTGTAGAATGAATAATTTTAGGAGGGGGAAGTGGGATTAATCCCATACTTCTTCCCCAAGTATTCAGCCCTAAAGGTTAGCTATAAATACACCTTCAAAAGAGCTGAAAGGGGATTCCACTGGTAGAACAATCTGAGCTAATATTGGGGTTCCAAGCTAAAGCAATCTGAAAATATATAGGCTTTTATAATTAGCAATACAATAGTAGAATTTTCTGGGTATCCTATCAGATTTCATTGGATTATTTACCTGGGTCTTCTCTGTTTGCTGTGGACTTTTCTATTGCTGTGTGCCGTGCATCCTTCTCTTCACTGTTGCATTCACTGCTGATTGATTCTATTGCTGATTATCCTTCTCCCTTAGACTCATTGGTTCCTTTGCTATCCAGGTACATCTCTTTTCGTTTGAAGCTGTAATGGGAGTTGATTGAATGAAAATGAAGACTCATTTCTTGAGTAATGCTGTGCTGTAGTGTTTTTTTGTAGTTTAATGTAATTAGCTTAAGATTCACAGCTCGCTCATTGTATAATGTGATAGCTGAAAAACAGAAACCAAACAGAAATGATG
The DNA here is from genome assembly GCA_032618575.1 of Nicotiana noctiflora. Lineage (NCBI taxonomy): Eukaryota > Viridiplantae > Streptophyta > Magnoliopsida > Solanales > Solanaceae > Nicotiana > Nicotiana noctiflora. Next base: position 45,483 of record JASVEL010000914.1, read on the forward strand.
TAATAGCTAGTAATAATAGTAGTAGTAAGTAGCATAAATTACTTAGATTAAGTAGGTAAAAAACTCTAAAATATAAGTTAGTTTAAAAAATAGTTTCTGAATCATTAGACCCTTCGCTCACACTGACTCTTCATAAATAGCAATCACCTAGGTAATGGATTTGTACTTAAGCATAAATAAGCTTCAAAAATAGGTAAAAACATTGGATTGATTTGTTTATAATTGGGACAATAGCGTTACAATGAGCCAAGTCTGGATGAAATCAATTGTTTAAATCATGCTTAAACCTTTAAATCATTTAGTCATAGATGTGTATGTAGTTATTTGCTTATATATAATCAATTGATTTGCGGATTTAGGCTCAGAGCTGTTTAAGTTTGAAAAGGTTGATAATTACATGTTGCAACAGATTAATTAAGATGAATTGGTAATGAGAAGAGGTCTAACAAGTAACGAATACAATGTTGTAGTTAAAAAACGGATTTAATAGCTCTTTCAACCTTTTTTGAATACAGATGATAGCTTACTGAACCATTTTTGATAAGGTAAAAATCTCATAAATAAACTTAGATTAATCAGACATCAGTATAGGTTCTTAGTTAAGAGTATATATAGAGATAACAATTGTTCGAGTTTTTTATGAATTATTTCTGTACACTGATTTCTTATGTTAATAAATAAAGTGGTTGGATTTCGTTTAAATTTTGAGTACTTGCTTACTTATGCATTCTGAATCCATACTTCTATCATTACAATTCGGTTTGGGCCCTATGAGTAACGTGGGCCTGAACTATTATACGAAACAGATATGCCCGTTGATTGATAACCAAAAGGCCGCCTGGTCTTTAAGGCCTGGAATTGTCCATTACTGATCCAGTCAAGCAAAAGAAGACCAGGCCCAATAAATTCGACGGGCCTGGATTATTATAGTATTAGTAAAACGAATGAGGTAAAAACAATGTATAGTAAATGTAGTTAGACAAAATAGGACCGGCCTTTAATAATTTGAATTGGGACGAGCCTCGCCCGAATAACACCGGGGCCCCCTGTTTAGTAATAAGATAATAAAGTAGACTCGGGAAAGCTAATAGCCAATTCCATAGCTTCTCCCAAAAGATTTAAAAGCCGATAGATGTTACTTTAGGGCACGATTTTAATATACCTTCCTATGAACGAGTGTGCACTTGGTGCGACTCAAATCCAAATCTCGGTAAAGCCGAAATACACCTAAAGTCATAGGCGTACTGGTTGCGGTATGACTAGAGGCGTGTTTTCGCAATACCGCAAATTCCTAAAAATGATATTTAACGTAAAAGCATATTATGTTGTTAAAATCTATGAATGAGTCAAACAAAAGTCAAAAACGACAGTGGAGCGACCGTGCTAAAACCACGGAATCCGGGAGTGCCTAACACCTTCTCCCGGGTTAACAGAGTTCCTTATCCGGACCTCTGCTTCGCAGACATTTTAAAGAGTCAAAATTCCTCGGATTCGGGATCAACCGGTGACTTGGGACACCATTGTCATTCCCAAGTGGCGACTCTGATTAATCTCTAATGAAATCCCGAACCGATTGTCCTTAAATTGGAAAAACTCCTTCCCTTACGTTATTTTATCCGTCTCGGGTAATTGAGCGTCGGGGTATACCCTCAAGTGTATTTTATACATCTTACGCATGTACGGGGTAGTAAAAAGGGAGGTGTGACACCCATCTCTCCGAATTGTCGCTGAAGCTGAGATTGACGATGATGAGTGGGTCAAAACCCGATTAGAGAAATTGAGCTTGATCGATGAAAAGAGATTGACAGCAGTATGTCACGGACAATTGTATCAAAAGAGAATGGCGAGAGCATACAACAAGAAGGTACGTCCCGGGAAATTTGAAGTGGGACAGCATGTACTGAAGAGAGTTCTACCACATCAGGCCGAAGCAAAAGGCAAGTTCGCTCCAAATTGGCAGGGACCATTTGTTGTGACTAGAGTATTATCCAACGGCGCTTTATGTCTAACTGATATTGAGGGAAGATGCACTGATATGGCTATCAATTCTGATGCAATCAAGAGATATTATGTGTAATTCTTTAATGCATTTGTCAACGTTTGGTTTCGTTTGTTTGTAGTTGGCATTTTTCGGAGAATGAAATGACAGAGGCAATTTTTCTACTACCCAAACACTTTAACCCTTGTTTCCCCTTTTGAGCCTTAATTATTCTTTCATATACCCTCTTTCGGAATCATCAAGGAAGATGTGTAACAAAATAGAAAAGAAACAAAGAAAAGACACAAGAAACAGTGAACTACGTTCGACCTGATTCCTCAAGAAGGATACGTAGGCGCCACACGGCTCGGTCATAATAAAATAAAAATCAAAGATTCCCCAAGCAACAAAACTAGGGCAGAAGTCATTATTTCGTTTGAAAAGATAGTGTAGATTCCGAAAGTTGTAATGAGCTAACCGTTGAGGATAAACCCCTTTTCTTTAGCCTCAGGCACAGAAACCCCATTAAGGACCAAAAAGACCTCTCGATCAGTATTTGAGAAATGCCAAGTCATGCGAATGAAACCACGAATGACACTTCAATCCTCGACTGAATCTAGGACTCACAAGCTGAAAAGGGATAGCCCCTTTAGAGGAAATTCCATGGATAATACCCCACCCCACCGCATGGAAAGAAAGCGAAATGAGAGAGCCTTAACGGTGAAAACCCTCGCGGGCACCTTAAGGCGAAGAAAGCTAAGAGAAATAAAAATGAGAGAGTCTTACGTTGAAAACCTTTACAGGCACCCTAAGGTGACGGGAGGTCGAGAGAAATAAGAGAATCTCATTAGTGAAAACCCTTTGAAAGGGCACTATGAGGTGACAAGGCGAGATAGTTACAAGGTGCCTGTATGAGACAAGGTTGGGACATTCGTTTGCTTCTAGCAAAACGCGGCCATCAGAAAGTGATTGACATAAATAGACTGGGTAGATTAATCTCAAAGGCGCGGCATAACCATTGGATCAGTTACACATTCAGATAAGTTTTTCCCAGTTTTGAGCTCAGAAAAGTTTTCCCTTTCTTTTGTCATTCGTGGTCAGCATTCTTTATATATCATTTTTTCTTTTCTTTTGTTTTCGAAAATTGACTTTTCAAAGCTTACTACCAAGTCTCCCAAAGCGGTACAATGAAGATGAATAGGCGTGGAACGAGGCAATAAGGCAAAAGTCGTTCCGATATTAAGGTTGGAACGACAGGTTGATTGAAAGGTTCACGGGAATTATGGAGTATGATGGACACATATTACACATCCAGAAGACGATTTCTCACAACAGATCATCGACTAAAAGGGTCGGACCAAGCCGAAGGTTGGAATAAAAGGAGAGATGAGGGATCATCTGCGGAAAGAGCATCATCCCCAGCAAGTGTCAACGTCGTCCCCAAAAGTTCGAGGGAGGCCAAGCAGCTGAAAGAGAAAAGGAAAATTGCCCCAACAAAAGTGGCACGACCACTCACCGCGTTTTGAAACTAACAATTTTTCTTTGATTTAAAGCAGGAAAAGAGGGTTCGTCGGCGGAAAAGCATGCCACATAGAAGGTCATCAAACTGGGGCAGAAAATTTTCTCCCATTGCAAAAATTTTCTTGAAAACAAATACCCAGTGGATAAGGATAACGAGATCTCGCGAAATACCAGTTCTGAGCAGAATAGTTTTGAGAGAGGCCAGACAACACGAGGGGGTGATCTTGGAGCCTGGTATCATCCCCAGCAGTTGTTGGGAAAATGAAACACTAACTTCGAGATGCCCGCAACAGCATTATATCCCATAAGTTTTTCAACGAAGCAGAGGCGTGAGTCCCGGAGGAGGTCGGGGAAGAAGGAAAAGGAAAAGGGGTCCCCCGCCAGGGTAATCCTCAGTTAATGACATCTCAATACCCGGCGAGTCCAAGAGAGAACGAAAGGTGAAGGAAATAGAAAAAGAGGAAGCAAAGAATACCTCCCCAGCAGCATCACTCCCAGCAGGTGAGTAAACAGTTCTGAAGATATCCCCAGCACCCAAAAGAAAAGTAACACGACCTCGTGGGAAAGAAATCCCAAGACAAGGTAATTCAGAAGAAAAGGATGGCCCAAGAGACGATGCAGGAAGAAGAAAATGGTACGGGAAACAAAGGAAGGCGATAAGGATGGGATGAAATTAGTGAGTTGTAGTTGAAGTCAGGGAGCCCGCCTGAAGAATGGAGTGGCGATTTATTTTGAAGTTGTAGTTGAAGTCAGGGAGCCCGCCTGAAGAATGGAGTGGCGATTTATTTTGAAGTTGTAGTTGAAGTCAGGGAGCCCGCCTGAAGAATGGAGTGGCGATTTATTTTGAAGTTGTAGTGGAAGTCAGGGAGCCCGCCTGAAGAATGGAGTGGCGATTTATTTTGAAGTTATAGTGGAAGTTAGGGAGCCCACCTGAAGAATGGAGTGGCGATTTATTTTGAAGTTGTAGTGGAAGTCAGGGAGCCCGCCTGAAGAATGGAGTGGCGATTTATTTTGAAGTTGTAGTTGAAGTCAGGGAGCCCGCCTGAAGAATGGAGTGGCGATTTATTTTGAAGTTGTAGTGGAAGTCAGGGAGCCCGCCTGAAGAATGGAGTGGCGATTTATTTTGAAGTTGTACTTGAAGTCAGGGAGCCCGCCCGAAGAATGGAGTGGCGATTTATTTTGAAGTTGTAGTGGAAGTCAGGGAGCCCGCCCGAAGAACGGATTGGCGATTTATTTTTGAAGTTGTAATTGAAGTCAGGGAGCCCGCCTAAAGAATGGAGTGGCGATTTATTTTTGAATTTGGTTGAGGAAAGCGGTAGAGTGTAACGGAAATCCCCAGCATGAATCCAAGTTCATAATCAAAAGGAAGGCAACAAGGATCAGAAAGATAGGTTCAGACTTCGAAGGAGAATAGTTCGAAGATCACAAAGAAGGGACCGATGGTCGGAGTTCGGCAATCAAAATAGCCCGAAACAACAATCGTCAGAAGAGAAGAAGCATGCGAAGGAGACAAGATCAAGCTGAAAAGATAGATAAGAATTTGCAATACTGTAACTTAGTATAGCTTCTTATTTTTGTTTAGCACGATGTAATAAGGAGATCAGTTAAGCAGTGGCAACAGCAGCAACAGCAGTAACAACAAGATCACAGCAGTCATGGTAGTCCCAGCTACCAAAAATTTCCCGAACTACATTGACCTGATTCCCTTTTTGCCAGGGATATGTAGGAGACCTTTTGAAGCAAGGTTCGGCCAAACTTTTCCCAAAAAATGCTTCATACGGAGTGCTTGAACGGGCAAAAAATCGCTCGTATCCGCTCACTTATCTTTGCACGAAAACTCTTCATGTTTCCGCGCAAAGAGGGGCAACTGTGAGCACGTGATTTTTGCCCTACGTAAGACTTACTCCCAAAAATTCAAAATAAAATTGTTTTTGTATCGTCGTAATATCTGTGGATTTTTGTGTTAATTTTCTTATTATTTGTATTCTTTGTGTGCGCATGTTTGATTGCTTAAATTAAGAAAAATACAAAATATATTGCGTTTGCACTCTTAGGTTTTAATTTACAATTGAAAGTAATCAAGTTTATTTGACAAAAATAGAAAAATCACAAAAATATGTATTTTTGTATTTTTAGCATTTAATGTCCCAATTGTGTGATTTTAGTTTAATTTAACTATAATAAGAACCTAATTAATACTCTTATAAACTAATTTGATTTTTGTAATGTATTTTAGAGTTTTTGTTTTTAATAAATTAAGAATTAATAAATAGGAAATAAAGAGAAAGAAAATAAGAGATGAAATTAGATTGGGCCAAATCCAATTTAAATATAACAAGGCCCAAACAACTAACCCAATTGACCCGATCTGCCCAATCCCAAATGACCCCGTTGATCTGGACCATTGGATTTTATTATCCAACGGCCCAGATTAATCAATTAATTCCCCAAATATACCCAGGCCCCAACTTGATCAAACGACGTCGTTTGATACCTAAGAAAATAATCCAGGTCGTTGATCAAGTTTGATCCATCGGCCGAGATTAAAACTTGCATTTTAACTATACCAAAGAACCCCAATACCCCCATGCCCGCTTTCATTCTCCAGACCCCTTTCTTCGTCTCCTTCAGAGACGATGAGACACCACCGTCGAACCACCGCCCGCCGCCTACCGGAAATCGCCTCACGGCGGTTTCGGTAGGCCAATGGCCACCCAATTAACACCATAGCTCCCCCTAAACCCCCTCTACACGAATCCGTGGTCCGTTAACCTCGAATCATCCCCAAATGTCTCGAATCTTCAATCGAAGATTCGAGTTAAAACCCAAACCACGCCAAACCACTCCAAACTCACCCCAAGCCCTCCCATGACCTCCCTCATACCCCTACTATCCCTGGTTTGGCTCGAATCTTGCCAGAACTGGTCGAGCCCTAAAAACGGCCACATAAATCCAAAATGGGGTCTTCGTCCGAAATTGATAAGAGGTTGAGGTCTAATGGACCTTAATCTAGGTGTTCTCGACCGAGAACACCCCGATTAAGGCCCATTTGGCTTCAACGATTCAAGTCTGAGGTCAAGCCTGGTTCTTTGTTGATTTCAGAGGTACTCCTCCGCTTTCTTTGCTCCGCATTGATTTCTCTGTGTGTGTATGGTTCTTGTTTGTTTACAAATTTTCTAGCATTCCTTCTTTCTATCCCAAGACTCTTTATTTGGTCAATTGTTGTTCTACTCTTTAAGACCTTTTATTTGGTCGATTACTTCTGTTTTCAGTAGTTAAAATGAATCGTATGTTCAGTTTGATTAAGGTCGTCAAGCAATTAATTCATATTTGATTGGTTCCTTGATTCTGCCTGAAATATTATGAATCAAATTGTAGGTCGATCATTTGTTATCGATTATGTTTGTTGTCATCGACTAATCAATGTGGTCGATTAGTTTCGTAGGTCTTGTTTATTAGCATTTTATGGCAGAAACTGATTACACACGGAACCACTGTTGGATTGTGCCTATTTGTGATTAAGTGATGTTTGGATATAGCTGAAGGATCCCTTGAATCAAGAGATTAGTATTTTAGGATTAAATGTCCTGCAAAGCCTAGTGGAGCCTGCTGTTACAGCAGGGCACTCCACCAGGTTTTGCACTTAACATTTAAATTAAGTAAAGCCCACACTTAAACAAGGCTTAGTGGTTAAAACAGAGAGGATAATGGGTTGGCAGAGGGGAGGATGGGCAGAGTTGGTTTTTTCTGATTATTGTATCTTTAGAGCTCCATTTGTTTTTCAACTATAAGTATAGGGTTAAAAAAAATAGAGTGGGGGGGCTTTTCTGGAGAGCATACATTAGAAAAGGATTTGAAAAAGAGAGTATTCTGAGGAGACATTCATACATTGAGAGAATATACACACACAGAGACTTTCAGTATTTTAGATTAGTTTTCAGCCTTGAAGAGAGATACTGTTTCATACAAAAAACAACATCATAAAATACTGTTACATCGAGTGATCGAGAGTTCCAGTAGTTATCATCTATGAATCATTTATTTTCAAGTCAAACTTGGTATTTTTGAGTGAATCATGGTCTGTGAGTTGCTGGAGTTATTTTGAAGCTGTTTGGTATTGTTGTTGGGTCAATCTTCATTCTTGTCTGGTTCTGAGAGTCAGTGAATCATTCTTGAAGTTCAAGTTGTTGTGTTGGTTGATGTAAATTGTTCTCATTGTTGCTGGTGCCTGTTGCTGTTGCTGTGAGCTGTTGCTGCTTCCTCACTGATTTCTTTTTCCTTTTGCTTTTCAATCCCCAGGTACCATTCGATCTCTATGATTGATGAAGTTGTTAAAAGGATTTGGCATCATGAAAGTCTTAATAAAATTCTGTTTTCCTGGATTTGTTACTTCCCTTTTGGTTTGTAGTTGAATCATTTATTAAGTGTTGAATACTCTTATTTGAATTTTAGGATTAGGATTAGAATTCGATCATAAATGACTGGATATCTGAACTGTTAGTTCAATCGGTGCCTCACTAAGCTTAGATTGAGGTAGTATTTGATTATGCAACAAATTAGCTACTGCTAGCTAGAGCTTCCTTTTCTTTTTTTTAACAGGCACTTGACAATATATAATAGAAATGGTTCATAAAAATAAGTAAATGACAGCCTTCAGCCATCGCACAAATAAAGGAGAATCAATATCCGAAATGTTAGTGAGCCTCAATTTAATTCATGTTTGTTGTAATTCATGTTTGATGTTTAATCCTTATTTCATGATGTCTACAATGCATATAGATGAGTGAACGAGTACGCCTACAGAAATAAAAATATAAAAATCAGTGTTCACATTAGTATCAAGATTAAATAACAAATAATTTATTTTTGGATCAATACCCAAGAGTAGCTGTTTCGGACAGAATTCTAGTAGAATCTGGGCCTCTTTGGCCTCTTAGGCTATGCGTGAACTTGGACCATGAAGGTTTTGGGCTTGATTTTGCTTAAGGCACTTAATCAATTTTTAGAGACAATAGATAAAAAAATAGAAAATGGCAATCACTCTTTAGTCGGCTTTCACCATAAATTAAGATGAACCTTGATAGAAAATTAGCTACTTAGGTTGACCCTTTAAATAAAAGCAAGATGAGCCTCGCCGCACTAAATACACAATTGCGGTACCCTCGAATAATTGTTATGAAAACTTAGACTCGGGAGGGCCGTTTAGCGAATTTAACGGTCTTTCCCAAAGTTAACAACACGATAGACTCTTTAGGCACGACTTTAATAAAATTACTTTCCTAAATACGGGTGTGCATTTATGTAACCCAAATCTCACTCTCGGCGAAACCGAAATACATTAAAGTCACAGGCGTACTGGTTGCGGTGTGACTCTAAGTGTGTTTTTGTGACGTCGCAATTCTTCTAAAATTAAAAACGGAGCATTAAAAGCACCTAATTAAAATATATAAAGAAATCAGATAAAAGCAAAAATTGCAGTTGAGCGACCGTGCTAAACCCACGGAATCCGGGAATGCCTAACACCTTCTCCCGGGTTAACAGAATTCCTTATCCAGGTTTCTAGTTTCGCAGACTGTATTACAGAGTCATAAATTTCCTCGGTTCGGGATTAAACCGGTGACTTGGGACACCATTATTTTCCCAAGTGGCGACTCTGAAAAAATTAAATAAATTGATCACGTTCCGACTGTCCTTTAAGTGGAAAAACTCCTTCACCGATTATTATTATTATATCCCTTCTCGGGGTGTAGTATTAAACAGGAGCGCATTTATATTTATATGTGTGCGGTGAAAAAATAAGGTGTGACACACACTTGTGGGTAAAAGGGTGTAATGAATGTCAATGCACCGGGAACATCTCCCGACGTCACGAGATGCCCATGAACCCAATCCAAGAGGTGGAAGTATTTGATGTCTAGGGGATAGACTTCATGGGTCCCTTCGTCAGCTCCTATGGTAATAAGTATATTCCTGTTGTTATAGATTATGTGTCCAAATGGGTGAAAGTTGTATCATTACCCACCAATGATGCTAAGGTGGCGGTTGGGTTTCTCAAGAAAAACATATTCACTCGCTTTGGGACACCGAGGGCAATCATAAGCGACAGGGGCACTCACTTTTGTAATCAGGCATTTGAAAAATTGCTGGCAAAATACGATGTGCGGCATAAGGTGGCTAGTCCATATCACTCGCAAACCAGTGGGCAAGTTGAAGTATCCAACAGAGAAATAAAAAGTGTACTAACAAAAATAGTGAACGCCACAGGGACCGACTAGTCAAGGAAGCTCGACGATGCGTTATGGGCCTATAGGAAAACTTTTAAGATACCGATCGGCATGTCACCATACAAGTTGATGTTTGGGAAATCTTGTCACTTACTCGTTGAATTGGAGCATAAAGCATGTTGGGCACTTAAACAACTAAATCTCAACTGTGAAGATGCAGGCAAAACAAAAGTCACTGAATTACATGAGTTAGAAGAGTTCCGATATTTGGCTTTTGAGAGCACGAGGTTATATAAGGAGAGGATGAAGCGGCTGCATGACCAAAATATCATAGAGCATAACTTTAAGTCCGTGGATAAGGTATTACTCTATAACTCAAGACTACGATTGTTCCCGGGTAAATTGAAATCAAGGTGGTTTGGCCCATTTCGTGTGGTTGAAGTATTACCGTCTAGAGCTGTGAAAATATGTACTGAAGATGGCTCTCACACTTTCAGAGTCAATGGACAGCGGTTAAAATTGTACATGGGCATGGATGAGGCCACATAGAAGTCAGAACTGTATTTGAATGATCCACAAAGGTCGAGCGAGCCTTAATTGCGCTAAGTTGAATCTTGTCGCGACGTTAAATCAGGCGCTACATGGGAGGCAACCCACGAATTTGTTGTAATTGTAAATCTGATAGTTTAGACTATATATATTTAAAAAAACTGTTGCTGCTAGGCGTTAGATTCAGATAGGTGCATCTACCGCGGTTCCACCGCGACCGCGGTGAAACCACGATAAAATGCCCTCTCTGAAGTTGATTCACCGTGGTTGGACCGCGATCGCGGTCAAACCGCGGTGGAATGATCTCTCTGAACCTCATCGCTCGTGGTTCCACTGCGACCGCGGTGAAACCACGGCGGACCGCGATGGGCCCAGGTAAGTCAACTTTTTTTTAAATTTCCCCCCCCCCCAACCCCTTATAACTTAACCTAATCCCCCCCTTTATTCACATTACAGACGGCCCTCCATCCCCTTCCCCTTATTTTCTATCTAATCTTTTCTCTTCCAAATCACAAAATCTCTCCCTCTTTCTCTCCTCTCCTTCCTCCTTCACCCTCCCCCCCCTCAATCTTCCTCCTTCACCAACTTCTCCATCCTCTCTTCAAGTAAGTGATTCTCTTTCTTCTCTTTTCTCTATTTTTTTAGTTTATGTAGGGTAATATAGTTTAGATTATAGTTTTTGCTTAAACACTATCTAGGCTTAGTGTAAAATATGAAATTATGCCCTATGATTATATTGCCATTGTTGTATATGTGATTTTTGCGATTATTGGTGATTGAATTGGTTGGGTCTCCTAATTTGTTTAATTGTGAAGCTATATTGGTGGTGTGGAGACCCACAAACATGTTTTTCTATTGTACATATAAAATTGAAGCCATGTGTTGGCATTATGTTGTATAATTTTGGGGTATGTTATGCCTAAGTTTGGTTGGGTTGTTGTTGTAATTTTGGAGATTGTGTATAATTGTGTGGGGTGTTGTCATCATGATGAATGAAGTTTATATGGTGGATATATAAATATAATTCACATTGAAAAGAGTAAGTGTGGGGTGCATTAGGCTAGAATTGGTGGAATAATTGAAAATAAATGTGGGAGTGTAGGAGTCATGGTATGATGGTATTAAAGGAGTAAAGTTGTAGTCAGCGGGTGGTGAAGTCTGAGTAACCATTCGACTAACTCATGTGATGAACATTTTTTATATATAGTGTGCTTCTTATGTGTAGGACTATGGCACCTAAGCGATTGAGGCAAGCAGCCAGATCATCTAGGCAATCAACCTACGACTTCCATGACAAAGCCACAAAGGCCTTTCTGCAGGAAATTACAATTGATCGGATGGCCCTTCGTGCAGAGAAGCCTGATATGTATGAGGAGATACGGCGCAGAGACATGGAGTTCTTGTTCCGGGACCCACCAGCTGTCAATAAAATGCCGGTGCGGGAGTTCTATGCCAATGCCACCTTCCATATGGCTAGAGAGGTATTTGTTCGAGGCAAGAGAGTCTATGCCAAGGTGCCTAGTATTAGGTAGGCTTTGAGGTAAGAAATCCTGCTCGAGTTCCAGACAACTACATGGGCGGACGTCCATAACCATTATGAGTCAAAGATAAGAATAGAAGATAAATCAGCTCGTGTTCTGTCACGACCTAAATTTTCCACCCTCAGGAGTCGTGATGGCGCCTACTAATGAGAGCTAGGCAAGCCAAATTTAATTACTTTTTCATTAATAACATAATATATTTTAATCAATTATCGGCAATAATACAAAAGTAACGAAATTAAATAATAAGCGGAAGTCTTAGAAAACTGAATAGAAATGCAGAAAGTCTCAACAAAAGCCTCTACCCAAGATTAGTGTTACAATACACACGAACTGCTAATAATACTAAATACAAACGTCTGAAAGAGAACATAAGCTATTTATCCCGAATACAATGAGATAACAGACAAAAAAAAATATAGAGGAGAAGCCGGGCATGCAGACGCCTGCAATGCTACCTCAGGTCTCGCTGGACTAAAGGCCTGCTCCCACACTATCGATGTTGCTGTCCGAAATCTGGATCTATGCAAAATAGCATTGAGTATAGTATCAGCACAACTGACCCTATGTGCTGGTAAGTGTCTAGCCTAACCCCGGGGAAGTAGTGACGATGCTAGACTGGACTACTACATTAATCTGCACAGATCTAGTGACGACCCTATATATATATATATATATATATAGCGGAATTGAAATACAAGACAAGTAAACAATATGGGAGGGGAAGCATGATGTGGGGAGATAACAGTTTCAAGTAAAAGTTGCCTATTAACGAAGGAAAATCACAACTCATACAAAAATAAGGAACATATACTAATAAGTGCATGACATCACCCTTCGTGTTGTTACTCTCATCCTCACCAAGCAATAGTATAACAAAACATGCACTCCATCACCCTTCGTGCTTTTACGCTAATTTCTCACATATAATCAATAAAATCGGCACAGAATAGAACATCGTGCGGCACGACATCACCCTTCGTGCTTTACTTTGTTTTCCCCACAATAAGCAAACAGTGCACGATATCACCCTTTGTGCTTTATGCTCTTTCCTCACAAGAAACAAACAATGCACGTCATCACCATTCGTGTTTTAACACTCTTCCTTACCCAATCAACAATCACAAACAAGGGCAAGGGAATAATAAAAGAATAATGGAAATTCTGGCATGGGAACACAAACAAACAATTAAAAATCCGGCAAGGGTACAACATCAATAATATCAACGTCCCAGCAAGGGAAAGTATTCAATAATCAACAACGTCCCGTAAAGGAAATAGATCACTAACTCTTTCTCTTTCTTTCACTTTCATCTCATAGTTCGCATTATCACTCGAGCCAATGCTCCAAAGATTTATTTATCTCATATACCTTTACAATTTGTAATTCAACTCGAGCCAATACTCCACGAAGTTTAAAGATCACAATTCCTTTCACTAGCTCTTTACGACATATAGAAGCCATCAATTAAGCATGGAAGGTATAATAAAATCCAAAATATTCGCAAAATAAGGACTCACCGTGATGCTAGACACCAATGTATAGATACGCATCACCATGCATATACATCGCACTCGACAATTTAAAAGTAGCAAATAAGACTCAACTCCTATTCCCACAAGCTAAGATTAGACCAAACACTTACCTCGTTGCTTTGAACTCAACTCAAGCCTCAACTATAGTTTTACCCCATAATTCCACCTCCAATCCACTCGAATCTAGCCACAAGTTACTTAATTACTTTAATAAACACTGCTGCTTAGTCTGGCCTGCTATCGTAAGAATCCTAAAGACCATCTGACTGGACATCTTGCTTCTTTGCTAGTTCCCTTGAGTAGGTCTAAAACTTCTTTATTCCAGGTTATTTGGTACTGCCAAATGAATCAATTTGATTGCATAAAAATAAATTTCTCAAAGTTTTGCCTAAAATTTCCAAAATCGCCCCAGGGCCATGTCGTCAAAACCTGAGGTTCGTACCGAAACCTGATTACCATTCCCGAGGAACCCAAATATATGATTTGTTTTGAAATTAGACCTCAAGTTGAGGTCCAAATCCCCAAGTTTTTTTAAAAAACCTAGGTTTTACCCAAAACTCCCATTTTCACCCATGAAAATCATTGATTTTAAGTGAAAAACATGTTTAATGATATTAATGATTGAAAGAATTGAGTAAACATTGACTTACAAATGATATGGAATGAAACTTGTTCTTGAAAAATTGCCTAAGGAGTTTGGATTTTGAAAGAATGGTGAAAAATAGAGAAAATTTGACTAAGTATTAAATTTGCTAGGCCTCAGATGTGGGAATTGCGAACTAATTGCGAACCCCAACCATTTGTGGGAATTACAAAGCTGGGTTCACATTTGCAAACCCTTCCCTTTTTCCCAGTTCTCGTATTTGCGATGAAGAAGTTGTATTAGTGCCCCCCCCGAGTTTCGCATACCTAATATACATGTATTTAAACTAATAATGAGTGGAAATAACTTACCTTGAAATGTTAAGTTGAAACCTTCTCCCAAGAGCCCCCAAATCGCCCCAAGGTTGAGTGTAAAATGATAAAATGGTATATGCGTTCGAATTAAATGAAGCCTACTGCCCAGCGATTTCTGTTCGCACCTGCGAAATAGGGCCCGCATATGTGGAACTAGGCAAAATGGGTTGGACCGCTTCTACGGTATGAGGCCAGAATCTGCGGATCCGCTTCAGCGAACGATGGGCCGCTTCTGCGGCGTAGGCCTAAGGCTATAGGACCGCTTCTGCGGTCGGTGGACCGCTCTTGCGGAACCGCTTTTGCGGTTCTGAAGCCGAATTTGCGGTCTCCCTTGGCCAGGCCCCAGGTCGCTTCTACGATCAATTGGCTACATCTGCGGTCCTGGAACCGCGGATGCGGTTATGACAGAAGCAACAACTTCAACTCTTCTTCAATTTTTCTACTTCGCTCGAACCTCGCTCGTTTGACGCTCGGACTCCCAAGCTCCGCCCAAACATACCGACAAGTATGAAATTACGAGGTAGACCTACTCGAACCCTCGAAACATCCGAAGCAACACTAAATCTCGGAATCACCCCTAAAACCAAATGAATCGAATTATTGAACTTCAAGTTCTTAATTCTCCTCGACGGGTCAAAATGCCCTTAGACTACTCGGATTGACACCAAATTTTACGGGCAAGTCTTAAACGACATTACAGACCTGTACCAATCTTCGGAACCAAAATGCAAGTTCGATACCTATGAAATCAATGATTACTTAGTTTCTTTAATTCTTTAAAACTTCAATTAAACAATTTTAACTAAAAATTCATTCCTCGGACTAGGGACCTCGAAATTCGATTCTGGTCATACGCTCAGGTCCCATATTTTTCCACGGCCTTCCAAAATTGTGAAATCACGAATTCGGGTATGTTTTCATAAAATGTTGACCGAAGTCAAACTTGGTCTTTTAAGAAAATCTTTAGAAACAAATGAACATATTTTTACTCAAAACTCTCCCAACTCTCGATTCAGTCGCCTCTGCAAGTCATAAATTAGTTAAAGCAAGTACGGAAGGCTTTATTTAGGGGAAGAGGATTCTAAAAGGCAAAACGACCGATCGGGTTGTTACAATAAGTTTGAGCACTTTTAGTCCACCTCAATAGAATCAAAAAAGTTCTACAAAAAAAATGAATGGAACACCACATTAAACATGATAAACAACTACACTCTATTGATCTTTAACGGAAAGAGCTAGTCTTCAACTAATGAACTTCTAATAACTACATTGCTATTGATCTTTAACGGAAAGAGCTAGTCTTTAACTAAGGAACTTCTATTGTCCTCGCTTATAAAATACCATTCTTTATTTTTTACATCATATTTGAAAAAGACATTTTTTAAAATTTGAAGAAGACATTTTTATAGATTCGATTAAACATCCATAGTTTATGGGAATTCACGATTGAATGGAGAAATGGAGTAGAGAGGAGCTCTCAAAGTCATTGTTACCACTTTTGTCGTAGCCACCTCGTCCTACTGAAATCATCCCCTAATTTTTATGCAATAAAATATTCTTGAATTATTGATCAATTAAATTTTCTTGAGATTAGATATTTTGATAGTTTCTTTTGGTGTTGGAGAGTATGCTACCATGATATGATTGTTAATTTTTATAGAGATTAAAATATAAAATATTGATTAAAAGAATATTGGAGATAAAAAAAGAAAGCCTAGACTAGATGAGTCTGGATTGAGATAATAATAAACAATTAAGATCGTGTATATATATTGGAAGAACAAGATTTATTCATAGGAGCCTAAATTTATAATCTCTATATGAATTTAAAAGAAAAATAAATCAAAAGTAACAAACAAAAGTAAGATTCAAGATCCTTATAACAAATAAAAACTAAAAAATCACATCGTTTAAAAGTTACATGTCACGAAAGATTGACATCAAAAGATGACTGGAGAGAGGGAGTGACAAGTTAAACCAAACCAGTTTGTATTTAATTGGAGTCTAAAGCTGTAGAAGACCGTCATTTCTTAATGGAAGCTATGAGGTTAACTGGTATGTTAGAGTGGAGTGGACCATAAGTGCTCACATTTGCATATATAAAGGGACTGTTATTGCTCAGTGTTATATGAGGAGGATAGAAATAAAGCGACCAAACTTTAAGGGTCATTTGAGTTAAAAACACACATTAAAAAACTAGAAAATATCTTCCTTTACAAAGTACTACACAAGTTTTAATAGTGCTACGCTTATTTCCAGATAGGCATCAAAAAACCCTAATCTGAGAAAGTTCGCTAAGGTTTCTGTCAAAACCTAACCAGCACTTCTTCACCGGCGGAACAACGAGCCTTCGGCCGTCCGGCAGAGAACGTCACCTCAAATGGACTTCGATGAGTACGATTATCTGGAGAAGACTGTAGAAGAGACCAACGGCGGTCCTTCTACAAAGAGCAAAGACAACAACAGCAGCGCCGAGAAGGAGAAGAGCGAAAAAGCCTATCGCCGAAGGGAGAGAGACGGGAGCGAGGAATACGCCGCTGAAGACGACAGTAGAGATCGCCGGAGCAGCAAAAGGTCTCGCGGGGACGGCGAAAAGGATAAGGAGAGAGATAAAGATAGAGATAGGGAAAGGGAAAGGTCGTCGAGGCATCGGAGCAGGGAACGGGAATCGGAGAGAGACAGAGAGAGAAGCTCAAAGGACCGAGACCGAGAACGCGACAGAGAGAAGAGGGAGAAGGAGAAGGAGAAAGAGAGGGAGAAGGAGAAGGAGAAAGAGAGGGAGAAGGAGAAGGAACGAGAGAGGGAGAGGAAAAGTAGAGATAGGGATAGGGAGAGAGATAAGGAACGGGAGAAGGAGAAGGAGAAGGAGAAGGATAGAGAGAGGGAGAGGTCAAGAAGGAGCCGGAGTCGCTCCAGGATTGAACGAGAGCGAGAGAAGGAGCTGTCAAGAGACGTCGAGCGTGAACGTGACTTTGAATCACGAGACAGCAGGTGACACTCTTTGCATTTATCTTATGTTAAATTCATACCAATTTTTTTCAGTTTATTACAAAAGGATTAGTGTTTGTTGATAGTAATTGTCAGTTCAAGTTGTAGTGTTTGGAGAATACTTTCTGATGTACATCAATGTGGCTATCAGCTACAAATATATAGCCGTTAATGTAGTGAAACAGTATTTGCAACTTATCTTATTGCTAGGTGCCACTATTTATCTTTTGTACTAGTTATTGATGTCTTTTGGTTCCTTTCAACGTCACCAGACACGTCCTTGATAAAAAAAATTTAGGCTTGTCTGTTGACTGCTGTTGTGACCTAAAAAAGGGAAAAAATCAGGTTATGGCTCAGTTTAAGTATGTGTTTGAACAAGCTCTGCTGAGTGTTTTTGAGTTCTAGTGGATTCAAACGGAAGAGACTTTTTGAAATAGTCTAAATGCGTAAAAGAGTGTGAGTTTATCCATATAGGATGTAATATTCTGACTTGGGTTGAAATCGTAGATGGATTATTTGCACATCTTAATGGGCTAACAATGCGGAAACCCTTCAAGGCTTGATTGAAGAAGTGGCTTATTCCCACATGTATTGAGTTTGATAAGGTCTGTTAAGTTCCTTTTTGGCCTTTGAGATTATCACTCACTCTTGAATCCTTCCAATGTTTTCGCATTGATGGATTTAAGGTTACTTTTTCTTACATCTGTGAGATGTTGACAAATGATGTATTGGATTTCTAGGTTGGCAACGCATATGGTGTGAGGCTGTATCAGTTTTCAACCTTTTCTTCTGTATCGAGACGAAAATACATTAACTCTCTTTATGTGATTGTTTTTGTGAAAGCAGGGAAAAGTCTCAAAATTTTGGTGCTGGACAGCAAATAATGTCACAACACCTACTGCATTCATGTTCTTAACTTGAAGTTTATACTTGGAGATGCTTCAAAAGTTCAAATTATCGTCTAGTATATGCTCCATGTGTACTTGTTTTCTTTTTAAATTGGAATGATGTGTGTCACTGGAGGTTAGAATTCTAGTTGCTTCTGTTTAGATATAAAGATAAAACTCGTTTTGGGTCCTGGAGCATTTATAGGGAGCGGCAATGTTATATTCAGATAAACAAGTAGACAAATGAAGTTAGCTTTTTCAAATAGCCTGTCCAAAAACTTATAGGAGCTTTCTGACCTTTATCCGCATTTTTCTTGAAAGGGCTTGCCTTGATGATCTTTCCTGCTGCAGGAGCTACTCTATCTAATTGATAAAGATGAAACATTTTGCACTGCAAGGGAGATTTTAGAAGATGATGATTCATCATGTCCTAATATAATTTGTTGCATGTTTATGTATTTATGCTAGTTTTGTTAAACTTGGTGTAGTAGTTGATTGTGTTCAAATGTTGCAGGTGCAATAATGTAAATGAAAATCCTCTCCCTTTTACATGTAACTTAAAATTTATAAACAGAGCATCATACTTTTTTTACTATCCTTGAAATTAATTCGATATAAAGGTTGATTTGCTTCAATATGTTCTGTGGATTGTGAAATAGGGAAAGCAAGGGTCTGCACTAACTCTCTAGCCGGTTAACGAGGTCATATTTAGATACTTTTTTGCTATGATATTGTGCCATACATATTCTCATTATGGTCTGAGTCATTTATACAGGAGATTCAAGGAGAAGAAAGAAAAGATTGAACCAGAAGCTGATCCAGAAAGGGACCAGAGAACTGTTTTTGCTTACCAGGTTGGTTTCGATGTCTTTGTTTTCTGCCTTGTTTATTGCCATACCTGAGCAATTCACGCTAGGTGATTTAGCTGATCAATAGGTTCATTGGCTGATTTGTTTGGTCTGAACTTTTTATAGATGCCCCTGAAGGCAACTGAAAGGGATGTGTATGAGTTCTTCTCACAAGCAGGAAAGGTTAGTTCATTTGGTCCGCCTTTTGCTTCATGGTACATAAACTCTACTTCTGGACAACTTCTGGTTTTTATTATCAATGTGTGCTGGTTTACATTTGTCTTAGAATTTCATTTTCTTGTGGTCCATTAGAATTGATATGATACTTCATGTTTAGGAGCAAAAAATTGATTTGTGTTGTTCGCTTGACCCTACTTCCGTATACTATTAATGCATGCTGTATGCTTCTCCTTGCTGTTGCAGTAACTGCTTCTCTGCCTTCTGTATCAGGTAGCTTAATTACTTTCTCATGTCTCAAGATTCTATACTTGATTGGATGCACAATGTAGTCTGATCAGGTTATAACTGATGATTTTATGCATGACCTATTGCAGGTTTTGTGGTGTTTATAGTATGAGTACCAAAAGGGCCTCTAAATTCTTTTCATCTATTTCTTTTGACATTCATTTCTACATTTCTAGGTGAGGGATGTGCGGTTAATCATGGACCGGAATTCAAGGCGATCTAAAGGAGTTGGGTATGTCTTTAATCAAATTCTATACCCTGCAAATTTTGCGTGTTATTTCTTTTCTTTTTCCTTTCTTAAGTTATGTGCATTTTGCTTTGCATTGTACTCCTAAAGTCTCAAGGATTACGATAGTGCCAATTCCGTTTTTGAATGTTAACCATGTGATGTAGCATTGGGGCATACTATGCCTCTTAATTCAAACTTAAGTGTTGTCTATCTACGATGGTGGTTAATGAAGTTGCTGCTTTGCAGCCAGACTGCATTCTTGATTTGTTCCTTTGACTTCTGTGTGGTCTCTGTTACTCTCAGATGGTAGAAAAACTGTGTTTCTCATATAGGTTTTTGGATTTTTCTTTGTTTTTAAAGATTTCCCTTTAGTTTGTTCTATGATTTCTGGGGGCCAACACATTGCTAGTGCCAAGTCTGGTAACAGAGGAAGGTTGTTGATTTGGAATAAAATAGGTCCAAGCATAGCGAAATGTAAAATGGGGATTTATGCCGATTCAAGTTGGGGATTGAGCCGTTGTTGTTAAATGCATTTCTGACTTCACTTAAAATCATTATAGTGGCGGAGTAAAGGTTATTTGAATTGTATTTGTATGAGGAAAAGGGTTATCTAGAGTGTCAAGTACTGTGAGTTTTAATTGAGTTGAATCTCAAGATTGCATCATTTGAAGTTTAGTTATGAGATATGGTCTGTAAATAATATACCAATTGTAAACGTAGTTTTATATTAAAAATAATAATACACCAATTATAAACATGGTAATATGCAAATCAGTACAGATTGTCCTGAGAGTATCTAAAGTTCTTTTTTTGAATATGAAATGTTAAACCATATGCTTGCAAATGCATACACTTGAGTGCTACTGATATGTGCATGTGGGACCCGCCCGTATGTGTTTTTACCTCTGCTGAATCTAAGAGGTTTCTTGCTTACCTTTTTTCTTGTTGGGAATTCCAGACATGGTTAATCTTATCGACATTGGTTATATAGTGTTGTTCTAGGGCCTAGTACTAACATTGCTAGGGCTTTCATGTCCTTTCCCTGGATGTCTTCTGTCACCAACCAGTAGATTTCTTTATGCTTCTCAGCTTTGCCACGATGTGGTCTAATTACCTGATATATGCTGTTATTTCAGTTCTGTTAATAACTTATTGATATCTGTGCAGGTACATTGAGTTTTATGATGCAATGTCTGTGCCAATGGCTATTGCTTTATCCGGTCGCTTGCTTTTTGGCCAACCAGTCATGGTAAAACCTTCTGAAGCTGAAAAAAACCTTGTTCAGTCAACTGCGTCTGGTGGTGGATCAGGGTTGGCAGGGCCAAATGCTGCCTCAGAGAGAAAACTTTATGTGGGAAATCTTCATTTCAACATGACAGAGTTACAGCTTAGACAGGTAAATTGACGTCTTTATCTGCGTACAGTAACAAAAGCACTAGGATAGACACTAGTTATATGCAATGCATAATGGCGGAGGCTTAAATGCTTATATTCTGTGACGTTGCCTTGCTGAATAACTGTCAGACATCTTAGGGCTCTTTGCTTCTAATAAATGATAAATTAAGTATTACAGACACTGATGTATGCGTTACTTTGTTTTTTTTTTGATGGGTAGGCGTTACTTTGTTTTTTTAGATGGGTATGCGTTACTTTGTTTTTTCAGCATGTATGATTGACTTTTCCGATGTCCCGAGACCGATCTCTGACTAAAGCTTTTATTCTGTTTCTAATTGCATTCCATTATGTCTGGTGTGTTCAGATTTTTGAAGCTTTTGGGCCAGTGGAGCTTGTGCAATTACCTACAGATCCTGAAACAGGGCATTGTAAGGGTTTTGGATTTGTGCAAGTAAGTATTTAGCAGAATTGCAATGTTTCTCTTCAATATATTTATCGTTATTTTATTTCATGTAATAACGCCTTTATGTTTCAACTTGGGTTCATCTTAGTTTGCTCAACTCGAACATGCAAAGGCAGCTCAAAGCTTGAATGGCAAGCTTGAAATTGCGGGTCGCACCATCAAAGTATGTCTCTGTAGACCTTGCTTCTTTAAATACTGTTGGATGGCAGTATTACTGAGCCTTGACTAGCGTTTTGGTTGAATGCAGGTTTCATCCGTTACTGAACATGTCGGAGTACAAGATGCTGGAGCTAAAACTGCAGATTTTGATGATGATGAAGGAGGTGGCTTGGTGAGTGTGCTCTTAAATCATTATATTGGAGGACTTTGCATGCCATCTTTCAAGTAGGTTAGATACTTCGGAAATTATGAGTATGATAGTGGTGGTAAAAGGCCAATCCATATGTTCTCATTTGACAGGCTACCTGTTAGACAACCAGAGAAAAGTGATGTTCTAGTTTACTGCATTATCATTATAGCTTTTACTCGGCCTGTCCATGTGTTCTCATTTGACATTACCGGAGAAAAGTGATGTGCTAGTTTACTGCATTATCATTATAGCTTCTAGTGTCTCTCTCTCTCTTCCTACTTTTCTTGGGGGTGGGGGTTGCGGGGAAGGAGGAGCTGGCAGTTGTACAAGTCAAAACACTGGCAGGTTTTAACAGAACCACTCCTATGTTATTGAAATATTTGAGTTCTTCGATTGTTTGGTGGAAATGTAAAAGAAAACCGAATCAAACCAAAGTAAACCGACGTAATATCCGACACTCTTTTGGCTCGGTTTGGTTTTCAATTAAAAATCGACAACATTTGGTTTGGTTAAGTATTCATGGAAAGAGCATAACCAAACCGAGTATTATAAATATATTATTTATTAAATTTTTATGGTGATAAATATTTGTTTTATAAATCTACTTAATATATTTTTAACCAAAAGAGTTGTATAGACATACTCATGGTGCTTTGTAGAGTTTTCATATCAGTCTATATATTATAGTTATTTAAGAATGATTTATTTACTGTCTTAATCATAAAGATCAGATAAATTTGGAAACATTTATGGATGCAAGGTTGTTTTTTGATCTACGAAAGTGAATAATTGTCATGTTTCTTGGTGGAACTTCTCACATCTAGATGCTTTAGTACATAAGAGGTTTATCCTTTTGTTCAATTCTTGCTTAGCATATACTGACGTGGCGCCGCATTAGAAATTGTGTCTTTAACTCTAGTAACAATGAAATGAATTTGTATTTCATGTGAAAATAAACAGAAAAACCCAACAAAACCGAAAAAGCGACTATTTGTTTTGGTTTAGTTCTATATTTAACAAGTTGATGTAGTTGGTTTTGGTTTCCGTTTAGATGAAAACCAAACCAAATTGAAACTGAACCATGAACACACCCTACTGAGCATAACACTGAAGGTCAATGTTAAAAGAAAAGATGATAACATGGAGCCATTATCAAGGCTAGGGGACGTTGTGCTTTGACTTGCTTTATTCATTTGGTTTATGTTGTTTCCATTGAGTGATATCATATTCTCCTAGGAAAATTCTTTTTTTTTTTGTGTTGGAATATTGTAAAGCAGAATTCTGTGCTGAGTGTTATTTCTTGTTTTTTACATACTCTAGGAAACAATATATTAGCTGTTCCTGAAATTTTTTAGTTCTTAAAGAAAGTATTCTTGCTGAACTATGTACACAATGCTCTTTTCATTTTGGGATGTTGGAAATTGTTTGGCATTGGCATCGGCATTCTAGAGAGTTTATTTTTTTTTACTATTTGAATTTTAAATGTTGATGTGATGTTTGCAATACCAAACTGACTTTTGATCGTCATTTTATATTCTTATGCTACCTCTAGTGTAATATGCATGACTCAAATTAATATCTTACAATGTCTAGTCAAATACTATCATATAAAAGTACAATAGAGGAAGTGCTATATAATCTTTTCAACATTATGCATGATATAGTTTTTGTGACCAGAAGTTTGTGTTGAGCATGTGCAAAAGCTGAACGATTTATGATATGGGATCACTCTTCATTCTTTCTAATACCGCTGTGTAAAACAAAATTAGGTTACCTAAGTGCACGCTTGGCGAATACTCCCTTTCAGCTAGTTGATCCCATTTTTGACTAAACCACCCTCAAAGCAGCTCAGCAGCGATCTGATTTGATCCATTCTAGGAAGTAGAAGTATTAGAAAGCTGAACTTGTATTTCTTAGGCTAATCCATTCTGAAGCTTCTCGGGAAACAATAGGCTCATTTTGTTCATAACACGATAACTAATGGGAAGTCTTCTTTTCCTCTTTCTTTCTCTTAAAATTGATGAAAATTTGTATTTTATTTTTTCTTCTTTTTGGTAAATCTGAATATGCTTAGCAGCGATCTGATTTGATCCATTCTAGGAAGTAGAAGTATTAGAAAGCTGAACTTGTATTTCTTAGGCTAATCCATTCTGAAGCTTCTCGGGAAACAATAGGCTCATTTTGTTCATAACACGATAACTAATGGGAAGTCTTCTTTTCCTCTTTCTTTCTCTTAAAATTGATGAAAATTTGTATTTTATTTTTTCTTCTTTTTGGTAAATCTGAATATGCTTGCAAATTAGTAATCTGATGAATTCATTCTCTCTGATATTATGCTCGGGTAGGTGGTGCCGGTTTCCGGCAACTTGCTAAATTCCACCATGCATAGACAGAGAATGGAAAGAACTGTCAGAAGAAAACTTTTAGGTTGCTAATCGTTGCCAGCTTTATTATTAAATGCATGCTCATATGAATCATTTTGTCTACATTCCAGGCATTAAATGCTCAGTCAAGGGCCATGCTTATGGCAAAGTTGGACCGCAGCGGTGTTGCTTCAAGGTTTGTCCAGATTTCTCCTGCTCTTTGGGGAGTTCTAGTCATCCCCCCTTTTCCCGCGTGGTGGGGGTGGGTGGTGGGGTGGTGGTTGGTATGTTGTAGCCATGTTTCATGTCTCAAAGTTGATGCTCAAATTTTCCTCTACAGTGTGGCGGGTACCCTTGGAGTTCCTGCACTTAATGGAGCAGCTCCAGCTCAGATGAGCATGCCCGTAGGTGGGGCAACAGCATTTCCGAATATGCTCGCAACGCAAGTCATTGCTGCCATGGCTCCTGAACCAATTGGAATTCCCAGCGAGTGTTTGCTATTAAAAAATATGTTTGATCCTGCAACCGAGGTTCGTGTCTCCGTAGAATTCCATATTTAACAGTACATTTTTTACCATCAAGGCTAGGGAGGTGCATATCTTATTCTCTATTTTTTTCAATAATATTAACCTTTCTAGTATGTGCTGCAGACGGATCCAGAATTTGATTTGGATATCAAAGATGATGTAAAGGAGGAGTGTTCCAAGTATGGCAGGGTCAAGCACATCCATGTGGACAAGTATGTGGTTAATTTATTTGGTGTCAAATTTTGAGTTCTTTTGACTTGTAAAAATGCATTGATTCATTTGCCTGGCATATCCTCTAGTTTGGTTTGTGAGAATTTCTGGGTAGGTTTTTCCTTTTGCTCTTCTTGACAGCACAGAGATGCTGTCCCAGTTGCTTTGGTTTTAAAAAGAACAAGGAAAAAACCAAAGGCAGTCAAGCTAAACTATGCCATGTTCTGGTCCCTCTGATAAGGCTTCAAATATGATTGTCAAATGACCTATTGATTTAAAAGTGGCCGGTGCTTCATTCCTGTGAGACAAATCTCTCAAATACCATCCTCTAATAAACAGCTATTCCAGTTGGCTGCTTACTATTAAATTAATGATATTTTTTTTCAGCTGTTGATTCTTGATGTATCTTTTGGCAGGAATAGCTCCGGTTACGTATACTTGCGGTTTGATAGCGTCGAAGGTGCATCTCGTGCTCAACAAGCTATGCACAAGAGATGGTTTGCAGGCAGATCGATTTCAGCCATCTTCTTGGTAAATGTCTAAGTTCTCCAAGCATTTTTGTGTCCTTATCTCTTTCTTCCAATGGATAAACGGTTCATGAAATGTTTCTTTTTTGTGGGGGTGGGGTTGGGTTGGCTGAACGTTAATTTCTACCCTGCGAGTCTATTTCTTAAGGTGTTGACTTGTTCCTATTCTGTTTTCTTCTTGTTGTGTGGGTTGATATTTCTCTTTTACTTTTGGCTTTTTGATGTGTGGGAAGGTATGAGAAGTAATGGCAGGTAGCTGTGAAGTGGAATTTGAGTTCAGACAAATAAAAGATTCCCCAATAAGAACTTGTTGCACAGTGATAATTACTAGACCTCGCTTTCTTCTACCCAACTCATCAAACTTTGGGCAGCTTGCGAACTTCTGGAATAATTTTGACATTATAGCCACTTTGTTCTCGCTTCCCAGAAGCATGAATATCCAGCACTTGTTAATTCCCTGGAGCATAACAAATCATTTCTTCGTTTCACTCACCCTTTTCTCCCTATATAAGATGGGGTAAAATCGACCATAGTGTTTTTAGTTATATCTGTTATATGTCACTTTTTTTGCGTAGCTCTTGTTTAAGTTCTGGCTGAGATTTTCCTTGCATGAAACACAGTTTGATTTTCTGAATGTATTTTTCCTGTTATTGCAGCAACCTTATGAATATGATGCGAAGTTCAAAGGTACAGGCTGAAAGGTTGACGGGGGGGCTATCTATGATGTCTGAAGACTACAGATTTGTTTATTAGTAATTGCAAAAACTGCGGCCTGATTTTGTATTTAATTTCATATCTTAGTGATACCAAATGATTTTGTATTTAATTTCATATCTTAGTGATACCAAAAACTACTAAACGGTACTGTATAAGCCTGACATATGAGGTTATAGATGGGAACTTTTGGCCAATATTGTCCCTTATCTATTTTCCCTTATAGATGGGTAGATCTATTTTGGTCCCTAAAATATAATCCGAGCATATTCAGTACCTTAAACATGCTTAAGTTAAGCACTTTCGAAGATCAGTTGTGGGGTAGGTTTTGGCACTCATTGTCTTTAATTTGCTTATCAAAAATATTTTATAAACCAACATTCACTAATAGTATAGGGCTGATAAATTTAAGATTTTAACTTTGAAACTTCTACTTAAATTTCGTTTGGTTTTTCTGAAAAGCGAAGTTAAAATTTGAAAAAATAGATCTGCCAAGATTAAAATAATGAGTTATTACTTTTAACTCGTGTTGGAAATTATTTATATTTGGTAGCCAAAGAAGAATATAACATTTGTATAATTTTGGAATATTATCATACAAATGTGTGTATATATGTATACACAAAATGATATATAAATTTTATTCATTTTATTGGTTATTATTTATATAGCTGATTGAATTTCTTTTAAAAGATATTATCTAAAAATGAGAAATTAAAGTGATATTTGTGTTATCCAAAAAAACAAAGAGGAAATGTTTGCTTTGTAGCAAAAGATTTGCTTCATGAATTAGAGTTGGTTAATACTGTTAGTCTTTGAATATATTTTATCAATGAGATTAAAGGTGTTCTACTTTAACATACTTTATGGACTGAATATGTTAAGGGTTATATTTAAGGGATCAAAATAGATATACATAAGAGATAATATCGGTCAAAAATTCTTATATTGTTATTGAGGGAAAGTCCTGTAATTTTAAACTCAGATTTCCCTTTTTGACATCTTCAACGTAACGCCTATCTATTTTCATAACTTAACCTGCTTCTCGTGTTTTTCCATCCAATTTTTCCAATTGAACTACTTTTTTCTACTTACTGCAAATCATGTTGGTTGTGAACTCGCAAAAATAGTTAAAAGAAAATAATTATTCATCCATATTATTTATCAAAAAATAAGTTGAATAATGAACTTTTTAAGAACTGGTCAACTATGGATAAAAATAATATTATCCACTAAGAAAATAGATAACTAATATGTTTA
This sequence comes from Nicotiana noctiflora, assembly GCA_032618575.1. Classification (NCBI taxonomy): domain Eukaryota; kingdom Viridiplantae; phylum Streptophyta; class Magnoliopsida; order Solanales; family Solanaceae; genus Nicotiana; species Nicotiana noctiflora. The sequence goes on from JASVEL010000914.1 coordinate 73,014, forward strand.
CTTTTTACGTTTGTAAAACCTCAACTCGGGGGTTCCTCAAGTTTGGGAGAGTAGTAATTCTCCTAAAATTGATCATATTCAAGAAACCATGTATAATTTATTCGTTGGTTAACTTATTTTTTTTATCCATATTAAATATGGATTGGATTGGAGAATTTACCATTTTGTATTACCCACTTTTTCTTAGCCTATATCCCCCACCCCCTAGTTATGAGCATGTGGTGACCTCATACGAAAAGAAAAGAAAAAATATTGATCGGGGCTTTTACAAAAATAAAGATTTTTTTCATTTCCTATATAATATTTGAAACTTATATACTAAATTTGTCCAAATTTTATATATTACCCGCTCTGAACCAGTTGCTTATAGTTTATATACAATCAATTATTAGTGTCTTAAATTAGGGGATTTAGCTACATCATTTTCCTTTTTTTCTCTCCTCCCTTAAATTTCTTTTCTTTACTCCCTCTCTCCACCCAAAATTCCTGTAATTCAGAGCCAAAATTTGTGGGCAGTGAAGCCACGCTTCATATGAAGTTAATTTCGAAGAGACTTGTGCTATCCTCCATGTCTTTTTTTAAAGATTCTATAATATTTCCAACTTTTGAAAAGTTAATTCCAGCTTCACCAAGCTCTATTTCACTTTGCATAAGATCGTGCCATATTATTTATTCATAGTTAGTGTCTTGTTGTACTCATATATCTGCCAAGGGTTCTCAATTAGGCTACTAGTTTTCAACAATACATGAGTAACACTTGAAATAAATATTTGATTTCTTTGACAGTAATATCAAACGATTAACTCAGAAATTTAGGAGTCGGTTTCGGTAAACTAGCAGAAAGTTGGTTTTCACAAATCTTATGAATGACTCTGTATGACCCTTAATCATGTCATAAAGTCTGGCGACGACAAAGAAAAGAAATTGATTTTCTAGTAATAACAGATCACGATCTACAGGAGAGGCCATCCAATCTATTTTAATAATTCGACCTTCTCCTTTCATACAACTTTCCAACATCATTTTTACCTATTTAAATATAATTACGATATCATACAATTCAAATATAATTTTTATATAAGTTGTATACAATGTCTTCTGTATGTATTTTGTATATGATTTTTGAAGATGCGACTCTCGAGGATGCAACTGCCAAATATGTGACTCCACAATAGTTTTAGGTTTCTTTATTTTGTTTTTGTGTAGGTATCCCTTGTGAAAACATTCCCTCTAACCATCTTTTGGAAATATAATAAGAGCTTTTCATTTTTTTTCTTTTCTGAATCCACTAGGCATTGTGCCTAGGGCTGATTTTCGTATATAGGATTCTCATTTCGGAAGCTTAAAGTTGAAAAAATTAACTAAGATTGGATTTTTAAGTAAACAACCTCAAAATCGGGATTTGAAGGTTCTAACATGTTTGTATGATGATTCGGACTTGGGCGTATGTCCATATCAGGTTTTGGAATACCCAGGAGCATTTTGGCGCCTATTGTAGAAGTTAGCATTTTGGAAGATATTTCATAAGTTTGTCTTGAAGTGCATTACAGTGTTATCGATGTCCGTTTGGGACTCTGAGTCTAGAAGTAGCTTCGTATGTGATTCTGAAGTTGGGAGAGCGATTGAAAGTGTATTCGGAGGTCCGTAGGTCATTTTGGAGCCATTTGGTTAAAGATAGAAATTCGAAGGTTTTTGAGAAGTTTGATCGGGAGTGGACTTTTTGATATCGGAGTCGGAATCGGATTCCGGAAGTTAGAGTAGGTCTGTAGTTTCAAATATGACTTATGTACAAAATTTGGTGTCAATCGAATGTGATTTGATAGATTGAAGCATCGAGATAGAAGCTTGAAATCCTAAAGTTCATAAAGCTTGGATTGGAGGTCGATTCATGATTTTAGAATTGTTTGATGTGATTTGAGGCCTCGAGCAAGTCTGTAATGTGTTTTGGGACTAGTTTGTATGATTGGCTGGGGTCATAGGGGCCTCGGGTAGATTCTGAGAGGTTAACGGATCAAAATTGGGTAAAAATATGTTGCTGGTATCTCGTTTCCTTCTTCGTGAACGCAGAGAGATTCTCGCGAACGCGAAGAGGAAAGTGGGAGGCTGCTGGCGTTGGCCTTCACGAACGTGAAGAGGGAGTCGCAAACGTGAAGGGGCGGGCTGAACTGTTACGCGAATGCGAGGAGGGGATCGCGAACGCATAGAAGGAAAAAGGTGCGCCTAGGGTCTTAGGCCTACACGAATGCAAGGCTTTGTAGGCGAACATAAAGGGCTGGGTGACTCGCCTTCGCGAACGCGAGCGGGAGGTCACGAACGTGAAGAAGGGCGGACCTGAGTTGGGAAGAATGTTTAAAAATCGGGATATAGGTTCATTTCACCCATTTTTCTCTTGGCCTTGGCGATTTTTGGAGCTTTTGAAAGGGGGGTTCCGTCATTCATCACGGGGTAAGTAATTTATGCTAGTTTTGAGTTAAATACACGATCATGGCGTATATTCCGGAATGGATCTGTACGAATCCGTACGAGAAAGCTAGATAGTTGTATCAAGGATAGTCCCTACTATAAAGAGAGATATTCCTTATTTAGGGTTCCCCTATTATATAAAGGGAACCCCAATCATTTATAAGAGACACAATCACTAAGAAAAAAATATTCTCTCTACTTTTTGCCTACTGTTCATCAGTATTATCCTTTAGCTCTACTGCTCGTGCTTTACCTTTCTTACTTTATTTCTCTTAGCCCTTCTTGAGGTCACTATCTCGAGGCCAGTACTTTCTAGTAATATTGATTTGATTCACTTGTCTCTTTCACTTCTACTTCATATTTCTTGATAATTGGTATTGAACCAAATCTCATATCTTTCAAACCACAAATTAAATTTAATAGTTACTCGTATTTTTGAGGTAAGTGGTTTGGCGACCATCGTGGGGCTAAAGATAATAGTGATTATTTCCTTACCGATTCTCGTTACACACATTATTTTTATACTTTTCTTGTCAAGAATTTCTAATTCTCACGCTAAAATATGTTTAACACATAAAACGCACATGTTCATGACGATTGAGGTCTTGGAGAAAATAGTAGTATAGGAGTCGGTGTACCACCAATAAGCCCTAAGGAAGTGCAAAATATGGAGGCAGTTGGTATCAGTTCACATAACGCTCTAAATGCAAATTCAGGCACAGAATAAACGCAGGAAAGCCCGACCTGAATGTCGAGAAACACCAAGAACAGGAGATGGGGGAGTCAACCTCTAAGTGATATTCGAGATGCTACAAGCCCAGTAAATCGCCATCGCTCAACTTTAGAGCCAGAACAAAACCTTGAGTATAGTTGAACCAGAAAACATTCGACGTATTGAACTGGCTCAAGAGAGGTCAAACGAAAATGGCTCGGGGACTGACCACACTATTATGAGAATGCTCGAAGATCTCACCAAGAGAATATAGTCCGCGGAAAAGAGGATTAAGGATAATGACAAAAAAGTAGAGACTTATATCTCCTGTGTCGATCAAATACTGTGAGCTCCCACGATCTCGAAGGGATTGGATGCCAAGAAATTCGTACAAAGGTCGTTCCCTCCGAGTGCAGCTCTGCAACCCATCCCAAAGAAATTTTGTATGCCCGATATACCTAAGTATAATATAACCTTTGACCCAATGAACATGTTACCTCTTACACATGCTCTATAAAGGGAAACAACTTGGAAGACGGTATAATCGAGTCTGTACTGCTGAAGAAGTTAAAGGAGACCCTATCGAAGGGTGCCTTAATATGGTATCATAACTTAACCCATAATTCTATTGATTCCTTTGCTATGCTTGCAGATTCTTTGGTAAAGGCACACGCCGGAGCCATTAAAATTGCAACAAAAAAGTCGGACATTTAGGCAGAAAAGCAATGATATACTCAAGGAATTTGTATCTCGATTCCAAGAGGGGAGAATGGATCTGCCTCCGATCACCGATGATTGGGATGCTCAAGCTTTCGCTCAAAGTCTCAATACTCGAAGTTCTATAGCTTCGCGGCAGTTGAAGCAAAGTTTAATCCAGTATCCGGTTGTCACTATCGGTATCAGTCTAATATTAGGGTCGAGGATGATCTACTGGAGGACGCCTTCGGGTTTGTTTATTCAAACAGGCCCGTGGATGGGTCAAAACGGGCATTGATCGTTAGCCGAGATCAAGTAGAGATCGATATCAACCGTACGATGAAGATCGTAGGAGTATCGGATCTGGATGAAGCTTCGCACAAAAAGATCATTGTAAAAATTCACGGGGACTCGACGCCAAATATCCAAATCCGAATAAAGGTATGAATCCACCTTTTCTATTTTTTCGACTAACACTTGCAGGTTGTCGGTGAGGTTCAACAGGAAGCTATGGGTCTTAAAACACCCGTTGCACTCTTTTTCCCTTAGGCCAGGTTTTACCCCTAGAGGGCTTTTCCGGCAACGTTTTTAATGAGGCAGCCATTGTTCATGCTAGCTTAGGACAGTTCAAAGGTATTATAGGTTCCCTGAGATAAGCCTCGAGATATGGGAGGCATTACCCTTGGATGCATACTTTGTTGCAAGAAAATTACTCCATGACGACGGGGCCTTGATAGGAAAATGTCAAACGGTCAGATGAGTCGTGCCCATATAGGTTACTCGAGCCCTAACGTCAAACATGTGCGCATGTATAATCATCCATTAAGAAAAGTATTTTTTCCTTGCCGATCATGCTTCTAGAAGAAAATTCTATTTCATACTCTTGATTTATTGTGAAAACATGCTTAAGGGAAGATCAGAACGGAAGTTCAAACTGCCAACACTGCGACACCATAAAGCCTCAAAGGCGATCCTCAATTTCATGGGCGACAGTCACCCCACTGAGGGACTAACTCTTCGTTCAATCTTGAAGTGAAATGAAAGATAAGCCCAAAGGGAAAGTTTCGAACTAAGAAGGCTACGGCCAAGTTGGCGCAGATCGGGACCATCTGAAATCCGTAGCGAGTACAAAAGCTCAAGGGCTATCTTAACCCGAGTTTGAGCAAACTCTTCGAGGACTATCTACGAAGCCTAAGGGCTAACTTTACTTTGAGTTCGAGCAAATCCTCACTCGATGATAAAATCCCACGGGCTATCTTAACCAAAGTGTGAGTGTACCTCGTACATTCGGGGACTAACTACTCGAGTTATCCAAGTTTGAAATCATAAGACCTCAAAGAGGCACCACTAGATATACAAGCCAAGGCCATCATACTCGGGGACTGACCTTTCGGATAAGTTTGAAAGGCTAGACCCAAAGGATACGGTCATGCAAAAGGCTACGGCTGAAATAATGTGGCTCAGAGACGTTCGACTTCTGCCATAAATTAAAGGCCTTCAAATACTTCAAAAACTGGTTAAACTTAACTACCATCGGCAAAAGAAAAAAGGGATTCGCTAAAATCAACCCTCGAATAATTTAAAGGATTTCATAATATCAGGATTCGAAAAAACCTCAGGAGGTAATCGATTATCATTACACAAACAAGTTACTAATAAGGTTATGATACGTCGAACCCTCGAAAAACCTAACGGGTACAAAAAATACATGCTAAGGCATACAAAACTTTCACTAAGTCTTTATCCGTAAAGAGAGGAAAATTATAGCCATTTTAGAGGTTGAATTGGCCCGACTTAAAGAGCCTAAGGACCAATATGAAAGAGCCTAAGGGGCCGATCTAAAAGTGCCTAAGGGCCGATCTAAAAGTGCCTAAGGGCCAATGTAAAAAAGTCTAATGGCTAACTTTACTTCGAGTTCGAGCAAATCCTCATTCGAATATACAGCCCACGGGCTATCTTAACCCAAGTTAGCAAACTCTCGCTCGGGGACTATCTATAAAACCTAAGGGCTAAATTTAGTTCGAGTTCGAGCAAATCCTCACTCGGTTATATATCTCACGAGCTATCTTAACCCGAGTCCAAGCAAACTCTCACTCGGGGACTATCTATAAAGCCTAAAGGATAACTTTACTTCGAGTTCGAGCAAACCCTTACTCGACTATATAGCCCACGGGCTATATAAACTCGAGTGCAAGCAAACTCTCACTCAGGGACTATCCATAAAGCCTAGAGGCTAATTTTGCCTCAAGATCAAGCAAATCGATTGTTGAGCCTAAGAGCTACTTAAAATTCATGTCTGAATGGTCATTCTTTATCCATTGATCAGGAACGTTCGAGGGTAGTATTTATTGTCGATCAATCTCAAAATAAAGGCAAACGGTTAAGGAAAGCGTGAAGCCTAAGCAGCGCAATCCTTATAAATAGAAGTGTCTTCATCCTCAGAATCTTCTCCACCGCCAGATTTACTAGAGTTTTCGGAATTCTCCTTGGGAAAGAACAACTTCGAAGCTTTTGTCTCCTTTGTCGCCTGCATCACGCTGATGATATCATGATAATTCCGGGTAAAGATCAAGGACTCAATTCGTTTCTTTTCATTACACTCCAAAAAATGCGGGGACTATCTCTATATCGTCGAAATCAGGTGTGCCCGATATTCCGTGCTCGAGGGGTAGCTTGAGCCCGAGTTCATGTAAGGTCGACTTTGAGCTCGATGAACCAAACGCGAGCTCGAAGATAGAGTGCAATGCCCGAGGATGTAAGTGCTAGAGGGACATCGGAGCCGAGCTCAGGCTCGAAGGGAGAATAAGAGGCTCGAAGACATAAGTGCTCGAGGAGCATTAGAACCGAGTACGACCAACTCTGAGACAGTGTCGTTATGAGTTTGCTACAGAAGGACAAGATCCCCGCCACGTCCTAAATATCGTGGCATGTATTCAGGAATGGATTTGTACGAATCCGTACTAGACCTTTAGACAATTGTATCAAGAATATTCCATACTATAAATAGAGATATTCCTTAGTTAGGGTTCATCTATTATATAAAGGGAACCCAAATCATTCGAAGTGACACAATCACTGAGAAAAGAATATTCTCTCTACTTTTGCCTGTTGTTCATCAGCATTGTCCTTTAGCTCTACTGTTCTTACTTTACCTTCCTTACTTTATTGCTATTAGCCTGTCTCGAGGTCTCCATCTCGAGGTCAGTACTGTCAAGTAATATTGATTTGATTTACTTGTCTCTTTCATGTGTACTCATATTTTTTGATTATTAATTGGTATTGAATTAAATCACATATCTTTAAAATTACAAATCAAATTTAATTGTTACTCGTATTTTCGAGGTAAACACAAATCTGGTGAAGGATCTGAATCCTTTTCTTCCTCTTCACTATTATTCTCTTTCAAATTGGGGTGTCAATTTGCATATAAAATTTTGTGACCGGTCCAATGGCTCCGTTGGGGGTGCCTTACATAGATAGGGTAATAGAACGAAACTAATAATAGTAAGAATCTGAATAAGACAGTAGTCATTAATTTGTTTGTCAGCTCTAGTACAAAGGGTAAAGTCACATGCACCGATGGAGTGTCGACACCCCTCGGTCAGAAAATTACACTGTTTAGCTTGATAATTTTTTTAAAAAAATATATATATACTACTAATAACACCCCCTTGGTGAGTTTGTTTTTGTATATTTTGACTTCCCTTAATGAAAATTCTGACTCCGCCACTACCATAAGGACGTGATAAAGCCATTGTCCTATTATTATCCTTCAACCAAATGTGCGTTCCTTTGTTTGATTAGTGAACACAGTTACGATTCTGCTAACTCAAAAACTCGGGATATAACGTCCACGCAAGTTACTTTTTAACCACACATCTACTTCTTATGGTCGATATTCTTCAAAATCACTATTGGAAATAAGTTTCAACCATTTGATAAGAAGCGTTTTACCTTTCATGGCAGGTTTAGTCTTTAGATTTGAATAGTTAAACCAAAAAGATTTACGTAAATAAGTTCCTCCATAATTTTAGCATAACAATCTTCAGGGCAGAGCTATCCCTTCAGTCACGCGGTTACAGGTTCACTAAACCCTTGCTGTAACAAATACATCTGTCTCTTTTCTGCCAAAACGTCTCTACTCCGGAGGAGTAGGTGTTAGTCTGCACACACACACTACCCTCTCCAGACTACCACTTATGAGATGTAGGTAGCCTCACCCCGAGCCTTGACAGGCAGAGAGGTTGTTTCCGATAGATCCTCAGCTAAAGAAGTAAATTGAGTTAAACGATTCATCAATAATTGTATACTGTTAATTTACATACTATCACTTACTAATATTTTAACATTCATCCCAGCTAGGTATAACATGACAACTGAGACATCTTGGTTGGATGTTTCATTCCCGGGAAATGGATGGGAATTTAAACCTTTAACAACTTTGCTTCAAACTAAGAAAGACAGGATAATAACAAACTGAAGCCGGAACAAACGAGAAAAAACAGCAATGTATATATGATCTCTTCCTCCTTAGCAACGCAGTCCCACCATGCTAATTAATTTACAAACGGCCTACATGTCATATTCATCACCATTGTTACTTAATTCTGTTCAGTGGAATTCTTTCACTTTGTCGTGCAACCCTTTCCACATGAGAAATCCTTTGTGGCATCGTCATTCCTCCGGAGACGATGATCTCTGCATTTTTACTTCAGTGTTAGAAACACTTGAAAACAGTTACATTAACAAACCCAAATTTCATTTACATCAATGTCTTGTTCAGATACTTTGATATCCCATGCAAGTATAATGCATGACAGGGCGGCCAAAGAGGCATTTGCACATAGCTTTACCATAACTTTTACAAAGATATGTGATTTGCTACTAAAGATCATTAAGTAAGGCATGCTTCGACAAGTCACCAAGCTATTAGTACTAAACAAGGAGCGATCATTTTAAGGATGAGTTGTCAAAAGCTAGAAAACGTACCAATGCCTTCACGGATTGACAAATTTGGTCTTATAACGTCTTTGGCGTTAACCAGAAGTATATCACCAATATACAAATGATTTGTAGGAACAAAAACACTACACAATTCTTCATCCCCTTCATCTGTCTGCAATCCAGAAAATAGTCGATGTTGAATATTGATATCAGCCAACAACAACAAAAACATACCAGGTGAAATCTCACTAGTGGGATATGGGGAGAGTAAAGTTTACGCAAACCTTACCCCTACCCCAAAAAGGGTAGAGAGGTTGTTTTCGGAAGTCTCTCGGCTCAACAGGAGAGACAATAATATCATAAAAGAAACAAGAGAAAAGGTATGTAAAAACAAAAGATGCCAAAAAGAAAATAACAACGAATAAGTGAAAGGACAATAACACAAAAACTATGCAAAACAACAATGTGAACACAACATAGACCACTAACAAACCTAAACAAAACTCTGTCAGACTACCCGGAACAAAGAGGGAAGAACTCTCGACTAACCCCTAGCCTACCACCCTAATGCTTGACCTCCACATGTTCCTATCAACCTAAGAGAGAGAGAAACAGAAAATGCCGGTTTCTCAAGTGTAAGAACTTATGCACATAAAAAGGACATTCAGCGCTTATCAAATAAAAGGACTTTCAGCATTCATGAGTCACTTACAAGCTAGAAGGAAAAGAATATAGTCCAGTAAAACCTTGCACGAAAATTAGACACCACATGGAAAATATGAACTTAGATACTGAAATTAACCTAAAGAGAAACTCAAATGACAGCTTTATCTAGTCTATTATAGCAGCAAATGAGAACAGGCATTTTAAAAATGATAAAGAAAAATGGTTTTCCCTTACAGTATGTTATCTCAAGGGAAAAAATGATCTCCAGAACAAGTACCTGAAGGGTAACTGATGATGTTATAAAACCAAAAGCATATTCACCCACACGAGGATGACGAATGATTGCCACTTCCTTAAAAGCAGTGGTATTTTGATCTGCAGATTATATGAGAACGAAAAGTCAATATCAAGAACAAAAACTAATAAGAAAACGCAGCATAAGAACCTCCATGAAGCAACCTCAACTCCCAAATTAAGTATTTATAGTCTTCAAAGCACAATTTTGATATATTATCTGTCTCGGTGGTCCTGATTTCCATGCTTTTTGACACTTTGGTTAATTGAAATGAAAGTCCAGTACACCAAATGAAAGTTCAGTTCAGATTTCATATTTTTTTACTTCACAGCTCCGAAATTCACTCTTCTGAAAGAGATTATCCTTTCATTTTCTTTCTTTTGTTATCTACCCTTTTGTGATGAAAGAAAGAGAGTATACATAAATAATAAAAAGGCATTGTTCCACAATCTATCACTGAATTAACTCCATTCTCCTCTTTTCCCCATTCTCTCTCAGGCTGAAAGTTGCAAGAGATGGGTCCATAAGTGATTCGATACGTGGACCACTACTTGCCTAGTCCAGTATCAAAGAGAAGGCAAGTTTCATTTCCTCTTTGTCTTCTATCCACAAGAATAAAATTGTGTAGCTTACCTGGAGAAACTGCAGAACTGATCTGCTTTGAGGCTGAATATAAGTGTCTGACAAATGGCATTCGCTTAATAATCCATTCCCCAATCCAGAAAACACTAGCACCCAGCCAAGACGAAACAAAAACTCCAACAAAGAACACAAAAACTAGAGATGTGACAAATCCTAGTCCTGCACCAACAACAAATGTCTCAAAGATCAGGAGATCTGGCCAATATACAATGGACAAAACAACATTTGATACAAGTGGGGAGGAGGGAACACATAAGCCAAATTCATGGAAACATGAGATTTATCAATCATGCACGACACATGGAAAGATAACACACAAGATAATGGGATTTATCAAAAACCAGCGACCTCCATCACCTCCAAACCAGCGACCTCCATCACCTCCAAACCTGAAATACTACAACCGATGAAATACTAGATATTTGATGAATGAACTGCTTCCTCACAAGTGAGAGGCATTTACAACTCAAGGGAAGAGAAGTCTTTTTTAATAGGGAACAGACGTCATGTATTTATATATATTGCTGATCTTAACATCACGGTTTCTAAGAGCAAAAGCAATCCATAAAATAGGTCAGTATACTTTGGCAATTGATACCATGGTCTCCTCCATTGATAGGCAGATAATTGCTAACCTAAGGTGTTTTTTAAGATGAAATAGTTGCTAAAACCAGGTTATGTCGTGGGATCAGTTCTTTTAACTAACATGATATTGAGGGGGAAAAGAAAGTAAGCACAACTAATTTAGGATGCTCAATCCTTATTCTTGTAGGTATGCTAGGTCAACCACGAGCATCTTGGTCATGTATTTATATATATCACTGATCTCAACATCACGGTTTCTGAGAGCAAAAAAAAATCCATAAAATTGGTCAGAATACTTTGGCAATTGATACCGTGGTCTCCTCTATTGATAGGCAGGAACCACTCTATAATTGCTAGCCTAAGGTGTTTTTTAAGATGAAATAGTTGCTAACGCCACGTTATGTCGTGGGATCAGTTCTTTTAACTAACATGGTATTGAGGGGGAAAAGAAAATAAGCACAACTAATCTGAGGATGCTCAATCCTTGTTCTTGTAGTTATGCTAGGTCAACCATGAGCATCTTAGTCATGTATTTATATATATTGCTGATCTCAACATCACGGTTTCTAAGAGCAAAAACAATCCATAAAATTGGTCAGAATACTTTGTCAACTGATACCATGGTCTCCTCTATTGATAGGCAGGAACCACTCTATAATTGCTAGCCTAAGGTGTTCTTTAAGATGAAATAGTTGTTAACACCACGTTATGTCGTGGGATCAGTTCTTTTAACTAACATGGTATTGAGGGGGAAAAGAAAATAAGCACAACTAATCTGAGGAAGCTCAATCCTTGTTCTTGTAGTTATGCTAGGTCAACCACGAACATCTTAGTCTTATATAGCTGTATATATATAATTATATACATATAGTTGGTTGTATGCTGAAACCCAGCTCTACTAGTATGAAAACAAATAGTCAAAATTGACAAGCATCCTGATGATACCATCAAAAAGATATATAAACATCAAAGCTTCTCCTTTCTCATATTGCTCTCTGGCTCTTCACCTCAGTCCAAGTAGCGAGAGTTCATAATATTCCTTTTATTCCCCTTCTCTTTGATGCAAGGAGATAATAACTATGTACACGCTAAAGAGATCCATGCAGCTGACATTTTCAAAGAAAAAGAACAATTTGCAACATTATCTTGTGGAATCACAGGTATGCCCAATGATAAAGTATATGAAAATGAAATACAAGGTGGATCTTGAATGTATAGGAGTACTGAACAACTAAGTATCAAGAAGCTGGATAAACCACTCCAATGCAAAAAACTAACTGCAGCCATCAAATTTTTGGAAAGTGGAAACTAAATTACCAAATATGTCAATGCCAAGTTGTTCATACAGTGGACTAAAGAAGCCATCAACAAACTGAATAAACCACCATGTCACAAAGAACGTAACTGCCACCGGGAAGAGAACCACACTGCAATTTTAAAGTTTAGAGTGATTAGCGTTTGGCAGAACCTATCAAATAGGTAAAGAAAGAGATGCAAAAAGCAAATTACCATCCAGTCATAAACTTCTTAGATACCCAGCTCTGAAGAAAATAACAGCAAGCCTGAAAGGGTATATCAAAAACTATTTAGACATCCGCAAGTAAACTGCCAACAGGCATATGTATAGAGAGAAATGCTTAAATATGTCCTTTTCTTAAGATTCTCACTATATATACACAAGAAAGCACGATAAGTTCCAGACTGCAAGTATATTGCAGTACAGTTGGTACTAAAAGGATTAGAGAAAAAAAGCTGAACTGCCTAACTGTTACCCTCTAAACTCTAAAGAAGCTGGATTTTCTGAATAATTTTTTCTCACATTGACCAATCATTTTCGAGTTTGGTTTCTGGATTCAAGTTATTTTGTAAGCATATGCAGAATATATAGTGGTAGGGTAGGAAAAGAATATCGGATAAACAGCTCGACTTTTCAAAGAAACGGGATTTTCTGAAGAATTTAGTCTGACTTGGCCCACTTGTTTCCAGTTTGGACTTCTTTTCTTGATTCATGTTTTTAAAAGGTACTCCAATTTTTTCATAATAATCAGATAAGAATTAAGTAGCTAAAGGATTTCTAAAAATAACTGTTTTTATTTTTGATAAAGAGGATTTTAACTTTTATCACATAAATTTTCACAACTAGAACACAAGTACTTATGTTTAACGTGCATAAATTGACGCTAACCCCCCCCCCCCCCAACCCAAATAAACAACTCCATTTCCCATAAAGCAAATAAGATAAGCAAAGTTATAACTTTGATCACATCAAATCAACATATTGTCATTAGAATGTTCATTTCCTATATTTTCACATCCAGAATATTAGACTTTACTTTTTGTGCATAAATTGACTCTAATTAATCGATAGCCCCACCTCAAAAGAAAAAATAAAAATCCCCAAATGACAACCGTTTTACTTGAGCAGATAAGATGAACAAGTACCAATATCCCATTTAAGCAATCAATTCCTGTTTGACCTCAGTATATATTAGTATTCTAAAGTTACCGGTTTTCCAAATTGGTGGTTCAAATGTAGTACATATATACTACCATTTGACCCAAAATTAAAATATCAAGCATTAGCACCCACTTCCCATTTATACTACAACATCAACAACAACAACAAACCAATTTTATCCCACAAGCGGAGTTAGGGGAAGGTAATGTGTACGCAGCACTTACCTCTACCCTGTGAAGGTAGAGAGTTGTGAAGGTAGAGAGGTTATTTCTAATAAAGCCCAGCTCAAGGAACAGTGAAATGGAAGCAACCAACAATAACAAGGACAAGATAAAAACAAAGACAGAACGTGTAATAACAAAGATCTAGAAATAAGAAATCAAGAATAATAATACTACTACCGGTAAGAATGACACAACGTGTAATAACAAAGATCTAGGACCATTTCCCATTTAAACAATCTTCTTCTTTCCTGCTTTTGCCACCACGTGTTCAAACTCAAAACTTTGCAACATCAATAGCACTTCCTATAGAAAAGACGAATCCCTTTTCTTCTTTTTTATTTTATTTTTTTGGGTGGGGGGGCGGGCGGTGTATTCACCATTTTTCTATGACAGTAATGTCCTACCCAGCTTGTGTCCACCTCCATTATTCCACAAGGTGCCTGCTACCTCCCACCAAAACACAGGCACCGAGTAACTCTGCCTACTAAGGTTTAGGCAAATGGGAAAAAATCACCTCGGTGTTTTTTTGCTCCCTAGGATTTGTTGTATCTTTCCCTTTTTATTATCTCAGTTGCATTTATAAGCAAGAGTAAATTTCCTCAAAAAAAAAAAAAAGAGACAGACAGCATTTGATAATTGAGAATAAAATCAGACCTTGCGGGTAGAAGAATTAGGGGAAGAGGGAGGTGATTTGATGGGGTCTTCAGGATCTTCAGTGGCTTGACTCAGTGGTACTGAAGTTGGGTCTTTCTCTTCCGCCATTTGTCTCTCTTTCTACTTCTAGATAGATCTCCGGAGGAAGAAATGGAGATGACTTGCCAGCTGAGAGAGATTGATTAGTTGGGAAAGTTTGGGGGTTTAAGAGAGAAGAAGAAACTTGTGAACTGTGTGATATATGCGCTGTCACCTTTTTCACTTTGTAAACTTCTAACTGAAGGGAAAAAACTCGTAAAAGGATATCTTTATTCAAATATTTCAATTTAAATATCCCTGGCTAGTGGTTAACAAAATAGGAATACGAGGCTAGTTAGACGGAGCACTAAGAATTATTGGGGAGAAGTGATTAGATAGGATATAGCAAAATTAAGAATTTTTAATGACATGATGCTTGATAGGAAAGTCTGGAGGTCTAGTATTAAAGTTGTATGATAGAATTTTTGGAACTTTTGTACTTTATTCCCGGACTAGGTGGGGTTTGGTAGGGCCCTCCGTAGATGTCTTGCCTATTGTATCGTGTCCCCTTGTGGTAGTTACTGGTAGATATTATTGCATGCCTTATTACATGTCTTGTAATTTATGGTTTTATGTTTAGCTAAGTATTTATGCGATTTCTGTTAGAGTCACTAATGTTTTCTTTTTTCCCTCCTATTTTTCTTCTCTTTCTCCCGAGTCGAGGGTCGATTGGAAACAGCCTCTATATTTTTTCGGATAAAGGTAAAGCTTGTTTACGTATTACTCTTCTGAAACTCCACTTTGTATGATTATACTGGTTAGTTATTGTTGTTGTAATATCACATTCGGATCTCAACGTATATATCAAATATTAGATACTCCAATTATGATGGACAAAATTACCTAATATCTTACTAGTTAAGATATCTATAAGCTGGCTCGTAATTTAAAAAAAAAAAATGGCAAATACTGATTGTTATAGATTTATCCATGTCTTGGCAAATTTGGCCCAAAATATCACTGTTTGGTTTTTCTTTTTTAAATAAATTGTCTTAGTCTTTTTTATTTTATAAAAGAAAATCACTCTCTGTTATTACGATCCAATTAACCTATATCTATCCATTTTTTCCTCATTAAACTCATGCAACTTCGCCCTTATATATATACAGAAGAAAATTATCATCAAAGTTGTTGTGTCAATCTGTGACAATCCACCGCAAAGACAAATTTTGAAGATAATTTGCTAAAATCTACTAATGCTTGTATAAATTTTCTTCGGATTTGATTCATTTGTTTTGTATGAATTTTCGTCATATTTGTTTCGCTTGTTTGTATGAACTTTCTTTAGAGTTGTTGGGTATTTTTGATAGTTTTTTAATTTATGGGTATAGGTAACATTTCATGTTTTTTCAAAAAATAAAAGTAAAATATGTTTTGAAAAATAATGTCCAAACAGATTTTGCATCTTCACACCGAACTTCATCTAGATCAGACATTTTAAAATAAATTTGAAAATTTATGGCCTAACGCTAGCTAAGAGTTTTAGTGATTTTCAATATGCAATTTCTATAAGAATAAGTATAATGTTTAGAAAGTTTAAAATTATAAAATGTATAAATTTCTTCGGAACAAATTTTTATTCCCTCCGGCCCATTTTAATTGATTTTTCGATATTTTTACGTATATTAAAAAATTCACTTTTTAGTATTTATAACAAAGAAATTGATCATGTTAATCTTAATTTGTTCATTGGATATATAATAAATACTCCTAAGTTATTTACTTTAAGGGTAATTTTGGAAAATAAATTAAATTTTTTTTATATCGAAAAAAATCAAATATTATGAACCATAAGAAAAAGTAGGCCAAAATTCAATTAAAAATATAAAAATTCAACGAAGAAAATAAAAAAATAGTTGGGAATTTGGGACAGGGCGGGGGAATGGGGATTGGCAAGTGATGCACTTGAGTTTGAGTGTCAAGTGTGCTTTACTTGAATTCAAAGTGATAGATTAACTTAACCTTTCTTTTACGTTGCTTGTGAGGGTCATGGTGCACGGGAAACAATTATTTAAAAATACGTTATTTTCATTAAATAAATGATATTATGATTTTTTAATATACATTTATTTTTTAATTATAATTACTCTCTCTGATCACTTTTACATGTCCATTATGAATTTTGCGCTCCCCTTAAGAAATAATAAATGAAGCGCATAATTTATTATGATACTCATATTAATTGATGCATATTTGTAATGCATTTGAGAAAAATGATTTGAAATGAGTAATTAATACTTGGATATAATATGAAAAAAAAATTGTCATCTTTTGATATGCTAAAAGTGACAAGTAAAAGCAAAAATCTATGTTTAGAATACTGAACACGTAAAAATGAACGGTGAGAGTAATTCATATGTATTTCGATCTTAATTTATCACTAAATTATACAAACAAGTTAGTATATGAAATGTAAATTATCAAATATAAGAATATTTTATTTGTGATAACACGTGAATGTGGGTGGGCACAGAAATGGCAATGAGTGCAGGGCAAAGCGGGGCGAGGCAAGGCAAATATTAAATGGCACAGGGCAGGGGAACATATAAAAGAGGTCGGGGCAAGGCACAACTACATTTTTGAAAAATCTTAGTGTGGTAGGGCAGGTTGTAGGTCAGCCCTTAGTCCCATTAGTGGGCCATTAGGAAATTTAAGGCCCAATTCATCCCTTACATTTTTTATTGTCCATGTCTTCTTTTCTTTCGGGCAGAATAGCTTAATAAATAATTTTATGTGTGCCGCTTTGTCATTTCGGTCCCGATACTCTATGAAATTTCATCCAGACACTTGTAGTTTTTAAAATATATTATTTTGAACCCCTCAAGCCTGGCATGTTTTTCAAACACATGATGTTGATGACACATCATGGTCCATATCAAATTTTTAATGACATGTCATTCTTTTTTTGTGACACATCATTCTTTTTTATAGTACACATCAGATTGTAATCTGCAGATAGTTTATAAAAGAATGCCTCCTGAAGTAGTAGATCTTGTTTCAAGGCCTTTTCAATTTTTTTTTTTAGTTTTCAAGAAATTTGATCTTTTTCAATCTAATTCTTTTGTGACACATCATTTTTTTTTAACTGTAATTTCAAAATTTTAATTTTTTTCCTCTTTTTAACTCCACTCCTCCCCACCATTTAACACTTATCTCTGTTTTCTAAAAGCAGAAACGACACCCTGATTTTACCGCCTTTATCGACAACAACACCACAATAGAAATAGATCTAATTTAGCTCAAAAATATTAATGGTGGTTGTTTTTCAAAAAAAATATTACTACTTTTTTTTGCTAATATGGACTGAAGGAAATAATAGGAAATGAATAAGAGGAGAAAGAAAAAGGAGAAATGGAGGAGGCATGGTGAAAGAACGGGAAAGGTAAAGGGTGGAAAGAGAAAAAGAAATGGGGGGTGGGGTGCGGGAAAGAAGAAAGAACAGACGTAATAATGTTTTTAATTATATATATATTTTGTCTTTTACTTTTTATTTCTTCTTCTTATTTTAATTATTTTTAGTCTAACTTTTTTATGTTTACTCTTGTTATACGCGTGAAGTTCACGCATTTTGTCCAACTCGGTCATGAAATTATCACATGTTGTGAACCGGCATGACTACGTAAATTATGAGCCAGAGGTGTGCAATAAAGATGATCCAGTTAGTAGTATAGTTGGTAGTATTGGGCCTGGAGTTAAATGGAGAAAAGGCCCAATGACTAAACACTTGCATTATATTTGGGATCGAGGCGGAATATAGGGATGGCTATTCTTGAAGAAGAAAATGTCTGCTCCTCTCATCTCCTTGCTCTGTGTCTAAGCTTCTCATCCCTTCTTCTATGGTGTATTTCTGTCCTCTTATCCCTCTCTGCTATCTCTCAATTATCCTTTACTGTTTCATTGTAATTTTCAGTATTTGTAAGTTCATTCAGTGAATCAATATACCTAGTTGGTTTGGTCGATATTCGATTCGTTACATTGGTGCTTTCATTGAGAGGAATCCAACATCGACGATGTTTCTACCTAGATTCAGCGGCAACGGCAACCCAGATAACTGGATTTTTTGGGCCGAGTTGTATTTCACATACCTTGGCTTCTCCAAGAAGGACTAGCTGCCTCTTCCTTCCTTATATCTGGATGGTGATGCCCTAGCGTGGTACGATTGGTTATTTCGCAACAACCACTTTTATGATTGGAACCATTTTAAGGAGAAGTTTCTTCTGCATTTCCAGAAACAGACCTTCACTGATGGCAGTTACTTCACAAGCTTGTGTTGACTACTTTAATTGTGCTACATTAGTTCAACCAGTGACCTCTGAGTCTGCCCTTCCTCAAATCCTCGAAACTCATGAACCCAAAGCTTGTTTAGTTGACGAAGACAAGAATGTGATTGTTGTAGATGTGGTGTTTGATGAAATTCCCATAAGTAATGAACCTGATATGAATTATCAGTTTTCAAAGTATGAAGCTCAGTTAGTTCCTCTTGTTGGCCGAGACTATTTCGTGCCTAAAGAGATAGAATAATTTGAGATTTTGTCTATAGAATCCGAGGAACTATTGGATGCAATGATGACAAACTCTGATTCAAATGATAAAAAAATCAAAGGAAGACCACCCAGACTATACTAAGATGGAGGAAAATTCCAGCAACTCTGTAGATCGGGTGTTTGCTATAGGTCCTCAACGAGATACCGCCGCACAACTCTATCATTTTATAGAATCCGGCATGACTACGTAAATTATGGGCCAGGAGTGTGCAATAAAGCTGATCCAGTTAGTAGTATAGTTGGTAGTATTGGGCCTGGAGTTAAATGGAGAAAAGGCCCAATGACTAAACATTTGCATTATATTTGGGATCTAGGCGGAATACAGGGATGGCTATTCTTAAAGAAGAAAATGTCCGCTCCTCTCATCTCCTTGCTCTGTGTCTAAGCTTCTCATCCCTTCTTCCATGGTGTATTTCTGTCCTCTCATCCCTTTCTGCTATCTCTCAATTATCCTTTACTGTTTCATTGTAATTTTCAGTATTTGTAAGTTCGTTCAGTGAATCAATGTAGCTAGTTGGTTTGGTTGATATTCGATTCGTTACATCACATATGTTTGGTCAATGGTCAAAGGGGTTTAAAGTAATGTATTTTAAAAGTATGAGTGTCTCGATGAAACTTCGTAGAGTATCGGGACCGGGATGACAAAGCGGGACAAGTATAAATGTTTATTAGGCTATTCTGCCTTTCTTTCATAAATTGATAAAGAATTTTTACATTCCTATACCATATAGAAAACCTTATTATTACCCTTAATGTTTAAGGTTTGCTATAATTACATTTAGTATATCAAATTATCAATTCTATACTATAGTGTATTTTAAGGGTACAATTAATACAACGTATATTTCTCCTTAATTCAAGGTACCGTATATCCCATATATATGCCTTTTCACCGAACTAGCTCCTTTTCGATGAGTCTAATATTTTGATTCACCTTTAAGCAAATCTGAATGTCTAAACTTGTTTGTAGTATCTAAAGCTACAAATTAATCAATTTACTTTTGTTATCTTAATTAATCACACCCACTAACGGTGAGTATGTCTAGCTTAACAAAAGAAAAGAGAATGGTTCTCACATACAGACATACCAAAGAAGCTTAAAATAAAATAATACTATGAAACAATTCAAAAAAATATCACCACAATAGTGGTAGCATTTGACCAACACTTCTTCAGTCTCTGTTGCACTATAATTATTAATTTTCAACAATTGTCATCATGAATAATTAGAAGTTTATTTTCAACATAATTGTATCTTTTATAGAAAAATTATAGAAGTTTTAATCATTTTTTATTTGTGAAAACAGAAAATAAAGCATCTACAATTAGAAAACAAATAATCTATAATTTATCTACAAAATAGAGATTTTTTACATAATTAAATTTTTTTTTGCAGAATATTTGTATAAGTTTTAGTCGTTTTTGACTTGTGAAAACAGAAATAAAGCATCTACAATTATAATGCAAATAATCTACATTTATCTATAAAATATCTACAAATTGGGTACATTAAATTTTTATATCTTAATTCCCATTCAATTGTAGCATAATTGAGAGTTTTGATATAATTGTGTTTTTTCGTAAGATTTGTAGAAGTTTTAGCCGTTTTTTATTTGTGAAAAAAGAAAATAAAGCATCTACAATCAGAATATAAATATCTACAATTTATCTACAATTTCTGCAATATGTCTTCTTCTTTTTTTTTCGAGTTTCAATATGAAATTCAATAAAAACCAAATCTAATCTTTACCAAAACCTCTCAAAATTGAGATATAAACTCTAAACCATATTCCCGATTATTTTAGACAACACTCGATCCAAACAAATAATGATTTTAAAAATTCAAATTTGAAGTTAAAGCTTTCAAGCTTTTTAATGGTTGTCAATGGTGAAATTGCTTGTCCTTTTTTCAAAGTTAAGGGATCAAATGTCTTTAACTTTTGAACCTATATTTTAAACTTAAGAACTCTTTTTCTTAACCTTTGAACTTTGAACTCAAGGTTAAGGACTTATTGTCCTTAACATTTAGTTTTTGAAATCAAAGTTAAGGTCATGAGTCCTTAAGTTTTTAGCTTAGAAATATAAGTTAAGGACTTCCTTAAATTTTTAACTAGCAAGTCAAACTTAAGGACCGTTGTTCTTAAGTTTTAAACTTAAAACTCAAAGATAAGGACATACAGTCCTTAAGATTTAAACTTGAACCTATAAGTTATGGACTTCATGTCCTTAACTTTTAACCTTTTAAATGAAAGTTAAGGACAAGAGTCCTTAAGTTTTCAACTTTGAAATATAAGTTAAGGACTTCGTGTCTATAACTTTTTAAACAGCAAGTCAAACTTAAGGACCGTTGTCCTTAAGTTTTGAACTTAAAACTCAAAGTTAAGGACATATAGTCCTTAAGTTTTAAACTTGAAGTTATAAGTTAAGGACTTCATGTCCTTAACTTCTAACCTTTGAAATGAAAGTTAAGGACGAGAGTCCTTAAGTTTTCAACTTTGAAATATAAGTTAAGGACTTCCTGTCTATAACTTTTTAACCAGCAAGTCAAACTTAAGGACCGTTGTCCTTAAGTTGAACTTAAAACTCAAAGTTAAGGACATACAGTCCTTAAGTTTTAAACTTGAAGCTATAAGTTAAGGACTTTCTGTCCTTAACTTCTAACCGTTGAAATGAAAGTTAAGGACATGAGTCCTTAAGTTTTCAACTTTGAAATATAAGTTAAGGACTTCATGTCTATAACTTTTTAACCAGCAAGTCAAACTTAAGTACCGTTGTCCTTAAGTTTTGAACTTAAAACTCAAAGTCAAGGACATATAGTCCTTAAGTTTTAAACTTGAAGTGACAACTTAAGGACTTCATGTCCTTAACTTTTAATCTTTCAAATGAAAGTTAAGGACATGTGCGATGACCCGACCCTTCGTCTCATGTGTTACTGCTCCGTTTTCTCTGTTTATTGCTTCTTCATGTTTTATTATCGGTATGTGGTGTGTGATATTTGATTTGGGTTGGTTTTGATAAGAAATGAGATATTTAGTCTCTTTAAGGAAGGCTTAAGTTGAAAAAGTCAATTGTACATTGACATATGAGTTATAGAGCTTGGATATGATTTACTTTGATTTAGTTAGCTTCGGGAGGTGATTTGTGACTTAGGAGTGCGATCAGAATTGATTTCGAAGGCCCGGTGTAGAATTAGGCTTGAATTGGTAAAGTTAGTATTTTGGCAAATTCCGGTTAATAGGTGAGATTTTGATTCGAGGGTCGGAATGGAACTCCAAGAGTTGTTGTAGCTACGATATGTGATTCGTAATGTGTGTGCAAAATTTTAGGTCATCCGCATATCGTTTGGTTGGGTTTTTTATCGAATGTGAATTTCAGAAGATTTTGAGAAACTTAGGCTTGAATCTGCGGTGAATTGATGATTTATGTGTTGTTTGATTTGTTTTGATGATTGTAACAAGTTTGTACGATGTTATGGGATGCGTTGGTATTTTTGTTTGAGGTCCCGGGGGCCTCGGGGTGATTTCGGGTAGCTAACGAAGAGTTTAAACATGAAATTTGCAGCAGAAAATGCAGCAGCATTGCAAGCCTATTTTGACATTCGCGTTCGCGAAGGAAGGCTCGCGTTCACATAGAGTTGATGGCCTGGTGCAATGTGTTTGCGTATAGGTGATAGTGTTCGCGTAGTGTTAGCAGCTGAAGCATCGCGTTCGCGTGGAAGGTAACGTGTTCGCATATAAGGAAAACAGGGCCTTGTGAATTTGTTCATCTCGTTCGTGTCAAAGAGGCAAGCGTTCGCGTCAAAGAGGCACGCGTTTGCATAGTTAGAGTTTCTGTTGGTTCGCGTTTGCGTGCTGGGTGCTGCATTCGCATAGAGTTAAAATTTGGTCAATAATTGTTGGTCATCGCGAACGCGTGGGTGTTGATCGCATTCGCGTAGGGTAAATTTGCACCTGGGCAGACCTGTTTTTATTATATTTCATCCGCGAGCCTATGTTATTTTTCCTCCATTGTTGAGCGATTTTGGAGCGTGGGAGAGCTAATTGAAGATGGATACAGGGGGGATCGATTAGAGGTAAGTTTCTTAGCCTAAATACACGAGATTATGTTAGATTTAACTTAAAAATGGTTGAAATTCATCTAAAATGGGTAAAGCTAGGGGTTGAGTTTTAATATTTCAAGTTGAAATTTGATAGGTCATTTGAGTTCGGATTTAGGAGTTCTTGGTATGTACGGACTCGTGGCGAGATGAGGAATTCGGTAATGTCAGTTTTGTAATTTTTCGAGAAGCAGGCCCGGGGCTCGGGTTTTGCTAGTTTCGAGATTGTTGCTATATTCTGATTGTATTCTATTTGGTGTTGTCCCATTGGCATGTGGTGATGTATTCGCTCTAATTTTGGTTAGATTTGATGCACGTGGAGGCCTATTTGAGGGGCAAAGGCATCGCGAGCTAGAGATTTCACTGGTTCGAGGTGGGTAATAATTGTAAATGATATCCCGAGGGTATGAAATCCCGGATTTACACACCATAGTGCTATATTGAGGTGACTTGCACACCGGGTAGTGGGCGTAGGGTAGAGCACCGCTGGGAATTGTGACTTGATCCGTCCCGATTGATTAATTACTGTGTATTTGACTGGAAACTATTTGTTATCAATGTGGTTTGGGTTGATTACCAAATTTGGGCTTTATGCCAACTATTTGAATCCTTCGAGGATTATTTTCACTGTTTCCTTAGTGTTTTGACTTATTACTTGAACCTAGTCACATTGTTTCTCCATTATTTTATAACTCGGCCTCTTTTACTCAAATTGAGTCTTAAATGATATTTTAAATGATAATTTGAGCTGAGGACTACTGTTTTACTAATGCTCGAGGGGCTTGTGATTGAAATTCTAACTGAGTGTGGCCGAGGGCCAAAAGTGAGGATACACTGAAAGATGGGAGGTCGAGGGCCCGGATGTGAGGATTATATATATGGATCGGACTGTATGCTGCAATAGTATATTATATGGATCGGACTGCACGCCGTAGTATGTATATATAAGATCGAACTGCAGGCCGCAGTGATATAGCGCTTGGATATATATATGGACAGGACTGCACTCCGCTGTGATATAGCACTTGGGATGTATGAGACCCTCCGGAGTCTGCACCCCTACAGTGAGCGCGGGTACCCATATGGATCAGACTGTACATCGCAACGATATATGGATCGAGCTACACGCCACAACGATTATTATGTGATACTATTTCTGAGAGTGACCAGGGAGAGAGAGCCCGGGGGGACGACATTGTTGTTGAGAGTGAGCCCGAGGGGCTGGTTCAGCTTGAGATATTGCCCAACGGGTGAGCTTTTATGTGCTTATTTTGCATACTTCTTGTCTTTTACATGATATACTGTGATATTTGTGGCCGAGCAGTGAATTTTTCAGTGCTATACAACACTAACTATTTTGAAATTGTTTTCGTAATCATTAAAAAGAGAATTTTCAAAAGAGATTTGAATTGAGCCAAAGCATTTCTTAAGATTTCACCGTTTTTACTGTTTTTCTCAGAAATGGTACCCGGATTCAGTATAACATGTTGGTTGCTTTACGTGATTTCTTGCTACTCAGTTATTATTTACTTTTATTACTCACCGAGGAGTACTCACTTTACTCCTTGCACCTCACGTACAGTTACATGTATTTATGCACCCGATATGGGGTATTGGCTGTATGATGGTGAAGTTGTAGAGGTTTTAGTAAGGTGAATGTCAGCGTTCACAACACCCCTATTCTTTCATGCTATTCTTACATCTTGTTCAGTGTATTTCTTGACTGTATAGTGGAGATTTCATTCTCATAGATGCTCGTGACTTGTGACACACTCGTCGGGTTGGAATGAACGATTTTAAATGCCATTAAGTATATTTTCTATTCAATTATGTTTAAAATTTAAATGAGGTGAATTGGGCTAGTTAACGGGCCTTGTCTTCGCGAGAGGTGCCATCATGAACAGTGTGGGTTTTGGGGCGTGACAAGCTGGTATCAGAGCATAAGTTATTGGGTCTCGTGAGTCATGAGTAGGTTTAGTAGAGTATCGCGGATCGGTACGGAGATATTTGTATTTATCCTTGGGATGCTGCAGAACCTTTAGGAAAACTTCACTTTCTTGGAATTCTTATCGTGCGTACTTGATTTAGCTTAAGATATAACTCTTGAAATTTCTTCCACACGTCTGTATGCGCACGTGACCGCTCAGTATTATATGTACCTTGATGGCTTGTGATCTTCCGATCAAGGGCGATATGCAATCTCTGTGAGTTTGATGTTGGGCCAGTCTCTAGCACTTGAGGGCGGATCTTTTCCTATGGCTTGAGCATCGAGGTGCTGATTGTGTGAGCAAATACTTTGAACTTATGTGTTTGGTATTATATTTATAAACCGGAATGGCGGGTGGATATCCATGTGAGAAGTATGTTAGTACTACGAGATGTATCTATGTGATCTTGTCAGTGATGAAGGAGTCTACGGGATAATAGAGGATCTGATAAGTGTTCGATTCCTATTGTGATATATTGTGTAGCCTCGAGTTATGGGCGCGTGAAGAATATTTTCGGGTCTTCTAGTTAGGAAGTGAAGTACATTACATGCGGCGGTATGAGTTCAGACTCAGGAAGACTAACTAACTGTGTAATGTATATGACAGTGGAAGGTATGTTGAAATATAGAATTGAGGTGAAGCAGGTGGGTTATCTCCTGCAGAGTGTTCTTGAGTGGTATGATCCTTATATGTATGTTAGAAGATCTCGTGTGTAATTGAAAAGTACGTGTTGAAATCTGAGAATTTGGGTCGCTTAAGATAGTGGAATCAATTGTGGTAGATATGAATGCGAGATGTGTAAAGGATTATTGTGACGACCCGGCCCGTCGTCACGGGAATTACCACCCCGTTATGTTGTAAATACATGTTTTATGATTTTATATCAGTGTTAAAGCCTATCGGGTGAGTTAGGAGTGAATTGGATTGAAAATGAGGCATATAGCCTTTGTGAAAGAAGCTTGAGTAAGGAAAGTCAACCCGGAGTTGACTAAGTCCGCACATTTTATCCCAGTTAGTACTACTTACTCATCGGAGCGGTTGGCATCGATCTTTATTCGGGAGATTGTCAGGTTGCATGGGGTCCCGGTGTCTATTATATCTGATAGAGGCACTCAGTTCACTTCTCAGTTTTGGAGAGCATTTCAGCGAGAGATGGGTACGAGGGTTGAGTTGAGTACAGCATTTCACCCCCAGACAGATGGGCAGTCTGAGCGTACTATTCAGATTCTGGAAGATATGTTGTGATCATGTGTGATTGACTTTGGTGGTTCGTGGGATGAGTTCCTACCACTTGCTGAGTTTGCCTACAACAACAGCTATCAGTCGAGTATTCAGATGGCCCCGTATGAGGCATTGTATGGCAGGCGGTGTAGATCCCCGTGGGATGGTTTGAGCCTGGTGAGGTTAGATTGATAGGGACCTGAGTTAGTCCAGGATGCTCTGGATAGAGCAAAGTTGATCCAGGAGAGGCTTCGTACGGCACAGTCTCGTCAAAAGAGTTATGCGGACCGTAGAGTTCGAGAGTTGTCTTTCATGGTTAGTGACAGAGTATTGTTGAAGGTTTCACCTATGAAGGGTGTCATGAGGTTCGGGAGGAAAGGGAAGTTGAGTCCCAGGTATATTGGCCCTTTTGAGATACTCGGGAGAGTTGGAGAGGTGGCATATGAGTTAGCCTTGCCACCCAGTTTATCCAGCGTTCATCCGGTATTCCATGTGTCTATGCTCCGGAAGTACATTGGAGATCCGTCTCATGTATTAGATTTCAGCACCATTCAGCTTGATGGTGATCTATCCTATGATGTGGAGCCTATTGCTATTTTGGGTCGTCGGGTGAGAAAATTGAGGTCCAAGGAGATTGCATCGGTTAAGGTTCAGTGGAGAGGTCGACCCGTGGAGGAGGCCACTTGGGAGATCGAGCGGGAGATGCGGAGCAGATATCCTCACTTGTTTGAGACTTCAGGTATGTTTCTTGACCCGCTCGAGGACGAGCGTTTGCTTAAGAGGGGAGAATGTGACGACCCGGCCCGTCGTCACGGGAATTACCACCCCGTTATGTTGTAAAAACATGTTTTACGATTTTATATCAGTGTTAGAGTCTATCGGGTGAGTTAGGAGTGAATTGGATTGAAAATGAGGCATATAGCCTTTTTGGAGGAAGCTTGAATAAGGAAAGTCAACCCGGAGTTGACTATTTGGTTAGAGGGCTCGGAATCGGATTCCGATGATTCGGTTAGTTCCGGAAGGTGATTTATGACTTAGGGGAGCGATCGGAATTGAATTTGGAGGCCCGGTGTAGAAATAGGCTTGAATTGGCTAAGGTTGAATTTTGGCGAAATCCGAAAGGTAGGTGAGATTTTGATCGGGGAGTCGGAATGGAATTCCGACAGTTGCAGTAGCTCCGTTAGATGATTTAGGATGTGCCTGCAAAATTTCAGGTCATTCGGACGTCGTTTGGTCGGGTTTTTGATTGAATATGTAATTTGGAATGTTTTAAGGAATTTAGGCTTGAATTCGATGCGAATTATGGGTTTTGATGTTGTTAGACGTGTTTTGAGGATTGGAGCAAGTTCGAATAAGGTATTAAGATGTGTTGGTATGTTTGGATGAGGTCCCGGGGCCTCGGGGTGTTTTCGGATGGTTAATCGGGAGAAAAATATGGAAATTTCAAGTTGAGAGTTCTGGTTCTGTCATTTTCGCTCCTGCGGAATTTTGATCGCAGGAGCGAGTCCGCAGAAGCGGATATTGGAGCGCAGAAGCGCTTGTGATCGCGGAAGCGGAGAGGAGCCCGCAGGTGCGGCACCGCTGAAGCGGAAGTTGAGCCGCAGAAGCGGCCAAGGGCTATGGGGGAATTATCGCGGAAGCGGAAGGCTAGCCGCTTAGGCGAGTCCGCAGAAGCGGACGCCTAGACGCAGAAGCGGGAAAACCCGCAGGAGCGGGAAAAGCTTCGCAGAAGCGGACGCGCAGAAGCGGCCCTTTGTTCGCAGAAGCGGAAATGGCCGGCTAGGCCTGGAACCGCTGAAGCGACCCTTTGGTCGCGGATACGGGAGCGTAGAAGCGGAAAATGTTCCGCAGAAGCGAAAATCGCTGTAAGTAAGTGTATCAGAAGTTAGAAAATTTCAGAAACATTTTAACATTTGGGGGTCTCGGCTTAAGGGCGATTTTGGGCGATTTTGAGGAGGAAATCAAGGGAAATCATCAGGTAATCAACTATGAACTCATATTATGATTAGTATTGATAATATCATGCAATTATATCATGAAAAATGAAGGAATTTGGGGTAATTATGGAAGATTTAGCCCTAGTCTTGGATTTTAGAAAATCAAGGTTTTGAATGGGCAAATGGAGTCCGATTTTGGTAAATTTTATATGCCTAGACTCGTATCGAGATGAGGATTCCGAATATGTGATTTTTGTAATTTTTCGACAAGTGTACCAAAAGTCGGGTTTTGACAACTTGTGGGTTTCGATATAAATTGGGTTATTTCGAATGAATTTCGTGAAATTAGCGTATATTGATGCATTTTCTATGATTTTGAGCAGAGTTGGCATCCGAGGAGATTGAATTGCGAGGCAAGCGCAAGGCGGATTGAAGCTTCTACCGGTTCGAGGTGAGTGGTAGTAGTAAATAATGTACTGAGGGTTTGAAACCCCGTACTAGCACTTTACAGTGCTATATTGAGATGAGACACGCGTTCTATGATGGGCGTGGTGACATTGTGATAGGGGTTCGGACTTAGTCCTTCCCGGCTAATAGAATACTGTGTTGTACAACTGTTAATGAGGTTATAACTGTACCATTGGGCTAATAGCCATGTTTGGGGCCTTGTGCCGATCTGTAGAGTATTAGGGAACCTATAGAGCTAGGTGACCTTTATATCGTGTTGGAAATATACACTCAGCCATAGCTCTAGCTGTATAGCATAATATGAGCCCGTACTAGATGTGTACATTGAGAGAGATTATCTAGGGTGGAATTCCCTGTTCTAGCTGAGTGGGCCTGAAAGGCCAAGTCTATACCGATTGAGATAAGACAGGGTCAAGGACCCATTGTGATATATTATATTGGGCCTGAGAGGCCAAGTGCATACTGACTGGGATAGGGTCGAGGACCCATTATGAGGTATTATGTATATAGATACCTATATTGGATCGGACCGCACGCCGCAGTAATGTACATGTAATATACATGTAATATACATGTGAGACGGACTGCACGCCGCAGTATTATTGCGCTTGGGCTGTAGGAGCCCCTTCGGAGTCTGAGTCTGCACACATTCCAGTGAGCGCTGGTATATTATGGGATCGGGCTGTACGCCGCAGCAGTATAATTATATATGTATATATATATATTGGATCGGACTGCACGCCGCAGTGATATATGGTGGACCTGACTGCACGTCATAGCACCATAGCGCTTGGGCCTAGGGAGCCCCACCGAAGTCTGTATACACCCCCAGTGAGCGCCGTCGACGTAAAATGGAGCGGGCTGCGCGCCGCAGCGGTATATGTATTGGAGCGGGCTGCACGCCGCAGCATTATACTTAATCATACCCTACTATTTACTCAAATACTTATACATTATAGACTTAAGTATGTGACTTTATATGTTGAGATGGCCGTACACCGTAGGGGTACGAGCGAGGGTTAGTTCAGTGTGGAATCTTGTAGAGATAAACGTAGACTGAAGGTTAAAGTACTACTATAGTGATGACGTACTTGTGAAGGTTGCCTTAGAACTGCTAAGTGATAGTACATGAGTTCCTACTTTCAATTATTGCTTATTATTGCTACTCACTGAGTTGAAATATACTCACCCCACTCCCCTGCACTTTTTGTGCAGATTCACAGGTACCCGAGAGCGATTGAGACATTGTTGCTGCCTGCTCACATCTACTTCTTGCGGAGACTACGAGGTAGCTGCCAGCGTCCGCAGAGCTTGTTTCTCCTTCTTTATCATCTTGTTGATTTCCTATTTGACTAGACTTGGTTGTATTAGGATGCTATTCTGTAGAGGCTTAGTCTCGTGACACCACGATATGTTTGGGATCGTATTTTGTATGTTTTGACGTTTCGGTTATCACCTGTTATGACTAACTACTGTTTAAGTTTAATTTATTTAATAATTGACTGGTTAATGAGATAATATGGTCGGGCTTGCCTAGCATTGTGTTGGGCGCCATCACGACCGGGGTTTGGGTCGTGACAAGTTGGTATCAGAGCCTAGGTTAACAGGTCTCGCGAGTCATGAGCCGGTTGGTAGAGTCTCGTGGATCGGTGCGGGGACGCCTGTACTTATCCTCGGGAGGCTGCAAACCTTTTTAGGAAAAGTTTCAATTCTTGGAATTCTTGTCGTGCGATTACTTTTGACTTGAACCGAACTTTGACATTCTATTCTCTCGCAGATGGCGAGAACTCGATCATCCGGACGTGGAGGACGACCACCACTACCACCTACCAGAGGCCGTGGACGCGGTCGTGGGCGTGGCGGAATTAGGGCAGCTGAGGCAGCGCCAGCTGACCCACAGCCCCCAGTTGCAGAGGTGCCAGCAGCACCAGATCAGGCACCAGCTGCGCCCATTGCTATTCCGGGTCTACAGGAGACCCTGGCTCAGATACTAGCAGTCTGCACTGGCCTAGCACAGGCGGTTTCAGTTACTACTGCAGCAGCTGCATCGGGGATCGGGGGTGGTCATCGGACCCCCGCAGTACGCACTCCAGAGCCAGCAGTGCAGGGCTTACAGACACCAGAGGCTCCTCCAGTTCAGCCTGTGGTACCGGTTCAGCCAGCCAGCAGATCAGATTCAGGGGGACAGGGTCCCAGCTATGACAGACGATGAGCAGCGTCATCTCGAGAGGTTCACCAGGTTATCTCCTCCAGTGTTCACTGGTGCTCCGGGCGAGGACGCCCAAGGTTTTCCGGATAAGTGCCGTCGGATGCTTCGTACGGCAGGGATATTGGAGTCCAGTGGGGTATCTTTCACTACCTTTCAGTTTCAGGGACCAGCCTTCGCTTGGTGGGAGGCTTATGAGCGCCGCAGGCCAGCCGGAGCAGCACCACTATCATGGCCGGAGTTCTCCACTATGTTTTTGGAGAAATGGGTGCCTCGATCTCGGAGAGAGGAGATGCGTAGGCAGTTTGAGGGTCTCCGTCAGGGGGACATGTCAGTGTCAAAGTATGAGATCAGGTTTACAGAGTTGTCCAGATATGCTCCGTGGTTGGTTCATTCCGACAGAGAGAGGATTGGATGCTTCGTGGACGGCCTCATTTATCCCATTCGTATTCTGATGACTCGGGAGAGGGTTTTGAGTCGTACATTTGAGGATGCTCTGGATATTGCTCGCGACATAGAGACAGATCGTCGCAGGGAGCGGGATGAGAGGGAGGCCAAGAGGCCTCGAGGAGCAGCTAGTTCCAGTGGTACTCAGACCAGAGGCCAGAGTCAGCAGAGCCGAGGTCGCTCTTTCAGGTCTTCGCAGTCGAGACGCTCAGATCGTCGCAGATGGTCTCCTAGACAGGATTATCAGGGTTCGCACCAGAGCCAGCCAGCTCTCAGTGCCATGCCAGCTCAGAGTTCTTCACAGGCCCCATCCGCTCGGGGTTCATCTCGGCCTAGTTCATCAGCTGGCCACTCCAGCGCCAGAGGTCCTTATCAGTCTCAGTACCCAGCACCGGGGAGTTGCTACGAGTGCGGAGAGTTTGGGCATCACCGTAGGGAGTGTCCCCGTCTTGTTTCCGGATCTTATCAGCAGAGGGGGCAGCCCTCGTCATCTGGTCCTTCTACTTCAGCACCCGCCCCGCCAGCTAGGGGTGAGGGTCGGACAGCTAGGGGTCGCCCTCGAGGGGGAGGCCGATCAGGCGGACAGGCTAGATGCTATGCTTTTCAGGGCCGATCTGAGGCTGTTACTTCTGATGCTGTCATTACAGGTATTATTTCAATCTGCCACGGAGATGCCTCGGTATTGTTTGATCCCGGTTCTACTTATTCTTA
The DNA here is from genome assembly GCA_032618575.1 of Nicotiana noctiflora. Taxonomy (NCBI): domain Eukaryota; kingdom Viridiplantae; phylum Streptophyta; class Magnoliopsida; order Solanales; family Solanaceae; genus Nicotiana; species Nicotiana noctiflora. The sequence continues at coordinate 105,049 of JASVEL010000914.1, forward strand.
TGTGTCTACATATTTTGCTCCTCATTTGGGCACGACCCGAGGGAGTCTTGAGCTGCCGATGCATGTATCTACCCCGGTAGGGGATACTATTGTTGTGGACCACGTATACCGGTCCTGTTTGGTCACTATTGGAGGTCTGGAGACCCGAGTAGACCTGTTGCTTCTCAGCATGATTGATTTTGATGTTATATTGGGCATGGACTGGTTATCTCCATGTCATGCTATTCTGGACTGTCATGCTAAGAAGTCACTTTGGCTATGCCGGGCATTCAGAGGATCGAGTGGCGAGGCACGACTGAGTATGTACCTAGCAGGGTAATATCTTTCCTCAAGGCCCAACGAATGGTTGGGAAAGGATGTCTCTCTTATTTAGCATTTGTGCGGGAGGTCGAGTCCCAGACTCCCAGTATTGATTCTGTTCCCATTGTGCGAGACTTTCCTGATGTGTTTCCCTCAGACCTGCCGGGCATGCCGCCGGACAGGGATATTGATTTTGGTATCGATTTGGTGCCGGGCACTCAGCCTATTTCTATTCCTCCATATCGTATGGCACCAGCTGAGTTGAAAGAATTGAAGGAGCAGCTCCAGGAACTCCTAGATAAGGGGTTCATTCGGCCGAGTGTGTCGCCGTGGGGTGCACCGGTCCTGTTTGTTAAGAAGAAGGACGGATCTATGAGGATGTGTATTGACTATAGGCAGCTAAACAAAGTAACAGTGAAGAATAAGTATCCTCTACCTCGTATTGATGATTTATTTGATCAGCTCTAGGGAGCTACGGTTTTCTCGAAGATTGATCTTCGTTCGGGCTACCATCAGCTGAAGATTAGAGAGTCCGACATTATGAAGACTGCATTCAGGACCAGATATGGTCACTATGAGTTCCTTGTGATGTCTTTTGGGCTGACCAACGCCCCAGCAGCATTTATGCATCTGATGAACAGTGTATTCAAGCCGTATCTTGATTCATTTGTGATCGTATTCATTGATGACATACTAGTCTACTCTCGTAGCCGGGAGGAGCATGCTCGGCACTTGAGTATTGTATTGCAGAGATTGAGAGAGGAGAAGTTGTATGCCAAGTTCTCCAAATGTGAGTTCTGGCTTGAGTCCGTGGCATTCTTAGGGCACGTAGTGTCCTGTGATGGTATTTGGGTAGATCCGAGGAAGGCCGAGGCAGTGCAGAGTTGGCCCAGACCCACCTCAGTTACTGAGATCCGTAGCTTTCTGGGATTGGCAGGATATTATCGCCAATTCGTTTCGGGGTTCTCTTCTATTGCTTCACCCTTGACTAGATTGACTTAGAAGGGTGTTCCTTTCATATGGTCTGAGAAGTGCGAGGAGAGCTTTCAGAAGCTCAAGACAGCACTGACCACAGCACCAGTCTTGATTCTACCGACAGCTTCAGGTTCTTATACTGTATATTGTGATGCCTCGGGAGTGGGCATTGGTTGTGTGTTGATGCAGGAGGGTAGGGTCATTGCTTATGCTTCTCGTCGGTTGAAGCCCCACGAGAAGAACTACCCTGTTCATGATTTGGAGCTAGCAGCCATAGTTCATGCTTTGAAGATTTGGAGGCATTACCTGTATGGCGTCTCCTGTGAGGTGTTCACGGATCATCGTAGCCTTCAGCACTTATTCAGACAGAAGGACCTTAATTTGAGACAGCGGAGGTGGTTGGAGTTGCTTAAGGACTATGATATCACTATTTTGTATCATCCGGGAAAGGCCAATGTGGTGGCCGATGCCTTGAGTCGGAAGGCGGTTAGCATGGGCAGCTTAGCTTTCATCCCAGTTGGGGAGAGGCCATTTGCTTATGATGTTCAGGCTCTAGCCAATCGGCTAGTGAGACTAGATATTTCGGAGCCGAGTCGGGTGTTGGCTTGTGTTGTTTCTCGATCTTCCTTATATGATCGCATCGGGGAGCGACAGTATGATGACCCACATTTGCTTGTCCTTAAGGACAGAGTGCAGCATAATGATGTTAGAGATGTGACTATCGACAGTGATGGTGTTTTGAGGATGCAGGGCCGTATATGTGTGCCCAATGTTGATGGTTTGCGGGAGTTGATACTTGAGGAGGCACACGGTTCGCGGTACTCTATTCACCCAGGTGCCGCAAAGATGTACCAAGACTTGAGACAGCACTACTGGTGGAGGAGAATGAAGATGGATATTGTTAGGCATGTAGCTAAGTGCCTCAATTGCCAGCAGGTCAAATATGAGCATCGGAGACCGGGCGGTGTTCTTCAGCGTATGGTTATTCCCGAGTGGAAATGGGAGAGAATCACCATGGACTTTGTTACTGGGCTACCTCGGACGGCGAGGAAGTTTGATTCTGTATGGGTGATTGTTGATCGGCTGACTAAGTCCGCACATTTCATCCCAGTTAGTACTACTTACTCATCGGAGCGGTTGGCGGTGATCTTTATTCGGGAGATTGTCAGGTTGCATGGGGTCCCAGTGTCTATTATATCTGACAGAGGCACTCAGTTCACTTCTCAGTTTTGGAGAGCATTTCGGCGAGAGATGGGTACGAGGGTTGAGTTGAGTACAGCATTTCACCCCCAGACAGACGGGCAGTCTGAGCGTACTATTCGGATCCTGGAGGATATGTTGCGGGCATGTGTGATTGATTTTGGTGGTTCGTGGGATGAGTTCCTACCACTTGCTGAGTTTGCCTACAACAACAGTTATCAGTCGAGTATTCAGATGGCCCCGTATGAGGCATTGTATGGCAGGCGGTGTAGATCCCCGTGGGATGGTTTGAGCCTGGTGAGGTTAGATTGATAGGGACTGAGTTAGTCCAGGATGCTCTGGATAGAGCAAAGTTGATCCAGGAGAGGCTTCGTACGGCACAGTCTCGTCAAAAGAGTTATGCGGACCGTAGAGTTCGAGAGTTGTCTTTCATGGTTAGTGAGACAGAGTATTGTTGAAGATTTCACCCATGAAGGGTGTCATGAGGTTCGGAAGGAAAGGGAAGCTGAGTCCCAGGTATATTGGTCCTTTTGAGATACTCAGGAGAGTTGGAGAGGTGGCATATGAGTTAGCCTTGCCACCCAGTTTATCCAGCGTTCATCCGGTATTCCATGTGTCTATGCTCCGGAAGTACATTGGAGATCCGTCTCATGTATTAGATTTCAGCACCATTCAGCTTGATGGTGATCTATCCTATGATGTGGAGCCTATTGCTATTTTGGGTCGTCGGGTGAGAAAATTGAGGTCCAAGGAGATTGCATCGGTTAAGGTTCAGTGGAGAGATCGACCCGTGGAGGAGGCTACTTGGGAGGTTGAGCAGGAGATGCGGAGCAGATACCCTCAGTTGTTTGAGACTTCAGGTATGTTTCTTGGCCCGCTCGAGGACGAGCGTTTGCTTAAGAGGGGGAGAATGTGACGACCCAGCCCGTCGTCACGGGAATTACCACCCCGTTATGTTGTAAATACATGTTTTATGATTTTATATCAGTGTTAAAGCCTATCGGGTGAGTTAGGAGTGAATTGGATTGAAAATGAGGCATATAGCCTTTGTGAAGGAAGCTTGAGTAAGGAAAGTCAACCCGGAGTTGACTATTTGGTTAGAGGGCTCGGAATCGGATTCTGATGATTCGGTTAGTTCCGGAAGGTGATTTATGACTTAGGGGAGCGATCAGAATTGAATTTGGAGGCCCGGTGTAGAAATAGGCTTGAATTGGCTAAGGTTGAATTTTGGCGAAATCCGAAAGGTAGGTGAGATTTTGATCGGGGAGTCGGAATGGAATTCCGACAGTTGCAGTAGCTCCGTTAGATGATTTAGGATGTGCCTGCAAAATTTCAGGTCATTCGGACGTCGTTTGGTCGGGTTTTTGATTGAATATGTAATTTGGAATGTTTTAAGGAATTTAGGCTTGAATTCGATGCGAATTATGGGTTTTGATGTTGTTAGACGTGTTTTGAGGATTGGAGCAAGTTCGAATAAGGTATTAAGATGTGTTGGTATGTTTGGATGAGGTCCCGGGGCCTCGGGGTGTTTTCGGATGGTTAAACGGGAGAAAATTGTGGAAAAATTTCAGGTTGAGAGTTCTGGTTCTGTCATTTTCGCTCCTGCGGAATTTTGGTCGCAGGAGCGAGTCCGCAGAAGCGGATATTGGAGCGCAGAAGCGCTTGTGATCGCGGAAGCGGAGAGGAGCCCGCAGGTGCGGCACCGCTGAAGCGGAAGTTGAGCCGCAGAAGCGGCCAAGGGCTATGGGGGAATTATCGCGGAAGCGGAAGGCTAGCGCTTAGGCGAGTCCGCAGAAGCGGACGCCTAGACGCAGAAGCGGGAAAAACCCGCAGGAGCGGGAAAAGCTTCGCAGAAGCGGACGCGCAGAAGCGGCCCTTTGTTCGCAGAAGCGGAAATGGCCGGCTAGGCCTGGAACCGCTGAAGCGACCCTTTGGTCGCGGATACGGGAGCGTAGAAGCGGAAAATGTTCCGCAGAAGCGAAAATCGCTGTTAGTAAGTGTATCAGAAGTTAGAAAATTTCAGAAACATTTTAACATTTGGGGGTCTCGGCCTAAGGGCGATTTTGGGCGATTTTGAGGAGGAAATCAAGGGAAATCATCAGGTAATCAACTATGAACTCATATTATGATTAGTATTGATAATATCATGCAATTATATCATGAAAAATGAAGGAATTTGGGGTAATTATGGAAGATTTAGCCCTAGTCTTGGATTTTAGAAAATCAAGGTTTTGAATGGGCAAATGGAGTCCGATTTTGGTAAATTTTATATGCCTAGACTCGTATCGAGATGAGGATTCCGAATATGTGATTTTTGTAATTTTTCGACAAGTGTACCAAAAGTCGGGTTTTGACAACTTGTGGGTTTCGATATAAATTGGGTTATTTCGAATGAATTTCGTGAAATTAGCGTATATTGATGCATTTTCTATGATTTTGAGCAGAGTTGGCATCCGAGGAGATTGATTTGCGAGGCAAGCGCAAGGCGGATTGAAGCTTCTACCGGTTCGAGGTGAGTGGTAGTAGTAAATAATGTACTGAGGGTTTGAAACCCCGTACTAGCACTTTACAGTGCTATATTGAGATGAGACACGCGTTCTATGATGGGCGTGGTGACATTGTGATAGGGGGTTCGGACTTAGTCCTTCCCGGCTAATAGAATACTGTGTTGTACAACTGTTAATGAGACTATAACTGTACAATTGGGCTAATAGCCATGTTTGGGGCCTTGTGCCGATCCGTAGAGTATTAGGGAACCTATAGAGCTAGGTGACCCTTATATCGTGATTGGAAACATACACTCAGCCGTAGCTCTAGCCGTATAGCATAATATGAGCCCGTACTAGATGTGTACATTGAGAGAGATTATCTAGGGTGGAATTCCCTGTTCTAGCTAAGTGGGCCTGAAAGGCCAAGTTTATATTGACTGAGACAGGGTCTAGGACCCATTGTGATATATTATATTGGGCCTGAGAGGCCAAGTGCATACTGACTGGGATAGGGTCGAGGACCCATTATGAGGTATTATGTATATAGATACCTATATTGGATCGGACCGCACGCCGCAGTAATGTACATGTAATATACATGTAATATACATGTGAGACGGACTGCACGCCGCAGTATTATTGCGCTTGGGCTGTAGGAGCCCCTTCGGAGTCTGAGTCTGCACACATTCCAGTGAGCGCTGGTATATTATGGGATTAGGCTGTACGCCGCAGCAGTATAATTATATATGTATATATATATATTGGATCGGACTGCACGCCGCAGTGATATATGGTGGACCTGACTGCACGTCATAGCACCATAGCGCTTGGGCCTAGGGAGCCCCTCCGAAGTCTGTATACACCCCCAGTGAGCGCCGTCGACGTAAAATGGAGCGGGCTGCGCGCCGCAGCGGTATATGTATTGGAGCGGGCTGCACGCCGCAGCATTATACTTAATCATACCCTACTATTTACTCAAATACTTATACATTATAGACTTAAGTATGTGACTTTATATGTTGAGATGGCCGTACACCGTAGGGGTACGAGCGAGGGTTAGTTCAGTGTGGAATCTTGTAGAGATAAACGTAGACTGAAGGTTAAAGTACTACTATAGTGATGACGTACTTGTGAAGGTTGCCTTAGAACTGCTAAGTGATAGCACATGAGTTCTTACTTTCAGTTATTATTTATTATTGTTACTCACTGAGTTGAAATATACTCACCTCACTCCCCTGCACTTTCTGTGCAGATCCACAGGTGCCCGAGAGCAGTTGAGACATTGTAGCTGCTGATCCTTGTCTACTTTTGCGGAGACTACGAGGTAGCTGCCAGCGTCCGCAGAGCTTGTTTCTCCTTCTTTATCATCTTGTTGATTTCCTATTTGACTAGACTTGGTTGTATTAGGATGCTATTCTGTAGAGGCTCCGTCTCGTGACACCACGATATGTTTGGGATCGTATTTTGTATGTTTTGACGTTTCGGTTATCACCTGTTATGACTAACTACTGTTTAAGTTTAATTTATTTAATAATTGACTGGTTAATGAGATAATATGGTCGGGCTTGCCTAGCATTGTGTTGGGCGCCATCACGACCGGGGTTTGGGTCGTGACAATTATGGTACCAGATGATCTGCGTTTTTACAAAAATCATACATCATTTGAGTTAATGTCACTATGATATCGTGGTATCATTAGAGTAAAAGTGTTATGGGCTATTGAGTGTGTCCTTATATATGTCATCGATCCAAGTTGGGGAGGTTGTTGTGGGTTAGCTGATTGCACGGTTATGTGCTATGTTGATTCCATTTCGAGGTATGTTAGCGGACCAGTTCTAGTTGCAAAAATTGAGCCGAGGATGGCACGTGTGAAGGAAAATATTGATAAAGATTATATGGTGCTACATAGATATGTGAGAAGAATATGATGTCTCAAGCTGTTGTTGGAAAAGAATGTTTGGTTATAGAGAAGGAAGATGCTTGTTTGTATGAGATGAGGTCGTATCCTGCGATGTCAGAGTGCCAATGATGCACAAGTGGTTTTGTTAGCTGATCAGGCTAAATGCAAGTTGAATAGAGTAACTGACTCTTGAAAATGGTCTTAATATGTTCAAGGTTCTACATGTGATAATCAGGTGTCGTAAGGTTGTGTATGTGGTCAAGGACTATGTTTTCATTGGAAAAGATCAAGACTTGTGGTATTTGGTGCTAACTATGGGATTATATGTACCAGTGTCTGGAAAGTAATGGTACTAAATTCAAATTCGCAGGAAGTTCTTCAAAGTAAAGTATTATGTAATGCGGTTTTTCCGGGAAATGGTTGAGAGGGTATTCAGTGGCCTATGGGTCTTAAATAGTGTGGCCTTATGTTCGAGTATTGTGTGGTAGCCTTGGTTGAGGCATTTTGGTGCTACAACAAGAGGGAATACCGAGTTAATGATGAATCAGGAAGGAAATTTGATAAATGGGATAGCTTGATAATAGACCAAAATGGTATGGTAAAGATATGATTAATTCTTTGTATGTGTTCCCGGTGATGAGCCCTTATAGGTATTGTGCAACAAAAGCTCTTGAGTTATGATAGCTTGCTTAGATCGGTTTGGGTTGAAGGATCCAGTCCTGGAAGTTTACCTTTTACAAATGAAATTGGGAGAAAGTTCTTGTTGGGTTTTACCGTGGTTTGGAGATGAATGTATTTATTGTGGGCATGCGTAGCATGGAATGTGTGGTGATTTTTCCTCCTAGATGGGTTTGATGGAAGATCTTGGCTAGATGAGTTACAGTTCAATTCTGAAAAGAAGTTCATAAAAATCTTAGGCAACGGGTAGCCTCAGATAATTAAGGAAAATGGTACTACTAATTGGAAGTGATTTGACGAGAGTATTTGTCTCGGAAAGGGGTAGTGTGACTAAACTGATGATACTTTGGTAGTATTGTGACGCTTTTTGGTAAGATCAACTGCTGATATCTGAGTTGTGTGACGGCACATGGGAATTTTGGAATATCTTCCGTGGAATGATTGGGTACTTAAGGTGTGATGTATATTCATACGGCGGAATTTGGGCTTCATGTATGGCGATTTGTGTGCTATATGGAGTTGGAGACTGGAAGTTCTCATATACAGACTATGTAATAGTTGTGGATCGTGTGTATCGGCACTGTTTAGCGACTATTGAGATTTGGAGGCACGAGTGGACATTTCCTTGCTTGATATGTTAGATTTTGGGTATGATGTTGAGGTGTAGTCTGGTTGTCTCATTGTTGGGTTATTCTGGATTATTGTGCTATGGGATATGCGGGAAAATGCTATAGGTTGCGTGGTGAGGTGCATCAGATTATGTTCTAGCCGAGTGGGTTGCATTCCAACGACCAACGGACGACTAGGAAGGATTTTTTTTCTTAATTAGGTCTTCGTGATGAATGTCAGTGCAGAGAATTCTACCATTGGTTCAGTTTTGATGTTGAGGGACTTTTTTGGATGCGTTTCTTGTGGTTGGGCATGTCGTCGGGTGAGATTGTGGATTTTGGTATTTATTTGGTACCGGGTACCATATCGTACTGCTCTTGCAGGAGTTATAGTAGTGGGAGAAGAAGCTTCAGGCTTCTTGGTATTGAGTTCGTTGGCAGGCCAATGTGGCTATGTATTTATCTTGAGTTAGCTTGGTTAGTCCCGAGTTGTATTATTGAGGAATAGGTTAATTCGATCGTTATTGAACTTGCTAGTGATCTGGGAAGATCTATGAGTTGCTTTCTGTGCTGTGAGGCATTATGGTTTGTTGGGTATGGGCACATATGGTGTGATTCTATTGGGAATTCATAGAGGAAGTCGAGCGGGAAGAGTAATTGAGAGTTGCTTGGTAAATGGAGTATTGGATATGACCTTTCGGGTTAGATTCATGTATTCTATTCTATGACGTGAACTTCAACCATATCTATTTCCATTATCTGTTGGCATCTGTCTTGATTGTCATGTTAGTTTCTGTGATGTTGATATGTTTATTGCTTGTTGATGGAAAACTCTTTCCGAAATATCAACTATGAAACGACAACCCTTGAAGAGTGAATGCATTTTTAGCAACTCTATACATGTGTGACGATCTAAATCTTTGGATACAAGCATTCCTTTGCTTGTTCCAAGGTTGATATCAAACCATATCACTGCTTCAAACTTTTCTCTATCCAATTCAATAAGCTCAAAGATCTATTTAATGAAATCTTCAAATCGAATTGACTCAGGTACTAGAAAAAACTTTGTTTGATGATCAAGATATTTATAGTCTTTAGTCCATCTACCATTAAAAGCAACTATAACGCATATTGTTTCTATCCTGCAAGTCAAGAGAATGGGAAACCAAGGACATACGTTATAAAGTATTCCTTGTATAATTAAGAAGAGATGTACTTTAAGTGTAAGGCCAAGGTAAGGACTAAGTGTCCTTAACATTTTAACTTGGAATTAAAAGTTAAGGACGGCCAGTCCTTAACTTTTGAACTTGGAATTAAAACTTAAGGACTTCCTGTCCTTAATATTTGAACATGGAATTAAAAGTTAAGGAGTGTCAGTCCTTAACAATTTGAACTTGGAATTAAAAGTTAAGGACTACATATCCTTAACTTTTGAGCCAAACATTAAAACTTAAGGACTGCCAGTCCTTAACATTTAAACTTGGAATTAAAAGTTAATGACTGCTTGTCCTAAACTGTTTAACCTGCAAGTCAAAACTTAAGGACCGCATGTCCTTAACATTTAAACTTGGAATTAAAAGTTAAGGACGACATGTCCTAAGCTTTTTAACCTGCAAGTCAAAAATTAAGGACTCATGTCCTTAACTTTTCAATATGTAATTTAAACTTAAGGACTTCACGTCCTTAACTTTTTCAAGTTGAAACTTAAACTTCAGGACTTAGTATACAAAAGAACAACAACAAAGTGAAGGACATTGTGTCCTTAAGTTTTTCAATTCAATTTGCAAAATGAGGACAATAGAATCAAAGCTAAGGACATTGTGTCCTTAATTTTTGAATTCAATTTCCAAAATGAAGACACTATGTCCTTAATAATATGTACTAACTTTTATAGAATTATCACAAGAGGCGATGCCCTTAACTTTATCGATCCATAAATTCAAAAAAGAAAATCAAATTCTTATCTACTATATAATCAAATCAATACAAATTGGAAAAAGTATAACTCTATCGAAGTAAAAAACGATAGAAACACATGAAAGTATAACTTAACGTTTATCTATTTTGGTTTTTTGGATGAGAATGTTGAATTTTTCGTCCAGTCTACTGCTGCTGCTGCGATAGCCGCCTGGTTTTCGTCGAGTGTGTTATAAAAGCGTAGGTATAACTTATACTAGAAGGGTATATTCGTCTAGTCAGGTATAAGTTTATTAAGGTAGTGGCTAAAACCTAAGTACATTAAAAACACTAGCTTTAAAATAAAAGCAATTGCTTTTAGTGGCTATTTGTGCACTTCACCCCCAAGTGAACTCATCTTGGTGGATCCAATTTGGCCACAACTGCTTTCAACTAGTCTAGTTTCCCTGTTTTATTATTATTATTATTATTATTATTATTTTTATTTTTATTATTATTATTATTATATTATTATTATTATTATTGTTGTTATTGTTATTGTTATTGTTATTGTTATTGTTATTTCTACTTCTATTTCTCTAACATTTAACTTAAAAGTAGTGAATACGAACTATTGCAAGGAAGGTTTATTGTCACGGCCCGGATTTCCACCATCGGGATTGTGATGACGCATACTCGTGGCAGCTAGCAAGCCAATTTACTCACCATCTTTCCATTAATAATAACCATTATGTTGTCAATTTTATAACAAGAATAATAATAATAACATCAACTGTGGAAGTCTACTTTCATAAATCTGAATGTAAATATGAAATATTCAACACAAATCCTCTACCCAAGGTGTGGAGTCACATACTCACGAACTACTAAGAATAACTACACATAATGGTCTGAAAGAAACATAACAACCGCCTGTCTCGAAATAATGAGACTATAGTAATAATGAAAAATGTAAGAAGAGACGCCGGGCCTGCGGACGCTTGCAAGCTACCTCAGTCTCGGGAGTATGAAAATCCTGCTACCAAACAACTATTGCTGCTGCTGCTCAAAACCTGGACCTGCGTAAAAATACATAGAAGTGTAGTATCAGCACAACCGACCCCATGTGCTGGTAAGTGCCTAGCCTATCCCGGCGAAGTAGTGACAAGCCTAGGACCAGACACTCTCATAAACCTGTGCAGTTCTATTACATATGTACCACAAAACAACAAAATTACTGAACAAAACAAATAAAAAGGGAGGGAACATGTTATGAGGAGTACAATCGAATATACATAATTCATCATTGAAATAGAAATATAGTGTAACAAACAGTTATCACAAAATAAGAAATTTAATAGTTGCACGGCATCACCCTTCGTGCTTTTACTCTTATCCTCACCAAGTAATCAAATAAAAGTGCACGGCATCCAGAGGCGGAGCTAGGATTTTGAGGGTATGGGTTCTAAAAAAAATAATAACACATTGCTTATATAGGGATTCGAACTCAGGTATCTCCTAGCGATACCCAAACCCCCTTACCATTAATCCCAAAACACTTTTGTTACTGGGTTCGGCAAACGTATATATCTATAATTTAGTAAATTTTTCAATACAAATACAGGGTCTCGGGAAAAGTCACTGGGTTCGCCCGAACCCGCACCCACAACTGTGGCTCCGTCCCTGACGGCATCACCCTTCGTGCTTTTACTCTTATCCTCACCAAATAATCAAATAGAAGTACACGGCATCACCCTTCGTGTTTTTATTCTCATCCTCACATTCATGACATGGAATGATCCTTCGTGCATGATATAATTAACAATGGCACGAAATGTTCCTTCGTGCATAAATAGTTACCACATGCACGGAATGATCCTTCATTTGAATATAATTAACAATGGCACGGAATGATCCTTCGTACGAATATAATTAGAAATGGCACGAAATCACCCTTCGTGCATTTTCACTCTTCCTCACCCAAACAACAGTCATAATCAACAGGCAAGAAGAATGAATAACAACAAGTACCATCCTGGCAAGTGAGTAACAACAACCATAATAATATCCCGACAAGGGAACAGTAACAACAACAACAATATGGTCCCGGCAAGGGAAAAATAACACAACCTTCACACCCCGCCATGGGCTCAATAATATAACTTAGGAGAGTTTCACATTAGTTCACAACATGTACAAACAACTACTCACAGTCATGCTAGACTCTAGTGTATAGACACTCGTCACCACACCTATACACCGCACTCGATCATTTAGCAATTAGCAAATTATCATACTCTAATCCTATTCCCTCAAGCTAGGATAGATCAAACACCTACCTTAAAGCCTTGAAGTCTGCTTAACCTTCAACTATTGCTTTTCCTCGTAATTTAACCTCCAACTTGCTCGAATCTAATCACAATTGGTTCAATTACTTTAATAAACACTATTTGAATTGGTTTGAATGCATAAAATTAGTTTTCCCGGAGTTTTACTCAAAATTTCCCAAAACGCCCCTGGGCCCACGTGGTCGAAACTCGGGGTTCGAACCAAAATACAGTTACCCATTCCCTCACGAGTTCAAATATATAATTTGTTTTGAAATCAGACCTCAAATCGAAGTCCAACACCCTAATTTGTAAAAACCCTAGGTTCTAACCAAAACACCAAATTTCACCCATGAAAATCCTTATTTTGAAGTTGAAATTATGTTTAAAGTTGTTGGAGTAAGGAAAATACAGTGGAAGTCGCTTACCAATCGTTTTGAAGAAGAATAGTTGTTTGAAAAATCGCCTCTTATGTTTTGGGTTTTAAAAAAGTATAAAATAACTGAAAATCTCGGTATATATATACTTTTCGGGAAGCTGGCGCGGACTGCACAAAAATGCCATTCGGCCGAGCCTAAAAGGGGAAGAAAAATGCACTCTCTGAACCTACCCAGCACAGACTGTACTGTTTTGGTGCGCGGCCGCGGTGGTAAACGCGACCCCTCTGAATCTGGCCACGCGGACCGCATAAAATTGCATTGGGGCCGCGTGACTTCGAGCGCGAACCACACTGTTTTGGTGCGTGGCCGCGCTGGTTGAGTTCGAACATGCGCCTTCTCTAAACTAGTCCACGCGGACCACATAGAAATGTGTTGCGACTGCGTGAGACCTGTTGTACTGCAACATCTGATATTTTTAAGCTCAGGTCTCTCGGGACCTACTCAAAACTCATCCGAGCCCTCGGGGCTCCAAAGCAATTATACTCATTGATTCAAAAACATCGTACGAACTTGCTCGAGCGATCAGATCGCTAAAATAACATCCAAATCAATGAATTAAACCACAAGTTCATCACTTCTCATTTCAAAGTTCATAAACTTTAACTTTGGCCTTTTAGGTTCGAAACACGCCAAACGACGTCTAGTTTCGACCAAACTTTACAGGAAGTGTTTAAACAATATATAGGGCTTGTAGCGGGCGTCAGAACTAAAATACGAGCCCGATACTATAGTCTTTTAATAAATTTTCATTTTCATTTTCCTTAACAATTTCAGAAGAACAATTTAGTGGAACAATTCTTTTACTTAGGTTTTAGACCTCGGATTTCGACTCCGGCCACATGCCCGAGTCCCATATTTTTCTACCGACCTTCCGGGACCGTCCTCTCTCGGGTCCGGGTCCATTTACCAAAAATGTTAACCAAAGTCAATCATAATCATATTAACATCAAAATTCTTCAAGTTTTTCACAGAATTCACATATTTCTACATAAATTTTTTTCGGCTACGTGCCCGGACTATGCACGCAATTCGAGGCAATATAAATAAGGTTTTCAAGGCCTCAGAAGCACGGAACGGATGGAAAAAACAGATGATGACCCTTTGGGTCGTCACAATTATCTTCGGTAATTTTACTCTTAAAACAGAGCAAAAATGCTGATCAATTCACCATTTGCTAAGAGTTGTATTTTAAAAAAAATCCAAATAAAGGGGACTAAGAACACAAAAACCAAATCATAACTATCTTGTGAAGGAAGTTATAGTTTGAAATTCAAAATTTTGAAATGTAGCATAAATAAATGCAGATGGTCCAAACTCCAAAAGCTTGTAACGAAAGCCATTGTTCATCAAATTTAACTAGACTTAACTCTTACCTACCACACCAAAAAACCCCTTTACATTGGTTGCAAGTTGCAACACTTGAAACTAATTGGGAAAAAAAAATAGCGGTTCTAAATCAATTTACATGAGCATCAGTTCTCTGCCTAAATTTTGTTTGGTTTGAGTCTATTAAGTATTACGAGAAAATTTTATTTTAGAGAAAATCATAATAGTTACATCTAATCACAAAAATACATTAAACTTGTCCTTTCTTTTATGGAAATTTATCCTTGTTTTAGTAACAAATTAAATTTCTGTCTGAAAATGTAGTTTTTTTTAATGTTAATTATATATTTCTGATTATAAGTCGCAATTTGGCGGCAAATATATAGAAAATGTGGTGCAAAAATATAAAATTAGGAAAAATAATTACTATAGTACTACTTATTACACAAATACCAATTATTAGAGCAAGATTTACATCGCATGGCCGTCATATTCAAATTCTAACTCCAAAAACGGAGCAAGCTGGGTCCCGCGTACAGCTTCTCCTACACTTTTCCTCCCTCCATGGTATATCATCACCCGCTCTTCCCAATTGGCGGGAATTGTTCAAAAATCCCCAAAAATCAAAAACCCTAATTCGCGCTAAAGTTATTTAAATCCCTAATTATCCTATATATACAACAGAGTCACTCAGTCATTCACGTCTCACTAACATCAAGGACCAAACCATACTCCTCTAGGTGTTCGACGAAATTCCTCAAAGAGAATTGAAAGATGTATGTGGTGAAGAGAGACGGTCGACAAGAAGCTGTTCATTTTGATAAGATCACTGCTAGGCTTAAGAAGTTGAGTTATGGGCTCAGTCCTGATCATTGTGATCCGGTGCTTGTTGCTCAGAAGGTTTGTGCTGGTGTTTATAAGGGTGTTACCACTAGTCAGCTTGATGAATTGGCCGCTGAAACTGCCGCTGCTATGACTGCTAATCACCCTGACTATGCCTGTGTGAGTCCCTCGATATGTTCTGTGCTTCTGATATTTTTATTTGTGTGTTTATTGTTTTTGTGTTTTGTAATTGCTTATGTGTTTCTTTTGATTATGTTGATCTATAGAAATGCTGTTGAATTTTAAGTATTTGTTCAAATGTAGTACTCATTGTGCCTCTTGATTTATTTATTTTATGTGTGTGATGATTTCTTTTTAATTGCTTTGTGCTTTAGTTCCAAATGGTTCCTCAGATATCTGGTAAGTTTAAAGCTACATGTTTAGGAACCCAATAGCTCTTGGTCATGATCCTCTATATGAGTAAAAAATACACTAATTATGTATAATGATTAAATTTTGAACCCAGTAACTCAAATAGTTGGTGAATTTAGTGGTATGTTGAACCCTTAAACTGCAAATCCTATCTCCGCCTCTGATTGATTATGTTTATATTTGGAAATTATATGTTGATGTGGAATATTGAGATACTGGCTAGGTGTTTGAACATTTTATGTATAGCTCTTTCTGATTTTTTTGATCATTGGATTTGTTGTTTTCTTTTCAAATGCCGATCATGGTTTTCATTTTTAGTCATGATTTCCTGAATTTGAACATTTTTAATGCTGATTTTCACTTCCATCTCTCATTTCCCCTTTCTGTTCCCCTAGTTTTATAGTGCTCAACCCTGCTTCTGCATGCTCAAAATAAAAACTTTATAGAGAAGTGTTCAGGGCGAATTTATGGGGGTGGAAGGAGATTCACCCGAACCATCTTTGCCGAAAAATTACATTGTATATACGAGTCAAAATTTATTTTTTTACCTCTATATATTAAATTTTGAACCTCCTTCATACAACTTGAAAGTGTAGTTTAGTGGTCAAGGGATTCAAAACCTTCTTAAGGTCATAGGTTCAATTCTCACTAGCTACAATTTTTTTTTTGAACCCCTTTCGTAATGATTCTGCCTTTGCCATTGGAAGTGTTGTGGTCTTGGAGTAGATAATGTTTTATCATTTGAGCTAGCCTGAAATTTTGAGTTCTGTAATGAGGCAATAGAAAAACATTAATTACTCATTGCTTGCTGTTATGCTCATCAAAATAATTTCAAAGGAGAATTCTCTTAAAAAAGAAGCTGAATATATGAGATGTTTGGCTTCCAATGAGGGAGTGGGAAGACCAAAGGAGTTTCTATTAACTCCTTTTAGGATAGATAGGTTGATACCTATATAATGCATACTAGGTCAAAGTACTTTTTCTGTGATAAATGTATTAGCAGATCTCTAATTTATTCGAACTCTTGAAAATGCAGCTGGCTGCAAGGATTGCTGTGTCCAATCTGCACAAGAACACCAAGAAATCATTTTCTGAGACGTAAGTTGTTTAAATCAATGTTTGTCATTGGCCTTCTGTTTTCTTTTACTTTTCATATAAAAAAAATGCTGGTTTAGTAATTAACAATAACAAAGTCTGGATTGTAATATTGGAATATTGCAGGATTAAGGACATGTACTACCATGTCAGTGAGAGATCTGGATTGAAGGCACCACTGGTTTCTGATGAAGTGTATGAGATAATCATAAAGGTATCACTGCCATTTGGAACTCTCCTTTTATGTTTAGCTAGTGAATTATGGAGTAAGGCTTTTAGGCAGATTAAGAGCTTGTTTGTAATTGCCTTTAGGGACCACCTGTTAACAAATTGCCTTTTTTCTCTTAGAATGCTGCTCGTCTGGACAGTGAGATCATATATGACAGAGACTTTGACTATGATTACTTTGGTTTCAAAACCCTTGAGAGGTCTTACCTCTTAAAGATTCAGGGTAAAGTTGTAGAAAGGCCACAGCACATGCTAATGAGAGTATCTGTTGGTATCCACAAGGATGATATTGAATCTGCCATCAAAACATATCATTTGATGTCGCAACGATGGTTCACTCATGCATCTCCAACATTATTTAACGCTGGAACTCCAAGACCTCAAGTACGTCAACCTTTTTTTATGAAAGCTGTGTTTTCTTTTCTTGATTTGATGATTCAACCAAGTCATCATGAATTTTTTCCAGTATGTTGTGAAAAGAATCCAACATTGCCTTTTCCTGTTTAGTGATGTCCTTAGTAAAAAGTTCCCTGATTGTTTACATTGTATTCTTTTGTGATTTGCAGTTAAGTAGCTGCTTCCTGATATGCATGAAGGAGGACAGTATTGAGGGAATATATGATACTCTTAAGGAGTGTGCTGTTATTAGCAAATCAGCTGGGGGTATTGGAGTTTCTGTGCACAACATACGTGCTACTGGGAGTTACATTCGTGGAACAAATGGGACATCGAATGGAATTGTTCCTATGCTTCGTGTATTCAATGACACTGCTAGATATGTTGACCAAGGAGGTGGCAAAAGAAAGGGTGTGGCCTCATTCCTGTGCTTGAATTAAAATTCTCTAAGTGTAAGATGTAGGGACTACTTTCACTTTTTCTCACTGTGTTATGCTGCATATAGGTGCTTTTGCTGTCTACCTTGAGCCTTGGCATGCTGATATATTTGAATTTCTGGATTTAAGGAAGAACCATGGGAAGGTATAGTTAGTACTCTTCATCTTATCAATTGTTTAATATATTGTCTAGTGGGCCTGCACATGTTCTATGCTACTGCACTAGGATATTCCCTCACTCCTTTCATATAATAAAGCTCGTCTATACTCAGCAATTTGACAAGACATGGTGATGTTTCCATTTCTACAGGAAGAGCATCGGGCACGAGATCTTTTCTATGCTCTTTGGGTGCCAGATCTTTTTATGCAAAGAGTCCAAAGCAATGGGCAATGGTCTTTGTTTTGCCCAAATGAGGCTCCTGGACTGGCAGATTGCTGGGGTGAAGATTTTGAGAAGCTGTACACAAATTATGAAAAAGAGGTAAAATCAAGTCTTCTACCGAAGTTAATTATACATCATTTTTAGGGTGGATTAAATGCTCCTTTCAGCATTGATCTTAAACAGTGTGCTTTTGTCAATTCAGGGTAAGGCAAAAAATGTGGTTCAGGCACAAAATCTCTGGTTTGAGATCTTAAAGTCCCAGATAGAAACTGGGACCCCTTACATGTTGTACAAGGTGACTTTCATATGGTTCTCTTATTCTTCTCAATTGTTTGCCTGGATGCACTTAAAGTTTTACTTGACAGCTATTCTGTTTGTTACTGTAGGATACTTGCAATAGAAAAAGTAACCAGCAGAATCTTGGTACTATCAAGTCGTCTAACTTGTGTACTGAGATTATTGAGTACACAAGTCCAACTGAAACTGCTGTGTGCAATCTTGCTTCAATTGCTCTACCAAGATATGTTAGAGAAAAGGTAGTCAAATTTAGTAGTATATGCTTTACAACATTACTTGTCCTGCTTTGGCCTTGCCTCTTAGTGTTGCATTGCCTTTATATCTTTCAGGGAGTGCCAAGTGAATCACAACCGTCTAAGCTTGTTGGGAGCAGGGGTTCTAAAAATCGATACTTTGATTTTGACAAACTGGCAGAGGTTTGATTTATTCTGGCCACCAACTCTTCTGACATGTTTTTCTGGGATATTGTTCTTGATTTTGTTCTGTTTGTCATGTGAGACAGGTTACTGCATTAGTCACTACAAACCTGAACAAAATTATTGATGTCAATTATTACCCTGTTGAAACTGCAAAGAGGTCCAACTTAAGGCATAGGCCTATTGGAATTGGAGTCCAGGGTCTTGCAGACACATTCATGTTGCTTGGCATGGCATTTGATTCCCGGGAGGTAAGTGCTGTCAATCATCTTTCCAAGCTGTACATTTGTTCCACTGGTGCTGATCTTATACTTTGTCTATGTATAGGCTCAGCAGCTAAACAAGGGCATATTTGAGACAATATACTACCATGCACTAAAAGCTTCTTCTGAATTAGCTGCCAAAGAAGGCCCATATGAGACATATGCAGGCAGTCCTGTAAGCAAGGTATATATCCTTCTGCTCCCAGATTTAACTGATGGGTACTGTGCGGATGACTTGCTTGGTCTTCCAGTGCGTGTAGATGGTCTTCCAGAGTTAGTTGAAATAGTTGCTGGACTATTAAGTGTCCTAACCAAAAAAATGGCATGTCCTTACTAGTTCAACTGTGAATTTGTGATACGAGTTCAAGGATATACTTGAAAATGCTGATACCCAAGCCAATACACAATATTGTAGAACACAAAATTACTGCCAGGTTTTATTTTTATTCAGTATTATCAATTCACATTGCATTTCCACTGAAGACCATATTATGTTGTTCAGGGTATTATCCAGCCAGACATGTGGGGAGTAACGCCATCAGATAAATGGGATTGGGTTGCTCTTCGTGAAATGATCGCAAAGAATGGTGTAAGAAATTCACTTCTTGTGGCTCCAATGCCAACGGCTTCAACCAGCCAAATTCTTGGAAACAACGAATGCTTTGAGCCATATACATCCAATATCTACAGTCGAAGAGTTCTGAGGTAATGCTGCTGTGGTATCCTTTTATTTCTGGTGATTTTTAATGTTGTTGGTTGTGATTTATACATGTTTTTTTTTCCTTCAGTGGTGAATTTGTTGTGGTGAACAAGCACCTGCTGTATGACTTGACTGAGATGGGGCTCTGGTCTCCTGCTATTAAGAATAGGATAATATATGAGGATGGTTCTGTGCAGAAAATCCCTGAAATTCCAGATGAGTTTAAAGAAATTTATAAGTATGAACTTGCACTAATTTAATTGCTTGTTCTATTATTATGTTCATTTAATCTCCACTTGCATGCTTATACTGTTTACTGACCTCAGGACTGTTTGGGAGATCAAGCAGCGGACCTTGGTTGATATGGCTGTAGACCGTGGATGCTACATAGATCAGAGCCAAAGCCTCAACATACATATGGACCAACCAAATTTTGGAAAACTTACTTCCCTGCATTTTCATACTTGGTCCAGGGTATGCTTCAAATTCACATTAGTATATTTTCTTCTGAAATGCAGTGCATGAGAACTAATAAATGGTCTTTGGTGGATTTTTGCTCAATAGTTTAGTAGCTTTTGTTTCAGAATATACATTTTAAGAGATTTGATAACTAAAGAACATAGTTGTCAGCCTACAGGAGCACACACTGACCTTTTCTAGTTATGCCTTCACAGCCTTAAGAATCTGACCTTTCATCTTGTTACTGTAGGGATTGAAAACTGGAATGTACTATCTGCGATCGCGTGCTGCAGCTGATGCTATCAAGTTCACAGTGGACACTGCCATGCTGAAGGTAGTAAACCATCATAATTTCGTGTACTCAGTATCATATTATTATGTTCATTCTTACAAATTGCACCTTGGGGATTTCAATTTGCAGGAAAAACCAAAGACTGCAGTTGACGATGACACTAAAATGGCCCAGATGGTGTGCTCTTTGACTAACCGCGAGGATTGTTTATCGTGCGGAAGTTAGTGCTATTTCGGATATCATAACATTTTAAGCTATTGGCTTTTATGGTGTGTTTCTTGTCTGCCTGCTGGGAAAACTCTGCATAGATAAGCTAAATAGGCCTTGGCTTTGTGGAAGTGGCATGTACTAATGTTCATTAGATAAGAACTAATGCTGTATATAGTAATATTAATATATATCTAATTCTGGTAGTATATGTTGTAGGCAAGGAAGTAAGTCTCTTGTATTGCTAATGAATTTGCATTTGTTTATTCGCAAAATAACGTAGACAGCTATTTATTTCATTAAAGCTACGAGTTGCCATTACTAAACAATATCATCGTTGAATATTCCTCTGAATAAACAATGGCATTTGCTTTTCTTTTTCAACTCTAAAATTATGAATTTTTATCTCTAACTTCTGTGCTACTGCTCTTCAAACTCAAAATACAACCCTATAGGGTAACGAATTGCTCAACGACACCCCCACCAGATAAGGAGATCAAGAAGATCTCTTTCAATTAATTTCCCTTTTTCTTTTAACTACAAAAATCAAATTATAAAAAACTAAATCGGTTAAACTTCTATAACAGAGAATGAAGACTTCGTACTCTAATAATGCTAACATATCAATGTCTCAAACACAATTAATACCATTGAGAGTACATGGAAAAAAGTTAAAACTGAATTTGAATATAAATCAGTTGATTTATTAAATGTTTTTTGAATAGTTTGAAACTGCATCATAGTCTAGAATAAACAATTTAATAGTCAAAATTTGTTTGCATAAGATAATCAAGTAAAATAATAGTTGTTCTTACTCTCCAGATAATTAATTATGTTATCCTTTTTCAACGGGGTGAACGAAGGAGTACAATGTAAGGATACATATGAAACTCAAGTTAGTCAAATTCTCTAGAAAAATGGTATAATATCTAAAAACTTGCCAACCTAGAAGCATAATAGTCATGCTCTAGAAAAATGGTATAATATCTAAAAGTACATAATAGTATCAAATTTGAGTTTTTTTATCTGGAGCATGTGTTATAATTTAACTGCCTTTTGATAACAATCTGTGAGCCTTAAAGTTTGTAAAAGTCTCAGGTTTGAATATCCTAACAAGGTTTGAGCAATTCTTAACCAAATTTAAGATTTAGAAGTATTTGTCATATATATGAATGTACCAATGTGGTACCAGATCCAATAAAGATGTCATTTTATTCATTGACTCATTGTACGACTCATTATTTCCAGTTAGAAGCACGTGCGCAAGTCAACTAAATGCCCATTAATAATATCTAGAAGTATATAGAAGAATCAAAATGTCAAACAATTCAGGGGCGGGGTAGCGTATATAGAAGAATCAAAATGTCAAACAATTCAGGGGCAGAGGTAGCGTATTATTTACAGGTTCGGAAGAGCCCGTGACTTTTGCTTAGACCTAACTTTTGTATTAAAAAATTTATTAAATATATATAAATGTTTAATTAGTAACCCATTAACTAAATGAGTAATTTATTCAATAGCAAATTCAGAATCCAGGAACTTCAAATTTTGTTTTCACCTATGAAGCAAATCATATATAACCATCATGAAAAAATCTCACTTTATACCCATTAATTTTAAATTATCTACCCTTTAATGCCTAGGTCCAAATTATTTACTACTCATACTCATGCTGCCCAAACTATTTACCAGGTTCTTTTCCAATAATATAAGGGAGTAATAATTGGAATCACGTGGAGCTTGTCCCCAGCACAACTGCTTCTCCAACTCTTACTCCACTCTTCTCTTTTTTTCATTTGAAGCAAAAACTACTAATCTGGTATCATCTCTGTAAAAAGCACATATATGTGCCAAAAACTACTAATCTTCTCTTGTTGTTGTATTCTGGGGTTCATTATCAATGGCAGTTCACACGTCTTTCTCACTACCTTCTTCTTTCTCTTCACCCAGACTGTTTTTTGAAATTTATTTTACAAAATTCAAATCTACCATTGAAGGACTTGAAGCTTGAAACTCATAAGTTGGTTTGTTTGAGTTTTTAAATTATTTTGATCTGATCCTATATGGGTTTGTTTAAAAAATTGATTGGAGGTTGTAGATAAAGTTTTAGTAAATTTTGGTGGAGATTTTGTAGTAGATTTTAGAAGTTTTGGTTGAAATATAGTTGAACAAGAGAAGAAGACGAAATTGTATTGTATACTCAAATAGTATACAAATATACCATTTTGGTATATAATTCATTCCAACTATATATATAACCTATTAGTATAGCTATATATGATATTGGTATTATATGCTAGTTGAATCATTTTCTGATTGTGTTAGCTACATTTATTAGTACAATATATGATTTTTTTTAATAATGGTAATATAATACAATATCTTGAAATGCTTTATTATATTAATATGTGGTACAATATTTTTTATTTTTCTCGTTATGCATGTGTGTTATGTAATAGTAGTATAGTCATATAGTTACCGAGAATTAACCAGTAAAATTGTATACCATATTGGTATAGTTGTATGTCATATTGGTATCATATAGTAGTTTGAACAATTTTTTGGTTGTTTGCTTTTATTTTTAAGTGAATTCTATTCGATTTTTTTGTGCTGATGGATATAAGATTGTGTGTATTATGTAACAGTTTTTATAATTATAGGCAATTGTTGGAACGACCCATATAACTATATACCATGTTTGTATATGGAATGAGCAAGTTTCTTTACGAATATTTAGCTTGCAATGCGAGCATGTAATTTTCTCATACTTTTATTGTATCCTTTAATGTTTTGGTACAGTTGCATCGTCATAGATAGTTGTAGCAATATTCTAGAGCAATCATATACTATGTTGGTATACATGTATATTATATTGGTATCATATGATACCAGAAGTATTTTTTGCTACTTATATTTTTGTTGTATTTTCTAATATTATATTATCATTTCTATTCTAACTAGTATATGGAGATTTAGTGTTCGTAGATTACGTTTTCTTGCTCCATCACTGGTTGGTGTGCTAATAGTAGAATATGTACCGATATTTTGTAGGGAATGAAATCACATGGAATTAGAAATGGAATAAGAAAAAAAAAAGGAGTCAACTTTTAGTGTGAAATAAGTTATGGTAAAAATAATAATAATAATAATACGATTTGGACAAAAATAAATGAATAAAGGAGAAAAAAGAAACAAATAGGAAGAAAAGGAGAAAAGAAAGAAGAAAGGAAAGAAAAAAAAAAGCATATAAAAAAGGAACGGAGAATAAAGAAAAAATTTCCTACAAAAACTATTATGGGTAGGAAATATAATTAATTTATGGGTAGAAAATTAATGAGTAAACAAAAATAAATAATTTTATTTTTGTGGATAAATATGTCATGGGTAGAAAAATAATGAGTAAACAAAAATAAATAATTTTATTTTTGTGGATAAATATGTCAAACACCCTGAAATATTAGCTAGCACCAGAGATTCTATTAGTGGGGTCAACAACGTAACTTATTATTTAAGAATAGAATTTTCTGCAGTAAGGTATCTTTTTAAGAAGTTAACCTAAATTGTTGCATGCCGAATCACTTAACATAAAAATAGATGACAGAAATATAATACATTTATAATCCATTATAATATGTGAAAGATAATGTTATTCTGTGTATAATTTATGTATATCGCGTTAAAAAAGTACCCCGAATCGCTCTTATGTAACTTATCAAGAACAATAAAATAAGTAAATGATCTTATATACTCTCTCCGTTTCAATTTATGTGAATCTATTTATTTTTTAGTTCATACCAACAAGAATGACATATTTCCTTATCTGAAAATAATTTACCTTTATGCAATGATTTATAGTCACACAAATATATGTGTTTTATTTTACACCACAAGTTCAAAAGTCTTTTTTTTTTTAAATTTCGTGTCCAGTCAAATGAGTTCACATAAATTAAAACGGAGGAAATATTATTAGACTACATCTAGGTAACCATCGTAATATCTCATCGATAAATTGGCAATAAAGGAACTACTGGGTGACGATAATATTTAAGCAATACAATCTTTGGGTTTCCCAAATGAGTGTTTACATTCTTGAATTCTACCAGCATAATGTTTTGTCATCTAAAATTCAAGTTATTGAATTCTTTGATGTACTGATATCATTTAACTTGATATAAATGTAACTTAACAGGCGTGAGGCTTTCTTGAAATTAAAACAATCAAATATTGCAAGAGCAAAATGTACGTCTAAATTTCAAATAAAATTGAGATCAGCTATATAAATAATCCCTAATATGTTGTTACATTCAATCTCATTTTTGAAACTATATTATACAAATAAAAATAAACATCTCTAAATTGAATATAAATCTTCGATAAGAAGAGAAAAGTTTACTGCAAATATTACTTCTACTACTATTATTCAACCTCAACTAGGACTATAGACAATCCCATAATAGCTTATTGAATAACGTGTTATTTTGACCATTAATTTCTCTTTATTCGAAAAGTGTAAGGTAAATATCAATCTAGAAATTGAAATGTAGAGAAAGCGATATCGAGATAACCGTTTAACTGCGACTACGTTACAAAATAATGTGAGCAAACATGGATTTACTGGTATAACTTTAGATTTTCCTATCCCCTTTCTGGAATCCGTAACCAAAGTGTTGTTAATTTTAAAAAAAAGAACGTTTTTATGTTTTTTAAAAAGATGTGACATATGTATATACAACGCCACTTTATGTGGCGTTGTATACTAACGGTAACGGCTCCGTTAGTGTACAACGCCACAATAAGTGGCGTTGTGTAATGGATTTGACGTACAACGCCACCTATTCAGACGCTGTACGTTCTTGATTCACTGAACAGTACAACGCCTGAATAGGTGGCGTTGTATAACCACCTTGGCCTAAATTCTACAGCATTTCTCACTACCCGGACCTAAATTCTACAGCATTTCTCACCACCCCGAGCGAATTATAAGAACTTGTTTATATTGCCCGCTAAGTGTCATATTAAACAACAATTGCTTGAACAATTTAAGTGGTTAGAACGTAGAGTAAATGGAAGTGTGGAATATATAATTCCTACTATGTGTTTAGTTCATTTGTATGTTTGTCATTCTTATTAAGTTATGTTTATGTTTGTGTTTGTGTTCTAATAATTTAAGTTTAAGTTAAATATTATGTATTAATAGACGAAATAAATAAAAACGAAACAATAAACGAAATAATAAAATAAATGATGAACTAAAAGATTTAATAGATATATTTAGTTAAATATTATTTTTACAAAAAATATTATTTACAACATATACAAGATAAAAAGTAACTATCTTGTATGTGTCCCGCAATGTGTGTGCTTCAAAGCAGCCGTCGGCCTCAGGCGCATCCCCGCCCGTCCAGGTATGCTATCAGGAGCATCATTAGCGAATTTCCTCCTAATAGCTGGATGTGGCTCAGGATGACATGCAGCAGTCGTGCTGTCAGGTCCAGCAGAATACTACATAATAAAGTAAAAATTAGTTTATAAAAGCACATAATAATTTATAATTAATAGTTTTATTATCTTACCATCATAGCGTCTGGATCCTGTATGTAGTCTCTGCCGCATCGTCAACTGAAGCCTGAACAAGGAGATTATTATAATGTAATAAATAAAATAAGTTATAGTTAAAAGAAGTTTCATATTCATAAGTAATAAACTCATACCTGAGCATGCGAAGAGCTCCCAAAACTCAGCCGGCGGTCACTGGATGATCGGTGCACCCTCAGATGTGGTAGATGGGCCAGGGTAGTATGCACCCCAATCCGCTGCTTGAAAATCAGAGCCCGTGATCAATAATGGACCATGTGGGGTCATCTGTGAAGGGCCTGAAGTGTTGTACCAAGGCTGTAAGACGGAATGTCCGTCTCATCACCTGGAGCATCACCGGCCTCATCGGGAGCATCCTGCTGGACACCATGTCCTCGAGCAGCACGAGGTCGTCGGGCAGCAGGTCGTGGAATACCACTCATAATGTGTGGGATGCCATGAAGGATGAGGCGGTATAGGCTGCAGCATGCCAAACTGACGATAAACTAGCTCAGAGGCATGATGCTCCACTATATCTAGGCATGTGAGAGGGATAGAAGACCTCCAAATAGCCCGGCCTAGAGTACAGTATCCTGGGAGGGTAGCTAGCAACTCCTCACTATAGGGTGTCCAGATGAACTATCAAATAACAACACAAATGGTTAGTATTCGTAACACTAATTTAAACAATAACCGGTACGTTTAGTTACATTTTTACTTGTGCATCCTCTAGGAAGTCTAACACATCCCTGACGGATGGAAGATTATGATGGGGGGTATCAAATCCCCGCGTATATCCACGCCGCATGACCCACCTGGCAGCTAAAGGAATGTCTGGTAATGCGACGTCAGCTGGTATCAGTGGAAAAGGTGGGCTGAGTTGCACAAATCGCTCCCAAACCCAAATCTAACATAGAAAGTTGATGTATACTGTGAGATAAACTATATTTAGGTAGATTTAACTCGGGGTAGATATTTTCATTGAATATGTTCTCATCTGTAGAAGGGGTAGGAAGCCGCAGATATCTCTCTATGTGCCCATAAAAGCCCGGCACATCTGCCTGTACAGGAATGCGAGGACAGCAGCACCCCAGGTGTATGTAGCTGTATCCTCGAACTGTGTAATGTGGTGGAGAAACCGGAGGCTAACAAGATTACCCGAAGTGTTCGGGAACAAAACACCCCCAAATAAAAGGAGCAGCAACAACCTAGTGTAGTGGCTCACAACCTCCTCCTCTGAGTCATCAGTAATATGAGGGTGGAGCTACTCCAGACGCTGTCTAATAGGGGTTAACGGTACCCGACTGATCCCGGCCCTATGATCAACGGCCTCCGGCCTCAAACCTGTCAGCATCTCTAGCAAATCCCAATACATCTCGCGGGGAAAATGCCTCATGCCCGACGGAAAAAGAACAGGTAACCCATCGGCTGGCAGGCCGTATAAAACCTCTACGTCCTGCAACGTAATAGTGGCCTCGCCAATGGGAAGGTGGAAGGTGTGCGTCTCCGGTCGCCACCGTTCAATGATGGCCGTGATCAATGAGTAATCCAGCTGTATCCGACCAATCCGAATAATCCTGTAGAATCCCATCACCTCCAAGTGATGGACGACTCTAGGATGTAAATCTCGGACACTAAGGAAATCCCACAATATATCGATTCGCCGACACCGGAATGTGTTGGTCAATAACTGTCCTTCCCAGATATACTCAGATCGGTGCTGCGGCTGTAGGCCTAATAGCTCTAAGCTCCTAGGCCCAGGATGTATGGGCGCATCCATGTCGTCGACTGTAAAATTAAAAAAATTTAATAACTTGTAAAAGTTACACATTTAATAATTTAATTGTATAAATTGCTGATAATTTTTAATAACTTAATTTTGAGGCCCAGCGGCACCAAACTATTATTAATAGCTATGTATTTTTTTATAATTTAAAGTTACATTTTTAAATATTTTATTGTCTAAATTAAATATTTTTAAGCTCCCGGGCTCGATGTTTTTGAGCTTCCGTGTTCGATAATTTTTAATAACTTAATTTTAAGGCCCAACGGCACCAAACTATTATTAATAGCTATGTGTATGCATATAATTATAAAATATATTTAGAATAATTGAATTATCTAAATTAAATATTTTTGAGCTCCCGGGCTCGATGTTTTTGAGCTCCCGGATTCGATAACTTTTAATAACTTAATTTTAAGGCCCAGCGGCACCAAACTATTATTAATAGCTATGTGTATGAATATAATTATAAAATATATTTAGAATAATTAAATTATCTAAATTAATTATTTTTGAGCTCCCGGGCTCGATGTTTTTGAGCTCCCGGATTCGATAATTTTTAATAACTTAATTTTAAGGCCCAGCGGCACGAAACTATTATTAATAGCTATGTGTATGCATATAATAATAAAATACATTTAGAATAATTAAATTGTCTAAATTAAATATTTTTGAGCTTCCGGGCTCGATGTTTTTGAGCTCCCGGGTTCGATAATTTTTAATAACTTAATTTTGGGGCCCAACGGCACCAAACTATTATTAATGGCTATGTATCCCGGACTCGATAATTTTTGAGCTCCCGGGTTCGATAATTTTTTAGCTCCCGGGTTCAATAATTTTTGAGCTCCCGGGTTTGATAATTTTTAATAACTTAATTTTGAGTATCAAAATTACAAGCTAAATACTACACATTACTACGCTACAAGGCTCTAAAATTTCCTAGCCTAAAAAGAGTCTATGTTTTACTACGCTAAAAAGGTCTCTATTTTACAACTAACAACTAATATAAATTGCACAAATATAAATAAACAACTAACATTTCTAACAAGTAATCTAAAATATAAACTAGTTCGGAAAATAACATAAAATAACTAAAACTAACTAAAACTAAAACTAACAAGTTCGGAAACTAACAAGTAATCTAAAATACAAACTAGTTCGGAAACTAAAAAATAGTAGTATAAACATACCTTTTTACGGATGAAATATATTAATATAAAGCTTCCAAATTCGTCTACCCACGAAGCCAATAGCGTAAAACTATAACGGGACTTATATGTATAACCCGGGGGGACCAAAATTTTTTATTTTTTTTTATTTCGGTCGGTTGGTCGCGGTGTGGAGAGAGGGGGGACCGACTGGTTTTTTAATTTGAAGAAGAAGAAGAAGTGTGAAGAAGAAGACGGGAGGAGGGTTTAAATAATGGGTTCAACGCCACCTACTATGGCGTTGTATATACTTATGTTTTTTTTTAACCTATTTTCGATACAAATTTTAAATTTAATAATACTTTGGTTCCGGATTCCCCCTTTCTGGTATTTACTATGTCAGTTTATATATCTAAAAGAAATCATGTTGGAAGAGCTAATCACAACTTACAGTTTGTCATTGAGCTGGACGCCATACAATTTTTCAGTATTATCCTACATCGTGATATCTGAAAAGGTAGTATATAAGCAAACTTTTCCCCTACGGAAAAATTGTACGAGACGCTATATTTAGTCGCCCCCATTTAACTTATACCTCATTTTTTTAAAACCTTTTAAATAACTTCAGCCCCTTTTCTCCTCCATTTTCTTCATTCTTTTTTCTGTTGTTGTTGTTGCTGCTATGGGTGTACAAAGAAAACCGATAAACCGCACCAAACCGGTAATCCGAGTCATACCGAAAAAAAAATTCGATCATGGGTTGGTTTGATTTAGTTTGGTGTTGGAAAAAATAACCCGACCATAATTGGTTTGGTTTGGTTTTAACTAAGAAAAGTCAAACCGAAACCAAACCAACCCAATATTACATTTATTCGAATTTTACAAATATTTTATACATATAAATATTTATTTTTAATACAATTCAGAAATATTTCTTAAATTTTTTCACAGTTTTATCTTTAAACATATTGTTTCAAGTTTGGAATTAACATTCTTAAATGGTCCAATAATTTTTTTAGTTTATAAAGGTAGTAATTCAAATAAAATTCACATCAATACTAATGCTAACTAAGAAAATTCAATTCATCACTAGAAATGACAATAGTGTAGATATCTATTTTTTTGTTTTGCATTATTTATATTGAAAATGCATAACTTAGTTTATCTTTGTCTTTAGTGCTTAGTTGTGTAACTAATATACTCATAGTTATACTTATTTAAGCATGACTTATATAGTACTTTTAGATTATGTTAATATTTATTATGGCTTATTACTTAGTAATATTTTCTTTATGGATTTTAGTATTTTTTTTATTGAATATTTTAGTATAATGTTATGATGCATCTCATATTATTGTATTATTTTCCTGAAAAATACATTATATAGTTGTATCCTTGTAGGATTAGAGAAGTATGTGGAGCACAAGTTATATATTTGTGCTATGAAGACTTATCGAAAAAAGAAAAAAAAAACCCGAAAAACCCGAAAATCCCGAGAAAACTCGAGATTGAAAAACCTGATTTCGTTGGTATGGTTTGGTTTATAGATTTAAAAATCCGACACTATTGGTTTGGTTTGGTAATTATAAAATCCGAACCAACCCGGCCTATGTACACTCCTAGTTGCTGCTATGGAACTTAAGTTCATGGGATAATTATCATAAATATAATTTATAAAATTAAAAAGTAGGGAGCCCAGTTATTCTTATATGACTTTTTCCCTATTTTATATGCTTTGGATTTGATTGTGCATAGATAAATTTGTTAGATGATGACAGTAGGACCTTGTATTTACATTTTTGCAAGCCTGGCTCATTTTTACGTCCTTTCTTCACGCAAATCATCTACTATCTTGCACTGCACGTAAAGCGAATGGTTTATTACATGTGTCTACTATTTAGGCTGAATACCCTCACCCATTCTTACTAAGAAATTAAAAGAAGCCTAAAAATCAGAAGAAAGAGTGGAAAGTGAGGAAGAAAGAGATGTAAAAATAAAAACAGTCGTGAAGATTAGAGTAGCCAAAGCCATTGGAATTTTTATTTTTACATTGGAAAAATCCGTTTTGTTATTAATAGACTAGGAAGGGGGAAAAGAATAACTGAAAGAAAGGCAATCGATTAAACAACAACAACAACAACTACCCAGTATAGTGTTACAGGGTAGGATCTGGGGAGGATAATATGTACGCAGGCCTTACCCCTACCCGATAGAGCATGAAGGTTATTTCCAATCAACCCTTGGCAAAGGCAATCGATTAGTTATTTGAAATATGCTTCCTTCAATAGTGAATGGAAAGTTCACGGACATATAATAAAAGTAAATTCAAGAAAGTTAAAAAATTATTAGAATGGAAAGAGTTATTTCCATAATGGATAGATGGAAGAAGAAGAAATAGATGGAACAAAATGTCCGGAAATACCAATGCCAGAATTTAATAGCTATAATTTCTGGAGTTCGCTTTCTTTGCAGCCTATATTATTAAATAATAGTTTAGGCAAAATAAAAAGTTCAGCTCTAAAGCTGAAGTTCATCAGTTACAAAACAAAAATTTCAACTCTAACGCTAAAGTTCGCGAGTTACAAAACAAAAACTTCAGCTCTAGAGTTGAAGTTCGACAGCTACAAAACCAAAAACTTCTGCTCTATAGCTAAAATTCGCCAGTTACACAATAAAAACTTCAGCTCTAGAGTTGAAGTTCGCGAATTACAAAACAAAAACATCAGCTTTAAAGCTGAACTTGAAGCCCGTATGCTAGAATGCTGAAATTTTGCGTGATTGTTTTTGTTACTTCAGCCCCGTATGTTGAAGTTACGCGAAAAAAACGGGTACTTGCAAATTTTTTTCAAGCAGGCACAAGCTAAAACGTGACACAAAAAAATGGGTATAGATGCAAATGCTCCTACCCCTACCTTGTGAGGATAGAGAAACTATATCCAACAAACTATCAGCCCGTGAAAGCTTAAGCACCACACCACATTAATGAAAATATAGAAAAATTAAGGAAATTCTACCACCTATAGAATAGGTTAGTACCATATTTATAATATTTAGATACCATTTTAAAATTTTACACTATATAAATACTTGTTTTAGTTTATAGCAAAAATTTAAATTTAATATCATCATATAATTAAGCCTTAATATATGCCACAAAATATTTTTCTCACTCATTATTTTATTTTTCTCTCACCCAATTATCATCTTTTCTCTTTCTTCTTCAATGCAGTTTTCCATCTTCTCTCACAAACACTTTTTTCATACACCTTCTAACCCTTCTCCGCCATTAACAGAACAAATATCCGCCACTTTCACACCAAATCCTCGAGCCATTTTCAGATGTATACTGCTGTATTCAGATGTACGATTCTTTGATTTCATATGTATTCAGCTACAGTGAATTAAATTGAAGTGTATTAGTAACATATACTCAACTATATTCATAACTTGTATTCAACTTCATTAAACGATCGAATGAGCTATATTCATCAAATGTCAGTTTAATTCATCTTTGTCAATCAGATGAACTAATTTGTATTCAAATGTATTATAGTGTATTTTTCTAATTTTTGTATGCATTTGTAAGTCAACTTTTTTTTTTGAATAGGTTTACATAAGTATTTCCAATCACTTTTAACTGTTTGAATTACAGTTATATTCGGATGTATTTAATTACATGTATTCAGATGTATAGAATTTGTGTCAATCGGTAGAAGAAAAAGCAAATATTATATCTTTAAATTAGTTAACTAAAATTAGAGAAATCAAATTTGTTTTGATTTCCTTCCGTTTTTATCTTCTTCAACGTCCCATAAATTGCGCAGATACGTTACTTTTTTTACGCTAAATACAGATTAATAAATCTTAATACAGATTCAATTTTACTGGAATCCCTATTAGTGCGGCATCATTTCATGTTGTATTATTGAATACAAAACATTTAACTCTTTACGCGTCATACAGAAAGATTAAAATTAAATAAAAGTCATAACATTATTGATTCTCTCGCTCTTTCGAACATTTCTAGCTCTTGACCTCGATTAGTTAATGAAAACTTCACCTCAACTTTTTCCTTCACATAAATTATTTGGTCTTAAATATCGTGGATAAGTTTCTTCCGTAAGTCACACGTCC
This sequence comes from Nicotiana noctiflora, assembly GCA_032618575.1. Lineage (NCBI taxonomy): Eukaryota > Viridiplantae > Streptophyta > Magnoliopsida > Solanales > Solanaceae > Nicotiana > Nicotiana noctiflora. The sequence continues at coordinate 138,253 of JASVEL010000914.1, forward strand.
CTTTTTCGCCTTCTATTTTTCATTTCAGATTATTTGAATAAGAAAACAACCTCAGGAAGCAGGATGCAGTTGTCTATTCCAAACACGCAAAAAAAAATCCTTCCCCTGCTACTGTGCCAAGGCCAGGACATAGTCTTAAGATTCTTTTTACGTATCCCTTACCATCATCTCAATTTCCAAAATCGGTTCCAAAACATAGAGGCACACCATTAAGATCACACCTAGGGAAAGCTGCATTTTGAAATAAAATCATGGCTCTCATTCTCCGTTCCTCTGAATGTGATAAATAACCAAGTAAATAAACATCAAAGAACTTGAGATCTTTCAGCATCAAACCTGGATATTTGTTGATGTCAATAAATAAATCATGCGGAGAAAAACATTGACAAAGATACAAAAGGGTAAATGGGGGAAGAAAGTTGAACCCCTGACACCAAGAAAAGCAAGAAGGCCGATCATGATAGTAGGGGGCAAAGTTGATTGCAAGTTTTTGTTCCTGCTGCTAGTCCTTAAAATAGAGCAACTCAGACTGCAAAAGGATTTCAATTTTTTCACATAACTTCCCTACCCGATGCTATAATCGATGTGAGGCTCTACCTGTGGAGTCCGATCACTCTTTCAAGCCTTTAATGCAGCTTTGTGCACCATTGTTTCTTTGTGGATTTGGTGGCAACTCTTCTCTACAAGGTCAAGCAGCTTCTCCAAATTAAAAGCCCATGAATTCAAGATTTCATTGCTGTCTTTTGCCGGTTGGAAACAGACTACACCCATAGGTCTGTCAATCTTAGCAACCAATGCTTTTGATACAACCATTACAGATAGATGCTTCTCAGCTTCCTAAGATAAAAAAGAACATGAGGATCACCAGAAGAAATGTATAATAACTAAGAGAGGTAAAAGTTTCTGTGACGGCTGCAGTGTCTAGACAGGCTATGCTCAGTAACAATGAAGAAAAAATAGAATGTGGGCACCCAGAGATTGGTTTTCAGTTCCATCAAAGTTAACATCACAGAAGATAAAATATGACACAAACAGGATCTGAATTAACAAAACCAGCAGCCTATGGTTTTACAAAATCAAAGTTACATCGCTATAAGGCACAGAGAGACCCAAGACAGACTCTTGGAGCCTAAGCCTTTGTGCTTAGGTTAGATGGCATTGGCTTTGCAATAGCAGGACCTCCCCACATCCCACACAAAAAAGTAAAACATGTAGCTGTTGTACACAACACGAAAACAATATCTGAATGAGGAATATCAAAAAATCAAACATGCACCTGGATACTGAGGCACAACAAATCTGCCAATCTCTTCAAAGTTATTCTCGAGTAGTATTTTGAGACGACAAGGATGTTCTGCAAGGAAAGAGAGTTTGAAAAGTGAAACATCAAATTCAAGAGCAAAATGGAGGACTGCAGCATAGACCAGGGTGACAGGTGCCATTATAACAGAATCAACCAATAGAAACTAAAAGTAAGCCTCCGGATATTACATGCTCTATAACTCTCAGTCTGAGATCTTCGGCAGCCTTATCACCCAAAGTGCCACCAGGCATATTCTTTTCATTTTCAAACTCATCCTTGAAAGTATTCCATAAAGCAGTCCATTGAATGACCTCCATGGTAATCAATTGCTTCAAAAGCAGCCTGAAGCAAAAAACAGAAGGTTAATAAAAGCCATAACTTGAATTTTCTGTTTAGAGTTTCAATTTGAAATGTCAGTTTCAGAAAGTATGGACTACAAAGATCCACAATCACTGAATCATTCTGATATGCACTGGTACCGGATTTTAAAGCTGGCCGCCAACTCTCGGTTTTTTCATTTTTTTAACCCCTACTCGACGGAATAGCTTTTAACAAACACCTCTGACCCATGTTTATGTGTAACTAGTGCATGCCAATCACACTGATAAGTGCGTGAATATGATTTTAACTAAATAAAGTACTATATCATAAAAAAATTACAAGAAAAAGGAAGACAATATAAAAAAAAACAAAAAAAAAATTCTGTCACTCCCCCCGTCCAGCCTTCTTTTCTTTCTTCCCCGTTCCCCACCTTAATCCCTCTTCCAACGTGAATTTCATTCACCTGAACTCCTCAAAAAGCTGATGCCTTTCTTCCTTTTTCCTCTCCTCCTTTATTCCCGTCCCCCTCACCTCCAGCTTAGTCTTCCTCCTCCCCCCCCCCTCCTTAATCATGTCCCCCACCTCCACCAACTTCAAGGGAAATCGACACGAAGGAGCTCCATCCACAACCATGAACCACCTTTACATTGCCGAATTTGAGGCAAAATTAGGGAATATCAGAGGTTTCTTTGGTGGTGCTGAAAAAGATGGGATTTTTACTTCTCGAGAGATCAATGGTCAAATTAGATGAAGAATTGTTGATCATAACAATGAATTGTTGGCGATGGAAATGGATTCTAAAGACATGTTATTTGCTGTTAAAAGAATGGTGAAGCTGGAGTAGCTATGGTGGCTGGTAGGGGGAAGAAGGTGATGAAGGAATGAAGTGAAGTGAGGTTGGTAACAGTGCGGTGGCATGGCTGATCTTTGGAATAATGGGGAAGACGGTGTTTAAAGGTGGTTTTGACAGGGCGGTCAGTGGGGCGTTTTTGTGTATAGATGGTAAGATGTGAATCGAAGGTGGTAAGGACAGTAGTGGTAAAGGTCCTTGGTAGTAGATCTATTGATCGAACCACCACCATCTTTCACATCTCTCTTTTAACCAGACCTGCTTTGGTAAAGAAAGTATGAGGAGGAGATTAGGTTAAAAAATTCTTGGGGGGGTTCCACCATGAAGGTGAGTTGAATGAATTTAGGAATGGGCTACGAAAATTTAGGGAAAATTCAATGCAAGAAAAGCAAAAATTTGGTGTTGGTGAAAGAAGAGGTGTCAAGAGGTTGTCGAGGAGGAGACGAAAAATGATGAAGGGTGAACAAGAAGAAAGTGGAAAATTAGAAATTTTATGAACTGGTATTTACAAGCAGGACACGCAAATTAAAGGCGTCAAACAATAAAAGGCGAAGGCCTTAGCGTGTGACATGTTATCCTTGTCAGTGCAATTGAGGATCATGCTAGTGTTTAAAACATGTATCCTGACAACGTAGGGGTGTTAAAATGTGGAAAAAGAGAGCTGGGGCCGACAACAAATTCTGGTCCAAGGACAAGGTAATGATGCCTTCCAGAAAAATATGGACTTCAAAGATCGCCTAATCATTGAATGACTCAACATGCAAAAAGCATACTGCCTGTCACATTTTATGCGAACACTTTCCTGTTTAGTCTGTCCCGAGGAAAGATAATGGTACCATTTTATATTTAGAAATAAATTAACTTTAAACTTCCCATGTTTCCCTTAGTGGGATGATTTAAAGCCACAAGAATGTTTATGGCTCGTTTTAGACCACAAGTTTCAAATCCTTTCCTTCTTAAAAATATGTGCCCAGTCAAACATCACCACATAATATGGGGCAGCGGGAGTATCAAGTAAGCTAACATTGCAAAAATGCAAAATCCAATGAGCCAAGATTCTAAATTCTATTTTTCCGGCCAATGTATTACAGGTGTACGATTTGACTAGGGAGGGAGTTCAACTTTAACATGCTAATTTGACACTTGTACTACAAGTAGTAACCAAGAAATATTAAATAGCTGCTGAAACTTAATTCGTTTACGGAACATAGGATAAATTTGTGAATAGTTAAATAAATTTAAAATCTTGAAGTCTTCGAAACATGCAAGGAATGAGATTGTTGATAGATGGTGGCAACATCCTCGACATGCCAAATAGAAGCCATACAAAGTTGTGCCAGGGGTACAAAATATTTATTACCAAAATGGTCCATAACCGCACAAGTTGACTCCAGGTTGCCAAAATTTTGAGATATCTCAACTCCACAAACCCCAATAAGCACATGCAAAGATAATATCTCCACATAGTAATTCCTTTTTTCCTTTTTCTATAAGTAGCATCAATAAACATACGGTAAGAGAATTTTCACACGAAAACCTGAAATGAGGGATTTCTGAAAGATTCTTGTCCTCCAAAGTTGAGTTATGAAGACTTGATTGCATAGGATCATGGGGAGATAATACCAAATACCAGCAAATTTTCCTCAGAACCTGCATAAAATAACAGAGTTCAGCCTGTTGGTTGATCAAGTATTATCTGCAATAAGTCATCTTCAAGATTTGGAATCTCAAATACAACTGACAGCTCCTCTACCTACATCTATCTACCCTACGAGCTTGAAATGTTTTTAAAATAAAAAGCATGCCAGCTCCATCAAGAAAATAGCCTCTTGTTAAGATTCAAGGTACTCCCTCCAGTTCACAAAAAGGAATTAGACACTTATTGTGAACCGGAGGGAGTACCATTTACCAAAATAGAAAAAAACTATTCATCCACAGATTTTTCTCCTAATATACCAGTTCCAAATTTCTTTCCTTTTTAAAGCTGTGTTACAATTGTTTTTACACTACATTAGCAATTAGCATAGATGCCTGTTGTGCTCCGACATGTGCTTGAAGGTCGAGAAGAAGCCTAGACCATTTGATCAACAACGGTGGACTTGCACGTGATAAAGCTTTCTTCTTTTATACCCCCATGTAATCATATTTCGGACAAATGAAAAGGATGCCTACCCTCTTATCCAAAAAATGATAAGGATGCCCTTCTCCCTGAGATGAAGAGAGGCCTGACTATCTGCATAAGGCTACAAGGCCGGTCTCAGCTCACAATTACCATATGATACCAAAGAAAACTAATCCTATTCCTTCTCTTCTTTAACCATTCATTTCCCAGAAAAAGAGAAGACAGACAGAATATGCCTCTATGAATTTGATATATTGATAATTCCACAGCACCTTTACTTGACGTAATAATAGGAATTTCATATTGGTAAATTAATTTAATCATCCAATGTATTAAAGTTATGCAACAATAATGTCTCCTATAGATTAATAATTTCCAAACCATTTTAGTTTTGTCAAAGTTGGTATCTAACATTGGTAAATGAATTTGATGTCACATTATTTTGAAGTCGTGCAGCAGCACAACTATTATTTAATTTTTCTCTAAAGAATTGCTCATTCACCAACAGTACGTTTCAGACATATACTACTTTAAGAATTCAAAACTGAATGTGCATTTGATAATACGACAAGCAACATCTCGAAAATCGAAATTATAATGAAGTAGAACGCGAGCATGCGTGAAAAGGACCACTTACCGGTATCCACTGTGCTGGGTCTTCTTTCACAGAAGGGATCTCATATATAGCCTTATAACAACGACATATTTCAAGGTAATCGTTGCTATGTGAATAATACCTGCGCCAGAAGGAGAGCAAATGACTCACCAGTTTAAGATATTCAAACGCAAAGAACGATCTCCAACACGGGCGGACACAAGTGGTGAGAAGTGGGTTCAACTGAACCCGCTTCATCAAAAAATGATACTGTGTATAAGTATAATTATGGCTAAAGCAAGGTAAATTTTGTATAGAAATTATTTTTGAACCCGCTTATTCAGCTTATACCGCTTATGCTAGTTATGGACTTCTTCGACCGAACCCGCTTGCACAAAATCCAGGGTCTGACACTGATCTCCAACTGCAACAATTTGTTCATCTACAGCTACATCATTCTAAATTACTAAGCAGGCTCTTTTAGGCCCTAGGATTGGTGATATGCTAAATCCACAGTCCTGCTCCAACCTAAAATACTCGGAGAAGTTAAGGGCACAACATCATATATATAGCATAATTATAGTTCATCCATTCTTTTCTCCAATAACTATGCTAAATCCACAGTCCTGCTCCAACCTAAAATACTCGGAGAAGTTAAGGGCACAACATCATATATATAGCATAATTATAGTTCATCCATTCTTTTCTCCAATAACTATTAGAGTCTTTTTCGAAAGCCACCCCGTAATTGGAATTGGTGTAATTATTAGGGTAGAAATTATATAGCCTAGTAAGTAGTAATTACACAGTTGTGTAATTACGGTGACTTGTTTGTTTGTCATAGTATAATTATAGTGTAATTACAAGTTTACTGTTTGGTAGCACAAGTGTAATTACACAGTTAGATTAAATTTTAAATTAAGTAATTATCAAAACTTACAAACAAATATAATAAAGCATAAAAATTTTTACAAGTATAACAACAACAACAATTACCCAGTATAGTCCCACAGGGTGGGGTCTGGGGAGGGTAATATGTACGCAGGCCTTACCCCTACCCGATAGGGCAGAGAGGCTGTTTCCAATCGACCCTCGGCGAAGTATAAATGATATTATATTTGATATTTAAGATGTATATTTTTTCGTGAATATACATTTAAAAAATAATTTATATTTTTTTTAAATTAATAATATTTAGTTTAGATACTTACAAAAACTAAATATACGTTTTGTAAGAACATCATGGAATTCATGATTGATAAAATAAATTAATATTTATAAATATAGTGTCATAACATTATTCAAATGTTTGACAAGACTAATCTATCAATTCTAACTAAAAATGAAAAACATACAATGTGAACCAATACTACTAAAACAAGTAAATTGGAACCATGAATATAACACAATTTCATAAATAAAAAAGATAGTTTAACATAATGTCATATTCCAACATAATAATAATAAGTCCCACTGCAACTTAAGATTAGGAAACATGATAAGTTTATAACCAAATTCAACAATGGAATTCCACTTTAATAGCAATTCATTATATGCCAAGTTATTAATGACTTATTATTTTTAACATTAGGAGGTGTAGTTTCAAATATAGAATAATAAAATAAATAAAAGATAAAATATAAACAATTACATGAAATCACAAGAAGTAAAGATGGAGAAATAAAAAATAACCAATGTACAAAGAAAAATATATTTAAAATCTTAAAAGAAATTAAAAAATAAAAACAAAATTAAAAATTAAAAATGATAGAAATAAAAAGTTCTAAAGAAAATAAATTAAAATAAAAATAAAAAAGAAAGAAACTAAAATGCAACCTTGTAATTACACAGTGTAATTACCATCAACTCTCACCACCCCTTGGGAATTGGGAAGTGTAATTACACCCCTCCAATTACAACAAATTCCATGCTGACCAAGTAATTACTTGGCCAAACAAACATGCCAAACTGTGTAATTACACCCAAATTCATTTCCAAGGTGGCTTTCCAAACAGGCTCTTACTTGTGTTTACGGTTACATTTGCTTGCATTACATTGCTATTTTTTTACTTTTTCCCTTTTTTACTTTTCTTCCCTAAAGCCGAGCCTTTAATTGCGCTTTGCGCTTAAAGTTCCAACAGACTTTGGAGCTTTTTTGCATTTTCCGTTTTTGACTACTTTGTTCAACTTAGGTGCCTAAAATTTATAGAATTTAGATGATCACAACCACATAATTTAATTATCATGTATTCTCAAGAAAACTCGGACACTTCTTAAAGGGAAGAGCAGAGTATACAGAACTATAATTGACCTCCTAAAGTTTAGTCCCCTGCTCCCTGTGAAATTTTATGGATGGAAATCCATTCATCATATAAACCAAAACGGAGAGCGCAACTGTCTCAAACATGCAGCTATGCGGAATTTGCATTACTCTCTATTTCTCAGTTGTAATGAATGCACAGATGTGTATTATCTCTTTGGATGAAAATATGAACCATTCTGCTAAAATGAATCGCTACTGACAAAATATGGATAGCATTTCCTTTAGTCCCTTGGTACAGTTGATAAGGGTAAAACACTAATATTCTCATAGACAACTAAAACATATACACAATGAGGATAATCAGAATTTTTATTCAGGAAGCATGTCTTATCCAAAATCAAACGTAAAGGGGAGGTATGAGAGCAACTGTCAGCAAACACTGAAAATGAGCACATAAAAAAGTTGTGCCTTAAACACTATTATGTCCAGTCTAGATGCTACAGAAATCACCAAAAATAAGCGCAGAAGATGCAAGTTTTAACCATGACTGCAGTTAACTATTCCAAGTTATTTAAAAGAAATACATAATACTATATTAAAATCCTATTTGAGTTTCCATACATGAGCTGAATGCTTGATAGCGCAAAGGGTGTGACACTATCATCAAATCAAGAGAAAACAACTTGACACAAAACCCACATTTAAAACATAATCAGGTGTACCTAATCATCAATTGATAGTAGATTTTCTTCAACTCTAATAGTGATGGAATATCTGCAGCAGGCTCCTCAACCACATTTTCACCCTCCTTTGGTTTCTTCTTTTCCTTAGAGGGGTCAGCTTCAAACACTCTGGGATTGATCTTTCTTGAGAGTATTTGAGCACGAACATAATCTTGACGATCTAAGCATAGACGAACCTGCAGTATTCAGCATCACGCAGTTAGTCCAAAGGCATGCTCTCATTTAAGTTTTGAGTAGAAAGAAACAAAAGAGTATCTATCACATACTTGTTCAAGAATAAAGGCTATCTTCTCAGTTTTTGCCATCGCCCCAAAAGTTTCAACCTGTTAGTTAAGCCATGGGTGCATTGTAAGTGAAAACAATCGAGAAAAAAATTTCTAGAAAGAAAAGGAACCCCACTGTTGCAGCTTGACATCAATAGAGCAAAGCAAAAAAAGACCTATAAGACATCAAAGCGAAAGTCACCAAATACTGACCGCAACTTCTTGCATCAAATCAGCAGCCTCGGCTATTTTTCCTTGTTCTTCGTTAATCTTCGCAAGTTTCTTAATCAAGCGAGCTCTCTCAATTTCGACATATATCTACATGCCAGATCACGGTTGCTCAGTAGGAGAGAGAAACAGAGAGAAACAGATTGCAGCAATGTTTTTATGAAAATGAAAACACGCTTACCTTTCCCGCAGACACATTGTTAAGCGTCTTGATGAGTTCTATCTTAGTGTCAAGATCCGGTGTCTGGTCAATATATTGCATTGCTTGTTGGACCATCGCCTGTACAGCCTGCACAAGTACAAGGAAAACATCAAGCATGTTACTAAAGTATCAAGAGGACAAATGAATGCATAAAATCATCCATCAAAACTAGACAAAGTACTGCATTGCCCTTTGTGTATATTTTTCACAGGACTGACTTACTATATGTACAGAAAGGAAGAGCATATCCAAAAAGCCCCTTCAAATATGGGATGAACGGAACTCAGGAGCTTACAAGAAACTCGAGTATGCTGGCCTGATTTTCCTAAAACACAAGCACATCAGTGGCCAATTACCCGAGTATTCACAGATGTAGCCATAATATGCATGTTGCAAGTCAGGTTAAAAAAGAACAGTCCAGTGCACTAAGCTCCCGCTATGTGCAGAGTCTGAGGTAAGGGCTAGACCATATTGGGTCTTATGTATATAGCCATACCTTGCATTTCTACAATAGACTGTTTCCACACTTGAATTCGTGACCTAGTCACATAGCGATAACTTTTACCGTTGTGTCAATGCTCCCCCTAATTAAACACCAAGTGCCTAGGCCTCCCATGCTATGCAATTCAATGGTTCATAGCCACTGCATCTATAGGTACTTTCTGTTTCTTGTTCCAGTAAGTTGTATACAGAAGTAGCACCCAGGTAGAAATTATTGTTCCTTGGGCAAACACATCCAAGACCATCCTTGATCATTCAATACCACAACTCCTACCCTCTCAAAGACGAATTTTTGGGGCCACAGGAAAGATGGCTCAAAAGTTACACAGATAGAGCTATTGATCCACAATTTGGTTGCCAATATAGGATTCTATATTTGTATCCTAGTCGTAGTTGACAGTTTTCCTCATATCCTCACCCCCTTACATCTACTTCTCTGTTAATTCGTTTGGTTCTTAATCCCAAACCTTCTTTTGGACCTCTCGGCTTAATGTCAATAGTCAAGAACTTTGGCCCTTCGTTAATCCTCTCCAAATACCTTTCCAAGAAATCTCAAAGTGTCTTTATCTATCCCGCGTTCCATTTAAATCCTAATAATCCAATTTTGGTCATTTATCTTCCCCAACCAGAAATTTGAATACTACTTTTACAAGTCCGGCAACCAAATATCACCCTGAAATTATCATCCTAATAATGAATCTTCATCAAGAAAATTTTTTAAAAAAAGAGTCACAAACAAGCCATCTCTAAAAGGTAGTTCATCGGAAAAACAGGAAAAATGCTGGTGCAACATGGCAATTGCAAACTATGTAAATGTCTTTATAGGTTTAGTCAGCTCATTACATGTTTTATAATGAACCATCTTGGAAGTATTTTCCTTACCAGCACTTTTTTAGTGCTAGAACACATCAATATAGAAATTTACTCTTTACTTATCAAACAAGGGGCAAAATCCATCCAAAACCCTTATCTAGCAGTACCAGTTATGATTGCGAGCAGCATTAAAGTGGATGGAAGGAAAGCCAGTTTTCCGGTATCACTTTGAAAAAGAAAAAAAAATAGGACAGCCTTTCACCTTTTCTAAGTGGATCTCCAGCCTAGGGGTGTACATTCGATTTATCGATTTGATTTTAACCCTTATCTGTAATTACTTATCGATTATCGATAAGTACATATGCTTATTGTTATCGTTTCAATAAGGTTTCGGTTATTTCGATTTCAATTTATCGATTTTTGGGGCTTATCGATTCGGTTATCGATTACAGCAATAAGAAAATTTGCGGGATTCCACGGAGAGTATATCGTTATAAACACGCCAACTAATATGGACGAAAAGAAGCTAAAATAAGACGAACATCGTTTATAACATAAAAATTGTGTCAACAAGCACATGCAACGAAACTAAGTAAGGGATCAAATGTATGCCACCAACACTCCAACGGTATAAAAAAAAATACATCAATCACGGCTAATATTTTCCATTAATTTGAACTTCATTCCTTTGAGCTTTAAATATGATCATTCCTTGTAGATAAAATAATAGGATTACGTAGTTAGGGCAAAAGAAAGGGTACTATAGAATAAGGGTAAAAAATAAAAAATAAAATAAAAAATTAAAAAATAATAATTTTTTTTTAATATTTCTTATTGGTTGATCGATAAACCGATAACCGAAGAGGACAAAATCTAAATCGAAATCGAAAAATCAATAAACCGATAACAAATAATCGATTTGATTTAGCGATAAACCGATTCGAATGCACACCCCTACTCCAGCCTACCAAATTTCACTATGTTCAAGGAAGCATTCATAGGCACTTACATACAGATGACCTTTTAAATCAAGCGAACTAAAATATGAAGCACTACTCTGTCATTTTGCTTCTTTGATGTCCAAATAAGGACAAGAATCTCACTTCCATTCCCTTTCTACCAAGCAAAGAATAGAGATAATCCTATCCATAGAGAAGAACATTAGCCCAATGCCCTCACCTCTTCTCCTTCCCTTCGCTGCTCCTCCGTTAAACAAAGGTTACACTCTACGTTGCCAAAACACATAAAGTTTTGACTTACACGCTATGGAATCAGTATGTCCTCCATGCTCTTCTCATAAAATTTACAGCAGGATCAACGAAGAACCTAGTCAGCATATTATACATCCACCATATAATACATATCGCAAAAACAATTATGCGCATGCACAAATCAAGAATGGTCTAAATTTGCTTATCGAAAAAAAACTCAAATCACTTTAGTAGTATGGTCAGAAACACGAGCAAAAAAAAAGGAAAAGTTGGAAAGTAAATCCAATTTTGGCAAGTCTACATACTAGTTTAAACTGTTTTTTCTCAACTCTTGCAAACAAAGACTACGACTACATTTTCCTCTAAGTTCTAACCATTCCTAACATCAGCATCACAGTTGGGTTCATCAAATCAATCTTGCTTATTTACTTGGTAAAGTACTACTCCATCGGTCCCAATTTAAGTGATGCACTTTCCTTTTCAGACCGCCCAAAAAGAACGATACCTCCTTATATTAGAAACAATTTCACTTTAAAACTCTCATATTACCCTTAATAAGATTAACTCATAGCCACAAAAATGATTGACTTGTTTTAGACCACAAGTTTCAAATGTCTTTCATTCTTTCTTGAAATCGATGCCCAGTGAAATAGAGCCAAATAAATAGGGACTAAGGGGGATTAAATAGTAACACAAAAGATCAAATCAAACTTCGTTTGCGTGAAGAAGTCAAGATCTTTAGCTACAATCAACAGATTACGCGCACACAAACTACAAATTTCTAAGACTTTCTACCTTTTTACTTCACAAGTTCACGTAATTTAGCAACCTTGAATTTCACATCCAAATTCATAGACAAACAAAAAAACAGTTTTGTTTAAACAAACTTATAGAATTAACTGATAAATAAATAAATAAATATAATGACATAGATAAGCATGCCTGTTTCAATTGACCACGGCGCTTAGACAAGAGAACAATCTGTTCATTTAAAGTACTCCAAGCACGAGCTTCGAAGCAAAGCTGAAGAATATCTGTGGCCGCTTTTCTAGTTCCGGCAACATCTCCAGCTTGCCTCATCTGCTTCTCTACATTCAAAAGCGCTTCTATTTCGGCCTCCAATTTCCCATCACCTTCCTGTAAACGCAAAAACAAAAATTCAAACGAACAAACAGAGGAATAGATCGAAAATTAAGCACGAAATATAGAAATTTAAAGATAATCGAACATTTACCATATTGAATTTTTGAGTTTTTTGGAGTTCGATTGAGATCGATTCTGAAACCCTAGAAGAGAGAGAGAGAAGAGAAGAGAGAGAGAGATTGAGGACTTTTAATTTTTACTTTTGAGTCTTTTTACGCTTATTTTCTGTTTTCTTTTTTCTTTTTTCTTCTTTATTCCAGATTTCTTGTGGGAATAGTTATTCTAAACAACGTTCCGGAACTTAATTAACGCTTCCTTTTTTTTACATAAAACACATTTTTGATGTTAAAAAAGTTATATTAATACCTATTTCAAATTACATTAACGAAATTTGTGCTGTTAAGTCAATTCGCAGTAAATATTAATAAGTTAACTTTTTTTTGCAATTCGCAATATACAACTATGATTGTGTGAGATGGGCCCAGGTAATTTTTGAACAACCATTTCGCAGTTCTATACTACGAAGTTACTTAAATCGCACTATAAAACTACGAAATAGGCTGATTATAGACCCCATTTTGACTGACATAACAATAATTCAAATACATAAAACGTAGTATAATACTACGAATTTATTTAAAAAATTGTACACTCCAAGGTCGGACTTGTCTTATTTATAGGCGCTTCAATTTTATAAAAATTCATTCAATACTTAAACTTCAAACATACGTTTATTATCTCTTCTCCTTATCAATTAATTTTTTACAATGTCTAAAGTGCCAAAAATAAGGGTTTCACTATATTTGGGGGTGAGGTTGTGGTGGAGAATAACTCTGTGAGGTATAGCTCACCTCCACAGTGTCATGTCAAATTGTCGCTTAATATGGAGTATGATACATTGGTATTGTTGTTACATAAAAAAATGAGTTAGCGGAGGCGTTCGGTTAGCCTTAAAGTAACTGGTAGATTTCCTTATTTAGTGACTCCGTATGGGTTTGCTTATTATTCTGAGTTTAACATCGAGGATGATGAAACTCTTAGAGATTTTTTGCGCATTCCGGACGAATCTAGGAAATTCATTGTAATAAAATTATTGAAAATGTATGTGAAGGTGAAAGACCTTCGTAGTAATGAAGGCGTGCGTACCAGTGATAACCCCCAGTCACCGGGTGATTATTCTGAAGTAGCGTTTGCCGGACAGATTGGAGATGGAAGAGCTTGCCTTAATTTAAACTTGTCACCACAGGCGAATGAGCAGGCAGAAAATAATATTTCGACTTCATATATTCAACAAAACGACTGGTAAACTTAATTTTGACTACGTTTTAGTGAATTTTTTTTTTCATGTTTTAATTGGATTTGTATTAAAACCCATATTTTTATAGGGGGTACCGTCTGGATTTGAATTTTACAAGTTATGACCCCGCCCCTAGTTGGAATATGTGTAGGTCTGGAGTATTGGACCACGGTGGTCCATCTGGTAGTTATCACCGACCTGAAAATATCCATCATGAAACGTCAAGACAATACGATTTGTAAGTAAAGTGATACAGCGATATGTAAAGTATTTTTCCTGAGTATTGGGTAACTTATGTTTTTGTTCGTTTTCTGCAGTGAAAACGAGCTTCTTGAAGCTCCTGGCCTCACACAGTTGCCCATAGACGATGTTTTTACTCGTGATTGGCAGATACGTAGAGTCAGGAGGATGATAGTGATTATGACAACAATGCGGATGAGTCTGGGATGAGACGCCCTTCCATGAGAAGGGTGATGATGAAAAGGGGGAAGTGAATGTGGAACCTGAGCTGACTAGGGATCATGTTTCTCCGCCTCTCGTTACACCAACAATGTATGAGTCACACGTGCCATTTCATGAGCGAAATATTTTCTACCTTGATAATTTGCCAATTATGCCTAATGTTGATGCCCTCACAAGGGATGATGATGAATTACGGTCGGTGATGTGGGGTGAATCTAGACCAACTATTCTTACAAAGGGCATGTATTTTCCCGACAAAGCTCGCCTAGTAGGGCTGTAAAATCTACAGTACAAGGGAGTGTCGTGAGATGACGGTAAGTGAGTCAACTACGGATAAATTCAAGGTTGTATGACGTAAGTGGATTATGGGTTGTCATTGGATGTTGCGTGCCACAAAGAAAAAATCAGGTTTATGGAAAATGGGTAAATTTATTAGCGAGCATAGATGTGAAATGGACACATTCAATGAGAATCACTTCAACTTATATGTGGACTTGATTTCCCTTGTCTTGGTTCCATTTTTGAAAGTGTCCATTAGGTTCAAGATTAAAGAGTGTATTAGAGTCGTCCACCGGGAGTATGGTTGTACTATAACCAAAAGAAAGGCATATCTCGGTCGCAAACGTCCCTTTTAAGCTTATTTATGGCGACTGGGATAAGTCTTTTTCAAATCTGCCCAGGCACATGGCTGCACTGCAACACTTTAACCCCGGGACATTTGTTGAATGGAGGCGTGAGCGAAGTTCGGATAGACTGGAATATATATTTAACCATGTATTTTGGTCATTTAAATGAGCAATTTATAGTTTTGTCCATTGTCGTCCTATAATTTTCATAGACGGATTAAGCTTTTGATTGCAGTTGTTGTAGATGCCAACGGACAAATATTTCCACTAGCTTTTACCATTTGTGCCAACGAAAGGGAAGAGACGTGGACGTAGTTCTTGAACCACTTGAAGCAGCACGTTGCCAAATAGCGTTCAGGTATTTGTCTAATATATGATCGTCATGGTGGTACTTTAAGTTCTGTACATCGCTTGCCTGAATGGCAAGAACTACATGCATACCACCGTTACTGTGTGAGGCACATGAAGGCCAATTTCCAAAAGAAATTTCCTGACAATGTGTTGCATGACTTAATATGGATGGCTGCAACTGAGCACCAGCAGTGTAAATTTACGAGGCGTGTGGAAGCGATCCGGCAGATAGAACCACGAGCATATTCTTGGTTGATGAAACATGACCCTCAAATAAGGACATTACATGCTGATGGCGGCAGACGATGGGGAGCCCTCACCACAAACGTGTCAGAGTCATTCAACGGTTTGTTGAAGTCTGCCCGTGGACTGCTTGTCACTGCTATGGTCCGTATGACTTTAAAATAGAGTGTAGAGAGGTTTGTTGAAAGGCATGTTGTTGCATCGTCACTGATGGACAGGGGTGTTGAATTTATGCCAATACCCATGGCAAGATTTGAAAGGTATAAGAGGCGAGCACAGTGGCATTCATTTCTTCAGTATGATCATGAACTGGGTGTTTTTGAAGTTAAGACCACTATCAATAGACACCGTGGGAATAATTTACATACAGTGAATGAAAATAGAAGGTTATGTTCATGTGGGAAATGGATCATCTACCACATGTCGTTCCCACATGCATTGAAGTGCTTTCAACAAGTTGTATATGGGGCAACAAACTACATTGATAGGCAATACATTGTTGCAGCATACATAGACACGTATAGTGGGAAGTTGCATCTATTAGGTGCTGAGCATTATTGGCCGCCGGAACCTTTTAAGTTGGTATGTAATAAAGACTACTTGCGCAAGCTGAAAGTGCAAAAGAGAACGTGTATACAGAACCAAATGGATGTTGGTGAGTCCGTTTATGCGCGTAAATGTAGCATATGCTCTCAAACTGGATATGACCATCGTAAATGTCCTTCAGGTGCTGGGTGTGGTGGTGGTAATGCTGTTGCAAGTTTGTCCAATGTACCCAACTATCAAGCATACCCCTAGTCCTTTATTTTGGTATTATCTGTTGTAATATATGTCTGTATTGTTGTTTGTTTCAATATATATGAAATAAATATATTTCTACAATCCTATTCTATTTTATGAAATAAGTTAAATATGTAAAGCGTGGTACAATAATATATTTATCAAATATATTGATAACACTGCTATGTGTCAGGGTCATTTAATATATTATTCGTCGTATAATACTACGTTTTGTGGATTTGACACGTCCTGCTGAAAAAGCTGAAAAGCACGTGAAAACTCTGTTTTAAGTTATGGAAATTCACTACGTAATTTGCAGTACTATACTAAGTTTTTATTTGAAATCTTGACTATAAATAACAGTTCTATGGTACTTATATTCTTCGCTTAACAATAACCAAAGTTTTACTAAAAGAAATGTCTTCACAAAACGTTTATGTTCCAAGGTGTTGCTGTGGAGAAAAATGCACTTTGTTCAAATGGTATCCATAAGGTGCACGCCGCTACTGGGCATGTAAGAACAAGCTCGAGGAGTTACCCGACAAACCTACATGTGACTTTGAGGTTTGGATAGATGAATCTTGTAAGCAAGAGCGCCACAAAGAAAGAATTTATGAGCTTCATTATTTATATCATAGCCAAGCGGAGCGCGAGTGCAAAACCAATGAAGAACTTGAGGCATTGAAGGCCAAACTCAACAAGGCAAAATATGAGAAAAAATGCTGGAAGAGCAACTCGAGTGGTTGGAGCGAATTGTAGGACACGATCGTTATTAATAATTAGCTTATTTTTAACAAGCGTAGTATTGTATTTTCATGTTTCCACCGTCATGTGTTTGTAGCAGTTGTACTGACATGTATCTTTAGTTTTCCGACTTTTGTGTTTGAGTTTCAGCTTCAAATAAAATTCATGTTCAAAATGTTTCTTGTTCAAATTCTCTTACAATAAAAATTATGGTGAAATATGCAACTCTAAATGTGATGTTGTGCAAATTTAAATGTCAAGTTGCAACTTGAAATGTTATGTCCAAATCCATTTCCATATGTTTTGCGGTAGATGTGCATGTCTATGTAATTTGAGGTACAATACTACGTATTGTGGAGTTTTCCTTTTGTTCTGAAAAAGTTGAAAAGCATGTGACAACCCTGTTTCGTGGAGTTGTCATGTCTATGTAATTTGTAATACAATACTACGTATTATGAAGTTGTTCTTTCGTTCTGAAAAAGATGAAAAACATGTGACAACCCTGCTTCGTCTATCAGTTGTCATGTCTATTTAATTTGTAGTAAAATATTACGTATTGTGGAGTTGTCATTTCGTTTTGAAAAAGCTTAAAAACATGTGACAACCCTGCTTCATCAACCGATTGTCATGTCTATGTAATTCGTAGTACAATACTACGTATTGTGGAGTTGTCCTTTCATTCTGAAAAAGCTGAAAAGCATGTGAAAACCCGGTTTCGCGGAGTTGTCATGTCTATTTAATTCATAGTACAATACTACGTATTGTGGAATTGTCATTTCGTTTTGAAAAAGCTTAACCGCATGTGACAACTCTGCTTCATCCACGAGTTGTCATGTCTATTTAATTCGTAGTACAATACTATGTATTATGAATTTGTAATTCGCAGTATAATATGACGATCTATGTTATATGTTGCCTACAAATAACGAGAGCGTTCGAGTTATTTTCGTGCTTAACAACAACCTATAATCAAGATTTTTCATAAAATCAAACTTCTCTTTAATAAATGTCTCAACAACCCCTTTGTTGCCCAAAATGCAACTATGGAATCAAAAGCATGATGTTAAATGAATGGGAAGAAGCTGGACGCCGCTACTGGGCGTGTATGAACACGTTTTATAGGCAACCCGACGTACCTACATCCAATTTTAAGGTATGGATTGATGAACCATGTTACCAGGAATACTACAAAGACCAGGTGTATCATCTTCAAAGTGTGTATAATGGGCAGTGGGACAGAGAGACGCAATCAAAGCAAAAAATTGAAGAGTTGAAGGCGAAGATCAAGGAGGTGGAAGAAGAAAAAATGCACTTGGGATGAAAGTTTGGGAGGATTAAGCAGAGAATACTACGCGGTCGTACCTAAGCGATGACATTTACGTGTTGAGTGTTGTAGTGTATTTTCATGTTTGTTTTGTCAAGTGCTTTCATCAGTTGTACTATTTGTTCTTGTGTTATGTTTGTAAGGTATGTTTTTGAGTTGTACTGTCTAAGTAAAATTTATGTTCAAACGCAATAAAAATAAAATTATTTTAAAAGATAGTTGTTAATAGTATTTACATAAAGCACTATTTACACAAAATTAATACATAAGCAAATCAATAAGTTGCGCAGCATATGTGCTTCAGTGTTGCTGCTGGCCTAAGTCGCATCCCCTGTCGCCCGTGCATACTATCTGGATCGTCATCATCAAGTCGCCTCTTTGTGTGAGGATGTGCAGCAGTATCAACACCACAACTGGCAGGGTCGGAAGAATAGGGCGTCGGACCGTCAAGAACCTATAAAACAATAAGTTATGTTAGATAAAATGTAAATGTTTTATTTTATAATGTATTATTTTATTAACCTACAGAATGTACAATTATTTTCAATAAGAAAATATTTTCTCGTCATGGTCTCGTCGACCTCCTACGTATATGTCTCGATGGTGTGCTCATCACCGCATGTAGTATCCTCAAATATGGGCTGAGACGAATACTGCATAAGAAACTAACAATTAATTAATGGCAGCGATTTAAGAAAAATAAAACAAATTGAAATATCAAAGTAAAACAAACATACTGCATGAACTACCGGGGACGATGGATAACTCAACCTGCGCATGCCATCTACGTCACGGGTCGGCCGATGCTCAGCTGCGGTAGATGTGCATGCGAAGTACTGATCTACATCCCGTCAAATATACCCATGATTGACAATGCTCCTAACGGGGTAACCCGCGATGCTGGCAAAGACAACTGAAGGCTATATGAAGGCATGCTGCTGGAAGGCTCAACTGCACGAGGGATATAACCCTGCTGGTCATCTCCAAAACCCCCAACTCCGAACTCCTTGTTATGTGCATCGGCAGGTGGGTCGACAGGTACCTCAACGCCCCCTTGCTGGCCACCTCCTCGTCGTGCCCTGCGAGCCCGTGGTGCAGCCCTGCTTGGTGCCCTACCCCCTAGGGAGTGGGGGGACTAGATTTGGCAAAAGAAGTATTTTAATGGAGTTTGTATGTGGAGAAAAAGATGGGCCATATTTTAATACTACATTTCGTAGTTTCGTAATACGAAGTACAATTCGCAGTACCGTACTGCGAAATGTCAGGGATAAATTAATTTTTAATATTTTGTAGTTTTATACTGTGAATTGCCTTGATGGTAGAAATTTTGTTAATTTGCAGTATAAAACTGCAAAATAGATATTAATGTAACTTTTTTTTAACATTAAAAATGTATTTTATGTACAATAAAGCATTAATTAAGTTCCAGACTCTTCTAAAAAAGAGCGATCTTTTAAAGAAAAGGGAACAGAGAGATTTCATTGTAGGCCTTATGGTTCTCGAAAATACACTTTCATCCTATTGCATTACTTTGTAGCGTTATTGAAAAAATGAAAAAAATAGTACTAGCTCTATTTTAACGGGGACTCTTTCGGGTTTCGCCCTGGGGCGGCGTAATCTTATAATGTTCCTATGCTCATGTGTGAGGTTTAGTTTTACGAGACTTACGTTTCAGTCGTTAGGGCTTACGGCTCCGACACGCACAACGCCCAACGTACTGGACTCGCTAAATAGAACTGTATACAATTGTATGTAACTAATATTGTAAATCCTCAAAATTTCTTAATAAATCATTGACTATTCAAAAATACTTCTTTCTCAATCATAAATTACTAAGTTAAGAGTATTTTATGTCATAGTTAAAATAAAAATTATTGCGCGTTATCCACTAAGACTGCCATGATAGTAAATATTAAATAAACTTTTTATTTAAAAGTATTTGTTTATTAACTTTCATTATGTAATAGTCCATAAAGTTTTTATAATTATTTTCCTAAATATTATCTTTTCATGTTTACGAGATACAATACTTATTAATTTAATAGCTCGGCATTAGCTATTAACTATTTACAAATAATTAGTTATCATGGTATAGTATGATGAATTATGTGTCACTTTGTTAACTTGTTGAAACATAAAAATAATTGATGCGAGGGAACAACAAACCTAGTTTGATCCCATAAATGAGATTTGGAGGGTAATGTGTACGCGGACCTTACCCCTACCTCATAGAGATAAAGACGTTATTTTCGATAGACCTTCGGGTCAAGGGACAATGAATAAATAATAAATGATGTTAGAGGATCATATTTAAATTGTGAATTATATTTTTTTCATAAATTCTCTTTAAAATGGAAGGCATATTACACAAATGGTGTATTTTTTATAAAAAAAGTCAAATTATAATATCGAAATTCTTTCAAGATTCATCACTCCTTAAGATATACATATAAGATTTCGCATCGGATACATTACTTTTGATGTTAGAGTTGTAACGATATTGCAACTAATTTGCATATTATCATATACGTTATATTTTTCATATTATTCGTAGTTGAATTATAATTTATAAATATTTTAAATATATTATTAGCATGTTTGGCCAAGCTTATTTTTGGCCAAAAGTACTTTTTGCCCAAACTATGTGTCATAATTTTATGATTTTAATGTAATTTTTATAATTATTTTTTATTTTCTACTATCTTAAAATTTTTGAAATTAGTAATATTTAAAGATCCGTGGGACTTATGCCCCATGTCTCAAGGCTTACGCATCGCCTCGTTAGAGGTGAAACGCCTCGTCTCATACCCCCACCTTTTAAAATATTGTGTATTACTACTAAGGGCCCATTTGGCTATAATTATTTTTTTACTTTTTTCCAGATTTTTTTTGGGAATTAGTATTTAGCAATGAAAATTTTAAATTTTAGTTGAAATTGAATTTTAGAAAAAAGTTATTTTTAGAATTTTAACTTCAAATTACTCAAAAAAATCAAAAATAATTTTAAATTGTATCCGTGTCCAACACAACTTTAATTTTTAAACTCTTTGTGGGATTAACTATTTAATGCGGTATAGAATAGTACTCAATTATAAAATTAACTAATCCAAAATTTGTAATTTTTGATGTAAAAAACCAACCAAACGTTTGATAAAATAATCCCACATCTAATCTCTATATAAGGTAAAATATATGTATATTTAATGATTGCATGAGAAAGCGATACGTGGAGCCGAAGACAGAAGACAGTCAGACTCGAAGATAGTGATCTCGCTTGTCATCGGAGAGAATGATACATCCAATGAAGAATATTTGTAGCATTAAGTGTGTGATCTGTTACAGAGAATATGACATTTACTGTCCACTGTTATATATTCTTCAATGGCCCTCAAAGTTGTCATTTAAGAGGGCTTGATCCTAGGACCTTGCTCCCTAGATGTAACTATAAATAGTAAGTTCTATTATCATTATAAGGGGATGCATTTTTTGACAAGCATACACCATATTCTATCAGAAGCTCGATAACACTTTACTATATTGCTTATTTACATTGTCTTTAGACTCTAAAAGATTTGCGCTCGGCACTAAATTATATGCCGTTTTACTTCAATTTCAAGGATAAGTCTTACATTTTTATTTGATCCATCTGTTATTTTGTTATCAAATTAATTTATTTTTCTAAAAATCACGTATAAATTCAATTGCATTGTGTTACGGGTAAACAGTTTGGCGCCCATCATTGAGCATAGACAGTCGTGTAATTGAATTGATCAATGTATCTTTTACTAATTTATTTGATTCTTTATTTTTAGAAAAAATATTTAAAAAATGGCAGATAATGGTGTCAACATACAACGTTGAGGCCCATGGAAATCAACCTCAGCATGAAGATTCCAGCAGTGATACCCGCAACGAGGTAAACGAGGCCATGCCGATTCACGACAGGCAATATATACGACATGTCTGGGAGGCAACCCCTGATGATGCTGAAGATGAGTATCTTATAACAGTAAGGATCTCGAGGGAACGATAAGAGGCCATTATAGGCCATCTAGAACGACCAGATAAGATCATAATAGAGTTGAAATAGGCATTTTCGGGTGTTTTCAACAATGCGAATGATGAGATCCGGTTCCTCCTGGTGCTCCCACAAACCAAATAACAAAGAGGGTCGACAACAACACCCCGAGGGACGAAGTCGGCTTTGACAGGGTCAAGGGAGACGGTGGCGGGCCTGATAACAACAAGGAGAATAATCCCTTTTAAAATCGAACTTATGTAGTTTTTGAGGGCAATAAACGCCCGAATGGATCAAATTATGGGTGCACCACCAGTTCTAAAAGGGACGGGTTTAAAGAAGTACATACAATTGTCTTTCAAACCAAGTGCGGCACCAGAATTGATCTTGAAGTAGTTTAAAATGCCAGGCGTGCCGAAGTATGATGGAACTTCAGACCCTTAGGAGCATATCACCACCTATACAATGGCATTAAAGGGGAATGATTTGGCTCCCACTATATTGAATCAGTCTTACCGAAGATATTCGGGGAGAATGTTAAAAAGGGGAGCCCTGGGATGGTATTCGCTCTGGCCCAAGAAATCCATAAACTCATGTGTATGCTCGTGGATTATTTCATCAAGGTCTATGCCCGAGCCCGAAAGTCTAACGCATTCAAGATTGCACAAGGAGAATCTCAGTTGCTGCGAGAGTTTGTGACCAGATTCTAGAAGGAAAGAATATTACTGTCGGCCGTACTGGATGAATGGGTAGCTGAAGTGTGAGCACGTGATTTTTGCCTTACTTGAGAAGTACTCCTAGAAAATTCAAAAATAAAAAAATAGTTTCGTATTGGGGATGATTATTGATATACATTTGATAGGCATACATAGAGACAGACTTGAGAGCATCTAGGAGAGCAAAAAAAAACAGTACCTGGAGATTCATATATACATACACACTGAGAGTAACAAAAGAGGCACAGACAGAGACAGAAATAGAGGAAAGTGTACTGGGAGATTGAAAAAAAGGGAGAGCATTTCTGAAAGAAGGAAAACAGAATAGGAGGGTACTTAAGAGCCTGTTGAGCTTAAGAGAAAGGGGTAAGAGATATACACAGAGTTTTCATACACATTTAAAAGGGAATACTGAGAATCAGAGGGGAGTAAGGAGAAGAACACAAACAGAGAGGACAGAATAGGGATTCATTTGAGGAATAGAGAGTTAAAACATTGAGTTAAGATTTAGCCCTTGGGAGTCAAAAACAGATTCAATAGCATTCTAGTATAAGTTTAACATACTGTCCCATTGAATTCCTGTTCAGTTTCAAGTTCAATTGGGTACCTGAGGGTCGGTTATCACTGCTGGGTTTTACAAGTTAAAAATCATTGCATATATTGCTAGAAATTCATATTGGTTTGGTGTTGGCGTAACTGTTTGGTTCTGCTGCAATTGTTCCTGGGTTGTCAACTGTTTGAACCACATTCGATCCTTGCTGTTGTATTGCTGTTGGTATTACTGTTGCTGATCCTCTCCTGCCATTACCATTTCAGGTACACATTTGTAACTTCGGGCTTGTGGAAATAAATTGAAGTGATTGTTCCCTTTGCTTATTGATCTCTATTGACTTTACTGTTTTTCGTTTATGAATTGCTATTGATTTAAGAGATCTGTTGTGAAATTTAGACTGCTTGACATATGTAATCGAGAGTTGGACAGCTAAGTTAGTTGATTTACTCTAAATTACTGCCAGTGACCATGGTTTAGATAGTTGATATATAACTCGTGATAGATAATAAATAGTTGCTTAATTTGAAGTAGTGTTATTATGTTAGCTATGTTGAAGACATTGATCATTGTATGGTTTAGATTTCTGTTCCTTTAGGGATTACATTACATACGGATAAGATTAGCTACAGAGATTTGAAATTGTTTTTTTTTAAACTCTAACAACATGGCCACGTAATATCGATGTAGTAGGTATAACAATCACCACCGAACTATTGGATTGCTTAAATAGACTTGTATCTCGATAATGAATTACTCCCTAAAATACGAACTTGGATATCAAATAAGTTAAAACGGCAATACGGCAGAGTATCTTCACTTAAAACATTGAACGTGTGAATTTTAAATCATTCAGTCCTACAGGCCTAAAGACGTCACTAATAAGTTTAAACATCATAAAAGTCTCCTAGTGACATAAAAATAAAGCAAATAACAAACAATTAGAGCCTTTTAGAGACAAATCTTTAATAGAAAATCGTGGTATGGCCCTTTAATGAATAATGAGATAAGCCTCGTTAGAAAACAAAAATGCACGGGGCCCTCAATTATTGTAATAAGAAACCTAGACTCGGAATGACCGTTCAGTGAATTTCACGGTCTTTCCTAAAGTTGACAACACGATAGACTTTTTAGGCACGTGTTTAATAATAATACACTCCTAAACTCGGGTGCACATTTATGTGACCCAAATCCAAGTCCCAACGGAGTCGAAATGTGTTGACAACCACGGGTGCACTGGTGCGACGTGGTTCGAGATACATTTTCACAACGTTGCAATTCTTTGTAAAAATAATAATGATAATAATTGTTATAATAATAATATCATAAGAGGTTAAAAATTAAAATTTGCACATTAAGTTAAGGCATATTATAAAATCAGATAAAGAAGCCAAATATGACAGTTGAGCGACCGTGCTAGAACCACGGAACTCGGGAATGCCTAACACCTTCTCCGGGTTAACAGAATTCCTTATCCGGATTTCTGGTACACAGACTCTAATACAGAGTCATAAATTTCCTCGGTTCGGGATTCAACCGGTGACTTGGGACACCATAAATCTCCCAAGTGGCGACTCTGAATTAATTAAATTAATCCCATGTCGATTGTCCTTTAATCGGAAAAACTCCCTCGCGCTCCAGCGGGTGCGTAAAAAGGAGGTGTGACAGCTCTGGCGACTCTGCTGGGGACGGTACCCCGGTTCGGGGTCTAAGAATTCGAGCTCATTTAAATTGTTGTTTTGTCTATATCTGATTTTATTACATGTTTGATTAATGTGCTACATGTCTACCGCTTTGATATTAGTCGCACTGTATATACAAACTGCTATATGTTTACCGCTTTGATATTGCGTGAACTGTATATAAAACTGTGCCGAAAACCCGTCTCTTCTTACCTCCGGGGATGTGCTTACTGGTTGAGACTCCCCTTTCTGTTAGTGTCAATACCAAAGTAAGAAAAGAGGCAGGATAAGTTACAAAGCCGGACGATCCCGCGGGTCCCCGGTACGTAGCTCCCTCCTCAAATCCGAGTCGTCCGCTCGGGTACACGGTCTAGTATCATTGAAAAGCATCGGGATATTGAGCCTAGATTCAGGACGTTTAGTTGCATCATCTCTGACTTAGGGGACTCAACACAGGGGTTGGGTCCGTCTAGGACAGGTAACCTGAAAGGAAAGACCATCTTGCCATATCATATTTGTTGTGAGCATTTATTTAGACTGACATGCTGACCGGGTTCCTTTAAATACCGAAGAAAAAGAAAAAAAAGCACAAAAGGAAATAGTATGAGGAAGTAAAGATCTTTCAGAAAAATACAAAATACGTTTCACCAACAAGTCCACGAATTTAGCTTGCCAATAAAAGACGGCAGAAGATTGACTTTGCCGACAAAATGGGTTTTTGACGAAATGTGTTTTTTACAGTCAATAAAGGAAAGATAGTTGTTTTGACGGACCGAACTACGCGAGTTTGATTCTCACCGAGTGTGAGATACGTAGGCAACCTTTAAACGGGTCCAACTCCCATGTATTTCAAAATAAGTTTTAATGGCGGAACGCCAAGATATTTAATTTTGCCTTAACAACCACTTTTTTGACTAGTCAATTCCTGGGGCCCGTTTCGTTTTTTAGAAAAGATAGTTTTGGGGCAAATAAATATTTCGCTTTCACCTAAGAATTACCTTAAATAAATGTGCAGAATGAGCACGAGTCAGAATACAACCGAAGCTATCATAAACAAGGTCCCCTTAAGTTTGCACAGGTGGTGGAGCGACTTGGGCGAGCAAGGACAAGATGCCGTTAAGCTGTACTTGGGAGATCTAGTAGGGCTGCTAAATATTCCCCCGAGAGGAGACATCATACGAGCTTTGATCTCATTCTGGGATCCGGCACACAATGTGTTCCACTTTTCAGACTTTGAACTCACACCAACACTGGAAGAATTAGCCGGATATGTCGGAAGACCAAAAGTCCCGATGAGGGGACAATACCTTATCGCACCAAGGGTAGTGACGGTACATCGGTTTTTGGATACGGTAAAGATCCGCAGAACTGTACACAACCCAGACTTATCAGAAGGGTTCTGCACTTTGGCATTTCTGTATGACAAATATGGTCACTATGGGGGCTTCAACAAACACGAAAGCAAAATCTGCAGCGGAGACAATCGGGTAAAATGGGAGGAGCATAGACGCATCGCCTTCATGATAGCTTTCCTAGGTTCATTGATATTTCCTAGAAAAGATGGGAATATCAACATACAAGTGGCAGGGGTCGTCAGCACTTTGATGAAACAGAACAACAGTACTTTGGCTCCCATGATAATATCAGATATCTTTCGTGCACTCACCATCTGCAAAGCTGGAGGGACTTTCTTTGAAGCATGCAATGTATTGCTCCAAATGTGGATGACCGATCACTTATGCCGCCATCCGCAATTTATGAGGTATAGTTCACCGAAGAAAACTTGTATAGAAGAATTTCCTGCAAGGGTCGAGGGACATGAGTTGCCGGAGGGGATCGGCGGATGGATACGACTTTTGCGTTCGACTACAGCCAGCGAGATAGAATGGACGTTTGGTTGGCTACCCGTGGAAGAAGTCATATATGCATCAGCCGCAGAATCGTATTTATTGCTAATGGGCCTCAACAGCATCCAGCCCTACGCACCGGGTCGAGTATTGAGACAGTTGGGACGATGCCAAATAATCCCAAAAGAAGAAGACCTCAGCCCACACGTAGTTGAAATTGGACCAGGAGGACAATTCCCTGAAGCATTGGTCCGAAAGATTTGGAGTGAGTGTCAGACATTAAAAATAGACACTCGGGTGCGAGATCGAGCCCGGGGCGAAGTATCGTCGGAATATCCTGCATGGTATAGTAGAGATCTGGAGCATCAAAGGCCCGCAAAAAGGCCTCACCTCAGGGAGTTTGCTGGAGCGTCACGAGAACAATGGGACTGGTTGGCTAGAGAAGAAGCCTATAGAACAAAGATCAGCAGGATAGAACAACGGACCCAAGAGCTCCAATTTGAAATGGATGTGCAAACTGCCGCCAACGAAGGAGATAAGAAGAAGTTGGCACAAGAAAATGACTTTCTGAGAGCTCAAATCCAGCAAATGAAAAGGGATGCCGACAGACAGTTGAGGAGTCGGGCAGACGAAAAATTGATAAAGGGTTTGAAAAGCCAAGTTGCCGATGTCCAAAGAGAATTGGAAGAGTCTAAAGCCCAAACAATGAGGATCCGAGCTAGCTGGAGAAAAGAGGCACATCAACATGCACTTCACCTACAACGGGTAGAAGAGGATTACACTGATATCGTCACCAGTTTAAGGGAAGCAAATGTTGTCCTCAGGGAGCGGGTTTTTAAGCAAGCCCAAGATGCCAGAGCAGACCTTGACCGTTGCCACAACTTGATGGCTCGACTGCAGGAACAAATAGACAGGCTCCTATACCAAGTCACCAACAACGCTCGAAGATTGGGGGCGAAAAACCAGCAAATAGAGCGGCTACTCGGAGAAAGGGACATGATCAAGGATAGAATTGGAGAAATCGGGCACTATGTCACCATGAAGTGCCTAGCTTGTGAACAAATGCCCCGCGCCGACCTTTTTGCTTCAATTATGGGCTATGTTCATCGGATCATGGAAGAACTAAGGGGACTACACAAGGACCTCACACCCAGGCCCGCGGCAAGGCCGAATGATGCTTCGCGGGCCCCCAGGAATTTTAGAGCAGTAGACCTTTGACTAAAAATGTATTTTTGAAATATTGGGTCAAGCCAGTTGGCATGTCATTTTAAGTTTTCGAGTCAAGCATTTTCCTTTGTTTTGCTGATTGTTGTAAGACGTGTTTTGTAACTGCACGGTTTCATTTGATATAAAAGTTACTGAATTTTGCCACAATCCTGTTAACAGAACTACGCTCGGTCTGATTCACGCAAAAACGTGATACGTAGGCAATCCGCATAAGATTCGACCACCACTAAAAAGAAAGAAAAAGAATCCAAAGGTTAAATAACAATAAGGCTTGCAAAGATAGTCGAAAAAGAAAAGAAAAAAAAAAAAAAAAAAGAAGAAAAGAAAAAGAAAAAAGGCCGGAATGACGCATGTTAAGAGTACATGTAGAAATGGTTATTTGGTTAGGTGCATTGCATCCAACGTGCTATAACATATCCGTCAAACTCGGTGAACTAACAAGTTTGTTGCATTCCAGAGAAAGTTTAGCAGTTGGTTTGACAGAATATCCTGGCCAGCCATCACTACCGTACTAGATCCAAAGGACCAGTTACAGTAAGCATGTCGAGTTCTGGCAAGAGTCTTGAGGAAGAAAAATCCGAGCTACAAGTCATGAAAGAAGAGGTAGACCGGTTAAAACAACAGATAACAGAGATGCACCTGGCCTGGGCCAGGGAACAGTCTTCACCAAACCGCCCTACTCTCGCCTCAGCTCCGGAACATCCGCCCATCGATCCTTCAACAAGCGCCCCAAGCTATCCTTACTTTCAGGGGGAAAACCCATATGCCACCCACATTCCACCAGCCAAACCAAATCCTCCTCCGGTCACCCCTGTTTTTGTGGCCCCTCCACCTGCTCCTCTGCAAAGGCCGGCCAGCGAGCCATATGTTCAGATCCATGACAACTCTTACTATCCTCCAGAGCCTACTTTCAGGGCTCCCGAACCACAATCACATACACCTCACTGGGATAATCCGGCAGAACCGGAAAAACACTTCCAAAGTTCGGAACACGAGGAAGTTGTCAGAAAAGTTAAAAGCCTGGAGCAGTCCTTCAAGAACATGCACGGTTTAGGCAACCAGGTCAGCGTCGCCTATAAGGATCTGTGTCCATTTCCGGACGTCCAGTTGCCAGCAGGATTTAAAATGCCCAAATTCGACCTATACGAGGGGCATGGTGACCCAGTGGCCCACCTGCGGGGGTTTTGCAGTAAAATGAGAGGGGCCGGAGGACGGGACGAACTTCTGATAGCTTACTTCGGCCAGAGTCTGGGAGGATCGGCATTGGAGTGGTACACTAGACAGGATCCCAGTAGATGGTTTACGTGGGATGATCTGGCTCAAGCTTTTATCGGCCAGTTCCAATACAATCTTGAGATAATCCCCGACCGCCTATCATTGCTAAAAATAGAGAAGAAGTCTGCTGAAAGCTTCAGGGAATTTGGTTTCCGATGGAGGGAACAGGCGGCCAGGGTGGATCCACCGATGAGAGAGAGCGAGATGGTGGACTACTTCTTGCAGACATTAGAGCCAACCTATTTCGGACATCTGGTAACGTCCGTAGGCAAATCATTCACTGAGGTGATAAAAATGGGGGGTATGATCGAGGAAGGCTTGAAGGCCAACAAGATCATGAGTTACTCAACATTGAAAGCCACCACTCAGGCTATCCAAAGTGGTACTGGAGGAGTACTGGGGAAAAAAGGAGAGAGGAAGTTGCGGCCGTCGAGTCCGGGGCATGGTTCCGAAATAGAGGCCCCGCACCACAATATAGTCCACCCCAACCTCACCACCAAAATTACTCTCACAACCCATATAGCCACCCACAACATTACTATCCCGCACCGGACCCCCATTTCACTGTCCACCACGCACAGTCCTATTCCGCACCTCCCGCTCATGCACCGTGGCGTGCGCCAAACCCCCAGAATAATCATCCACCCCCAAGAGCTTACAGAAACCCCTCGGGCGCGAGTTTCCGTCCGAACCAGGCATTCAGGGGCGACAGGGCGCCGAGGCCAAAGACTTTCACTCCCTTAGGAGAGTCTTACACTAGTCTGTTCCACCGGTTAAAGCAAGTAGGGTTGCTGAATCCGGTTGAAGCTAAGCTGCCAAACCCTCTTCCGAAAAACCTGGACCATTCAGTAAATTGTGCCTACTGCTCGGGATGTCCGGGACATGATACCGAAAAGTGTTGGAGGTTGAAGACGGCCATCCAGGAGCTCATTGACACCCGCAGGATCGAGGTCCAGACTCCAACAGAGCCCAACATCAACCAAAACCCGCTCCCAGCTCATCATGAGACCAATATGATCGAGTTGGTACGGGCGGAGGAAGGAAAGGAGAAAGCCTCTCAGACTGTGATGATGATTAAGTCTAGCGGGGCAAGAACGAGAAAAGGGCCAAGCCTTGATGAGTCGCCCAGTTGCAAGAAGGACATACCAGGAGAGTCGGAAGCAGGAAAGGAAAGTGTGAACGAAGTACCGGTGAAGCCGGCCAAGATAGTTGTACCAGGGGCAGCAATCAAGCCCATCTTGACAGTAGCGGGCGTTCGAATGGATCCTTTCATCATCCAACCGGCAACACAGTTGCCAGTAACTGATAGCCGGGCTGTACCATGGAATTATGCTCGGATTACAACGACCTACAGAGGAAAGGAGGTGAAAGAGGAAGTTTGTGAAGCCCAAGGGTTGACCCGCTCGGGGAGATGTTTTGCCCCTGCGGAATTGAGGAAGACCACTCCGGCAGTATTGAAAAAGCCGGTCACCGATGAAGAAGCGGAAGAATTCTTGAAAAAGATGAAGCTGCACGACTACTCCGTCTTAGAGCAGTTGAAGAAGACTCCGGCGCAAATATCATTGCTATCCTTGCTGATACATTCGGAAGAACATCGGCAAGCATTGATGAAAGTCCTGAATGAGGCACATGTACCGGATAAAATCTCGGTGAGCCATTTGGAGAAGATCACCAATCGGATCTTCGAAGCAAATCGGATCACCTTCATCGATGATGAGTTGCCTGAGGAAGGCACTGAGCATAACAGGGCTTTATATCTTACGGTGAAGTGTGAAGAGGCGGTGGTTACCAAAGTCTTGGTCGATAATGGGTCCGGTGCTAACATTTGTCCTCTCTCTACACTGGGCAAATTAAAAGTAGACATCGGCAGGGTACGCGAGAACAGGGTATGTGTTCGAGGGTTCGACGGAGGAGGTAAAGCGTCGGTTGGTGACATAGTGCTAGTCTTGACAATCGGGCCGGTGGAGTTCACCATGGAATTCCAGGTGCTGGACATGGTGGTGTCATATAACCTCCTAATAGGGCGACCATGGATTCATGCCGCAAGAGCAGTTCCATCCAGCTTACACCAGCTCGTCAAGTTTGAATGGGACCAGCAGGAGATCGTCGTCCATGGAGAGAACGATCCACAATCAGGCACCATCATTCCCTTTGTTGAAACAGAAGAAGACGTTGGGCCATGGGTGTATCAGGTCTGCGATGTGGTGTCCGCCCACCGAGTTCGGAAGGGGAATGTATTCCCGGCGACAGAACAATTACCGCGGATGTCATGGTGGCGCATGAAATGTTGCGACATGGTTTCGTACCCGGTAAAGGGCTAGGTGCATCTCTGCAAGGAATTATACAACCGGTATCAGTGGTCGAAAACTTGGGAACCTTCGGCTTGGGATTCCAGCCAACCTCGGAGGACATCCGGCGAGCAAAGAGGAGCAAGCAGAAAACATGGGTGCTCCCAAAGCCTGTTCCACGCCTTTCCCAATCTTTTGTCAGGTCCGGAGCAAGAAGACATCCAGCGCCAAAGATTCCCGGTCCTACGGTCAGGCTAGACGAAGAGTTTTTCAGGAAGTTCGAAAACCTATTCACAGATGTATGTATGCTCGAAGATGGTGAGGGATCCAGTCATGCCGAGATACAATTTGTGGGGCCAAAGGCAAAACTGAATAACTGGAAGGCTACTCCTCTCCCTGTCCGGAAGGAGTCTTGGTAGTTTGTCTTGGATTGTTTTTCTTTCGAAATTTTGTATTGGGGGTTTGTCCCCGGAGTAAAATCCCGTTGTTTTGTTCATTTTTTATTTAAGTTTGTAGTTTGTTTTCCCTTTGTACAATTCCCATCAATGAAATTTGGTTCCTTCGTGTCTAATTTTGTTTATCTTTTCTTCTTTTACTTTTCTGAACAGCCTTCTTGCAACTGATCTTAATGATATGGCGTGCTTAAAGATTAATCAACCCAGTCTAGAAAGTCAATCGGGTTTGGAAATAATAACACATGAAATAAGAAGTGACGAGAGTGAGTCAGAGTACGGCGATGATGAAGCCGTGGAAGAAATCGGTGAAGAATTAAGTCACTTCGAGGAAAAACCCAAACCGAATTTAAATGATACTGAGGCCGTTAATCTAGGGAATGCTGATGACGTCAAAGAAACCCGGATAAGTGTCCATATTGAACCCAATCTGAGAGAAGAATTGATCAAAACACTCATGGAGTTTAAAGATATCTTCGCATGGTCGTACGACGACATGCCAGGACTCAGCACTGATCTAGTGGTTCATAGATTACCCACTGATCCGGCATATCCTCCCGTCAAGCAAAAGCTACGGAAATTCAAGACGGAGATGAGTGTGAAGATTAAGGAGGAGGTAACCAAACAGTTGCAGGCGAAAGTCATTCGTGTCACCCGATACCCCGAATGGTTGGCTAACGTAGTACCGGTGCCAAAGAAAGACGGAAAGATCAGGGTATGCGTAGACTATCGCAATCTCAACAAGGCAAGTCCTAAGGATAATTTCCCACTTCCCAATATCCATATCCTGATTGATAATTGCGCCGGACGCGAAATTGGATCCTTTGTGGACTGTTATGCGGGATATCATCAGATTTTGATGGATGAAGAGGACGCAGAAAAGACGGCTTTTATCACACCGTGGGGGACTTATTGCTACCGAGTGATGCCGTTTGGTTTGAAGAATGCAGGAGCAACATATATGAGGGCGATGACTACGGTATTCCATGACATGATACACAAGGAAATTGAGGTGTACGTGGATGATGTGATCATAAAATCTAGGCGTCAAGAAGACCATGTTGTTGACCTCAGGAAGTTCTTTCAAAGACTTCGAAGATACGACATCAAGCTCAATCCAGCCAAATGCGCATTCGGAGTTCCGTCAGGAAAGTTGCTAGGATTCATCGTCAGCCGACGGGGCATTGAGTTGGACCCATCCAAAATCAAGTCCATTCAGGAGTTACCCCGCCGAAGAATAAAACAGAGGTAATGAGTCTGTTGGGAAGGTTGAATTACATCAGTAGGTTTATTGCCCAGCTTACGGCAACCTGTGAACCCATATTCCGCCTATTGAAGAAAGACGCTGCGATAGAATGGACGGCGGAATGTCAGGAAGCGTTTGACCGGATCAAAGGGTATCTGTCAAATCCACCCGTACTAGTTCCGCCTGAGCCAGGTAGACCCCTGATTCTTTATCTGACGGTCTTGGAGAATTCGTTCGGCTGCGTACTGGGGCAGCATGATCTTACCGGCAGGAAGGAACGGGCCATTTACTACCTCGGTAAGAAGTTTACAGTCCACGAGGTCAAGTACACTCATCTGGAAAAGACATGTTGCGCCCTAACTTGGGTAGCCCAAAAGCTGAAACACTACTTGTCTTCTTACACCACGTACCTCATTTCGCGGTTGGATCCGTTGAAGTATATTTTCCAGAAACCCATGCCTACAGGGAGGTTAGCAAAGTGGCAAATATTACTTACGGAATTCGACATCATATACGTGACGAGGACGGCTATGAAAGCTCAAGCCCTGGCCGATCACTTAGCTGAAAATCCCGTTGATGACGAATACGAACCTTTGAGGACGTATTTTCCAGATGAGGAGGTGTTGCAAATTGAGGGGTTAGAACTAACCAAGGATCCAGGATGGAAGCTCTTCTTCGATGGAGCGGCAAACGCAAAAGGAGTCGGAGTAGGGGCTGTGCTCATATCTGAAACAGGACATCATTATCCTGTTACCGCTCAACTGCGTTTTCACTGTACCAATAACATGGCTGAGTACGAGGCATGTATCTTGGGGTTGCGATTAGCGGTGGACATGGATGTACAGGACGTCTTGGTCTTGGGGGACTCGGACCTTCTAGTACATCAGATTCAAGGAGAATGGGAAACCGGAGATTTAAAGCTTATCCCATATCGTCAGTGTTTGCATGATTTGACCAAACGCTTTCGATCGGTAGAATTCAGGCACATCCCAAGGATGCATAATGAGGTTGCCGACGCGTTGGCTACTTTAGCGTCAATGCTACATCACCCGGACAAGGTTCGTGTCGATCCGTTACATATCCATGTCCGGAATCAACATGCTTATTGTAATGTGATAGAGGAAGAGGTGGATGGTGAGCCGTGGTTTCATGATGTCAAGGAATACCTCGGGTTAGGAGTATACCCAGAGCAAGCAACCGGAGATCAAAAGCGAGCTATTCGGCGGTTGGCGAACGGATTTTTCCTTAGTGGAGGGGTGCTGTACAAAAGAACCCCGGATTTGGGATTGTTGAGATGTATAGATGCGAGTCAAGCCACAACAGTGATGACGGATATACACTCGGGAGTTTGCGGACCACACATGAGCGGATACGTATTGGCAAAGAAGATTCTTCGAGCAGGATACTATTGGCTCACTATGGAGCGGGATTGTATAAGTTTCGTGCGAAGATGCCATCAGTGTCAGATACACGGAGATTTGATTCATTCTCCGCCGACTGAATTGCATACAATGTCCGCACCATGGCCGTTTGTCGCATGGGGTATGGATGTTGTCGGACCTATTGAGCCTGCGGCTTCCAATGGTCACAGGTTCATTCTGGTAACGATTGATTATTTTACCAAGTGGGTAGAGGCCAAAACATTCAAATCAGTGACCAAGAAGGCGGTAGTGGACTTTGTACACTCCCACATCATCTGCAGGTTTGGAATTCCAAAGATGATCATTACAGATAACGGTGCAAATCTTAATAGTGGATTGATGAAAGAGGTATGTCAACAGTTCAAGATTACACACCGAAATTCCACACCGTATCGCCCAAAAGCAAACGGTGCGGTCGAGGCGGCAAACAAGAACATAAAGAAGATATTGAGGAAGATGATAGAAGGGTCTAGGCAGTGGCATGAAAAGTTACCATTTGCGCTGTTAGGTTATCGCACTACCGTCCGGACTTCGGTAGGTGCAACTCCTTACTTGTTGGTATACGGGACCGAAGCAGTAATACCCGCAGAAGTTGAGATTCCATCCCTCCGAATCGTCGCTGAAGCTGAGATTGATGACGACGAGTGGGTCAAAACCCGATTAGAGCAACTGAGCTTGATCGATGAAAAGAGATTGACGGCAGTATGTCACGGCCAATTGTATCAAAGGAGAATGGCGAGAGCATATAACAAGAAGGTGCGTCCCAGGAGATTTGAAGTGGGACAGCATGTGCTGAAGAGAGTTCTACCACACCAGGCCGAGGCGAAAGGCAAGTTCGCTCCAAATTGGCAGGGACCTTTTGTGGTGACTAGAGTATTATCCAACGGCGCTCTATGTCTGACTGATGTCGAGGGAAGATGCGCCGACATGGCTATCAATTCTGATGCAATTAAGAGATATTATGTGTAATTCTTTGATGTGTTTGTCAACGTTTGGTTTCGTTTGTGTGTATTTGGCATTTTTCGGAGAATGAAATGACAGAGGCAATTTTTCTACTACCCAAACACTTTAACCTTTGTTTCCCCATTTGAGCCTTAATTATTCTTTCATATACCCTCTTTCGGAATCATCAAGGAAGATGTGTAACGAAATAGAAAAAGAAACAAAGAAAAAAATACAAGAAAAAGTGAACTACGTTCGACCTGATTCCTCAAGAAGGATACGTAGGCGCCACACGGCTCGGTCATAATAAAATAAAAATCAAAAAAGCCCCCAAGCAACAAAAATGGGGCAGAAGTCATTGTTTCGTTGGAAAGATAGGGTGGATTCCGAAAGTTGTAATAAGCTAACCGTTGAGGCTAAACCCCTTTCTTCAGCCTCACGCGCAGAAACCGTATCAAGAACCAGAAAGACCTCTCGATCAGTATTTGAAAAGTGCCAAGTCATGCGAATGAAGGCTAGGGGTGACATCCGGACCCTCGATTGAATCCAGGATGCAAGCCAAAAGGGGATAACACTCTAGAGGAATCTCAGGGGTGATACCCCGCCGCAGGGAAAGAAAGCATAAATGAGAGAGTCTTAACGGTGAGAACCCTCGCGGGCACCTTAAGGCGAAGGAAGTCGAGAGAAGTAAAACGAGAGAGTCTTACGGTGAAAACCTTTACGGGCACCCTAAGGCGACGGGAGATAGAGAGAAATGAGAGAATCTCATTAGTGAAAACTCTTTGAAGGGCACTGTGAGGTGGCAGGACGAGATAGTTGCAAGATGTCTGCATGAGACAAGGTTTGGACATCCGTTTACCTCTAGCAGGACGCGGCATCAGAAAGTGATTGATATGAATAGATTGGGTAGTTTAATCTCAAAGGCGCGGCATAACATTGGATCAGGCACACATTCAGATAAGTTTTCCTATTTTTGAGTTCAGAAAAGTTTTTCTCTTCTTTTGTCATTTGCGGTCAGTATTCTTTTCTTTTCTCTCATTTTCGAAAATTGATTTTTTTACTACCAAGTCTCCCAAAGCAGTATATTGAAAGTGAATAGGCACGGAACAAGGCAATGAGACAGAAGTCGTTACGATAGTGAGATTGGGATGACAGGCTGAGTGGAAGGTTCGCAAGAATTATGGAGTATGATGGACACATGTGGCATGTCCGAAAGATGATTTCACGCAACAGATCACCGGCTAAAAAGAGTCGGACCAAACCAAAGAGTGGAATAAAAGGAAAGATGAGAGGTCGTCCGTGGAAAAAGCATCTTCCCAAGCAAGCGTCAACGTCGTCCTCAGAGTTCGAGAGAGGCCAAGCAGCTGAAAGAGAATGGCCTCAACAAGAGTGGCACGACCACTCGCGGCGTTTTGAAACTAACAATTTTTCTTTGATGTAAAGCAGGAAAAAAGGGTCCGATGGCAGAAAAGCATACCGTCCAGAAGATTATCACACTGGGGCAGAAAATTTTCTCTTGTTGCGAAAATTTTCTGGAAAGCAAGACTCAGAGGATAAGTGTAGAAAGCAACACAAGACGGGGTGATCTTTGAGCCGGGTATCATCCCCGGCAGTTATTGGAAAAAGAAAAAAAATGGCTTCGAGATTCCCCCAGCAGTATTACATCCTATAATTTGATCAAGGAAACAAAAGCGTGAGTCCCAGAGGAGGTATGGGAAGAAGGAAGAGAATGAGGGGTGAAGGAAACAAAGAATACTTCCTCAGCGGCATCACCCCCAGCAGGCGAGTAAACAGTTCCAAAAATATCCCCAGCAGCCAGAAGAAAAGTAACACGACCGGGGGAAAGAAATTCCAAGACAGGATAATCCAGAAGAGAAGGTGATCCGAGAGGTAAGGCAGGAACAAGGATAGGGCACCAGAGGCAAAGGAAGGTAATCAAGATAGGATGAAAATCAGTGAAGTAGTAGTTGAAGTCAGGAAGCCCGCCTGGAGAATGGAGTGGCGATTTAATGTTGAAGTTGTAGTTGAAGTCAGGAAGCCCGCCTGGAGAATGGAGTGGCGATTTAATTTTGAAATAGTTGAAGTCAGGGAGCCCACCTGAAGAATGGAGTGGCGATTTAATGTTGAAGTAGTAGTTGAAGTCAGGAAGCCCGCCTGGAGAATGGAGTGGCGATTTAATTCTGAAGTAGTAGTTGAAGTCAGGGAGCCCGCCTGGAGAATGGAGTGGCGATCTGTTTTAATTTGGTAGAGGAAAGCGGGGAGCCCGCCTGGAGAATGGAGTGGCGATTTAATTTTGAAGTAGTAGTTGAAGTCGGGGAGCCCGCCTGGAGAATGGAGTGGCGATTTAATTTTGAAGTAGTAGTTGAAGTCAGGAAGCCTGCCTGGAGAATGGAGTGGCGATTTAATTTTGAAGTAGTAGTTGAAGTCAGGAAGCCCGCCCGGAGAATGGAGTGGCGATTTAATTTTGAAGTAGTAGTTGAAGTCAGGAAGCCCGCCTGGAGAATGGAGTGGCGATTTAATTTTGAAGTAGTAGTTGAAGTCAGGAAGCCCGCCTGGAGAATGGAGTGGCGATTTAATTTTAAAATTGTAGTTGAAGTCAGGGAGCCCGCCTGGAGAATGGAGTGGCGATTTAATTTTGAAGTCGTAATTGAAGTCGGGAAGCCCGCCTGGAGAATGGAGTGGCGATTTAATTTTGAAGTTGTAGTTGAAGTCAGGAAGCCCGCCTGGAGAATGGAGTGGCGATTTAATTTAGTAGTAGTTGAAGTCAGGGAGCCCGCCTGGAGAATGGAGTGGCGATTTAATTTTGAAGTTGTAGTTGAAGTCAGGGAGCCCGCCTGGAGAATGGAATGGCGATTTAATTTTGAAGTAGCAGTTGAAGTCAGGGAGCCCGCCTGGGTAATGGAGTGGCAATTTACTTTCGAAGTTGTTTGAGGGAAGCAGTAGAGTATAACAGAAATCCCCAGCAGGAATTCAAATTCAAAATCAGAAGGAAGGCAACAAGGATCAGAAAGATAGATTCAGACTTCGAAGCAGAATAGTTCGAAGATCACAAGGAAGGAACATCAAGTCCGACAGAATAGCAAGGAACATGGAAAGTCAAGATGAAGAGATAGATAAGATTTCGCGATGCTGTAACTTAGTCTAGCTTCTTATTTTGTTGTTTAGTACGGTGTAACAAGGAGGTCAGTTAAGCAGTGGCAACAGCAGTAACAGCAGTGACAGCAGTAACAGCGAGATCACAGCAGGCATGGTAGTCCCAGCTACCAGAACTTCCCGAACTACATTAACCTGATTCCCTTTTAGCCAGGGATATGTAGGAGACCTTTGAAGCAAGGTTCGGTCAAAACTTTTCCAAAATGCTTCATACGGAGTGTTCGAATGGGCAAAAATCGCTTATATCCGCTCATTTATCTTTGCACGAAAACTCTGCGTGTTTACACGCAAAGCTGAAGTGTGAGCACGTGATTTTTGCCTTACTTGAGAAGTACTCCTAGAAAATTCAAAAATAAAAAAATAGTTTCGTATTGGGGATGATTATTGATATACATTTGATAGGCATACATAGAGACAGACTTGAGAGCATCTAGGAGAGCAAAAAAAAACAGTACCTGGAGATTCATATATACATACACACTGAGAGTAACAAAAGAGGCACAGATAGAGACAGAAATAGAGGAAAGTGTACTGGGAGATTGAAAAAAAGGGAGAGCATTTCTGAAAGAAGGAAAACAGAATAGGAGGGTACTTAAGAGCCTGTTGAGCTTAAGAGAAAGGGGTAAGAGATATACACAGAGTTTTCATACACATTTAAAAGGGAATACTGAGAATCAGAGGGGAGTAAGGAGAAGAACACAAACAGAGAGGACAGAATAGGGATTCATTTGAGGAATAGAGAGTTAAAACATTGAGTTAAGATTTAGCCCTTGGGAGTCAAAAACAGATTCAATAGCATTCTAGTATAAGTTTAACATACTGTCCCATTGAATTCCTGTTCAGTTTCAAGTTCAATTGGGTACCTGAGGGTCGGTTATCACTGCTGGGTTTTACAAGTTAAAAATCATTGCATATATTGCTAGAAATTCATATTGGTTTGGTGTTGGCGTAACTGTTTGGTTCTGCTGCAATTGTTCCTGGGTTGTCAACTGTTTGAACCACATTCGATCCTTGCTGTTGTATTGCTGTTGGTATTACTGTTGCTGATCCTCTCCTGCCATTACCATTTCAGGTACACATTTGTAACTTCGGGCTTGTGGAAATAAATTGAAGTGATTGTTCCCTTTGCTTATTGATCTCTATTGACTTTACTGTTTTTCGTTTATGAATTGCTATTGATTTAAGAGATCTGTTGTGAAATTTAGACTGCTTGACATATGTAATCGAGAGTTGGACAGCTAAGTTAGTTGATTTACTCTAAATTACTGCCAGTGACCATGGTTTAGATAGTTGATATATAACTCGTGATAGATAATAAATAGTTGCTTAATTTGAAGTAGTGTTATTATGTTAGCTATGTTGAAGACATTGATCATTGTATGGTTTAGATTTCTGTTCCTTTAGGGATTACATTACATACGGATAAGATTAGCTACAGAGATTTGAAATTGTTTTTTTTGAAACTCTAACAACATGGCCACGTAATATCGATGTAGTAGGTATAACAATCACCACCGAACTATTGGATTGCTTAAATAGACTTGTATCTCGATAATGAATTACTCCCTAAAATACGAACTTGGATATCAAATAAGTTAAAACGGCAATACGGCAGAGTATCTTCACTTAAAACATTGAACGTGTGAATTTTAAATCATTCGGTCCTACAGGCCTAAAGACGTCACTAATAAGTTTAAACATCATAAAAGTCTCCTAGTGACATAAAAATAAAGCAAATAACAAACAATTAGAGCCTTTTAGAGACAAATCTTTAATAGAAAATCGTGGTATGGCCCTTTAATGAATAATGAGATAAGCCTCGTTAGAAAACAAAAATGCACGGGGCCCTCAATTATTGTAATAAGAAACCTAGACTCGGAATGACCGTTCAGTGAATTTCACGGTCTTTCCTAAAGTTGACAACACGATAGACTTTTTAGGCACGTGTTTAATAATAATACACTCCTAAACTCGGGTGCACATTTATATGACCCAAATCCAAGTCCCAACGGAGTCGAAATGTGTTGACAACCACGGGTGCACTGGTGCGACGTGGTTCGAGATACATTTTCACAACGTTGCAATTCTTTGTAAAAATAATAATGATAATAATTGTTATAATAATAATATCATAAGAGGTTAAAAATTAAAATTTGCACATTAAGTTAAGGCATATTATAAAATCAGATAAAGAAGCCAAGTACGATAATTGAGCGACCGTGCTAGAACCACGGAACTCGGGAATGCCTAACACCTTCTCCCGGGTTAACAGAATTCCTTATTCGGATTTCTGATTCGCAGACTGTTAAACAGAGTCATTCTTTTCCTCGATTCGGGATTCAACCGGTGACTTGGGACACCATAAATCTCCCAAGTGGCGACTCTGAATTAATTAAATTAATCCCATGTCGATTGTCCTTTAATCGGAAAAACTCCCTCGCGCTCCAGCGGGTGCGTAAAAAGGAGGTGTGACATGAAGCATTCACCAAAGGCCTGAATTTGAGATGCTTCCCAAGAGTTGAAAGAAAGTTTGTTCGATTTTCAGGCAATAACATAGGCAGATATTCAAAACTGGTATGAATTAAAGATAAGAAATAAGGATGATCAGCTCAGTTTACCGCCATCAACTAAGGTCCGAGACCTGGAGAAGAATAAAGAGAAGTCAAGATATAACTTCGACTCAGATCGACAGTCTTCAATGGGTAGGTTTTTACCCTATGAACGGATCGATGGACATGGCACAAGTTTCCAGCCGATAGATTCACCACTGATATGAGAGCTGATCGTGATCGGATTAATAATACATTGTAAGACAAGGAGATATCGGGTTCTCAAGATCCCTTTTATCTCAATCTTTCCGAGTAAAACTTTAATGCCAGCATAGTGGAGTGGTGTTGGCTAGGAGGAATATCAAAGAGGTATGGTTCCCGAAAACAATGAGATCCAATCTCAATCAAAAGGATATGAATTTATGGTTTGAATATCATAGGACCAACGGTCACCGGACAAGAGACTATTAGCATTTGCAGGAGGAGGTGGAAACATTACTAAAGAACGATCATCTTAGAGAATTTTTAAATGACCAGCTAAACACAACTGTTGTCCCAATTGTGATAATGTGGAACCTTCAAAAGCAGGAGAAGATTCCCTGCGACTCACTATCAATATGATTTTTGGGGAAACGATATTAATGAGGTTACATTCTCG
This sequence comes from Nicotiana noctiflora, assembly GCA_032618575.1. NCBI lineage: Eukaryota > Viridiplantae > Streptophyta > Magnoliopsida > Solanales > Solanaceae > Nicotiana > Nicotiana noctiflora. The sequence goes on from JASVEL010000914.1 coordinate 180,662, forward strand.
GCAGCAAAAAAAATGAAGGTGTCGGTGACCCACAACGAGAGACTCTGGGAAGTCGCTAAAGACGACTTTACTTACATGGAGGAAGACATATATGGATTGTTGTTACAACACAACGATACGTTGGTAATTTACTTGAATGTCTTATATTTTAAAATTAAATGTGTTTTGGTAGACCCAGGAAGTTTGTCCAACATTATATAATGGAGGGTGTGGGAACAAGCCAAGCTGACAAGAAGAAATATCTCAGCCAAAAAACTCCTCGTTGGGTTCAACCTAGCAAGTGTGACAACCCGAGGATAGATCCTACTGCCCACGAATGTCAAAGGAGTAATGAAGATGATCATTTTCGAGGTGGTGGACGGTGATATGGGTTACAATATCATCCTGGGGAGACCATAGTTGCATCAGATAAAGGCTATACCATCAACATATCATCATTTACTTAAATTCCTAACTCCCGAGCGAGTTAAACAAATAAGAGGTGACCAACTGACAACAAGGGAGATAAATGCAACATCAATTTCCAATAGCAAAGGAAAGGAGCATGCGTTATAGTAATTACAGGAACCAGCACCTGCACATCAGCCGAGTGCAGTCAACTTGGGGAGAGGGGATTCGTCATAATCCTATCAGGTACCACGATATTTTTGGTTCCGGAAGAAATGGACGCAATAAAACCCACGCCAGAAGAACTCGAACAAGTCGCATTGTTCAAAAAATTCTTGGCGAGGAAGTTTCACTTGGGGACAATACTGCATCCCAAACTCAAGTCTGGATTTATTAAAATTTTTAAATCTAATGTCGATTGTTTTGCATGGTCGCATTCGGATATGACAGGTATCCCGCCAAAAGTGGTTGTACACAAGCTAAGCTTGGACCCCAGCATCCCTCTTGTAAGACAAAAAAACGTGTTATTGTCGAGGTTAGAAACAAATTTGTCAAAAAGAGGTAACTCATTTGCTTGATATCGACTCAATCCCGATTAGATAGCTAACATAGTAGTAGTTCTAAAGAGGAAGAATAAATTTGCATGTGTGTAGACTATAAAGACTTAAATAAGGTATGCCCAAACGACTCGTTCCCATGACCAAACATTGATCAATTGATTGATGCAACGACCGGGCACGTGTTAATAAGTTTCCTTGATGCTTCCACAGGGTACAACCAAATCAAAATGAACCAGCAGGATGAGGAAAAAACTTCGTTTATCACAAACTTCGACATATATTGTTACAATGTGATACCATCGGGTTAAAGAACGCCGAAGCCACTTCTCAATGGCTTGTAAACAAAATGTTCAAAAAAAAAAAAATAGATAGGGAAAACCATGGAAATTTACATAGATGATATGCTTGTTAAGTCTTTGAATGCATGTGATCATCTTAAACACTTGCAAGATACTTTTGACATCTTTAAGAAGTATAACATGAAGCTTAACCCCGAGAAGCGTGCATTTGGGTTCAGTTCGAGTAAGTTCCTAGGATTCTTGGCATCACAAAGGGGATCGAGGTTATCCCCAATATAATCAAATCCATCGAAGACATCCCAGACCAGCTATCAAGCATAAAAAAAAGGTTCAAAGGCTAATGGACAGATTGGCCGCTTTAAGTAGATTCATTTCTCGTTCTTCGGAAGAATGCCATCATTTCTTTATAGTTCTCAAAAAGAATAATAACTATGAGTGGACACCAGAATTCCAGCATGCTTTGAAGGATCTGAAAAGATATTTGTCAAGTCCTCTATTACTGTCAAAATCAGAAGAAGGCGAACAACTATTGATCTACTTAACAGTCAAGATGCAGTAAGCGTTGTTTTAGTCCGCGAGGATGAAGGTAGGGGTGTACATTCGATTTATCGATTTGATTTTGACTCTTATCGATAATTACTTATCAATTATTGATTTGTACATATGCTTATTGTTATCATTTCAATAAGGTTTTAATTTTTTTCGATTTCGATTTATCAATTTGTGGGGCTTATTGATTGGGTTATCAATTACACCAATCAAAAAAATCCCATTGAGGGTTAATTATGGAGAACCAAACCCATTAGAGTTGATTCAAAAAGATCATCATTGTCGCCGCAACATTCTTCTTCGTCGTCAGCGTCAACGCCGAATAGGAGGAAGAAGGTATCTCAAGAGACGGAACTAGCGGTGTTGTAGGTCCCAACTGGGTTCTGTGTAGTGATTGAGAAAAATAGAATGTCGAAGGAATTTATTTGTTATTTGGCTGAAGTAATGAATTTGTTATTTCCTAAATTTTTTGACTGTGATTGAAATTGAATCAACCATATATCTATGGGCATTACCAATGCTATTAATGGAAGATAATTAATCCAAAAGACAATATTGAGAAAAGAAAAATGGTCAAACTTATGTATTCCGACTTTTTTTTTTCATATATTTAATTTTTTTTATTTAAATAGTAGTAGTACAACCCATATAAACACAATGGCCCCTAGAAATGCCATTAAGGCCCTTAATGGGTGGAGGAAATAATAGGGTTAGGATCTTAGGGTAGATGAAAGGGTATTATAGAATAAAGGTATATTTGTCTTTTTAGTATATCTTATCGATTTATCGATAAAACGATAAAGGAATACTGCATCCCAAACTCAAGTCTGGATTTATTAATTTTTTTTAATCTAATGTCGATTGTTTTGCATGGTCGCATTCGGATATGACAGGTATCCCGCCAAAAGTGGTCGTACACAAGCTAAGCTTGGACCCCAGCATCCCTCTTGTAAGACAGAAAAACGTGTTATTGTCGAGGTTAGAAACAAATTTGTCAAAAAGAGGTAACTCATTTGCTTGATATCGACTCAATCCTGACTAGATAGCTAACATAGTAGTAGTTCTAAAGAAGAAGAATAAATTTGCATGTGCGTAGACTATAAAGACTTAAATAAGGTATGCCCAAACGACTCGTTCCCATGACCAAACATTGATCAATTGATTGATGCAACGACCGGGCACGAGTTAATAAGTTTCCTTGATGCTTCCACAGGGTACAACCAAATCAAAATGAACCAGCATGATCAGGAAAAAACTTCGTTTATCACAAACTTTGGCATATATTGTTACAATGTGATACCATTCGGGTTAAAGAACGCCGAAGCCACTTCTCAATGGCTTGTAAACAAAATGTTCAAAAAAATAATAATAGATAGGGAAAACCATGGAAATTTACATAGATGATATGCTTGTTAAGTCTTTGAATGCATGCGATTATCTTAAACACTTACAAGATATTTTTGACATACTAAAGAAGTATAACATGAAACTTAACCCCGAGAAGCATGCATTCGGGGTTAGTTCGAGTAAGTTCCTACGATTCTTGGCATCATAAAGGGGATCGAGGTTAACCCCAATATAATCAAATCCATCGAAGACATCCCAGACCAGCTATCAAGCATAAAAAAAAGGTTCAAAGGCTAATGGGCAGATTGGCTGCTTTGAGTAGATTCATTTCTCGATCTTCGGAAGAATGCCATCATTTCTTTATAGTTCTCAAAAAGAAGAATAACTATGAGTAGACACCAGAATTCCAGCATGCTTTGAAGGATCTGAAAAGATATTTGCCAAGTCCTCTATTACTGTCAAAACCAGAAGAAGGCGAACAACTATTGATCTACTTAACAGTCAGGATGCAGTAAGCGTTGTTTTAGTCCGCGAGGATGAAGGTAGGGGTGTACATTCGATTTATCGATTTGATTTTACTCTTATCGATAATTACTTATCAATTATTGATTTGTACATATGCTTATCGTTATTATTTCAATAAGGTTTTTATTTTTTTCGATTTCGATTTAACAATTTGTGGGGCTTATTGATTCGGTTATCGATTACACCAATAAAATAAATTCCCGTTGAGGGTTAATTATGGAGAACCGAACCCATTAAAGTTAATTCAAAAAGATCATCATTGTCGCCGCAACCTTCTTCTTCGTCGTCAGTGTCGACGCCGAATAGGAGGAAGAAGGTATCTCAAGAGACGAAACTAGCAGTGTTGTAGGTCCCAACTGGGTTCTGTGTAGTGATTAAGAAAAATAGAATGTCGAAGGAATTTATTTGTTATTTGGCTGAAGTAATGAATTTGTTATTTCCTTAATTTTTTGACTGTGATTGAAATTGAATCAACCATATATCTATGGGAATTAACGATGCTATTAATGGAAGATAACTAATCCAAAAGATAATATTGAGAAAAGAAAAATGGTCAAACTTATGTATTCCCACTTTTTTTTCACATATTGAATTTTTTTATTCAAATAGTAGTAGTACAACCCATATAAACACTATGGCCCCTAGAAATGCCATTAAGGCCCTTAATGGGTAGAGGAAATAATAGGGTTAGGATCTTAGGGTAGAGGAAAGGGTATTATAGAATAAAGGTATATTTGTCTTTTTAGTATATCTTTTCGATTTATCGATAAAATGATAAAGGAATATTTCGAAATTGAAATCGAAATCGATAACTCGATAATGAATATTTTGAAATTGAAATCGAAAACTGATATCAATAAACCGGTAACAAATAACTGATTCAATTTATTGATAAACTTATTCGAATGCACACCCCTAGACGAAGGTACGCGATCTCATATTTATTAAGTTAGTAAAATTTTAATGGGAGCAAAAACCCGCTACTCACATCTGAAAAAATTGGCCTTAGATCTCATAGTCATCCCTCGAAAACATAAGCCTTATTTTTAATGCCATTTGATAGCCGTGGTGTAAGGGCCCGTAAAATTTTTGTGCTTGAAATCTAGTAGTTGTGGTGTCATGGTCCGAATAAGGTGCGGTCCTTGGTAGTGGTTTAAGTTTCAAAAATTTAAAGAATGAATTTTTTCAAAAGATGTCGATTCTGCGGTCAGAAATGTGATCGCAAATATGCTATGCGGACTGCATTCCTACCGCAGAGTTTAACAGAATGTTTTCCAAAAATTGTGTTAAAAATGCGGTCTAATGTGTGACCGCACAATGGAAATGCGGACCACAGATCCATCGCATAAATTCTTGAGAGTTTTTGAGTGTCAAATATGCGGTGCATTCTGCAATCGCAGAACACGAATGCGCACCGCATTCTGGTCGCATATCGTAACAGAACATGTGCATTTTAGGGGCAATTCAGCGGTCCATTATGCAGACCGTATGTTGATTCTGCGATCGCAGATGCGACCGCAGAATTGACTCGGCCCAGATTTTTATAAAATTTTGACCCGACTCCTTCTTTAACAAAACGCCTCCAATCTTCATTTTTCTCATACTTTCTTAACAAAACTAGAGAGTGGAAAGAGGAATTCTAGAGAGAGAAATCTACCCATCTTCAAAGAGTATTTCTAATCGTTTTGTACAGAGGTTCCTAGGGAAAGTGTCACCTTCCCCAATCTTTACAAGGTAAAAACCCTAACCATCTTCTTGGATTTTCAGTTTTAAAATGGGTAAAGAAAGATTTGCATACAATAGCTTTTGAAAAATAGAGTGTGACACTCATCATGTTATTTGAACTTGAATTTTAGTAAAAAGAAGTGGGTAGGAGTAAGAGTTTGCAAAAACAGAAGTTGGCAACTTAGGATAACTTGGCTGAGCTTAAGTAAGAGATTGAAAGAAGTAAAATTCGACTCCAGGTATGTATGACTTAACTTTGATTCTTATGAAATTACCCTTATATGTACAATTCGTTAGTATGTGATAATTTTGAGGAATTGTTGTGTAATTCTTTGATTTAGTTGTTGGGTATTCAATTGATGTTGAGCTATGTGTGATGTGATATGGAATATGAACCGAAAGATAAAAAGGAAGTTGAAATTAGTAAAGAATTGAGAACAACTGTAGTGATGGCATACATGGTTCCTTATGGGAAAGAAATGACATACTTGAACTGTGATAAATTGTTGAACATAATGGTATGGGTACTCCTGAATATGGAAACATTAAAACTTGGTTGTGATACTGGTTTGAAAAGTATTTGGAAGCATGAACCAAATTATAAATTGCTTATTTGCACTTGTTGTGGTCTTGTGTAGTGCCTTTTTTGCTGTTTGTGATTGTTGCGATTGAAACTGTAGGTGTGGGTTGGGGTGATAAGGGTGACCGAGGTAATAAGGGTGGAAAGTGATCGAAATTGCCATTGAATCATTGATGTGAAATTGTGAAAGGAGACAGCATGAGAGTTTGCAACCTATGGGTCACTAATTGCCCCTTTGTTTGACTTGATTGTGTTTCCATGATTGTTTGGTTGTTGCCTTCCTTGATGATCTTTAATTATTCTTGAGCTGAGAACTACTTGAAACGAAGTAAGTGTGGAAACATGGTTGTCTGGCTTTATTAATTCTTGGTGTAATTCATTGGTTGTCTTATCATCGTGATTTACTTGTTTAATGACCTGAGTTTACTTGGAACAAAGCTTGTCCATACATACCAGTACAATTCCAGTGTACTGACGTCCCTTTTGCCGGGGACGCTATATTCGTGTCATGATTGTAGGTGGATGAGTAGCAGGTACTTTAGCTCATCGGCAGTAGCATCCTTCATCTTCCACTGCCCGTTTTGGTGAGCCCCTTTCCTTCTCGGGGCCCTGCGTGGCTCATTCCATTTCTGTTTAGACTTTATTTTGATTTTGTGTAAGGTATAGCCGGAGCCTTGTTACCGACAAGTATTGTATCATCCCTTGTATCCTAGAGACTCTGTAGACATGTAAACTGTGGGATTTTAGCCTTATGTATATATTATGTCGGGCATTGTAAAGTGTAAACTTGTTAGTAAATTAATCGTGTGGTTATGTTTGAACAATGTGAATTCAGTTATAATTGGTAAATGTTAATAATTTATACTTTTAATATAATTCTTTACCTTTACATTCTAGATTGAGTTTTCTTTTGTTTAGTGGAAGAATTCATTTCGTGTAAAGAATAACATATTTTTAATTGAGTCCTTAAATTATTCATTACTACTTGATTCAATTATCATCAATATATTTTGGTAAATAATAGATTTATCAAAGGACAATTGACTTGATAGTGTTATATTGAAAATGTGATCGCTGAAATATGTGTTTGGTAGTGTATGTCTTATATTTAAAAAAAAACCGACAAATAACCAAAAAATCCGAAAAACCGATATAAACCGGATCGAGAAAAAATGACTTAATTGGTTTAGTTTGCTTCTAATATTTGAAAAATCGACTTACTTATTTTAATTTCTTTTTAGATAAAAACCGATCCAAACTAAACTATGAACACCCATATATACAAGTTTGATAATTCGTATGGGATATGAAAGATGGTAACTTCTTTTATGGGATACTTTCCATCTCAATTCTACTACAAAAGATCACTACATAAGAATGTAGAAAATGCAATTTAAATTGCTTTAGAGACCGCATGTGTGCTTTAGAGCTCAGAGTAAGCTGAATGTATAATTTTTCTTCGTTGCTCTCAATTACTTCATCATTAGCTAACAAATTCTTAACCAATATTCATTTTATTTTTGCTTAATTATTAGCTTTATTGTTTTGGCAAATGTATGGTATAATGGAAATCTTGCTCTATCCTACACATAGTAAAAATGCTACTCTTTGCAAGTTAGTTGGAAGCTAACAAAGCTTCATCTAACATTTCATAAGGAATAGACTTATTATGAATTTATTATAAAAACTTTTCAGTTTTTTTATTTCTTGTTACTTTGTCTTAATTCTCTTTTCTTCTTACGCTTATTACTCTTAAGTTCCCTTCAAATGAGTGACATAAATACGTCTCAAGCTCTCCAAACACTCTAATTTCTTTTCTCTAAATTCTCATCTTTTAAAATATCCATTCATAATAAATCTTTTCGGTTCTGGCATAAAGTAGATACATTGTTCTACTTCGATTGTTCATTTCAACTTTTGATTATCGATTTATATGTGTTTCTTTCTCATAGTAAGGTGTGAATAATATCTTATTCATTGTAAGTACCTCTATTTATAAATTTATTTATGTTCTTTATAACTTTATAAATTCAATAGTATTTTTAAAATCGCACAAAGCGCGCATACCCCGAGGTGATCATCACCACCTGCACCTCACATCTCGGCACAGTGGAACGTGTAACCCGCATGTTGTTCCATTCAACTACATTTGTAAGTTACTTAATATGAAGCGAGACGTGAATCCTAAGACATGGGACATAAACCCCATAAAATCTTTAAATTTATAAATTTTGTTAAAAATTAATGAAATGACTTAACAACACAAATATTCAGAATACATTAAAACTTAAGAAGATTAAAGACACTCGGAGAAAATAAAATATCTAACAAGTTTTTGTAAGTGTAAATAATACAATGCTACAAAGTTACTATGACACAAATCAATTATAACGCCTTGACTTTTAAACAATTATGAAATCATTATTTCTTTATCAAACTAGACGTTTTATCTTCCCAAAAATAAGGAATCAATAAATTTTATCAGTGCTATAATTTGAAATACCTCTTCTTCATCAAAATAAAAAATTACTTTCATATAACAAAATAATAAAAATTACTTTCAACTATCTATTTTCAAAAAACTATTCAAATTAAATTCACTAGTTATGATTAGTCTCGCCCTTTATATTTCTATAGATGAACAAAACTTTGTCATTCATCTGTTCAATAACTCTAAACGTCAATAGTGTGATAATGCAGAATAAAGTGTATAAATAATACATTAAAATTATAATAATGCTTAGTATAGTGTATTAAAATTATAATACATTGCATAATTTTTAAGAAAAATAATTATTTACAAAATGGCCTCTATATTCACGAGTTTTAAGGGACTTAGGACACTTGTGCCTTCAAGTATACAAATGCTTAATAGCCGCAACTCCTAGTTAGACACAAGTCTGAACAAATGAGAGGGTGTTTGGATTTGGCTTTTAAGCTAGTCAAATCAGTTTTAAGCTCTTTTTATCTTTTTGCAGTATTTGGCAAAATTAAAAATTACTTAAAACAAGCCAAAAACAATAACTTGAAAATCGTAACTTACTGCTTTTTGACTTAAAAGCTATTACTAATGCTAGCATTATATTTTCTAATGCCTCCTACCAGACAATCCCTAAGCATATTACTCATAAAACTAAACCAATACCTCCTATCAAACAACATCTAAGCATAATAGTGATAAAACTAAACACGCGCAAGTCCCATGGAATTTTGCAAGTACCCTGCTGAGAAGCAAGGCCTAAAAAAAGCTTTTTATAATTTTAGTTCATATTACGCATTTTCAACTTCTTTAATTTCGTTTATGTCGTTCTCTCCTCCAAATTGATATTTTAGTTACCATTCAAAATTTACCAAATTCACTTCCAAGTTGAAATTTTGGTTCGTAATATTTCGAAATTCTAGGTTTGTTGGGCGATAAATTTTATCAATTGGAAGGCAAAATTGAATTTTGCATTACCTTGAAAAAATTTCACTCTCAGTGCATCATCAAACATGACTAGATGGAAAATTACTATTGCAAAATACACTTTAAATCAACCCATCGCTTCGGTTCTACTCCCGACAGAACAAAATAAGTAATTTTTGACTTTTTTGTGATCCAAAATAAGTGATTTTTTTCAAATTTCAAGAATAACTTAACGATGTTTTTCCTACATTATCCTTGAAGTAAATAATATTGGAACATATATTAGGAGTATTTATGTAAAATAAAAATGTTAAAATAATTAATTATATTGATAATTAATGCTAAAACATACAAAAAAATTACTTATTTTGAACCGGAGTAAATACCAGTTATATGCCAGCCTTTAAGTATAGCATCCACATTCTATTTACCTTTGATAAGACTAAGGGCAAACGACGAGCAGAATAATCAGTATGCATTTATGCAAGGGAGAAGCCACCCTTAATAAAAGGTGATCAACTGACCACCCTTCATCGAAATATTACAAAAATTTATACTGTGTATATAAATAAAATATTAATTTTAAATGTATAAAATATATATTGAATACCCTTTGCCGAGAATTTATGTTAATTCTTTTAAGTTTGAAGATGCTTGAAAATATTTCTGGCTCTGTCAGTATGGCAAGCATTATTAAAAGTGTACATAATTTTGGTTCAACTGATAGGGCTCATATCAAGTGTATTTAAGGAAAACCCATCACTGTGAAAAAAATCTCATATTGAAAGGAGCAACATGATAGAATAAAGATACAAGGGTTAATTGACAAGCTGCCAACAGCTTCCAGTGAATTAAAGAAAGGGGCAACTAAATCGTAAACCCCTTAATTATGCATCTTGATCTCTACCAAAGATCCATTCAAAAATGAGAATTTCACTCTATCCTCTCTCTTTTTAATCATAGCCCTGTAAAACCAGCATAGACAAAGTATTTATGATAGCTTACCAACAATCAACTATCATGTTAGCAATAAAACAAAGCATAGGAAAAAGAATTCTTAATCTATAGTAAAAGTAGGAAAACAAGGCCTCAGACATCCAAGGAAGGATAAAAGCAGCATATGCTCTCAAGCCTGGCGAAGGCGAAAGCACTTAGACGGCCACTGCGAATGTTTTGAGAAACAAGCCTTCGGATTTATCATCATGGGCCATCATTAGAATTTAACAAAAGAACTGAAAACTAGTTTCAAGAGTTAACACTCATACAAGTGACATTATTATTAGTCTCCTTTAATCATACCAAGCAAGAACAAAATCATCAATTGCTCCTAGGTATCCTATTTATGTATTTAGATTGAATGACAAGATTGAAAAGCTAATGATTAAGCATCTAAAACTAGAGCTTCTCATCAACAAAATAATATAAAAGTACCACAAGTGTCAATAAAAGCAGCATACACTCTCAAGCCTGGCGAAGGCAAAAGCACTTAGACGACCACAGCGAATGTTTTGAGAAACAAGCCTTAAAATGTATCATCATAGGCAACAATACAATTTTTACCAAAAAAAAACACAAAGCAACTTATCAAATTAATCCAAAAAAAGTGTACCATCCGATAATGATCAGCAAGGCATTAAATAAAACAATGCTGACAAAGTGAAGAATGGAGTTCAATTGTAAGGGACTTGTTCATCCCTAAAGCAACTTTACAATTTGCTCAAGGGGCAGACATCCTAGTCCCAAATCCCCTGATTTATAAAACATGGATCATAATGTTTCCAAAAAGCTAGTATAATCTTTAGGCACAATTAACATTAAGAATTCCAAAGTTGGCATTAAAATAGCAAGTTCAATAAGCAAAAGCTATAAAATTTTAATACTTGTAAGTTGTAAATATAGTGTCTCAGACATACAAGGAAGGATAAAAGCAGCATACACTCTCAAGCCAGGCGAAGGCGAAAGCACTTAGGCGGCCACTGCGAATGTTTTGAGAAACAAGCCTTAAAATTTATCATCATAGACACTGAAAGAGTAAGATTCAACAAAATAAATCAAAGTTAACTAGTTAGGCTAATTGGATAAATTCTCTGTACATTCTCACAAAACTTGTTTGGACCACAGCAAACGTTATTGTTCCAGATAACTTATTATCAAAAAACAAATATCATAATATTCAAAAAAGCTTTACTTTAGCCACATAAAGAAATAAATATTTCAAATTCGGCTACAAAAATGACAGTTCCAACAGCACAAACACCACAAAAAAAAGGACAAAAACCCAGTAGTTGAAAAAGCAAAATTTTTATTGTTCCAGATACCTTGATATCAAAAAAACAAATATCATAATATTCAAAAAAACTTTACTTTAGCCACATAAAGAAATAAATATTTCAAATTCGGCTACAAAAATGACAGTTCCAACAGCACAAACACCACAAAAAAATGACCAAAAACCAGTAGTTGAAAAAGCAAAAGTTTTAATTTTTTAAAATAATATGGTAAGTTGAAAAGATGGTGTCTCAGACATCCAAGGAAGGATAAAAGCAGCATTAACTCTCAAGCCTGGCGAAGGCGAAAGCTCTTAGTCGGCCACTGCGAATGTCTTGAGAAACAAGCCTTCAAAATCATCATCATAGACACCTCTATAATTAAAGATTCAATCAAAAAATCAAAACACAAGAATCGCCTGCTTAGTAATTTAATTTTAAAAACAGCATCTAACATTCAAAATAAACAAAGGCAACAATCAACTTTGGATTATAAAGGGGATCTCAGACATCCAAGGAAGGATAAAAGCAGCATTTACTCTCAAGCCTGGCGAAGGCGAAAGCACTTAGGCAGCCACTGCGAATGTTTTGAGAAACAAGCCTTCGAATTCATCATCACAGATCTCCCGGTATGAAAAAAAAAACGAAAATTTTAATTCCTCTATCAATAACCCTATTAGGAAGAAGTTTTGATTTTGAAAAAAAAAAAGTTAGAGCTAGGCAGAAGAGATTTCGTCAAAAGCTGCGGTGAATGAAGTGAAGTAGAAGAGGAAACCATGAATATATAGAGATTTAAAAGGTAATAGGGTTTTGGGCGTTTTAGGGTTTTGCTGTTTCGACGGCGTTTATTGGAACAGTCTAGATCCACATAACCATCTAGATCTTGTAGAGCCATTTGGGCCGTAACAGGATGAATCGGGTCCTGCTGAACTCTACTTTTTTCCTGAGAATTGCTATTAGTGAAACTATTCTAAATTACCTTTGAAAGAACCCACGTCACTTGGCCTAACGGCCAATTAAAAATCGTTCACATTTGAAGTTTTTACCTTATTTAACGCATGTTATACATAACTTCGAATTAAAATTATCAACATATAACCCACTATTAAAGATACACTTTAGGGGTTTTACTATTTTCTTCTATATTCATTCTGTTCCTCTCACCACCTCTCACTTCTTTCTTTCTAACCTAGATCACTCATCCTCTCTTAACCTAGCTCCGCTATTCCCCCTCCTCTGTCCCACGCAGTTCTGCCATTGATGGCTCAAAGAAGGCTCGGGATCCTACTCTATCGTCCATGGTGACAAGCAAAAACATATTGAAGATTTTTGAAAGAAACATGAAAATACACACTAATCTAAAAATAAATAGCTCTCAAACTTAATTTGCACAGAAAAATAACCACTAATATTGGAAGATTTTGAAGTTTGAAGTTCTAGTCATTATTATTATGATCTTGAAGTCTCGAATCTGAAATTGGGTTTGGAAAAAAATCATAACTATATAGTTGTTTGTATCAACACTGTATACTGAATATGTGAATTTTACTATATTTATACCCTAAATAATCATACTTTAATGTTGGTTTGATAATATATATGATGACAAAATGCTTTTATCAGTGTTTTTCGTGTGTTATAGGTACATAATAGTTGAGGAAGACTAAAAAAGCAATTTTGGAGTCAAAAGGAGATGAAAAGGGCCATTTGTGCAAAAATTATGGAAACTATGCTTGAACAGTCCTGAAGAATCCGAGACACTGTTTGACCGCGGTTCCATCGCGATCGCGGTAGAACCGCGGTAGATCAAGTCTGCTGATGTTTTCGAGATTTAGAAGGGGGTGTTGGCCGCGGTTCCACTGCGACCGCGGTGAAACCCCGACAAAAAGCGGAAGCTTTAAGGGCCAAAGTGTAAAAATGGGATCTTTAATACCTAAACCCTATATATATCATTAGATTCGCCCAAAGGAGACAAGTTTCGTATTATTGACTATTTTTACAAGGAAACTAGTGTGAGAGAATTCTCTAAACATCTCTCTTACTTTTATTTTGAATTCTTGATTATGAAATCTATTATATCTTTTGCTTTCATAGTTATGAGTAGCTAATTTCTTATCTAAGGTTGTGATGGAACCTATTGGTTGATAAACTTCTGGCTTATGTGAATACAAATTGTTAGTTAAATTTCTATTTGTTCAAATTCGCTCTTGTTGTAGTTAATTTATAGGATCCTCAATTAGATGTGCCTATTTAGTGTGCATAACTAAATAGTGCATATTTAAGTTATTGTTGAACAACACCATACCTAGATTATTAGAGGAATGTATAATTGCGGATTTAAAGGTGGGATTAGGAATAACGAAACCTTGGGTGCAATCTAAAGTGAACAGTGAAAATTAAAGCAAGCTAGGGTAGCTCGGAAGAGTGCAATAGTAAATTATTATAATTACTCGGGAGAGAATTATGGTAGAATTATTGTTCATGATTGATAGAGAGGTATTGATAAATTTGTATGAGCATAAACAGAAGGGATTCCATCGACAGGGAAATCATCACCTTAGTCTTTCTCATTCTTATTTACAACACATTCGGTTATTATTTCAGTTAATTAGTTCTTTGCAAAAGTAGTTATTAGAAACCACTCAAGAGATATTTGAATATTTGGGAAGCTGATTCGGAAGTTTTGTTGTGTTTTGAAAATTGTAGTTGGTAGGTTAACTATATGAGGATTTGACCCCGTGTGTAATACTTGGGTATATTTGCTGCGACGACATTGTCCTTTTTATAAGGCATTATTGGGCGTGATCAATTTTTGGCGCCGTTGCGGGGGAGTTAACAGAATTATCAATTGCCATTGACAGAACTACAATATTCTTGTTGTATTCAGATTTCTCTCTACACACTTTAGATTGAAAATTTTGACGATTGTTGAATTGGTTGCTCAGGTGCATGCCTAGAAAATCTACAAGGACTGGAGAACTACTTGAAGGACTCTCAAACCCAGAGCAAACATTCCGGGCACTAAACAGGGCAAACAAACAACATCAACAATCTCAGCAGACACTGAAACTAGACATTGACATGGGAGACGTAAATGATCCTAACCAGCAAAGTGGGTTGAATGTACTGGAAGAGGCGCAGGAGGCACCTGAGGGTGCACTGTTTGATTGGGCACAACCAACTGCTGATAACTTGGCAAATGTCATTATTGTGCCCGACATTCAAGCTGAGTCATTCCAGATCACTAACAATATGCTACACTTGTTGCAAAACAAGGGACTATTTTTTGGGACTCATGTTGAAGACCCTCAGCAGCATCTGAAGAATTTTCTCTCTATATGCAAGACGCATAGACAACCCAATGTGACATCGGAAGCAATCAGGCTATTGTTATTTCCATTCGCAGTTACAGGAGCTGCACAGGTATGGCTCAACTCACTTCCCATTAACTCTATCGCAACATGGGATGAGTTAGTCAAACAATTCCACAACAAGTTCCATCCACCTAACAAAACAGCTCAACAAATTGATGAGATTGTAAGCTTCAAGCAAAAACCTATGGAGACATTGCATGAGTTTTGGGGCAGATTTAAGGGTATGCTAGTCATGTGTCCTCACCACGGGGTTCCACAATAGATGTTGGGTCAAAAGTTTTATATGGGGCTCTCGAATAGCATAAAGAATATAGTTGATGCCTTAGTAGGTGGGGCTTTTCTGACCAAAACCTGCAGAAAAGGCCAGAATTTGCTAGACAAGGTGACTCAAAACTCATGGTGGACAACCAGGAATGCTCCTATCACTCCAGTGGTACATCTGTACCTCTGGACCCTTCCAACACTATGGTGAAAACACATGGCTACTCTTTTGACACAGATGAGCATCCTGACAAAAAGGGTGGAAGAATCTGGGGTTAAGCAGCATGTACATATCGTAGATCCACCAATGAAGGTTTATGCACATCTTGCATTAGCCAACCCATAGGTAACCCATAGGCTGCAGATCATGAACATCATAATCAGTATGAAGACATGAATTATGTGGCAAATTATGGAGGTCATCGACAGGGAAACCATAATTGGGGTCAACAGGATCCATAACAATACATGCCCCCTCAGCCATAATACAATGCAGGAGGTATGAGGCCACCCAACAATATGGCTCAATATCCTAGACCTCAGGCATTCAACAATCAGAAGCAGGGGTATCATTCACCTCCACCACAACATGGGGTAGACATGAAGATGGGTTCGCAAGGCTAGAAGCTATGATGCAGCAGGTTATTGGATCCAATGCCAAAATCAATAAAAGAGTAGATGCACATGATGCAACGATTAAGAATATCGAGGTGCAAGTGGGCTAGATTGCTATGACACTGAACAATCGTCCTCAAGGGATATTACCTGCAGACACTGAAACCAATCCAAAAGATCAAATCCCAAAGCAGCTCATGGTAGTGAGTCTGAGAAATGGTAGAGATGTTGATACTAAGAAGGAGAGAACTAGAGGCAAATTGCAGACTGAGACACTCATTCCAGTACCCATTGAATTGGATGAGTCCACAGGGTTGACAGAAGTTACAGTCCAGCCAGCAATTGAAAATATTGATGTGCAGCAGGAAACTGAGAAAGCAGCTGAACCGGTAGAACAGCCGGTTCTGGAACAGGTAGCAGAGAAGGATAAATCCCAAGTGATTGGGAAGAAGAGGCCTCCAGCCCCATTACCTCAAAGGTTGGCCAAGCACCAAAAGGAGGAACAATACAATAAGTTCTTTGAAATGCTCAAGCAAATCCAGGTAAACGTTCCCTTAATTGAAGCTTTGAAAGAGATGTCTGGGTATGTTAAAATGATGAAAGACTTGATGTCGCGAAAGTTTGATTTTCAAGACTTGGCCATAGTTACTCTTACTTAGATATGTAGTGCAGTGGTATCTAGACCCATAGTTGAGAAGTTATCTGACCCAGGTAACTTTACTATTCCGTGCACTATAGAAAACTTTGTCTTTACTAAGGCATTGTGTGATTTGGGGGCTAGTATAAATCTTATGCCCTTGGTGATCTACAAGACGTTGGGCATTGGGAGAGCCAGGCCTACTTCAATGTTACTACAACTTGTTTATAGGACGGTAAAATGACCATTATGGATATTAGATGATGTGCTTATTCAGGTGGGGAAGTTTGTGTTTCTCACCAACTTTGTGATTCTAGACTGCAAGGTGGATGAGGAGATTCCTATAATCTTAGGAAGACCATTCTTTGCCACGGGGAGAGCCTTGATCGATTGTGAGACTGGGAGTTCAAGATGAGACTAAACAATAAAGAGATCATATTCAATGTACAGAAATCTATGAGGTGCCCTAGTGAGTTCGCAAATTGCTCTCTTATCGATACAGTAGATATGATAGTGGAGATAGACGATGTAGCATTGACAGCTGAAGATCCATTACAGGCATGCCTAATAAACTTAGAGGAGGTAAATGGTGAAAGTCTAGCGGAATGGGTGTTAGCAATGGAAGGTAAGGGGTTTTGGGATAGAAATTTGGAGTTTGAACATCTACACTTAGAAATAGAGAGATCCCTTCAGCAAAATCATCCATTGAAGAACCACCCAAGCTGGAACTCAAGCCATTACCAGCTCATCTCAGGTATGAATTTCTGGGCCCTAACTCCACTTTACCTGTTATTATCTCATCTAGTTTGCTAGATGTGCAGGCTCAACAGCTTATACAGGTACTCAAGGAATGCAAAACTGCCGTCGGTTGGACCATGGCAGACATAAAGGGGATCAGCGCCGCCTATTGCATGCATACGATTTTCCTAGAAGAGGGACACAAACCTTCCAGGGAACACCAGAGAAGGCTGAACCCAAATATGAAGGAAGTGATAAAGTGGCTATACGCGGGAATTATTTTCCCAATCTCTGATAGTAGCTGGGTTAGCCCAGTTCAATGTGTACGAAAGAAAGGTGGCATGACGGTTGCGCAAAATGAAAACAATAATTTAATTTCAATAAGAACCGTCACCGGCTGGAGGATCTGCATGGACTACAGGAAACTGAATCTAGCCACCCGAAAGGACCACTTCCCACTTCTTTTCATTGACCAAATACTCGACAGGTTGGCAAGGAGGTCATATTTTTGCTTCTTGGATGGGTACCCAGGGTACAATCAGATCTCTATTGCCCCTGAGGATAGAGAAAAGACCTCCTTCACATGCCCATATGGCATTTTTGCCTTCATGAGCATTTGGCCTATGAAATGCACCTGCCACATTCCAAAGGTGCATGATGGCCATATTTACTGACATGGTGGAAGATATTATGGAGGTGTTCATGGATGACTTCTCAGTGGTAGGGAATTCGTTTGATGAATGCCTTGTCAATCTAACACGTGTGCTGAAATGGTGCATTGAGACTAACTTGGTGCTAAATTGGGAAAAGTGTCATTTCATGGTACAAGAAGGAATAGTCTTGGGGCACCGGGTTTCTAGCAAGGGAATTGAGGTGGATCGAGCCAAAGTTGATGTCATTGCAAAGCTTCCTCCACCAACGTCTGTCAAAGCCATTAGAAGCTTTCTTGGACATGCCGGTTTATACCGGAGGTTCATTAAAGACTTCTCAGAAATTGCCAACCCCCTCTGTAGGTTACTGGAAAAAGATCACCCTTTTATATTTTCTGATGGTTGCAAGACTGCATTTGAGGAACTGAAAAAGAGGCTGGTCACAACACCAATCATTATTGCCCCCAACTGGGAGCAACCATTTGATCTCATGTGCGATGCAAGTGACTATGCAGTGGGGGCAGTGATGGGCCAGCGGAAGGACAAGGTAATGCATCCAATCTACTATGCTAGTAGAACATTGAGTGGAGCCCAGCTAAATTATACCGTGACGGAGAAGGAGATGCTGGCGGTAGTGTTTGCCTTTGACAAGTTCAGGTCCTATCTCATAGGATCTAAGGTAATTGTATACACTGACCATGCAACACTTAGATATTTAATTGAAAAGAAGGATGCTAAGCCGCGCCTAATTCGCTAGGTGTTGCTTTTACAAGAGTTCGATCTTGAAATTCGTGACCGCTAGGGCACTGAAAATCAAGTCACTGATCACTTATCACGACTTGAAGGAGCCAAAAATGTTAAACTAAGTGAAGAAATTCTGGAAACTTTTCCAGACGAGCAGCTGCTCGCTACCACTCTCCTTGAAGCTCCATGGTGTGCAGACTATGCAAATTACCTGGCCAGTGGTATTGTTCCTTATGACCTGTCATCGGTCTAGAGAAAAAGATTCTTTCGTGAAAGCCAATTGTACTGTTGGGGGGCCCTACTGGTTTAGAATTTGCCCTGATAACATGATCCAGAGATGCGTCCCCAAGATCGAACAATCTGCTGTCTTGCAGGCTTGTCATGCTTCGGCATATGTTGGCCATTTCAGAGGAGTTCAAACAGCAGCTAAGGTACTTGAGGCCAGATTTTTCTGGCCAACGGTATTTAAAGATGCACACTTATGGGTGAAAGGGTGTAATGAATGTCGACGTACCGGAAATATTTCCCAGCGTCACGGTATGCCCATAAACCCAATCCAAGAGGTGGAAGTATTTGATGTCTGGGGGATAGATTTCATGGGTCCCTTCGTCAGCTCTTATGGCAATAAGTATATTCTTGTTGCTGTAGATTATGTGTCCAAATAGGTGGAAGTTGTAGCATTACCCACCAATGATGCTAAGGTGGTGGTGGGACTTCTCAAGAAAAACATATTCACTCGCTTTGGGACATCGAGGGCAATTATAAGAGACGGGGGCACTCACTTCTGTAATCGGGCATTTGAAAAATTGTTGGCAAAATATGACGTGAGGTATAATGTGGCTACTCCATATCACCTGCAGACCAGTGGGCAAGTTGAGATATCCAACAGGGAAATAAAGTGTGTACTAACAAAAACAGAGAACGCCACAAGGGCCGACTAGTCAAGAAAACTCGATGATGCACTATGGGTGTATAGGACAACTTTTAAGACATCGATTGGCATTTTACCATACAAATTTGTGTTTGGGAAAGCTTGTCACCTACCTATTGAATTGGAGCGTAAAGCATGGTGGGCACTTAAACTAAATCTCAACTGGGAAGAAGCGGGCAAAATAAGAGTCACTGAATTACATGAGTTAGAAGAGTTCCAGTATTTTTTTAGAGCACGAGGTTATATAAGGAGAGGATGAAGTGGCTGCCTGACCAAAACATCATAGAGCGTAACTTTAAATCTAAGGACAAGGTATTACTCTACAACCCAATATTACGTTTGTTCCCGAGCAAATTGAAATCACGATGGTCTGGCCCATTCCGGGTGGTTGAAGTGTTACTATCTGGAGCTGTGGAAATAGGCACTGAAGATGGCTCTCGCACGTTCAGAGTAAATGGACATTGGTTGAAATTGTACGTGGGCATGGATGAAGCCAAAGAGAAGTCTGAGTTGCATTTGAATGAACCTCAAAGGTTGAGCGAGCCTTAAATTACGCTAAGTTGAGTCGTATCGCGACGTTAAATCAAGCGCTACATGGGAGGCAACCCACGAAATTGTTGTAATGGTAAATATTATAGTTAGACTATACAAAAAAAAGGCAGCTGCTAGGCGGAAGAATCAGAGGAGGCCATCTACCGCGGTGAGATGCCTTCTATGAACATCACCCACCACAGTTGGACCGCGATCGCGGTCAAACCGCGGTGGAATGCCCTATTTAAAACTCGTCACTCGCGGTTCCACCGCGACTGCGATGAAACCACGGTGGACCGCGATGGGCCCAAGTAAGTCGGTCGAAAAAAAATAATTTTTTAATTCCCCCCCCTCATTTTTAGATTTTAACCCTAAAAACTAACCCTTCCCCTATCCCCAAACGCAAACAGCCGCCCGCCATTCTCCCCTTAAACTTTATCTCTCAACAAAATTTCTCTCCTCCTTCTCTCTAATCAACTCCCCCTCCCACTCTCTCTTCTTCTTCCTCCATCCTCTCCCCCCAACTTCCATTGCCACCACACTCCTTCCTCACCGCTCCTATTCAAGTAAGTTTTTCTTTTTCTTCTTCTTCTCTCTTTAATTTTCTTCTAGTTTAAGAGTAGTGTAATTTAGTTAAATATTAGTTTTTGCTTAAACCCTACCTAGGCTTAGTGTAAAACATGAAATTATGCCCTATTAATATATGACCATTGTTGTATATTTGATTTTTTAGATTATTGGCACTTGAATTAGTTGTGTCTTCATTATTATATCATTGTGAAGTTGTTTTGGTGGTTTGGAGGCCTAAAATATTTTGTTATGGACTAGTATGGTTTTGGGCCATGGTTTGGCCAAATATGTGGTATTGAATTATATTGAAAATTTTTAGGGGATATTATGCCTAGGTTTGGTTGGGTTGTTGTTGTAAACATGGAGATGGTGTAAAAGTGTGTGGGGTGGTGTTTTCATGATAGGTAAAGTAAATATGGAGGCTATGTAAATATAATTCACATTGAAAAGGGTAAGTGTGGGGTGCATTAGGCTATAATTGGTGAAATGGTTGAAAATAAATGGGCAAAGTCGGAGTCATGGTATGATGGGGTTAAATGAGTAAGTTTGTAGTCAGTGGATGGTGAAGTCTGAGTAACCATTCGACTTACTAATGTAATGAGAATCTTTTTTGTCCTTCTTATGTGCAGGACTATGGCACCAAAGCGTTCGAGGCAAGCAACGAGCTCATCTAGGCAACCCACCTACGATGAGTCCCGCTTTGCGTTTGAAGAGGCGGAAAATGACTTTCATGCCAAGGCCACCAAGGCATGGCTGTAGGAAATTCCTATAGACAGGATGTCACTTCGGGCAGAGAAGCCTGATATGTCTGAGGAGATACGGCGCAGGGAAATGGAGTTCTTATTCCAGGAACCTGCTCTTGTCAACAAAATGCTTGTGAGGGAGTTCTATGCCAACACAACCTACAATATGGCTAGAGAGGTCTTCGTGCGAGGTAAGCGTGTATATGCTAAGGTGCCTAGTATCAGGCAGGCCTTGAGATTGCTTGCTTATAACAGTGACATGGATTATTACCACGACAGGCCTGGTGTCACTTGGGACATCATGATTGAGGCCTTATACGTAGGTGGACGTCCTTTGTGGATTAAGGACCAAATCACACTTAATTCCACCTCTTTTACGCATCTAGCCAAATGTTGGTTCATTGTGGTCTATAACCGTTTCCTCCCCTCTAGCAGCACTACTGATGTGAATTTTAATAGGGCAGTATTGTCTTGGTGCTTCGTCATCCAAAAAGAGTTTGACGTTGCCCGACTGATTAGTGATGAAATAATGTTGAGGGGTCCACTTAAGTCCAAGAGATTCTATTTCCCTTCTTTGGTCACTACACTTTGCCTCAATCACCACACACCTATATTACCTACTGATGGCGATCTGCCTCAGAAAGCACCATTTAAAGCTTCAGGTATTCGAGTTGGCCGAGGTAACGACCCAATTGATATTGATGATAATGGTGACGACCCAGTCCCGGTTGTCCAGTCCATGAGGTCTACTGACTCTACAGGTCCATCTAGGTAAGCTCATTTTGGAGTTGGCCTATCCCGTTCCCAGTCCACCAGAGCTATGCTTAGGTCTTTGGAGGAAGAAGTTGCGGATCTACGCACTTCTGTGGATGGCCTGCATACTCGCATGGATGCAATGTCACAGTGACAGTCCAGGTCTGATAGCCGCTTCATGGCGTGGTTCAGAGCATTGGGTCGAGCATGCAACGTCGACCCCGCCACAGTCTCCGACTCAGATTAAGTCCTAGGGAAGTCTTCTAACCCTTCTATGCTTTAATTTGTTTTATATGACACGAGGACATGCCATGATTTTAAGTGTGGGGTGGGAGACTTACTTTGTAGTGTATGTTGTACATTATATAATTTAGTTGTATAGTATATTAGCTGGCTTGGCCCGATGATGGACACTTGTCGACGGGTTTCTTAAGGGTCAAAATCAGAATAAAAAAAATTCAAAAATATTAGTAAGAGCTCTTCCTGATGACAGACTACTTGTAGAGTACTCTTGAGGGAAGTAGTCCATGTAGGAATTTTTGTTTATTTCTTTTCTTTTTCTTAGGTAGTGTATTACCTCCCCCTTGGTTTTTCTTTTGGCCATGATTCTTTTTCAAGGGTTTTTATTGAACCAGGTTAGGTAGATTTTTCTTTTTTAGGATTAATGGGTGAATGTTAATATGTAACCCCAATTATGCACACTTGCAAAATTAAAATAAACTTGAGAGTGTATTATCTAAGCTTGACTATAGATTCTATGATATTGCCTTAAATTGCACAGTGTAGCCTGCTTGAACAATTGTATGACTTTATAGATGAACCTAATTGAGAATGAGTTGCATGCTAAGTGTGTGTGAGATTTTTATCAGCATTATATGTTTACACATGATACCTAAAACTTTCCATGTGTGTGTACAAAGCGAAATAAAAGTTATTTAGTTATAGAGATGATAGAGGCATTTCTTTGTGCAACCCCATAAACCAAAAAAATTGTGAATCCACGTGTACATAATATCTTAGTTAACCCCTTTGAGCCTTAAGCATGTTCTTTGATAACCCTATAATGTTCACAAAATATATGTTGTATATTGTTGTACCTTACTAGAAGCACTCGAATTGTAATGAACATGCAAAAGTAAAAGTGTGGGGTGAGAAAAAAATTAAAAAAAGGGAAATCAAAAATGAATGGTAGAGTTGGTGAACTGGCAGTTGTACGGTAAATGCTTATAAAAAAAAGGAGAAAGAGATGTATATATATAAATAAGGAAGCCAGTTGCACCAAAAGAGCATAATGAAAAACTTAAAGAGAAGTTTGTGTAAAAGAAGTGCTTAGGGAGGTTAGCCACTATAACCAAAGTATCATACCCGTTTCATAGCCTACATTACAACCCTTAAAGACCTCTTGATCTTTGACTAAATGGTTCGATTAGTGGAGTATTACACTAGGGGCAACCTTATGGTGCGTCTGTGTACGTATAAATGCTATTTGTTGAGAGTGAGTGAAATTTTTCTATATATATATATATAAGTTCCATATTATAAATTGCATATATGTGGGAACTTCTCTCAGTTTGTGTATTGTGAGGGCATGTAACTCAGGAAGAAAAGGGTAAGTTTGCAAGTTTGTAATAGTAATTAGAGTAAGCAATGATGTGTATGGCATTGGAGTTTACAGTTGAGTAAGGATTGTGCATTACTTAGGTTAATCATGAATGATAGCTTGTGTGACGTATTTTGGGGGAGACATTGATAATATAGGCCTAGAAGTGTGATAAAAGTTGCTCGAGGACGAGCACATGTTTAAGTGTGGGGTGTTGATAATAGGTGAATTTTACTATATTTATACCCTAAATAATCACACTTTAATGTTGCTTTGATAATATATATGATGAAAAAAATGCTTTTATCAGTGTTTTTCGTGTGTTATAGGTACACAATAGTTGAGGAAGGCTAAAAGAGCAATTTTGGAGTCAAAAAGAGATAAAAAAGGCCATTTGTGCAAAAATCATGAAAACTACGCTTGAAAAACCCTGAAGAATTCGGGACACTATTTGACAGCGGTAGAACCGCGGTAGGTCAAGTCTGTGGAAGTATTCGAGATTCAGAAGGGGGTGTTGGCCTCGGTGAAACCGAGGCAGGAGGCGCAAAATTTAGGGGCCAAAGTGTAAAAATGGGACTTTTAATACCTAAACCCTATATATATCATTAGGATCGCTCAAAGGAGGCAAGTTTCGTATTATTGACTACTTTTGCAAGGAAACTAGTGTGAGAGGATTCCCTAAACATATCTCTTACTTTTATTTTGAATTCTTGATTATCAAATCTATTCTATCTTTTGCTTTCATAGTTATGAGTAGCTAATTTCTTATCTAAGGTTGTGATAGAACCTATTGGTTGATGAACTTCTGGCTTATGTGAATACAAATTGTTGGTTAAATTTCTATTTGTTCAACTTCATTCTTGTTGTAGTTAATTGATAGGATCCTCAATTAGCTGTGCCTATTTAGTGTGCATAACTTAGAAAAGAGTGCATATTTAGGTTATTGTTGAACAATATCATACCTAGATTATTAGAGGAATCTATAATTGCGGGTTTAAAGGTGGGATTAGGAATAACGAAACCTTGGGTGCAATCTAAAGTGAACTGTGAAAATTAAAGCAAGCCAGGGTAGCTCGGAAGAGTGCAATAGTAAATTATTGTAATTACTTGGGAGAGAATTACGGTAGAATTATTGTTCATGATTGATAGAGAGGTATTGACAAATTTGTATGAGCATAAACAGAAGGGATTCCATCAATAGGGGAAATCATCACCTTAGTCTTTCTCATTCTTATTTACAACACATTCAGTTTTTATTTCAGTTAATTAGTTCTTTACAAAAGTAGTTATCAGAAACCACTCAAGAGATATTTGAATATTTGGGAAGCTGATTCGGAAGTTTTGTTGGGTTTTGAAGATTGTAGTTGGTAGGTTAACTCTCTGAGGATTTGACCCCATGTGTAATACTTGATTATATTTGTTGCGATCGCATTGTCCTTTTTATAAGGCATAGTTGGGCGTGATCATATACTAGTGTTAAATTGTGTATATGGATATATAAATACCTCTTATACACTATTATACATGGTTATACAAGTTACACAGTATTGTATAATTATATATAAATGTATATATTTGTGTATAATATTGTATAATTATATTTT
This sequence comes from Nicotiana noctiflora, assembly GCA_032618575.1. NCBI lineage: Eukaryota > Viridiplantae > Streptophyta > Magnoliopsida > Solanales > Solanaceae > Nicotiana > Nicotiana noctiflora. The sequence goes on from JASVEL010000914.1 coordinate 206,058, forward strand.
TTTCAGTTTATAAGGATGTATATACAGTGTTACTGTGTAAGAGGCCTCTACACAAGTTTGACACTTCCTTCTTTTCTTATTTTTCGTGTAATATGTGTAGACATGTGACTTTTTACCCCCCCCCCCCCCACCCCCCCCCAAATTTTTATATTTTAGCACGTAAATATTTAATTTAAGTCTAATATAGCTATTACAACTCATTTTTACTCTTTTGCTTTATTTTATTACAGGAAAATAAAAATTATAAAAATATTTTAGTTTATGTATTTTTCATAAATTAAAAAAAAACACAAAAATAGTACATTATTTTTATCTTTATATAATTTCAAAAATAAAAAAAATAATTTCATATTTAGTTTAATTAATTAGGATTAGCTTTGACATTGTGTAGTATTTCTATCTTATTTTAAAAGGCGTTGTGCAGTCTAGGGACCCTTCTACACGCTTCTTTGAAATTGAAACAAAAATAAATAAAAAGACCCTAAGGAATCATCACAAAAAGACCTTGGGACTAATTGGCAAAATGCACAAAATATAAACCTAGAACCTACACGTATATAACCCTATGCCTAAAAAGTTGAAAAAGGACACACAACAAAATAACGCCGAAAAAGAGACCCTGAGGAGCACTGCAAAAGACACAACCCATGTCCCCATTCTTCATCTTCTCCAAAGCCTGAGCATAACAGCCATAGACATAATTTCACGATCCAAATTTTCCACCATCGGGGGTCGTGATGGCGCCTACTATCGGAGCTAGGCAAGCCAAGTATTAAAAGTATTGTTTGATAAATGAGTACACGCACGTGTGACTCATTTTAGGATAATTTTTTTAATTAAAAGAGGTAAAATGTACATAGGTTCTAAAAAAAGTAATTAAATTATTTAATAAATAATAAGTCAGGTATGATTAAAGCAACTGTGCTAAAATTACGGAACCCATAAATGCCTATCTTCTCTCGGATTAACATAATTTCTTATCCGATCTTCTATTTTCGCAGACGATAAAAAAAGTCAAACTTCCTCGATTCAGGATTTTAAACCAGTGACTTGGGACACCATAAATTATCCCAAGTGGCGATTCTGAATTTGAATAAATAATCCCATTTTGATTATTATCACTTTAATTGGAAAAGTTTCTTTATATCCCTTTGGGGTAAAAAAAGAAGGTGTTACACCCAACAACATGTCAACTATTAACAATGTCGGATGGAGGATTTCTGCTAAGTGAGTTCAAAAAATGAATTTTTTTTAAAAATTAGAAGAGATTTGTGCGCAGTGAGAATTGAACTATTGACCTCGTATAGATTTGGATCCACTTGGGCACTGAGCTATGCTTTTGGGTTGTGTCAAGGGGATTCAAAACATAATATATAGAGGTAAAAAAGAAATTTTACCTTATATACACGGCATAATTTTTTGACGAATGAGGTTTGGGTGAACTCCCTTCCGCCCTTCAAAATCTGCCCCTGCCTATGAACTTACAGTAAAACCTTATTCACACTTCATATTTATATCAGTTCAATAAATACAAGAAATTATCTTTCATACACGCATTCATATATAACTAGCGTATTCTTAGAGGCAGAGGCGTAGCCATATATGGCGATGGTAGTCAATTAAACTCCCTGCATCAAAAAATTATAGTAATATATATATATATATATATATATATATATATATATATATATATATATATATATATATATATATATATATATAGTAAAATGAATTTCTATATATGTATATTACATCTTCAATACCCTTAACAAAGTTACTGCCTTCGGAGACTTGGAGCAACGATAAAGTTATCTCTCCGTGACCTATAAGTCACGAGTTCAAACTGTGAAAGTGATGGATATAATTTATTCATATATTTTTATATGTTAAATATTAAAGATTTTAAATAAGACATGAACAAATATTTCATGTTCTCCCATATTTTCTAACATACTTCGTAGGAGAACGAGCATATCAAAATTGAAGAAAAGAAGCAAAAAAAGTGAAAATTGAGTAGCCAACTGGGAATGAAGAAGCAAAAGGACTATGAGCCCATTTGGATTAGCTGATCAGAAGTAGCTGATAAGCATTAGGTGCTGAAAAGAACTTTTAAGTGCTGAAACTGATTTAATAAATAAGTAGTTACGTGTTTGGGTACAAGTGTTGAAACTGATAATAAGTTGATGCAGTATTTGATAAAAAGTGTTGGTAAGGTCTTTTTCTATTAAAATAACTACAATAACCTTATAAATATTTGTAGTTATAAGGGCGTAATTTCTTCAAAATTTTAGATTCCATGTCGATTCAAATACAAAATATTCTATTTGTCATTTTATTTTAAATATAAATGTGCTTAGATAAGATAATTTATGATAAATATAATTAGTTTTATGATAAGCATGTAATCATATGTTATAATAATTAATAATTGACAAAAATTTCTCAAGAAAAAATAAACCTAAATAGGATAAATTATTTGAAGAGAAACAAACATGGCCTTCAAAATTTGATATATCCTCATTTATTACATACACTTTAAAGATTAATACACAATCACATAAATATAAGTTCAAATGAATAGAGAACTTGCTTATCTTAAATAGTCAATCAGAATTGGCCTATAAGCACTTTTAACTTTACCAAACGCGTAGATAAGCTGAAAAGTGCTTATAAGCTAGTTTGACCGGCTTATAAGCTTAGCTAAACACCCTCTATATTATCGTAGTCGCGATGATGTCAATTGGAAATTATGAAACAAATACCTAGTTGCAACTAGAGAACTATAGTTGAAACTATAGTCTTTCAACTCAAATTGGAAAAACCATAGTTGGACCTACAATTTTCATAGTTGCAATTGTGAGCACGTGATTTTTGCCTCACACGAATTACTCCTAAAAAAAAAATTCAAAATTAAATATTGTTTTGTTATTCGCAATTTTTATAGATTTTTATGTTATTTTTCTTTTGTTGTTTGCATTTGTGTGTGCGTGTTTATTTGTTTCAATTAACAAAAATTAAAAAAAAAAATATATGTCACATATGCATCTAGGATTTAGTACTACAAGTAGGAGTAATTAAGTTTGTTTTACAAAAAAATGAAAAATATATATATATATATGTGTGTGTGTCACATTCGCATCTAGGATTTAGTACTACAAGTAGGAGTAATTAAGTTTGTTTTACAAAAAAATAAAAAATCACAAAATATGTACTTTGCATTGTTTAGCATTTAAGGTCTAGTTGTGTGATTTTATTCTAAATTGGTGCTTAATTATATGTGATATTTATTATTATGAGTTAATTGGTATTTTAAGTTAATTTTTCAATGTAATTTAGGAATTTTGGTAATTAGGAATTAAAAAAAAATGAAAGAACAAGAAGAAAAAATGAGAATAGAATACAAAGAAATCAGGAACTGGGCCGTTTCGTTTTTGGACCAGAACCAGGCCCAACGTAATTCATTACATAAACCCAATCCCTTACCCGATCTGCCCAACCCCAAATGGCCCCGTTGATCTGGACCGTTGGATTCTATTATCCAACGGCCCAGATTAATCGATCAATTCTCAAATATACCCAGACCCTAACTTAATCAAACGACGTCGTTTGATGTCTAAAAAATAATCTAGGCCGTTGATCAAGTTTGATCCGACGACCGAGATTAAAACTCTAATTTTAAACACACCAAGGAAGCCCCAATACCCCCCATACCTGTCTCATTTCTCCCAGACCTGTCTTCATCTCTCACAGAGACGATTAACCTCCGCCGTGCCTCCGCCGCCCTCCGCCTACCGGAAATCGCCTCGCGGCAGTTCCGGTAGGCCAAACCCAACCAAATTAACATCGTAGGACCACCTCGACTCCCCCATTACGAATCCATCCTTCATTTACCTCGAATCACTCCGGAAATCTTCGAATCTTCATTTGAAGATTCGAGTCAAGCTCGAACCCACGCCAAACCACCCCAAACTCACCCCAAACCCTCCCATGACCTCCCTCATACCCCCACCGGCCTTGGTTTGGCTCGAATCTTGCCAGAACCAGTCGAGCCCCAAAATCTCGGCCATGAACCCTAAACTCGATTCCTGCCTAATTGAGGTCTAATAGACCTTAATTGGGATGTTTTCATTGTTGAAAACATCTCAATTAAGGTCCATTGGCCTCAAAAAACGAAGAATCCAAGTTCAAGCTGAATCCAAAGTTCGAATTGAACCCAAGACGGGTCCGAGTCCGTTCAAGTGCGGATTTGTCTTCTCTTATGGTATTTTTTCTTTTATTTCTTCATATTCCGTTTGTTAAATAAGTTGAATTCTATTTTCTTGTTTTTTCTATTATGTTCTTTATCTCCAATAGACCCTTTTGTTCGGTCAATCCCCATCTTTATCTGTTTGAATTCAATGCTAATTGCTTTATATGCGTAGTTTATTTAACGTCGTCAACGAGTTAATTTATTTGTATGATTGTTCACCACCCTGTCTGCCCGTATGCAATTCACCATTAGGGTTGTTATCCGTTTGATTCTGGATTAGGACTTAACTGAATGTAATTGTTAGGGTTGGATTAAGGCCATTTGTTTAATCTCTCGCCCATAAGACAGCCTAGTGGAGCCTGCTATCACAGCAGGACACTCCACCAGGTTTGTACTTCACATTTTTTAATTAAAGCCCATACTTAAGCAGAACTTAGTGGTGAAAACAGGGAGGATAATGGGCTGGCAGAGATAGGAGTGGGCAGGGGTAGTAGTTAATTGGTGGCAGGCATTCAGGAGGGAATTCAAAAACTATAAGTAGGAGGCATTTTTTGATATCTAGGGGACTGAAAAAAAAAAGATAGACGAATTTCAGATAAAAAAACATACATACACAGCTAAGAGGGGGACATTGTTTGATATCCAGAGGAGACTTTAGAGGAAAAACAGGGAACTGAGAAAACATACACGGTTTTCATATACAAACATACCTACACAGCTTTGAGGGAGATAGTTTGAGAGAAAAGTAAGGAAGAAAACATTGTGCTTCTTCACTAGCACAGTTTTATTAAGCTCGGATTGGGTCTTTGTATTGGTTTATTGCATTTTTTGGCTTGGACTTGTTGTTGGGTGCCTGGTTGCTGAGTGTTGTGGTGTTTGGGCCACTGTTGGTTCTGAATTTGGTTACTGCTGTGGTCTGTGTCTGGGTGTTGTTTGTTGCTGTGTTTTTTTTGGCTACTGTACTGCTGAGTGTGGTGTCTGTTGGCTGTTGCTGTTGTGTGTTGTTGCTGCTGGTTCACTACTGCTGTTGTTGTGAATTGCTTGCCACTTCATCACCGACCTCCTTTTCTTTTGCTCTTCAATACCCAGGTACACATTTATGAGCTTATTTTGATGTAACTGGGAAGAGAAGTCTGAAAATGAGATGCTCACAAATTCATATGTATTGAATGTCTCTTCTGTTATCCAAATGGATAGACTGTAGTTAAGTAAATGTAGTGAATGTTAATTTTAGATTTCATGCCATACGGATAATAGACATATATGTATACCTTTGTGGACTGTTTGATCCATTTCAATTTATTCCCAGCAGCATGAAAAATCTGCTAGTTGTAGGTTCCTGGTTTAAGTTTGCATCATTAGTTTAAATGTAGTATAGTTTAGTACTTCAGTAGGGATAATAATCACCTCCCATTTTCAGTGTGTTATTTCAAAATTCCCAGTCATGATATCGTTGGTTGAAGTCGATTGAGATAAAGTTGGTAGTTCTCGAATGTTAGCGATTTAAACGTTGGGGATTAATGTGAAGCTCAATAGTTGTTAAAACAAAGCATTAGGTCCACTTGTCGGCAAATTGGGTGTAATTGAAGGATTTTGGTATGTATATTTTGACATAGCATAAAGTTTGGGCTTCCGAGTTAGGTAATGGTGAGAATTAAGAGGTTTACCCCCTTTTGTTTGGAATTAGACTTGAACTTGAAACTCGAATTTCACCTCGTTGATTAAATTAGGATAAGTCAGTTTAAAGGGATAATTGACACCAGTCACTCTAAAATCCAGTTGACACATTAGTATAAGTATTCGTACATTTGACGTTATAAAATTTTCTTAGTTTAATCGATTTGCCCGAGTCATTGACAGAAATCAAAGTAGCTAGAAATGAGAAGTTCAAATATAAGATTTAACCAAATAATGCTTAAATAATAATTAGTCACTAGGTTTCACTCACGATTTATAATTGGAGATGAAACATATACGAAAAGGTAATATCTATGGGTCGACCTTCAAATAAACAATGAGATGGAACTCGTGAGAGAACAAAAACACACGGGCCCCTCGAATAATTGTCACGAGAACTTAGATTTGGAGAGACCGTTTAGTGAATTTCACGGTCCTTTCCCAAAGTTAAACAGACGATAGACTCTTTAGGCGCGACTTGAAAAATGAAATTACTTTCCTAAATACGGGTGCGCATTTATGTGACCCAAATCTTACTTCCGGCGAAACTGAAACGCATTAAAGTCACAGGCGTACCGGTTGCGCTGTGATTCAAAATGTGTTTTCGTGACGTCGCAATTCTTCTAAAAATAAAAGCGGAGCATTAAAAATACATAGTTAAAATATATAAAGAAATCAGATAAAAGCAAAAAGTGCAGTTGAGCGACCGTGCTAAAACCACGGAATCCGGGAGTGCCTAACACCTTCTCTCGGGTTAACAGAGTTCCTTATCCGGTTTTCTAGTTTCGCAGACCATATTACAAAGTCATAAATTTCCTCGGTTCAGGATCAGACCGGTGACTTGGGACACCATTATTTTTCCAAGTGGCGTCTCTGAATTTAATAAATGGATGCCGTCTCGATTGTCCTTTAATTGGAAAAACTCCCTCGTGCCCTCGCGGGTGCGGAAAAAGGAGGTGTGACAGCTCTGGCGACTCTGCTAGGGAAAATTACCTCTGAACTTCGGTTCAGGGTCTAAGAATTCGAGCTCATTTAAATTGTTGTTTTGTCTATATCTGATTTTACTACATGTTTAATTAATGTGCTACATGTCTACCGCTTTGATACTAGTTGCAATGTATATACAAACTGTTATATGTTTACCGTTTTGATATTGCGTGAATTGTATATAAAACTGTGCCGAAAACCCTTCACTTCTCACCCCCGGGGATGTGCTCACTGGTTGAGACTCCTTATTCTGTTAGTGTCATACCCCAAAATAATGAAGAGGCTCGGAAAGTTTCTAAGCCGGTTGGCCTTTTGGTTCCCGGAAAGGAGCTCCTTCCTCAACCCGAGTTGTCCGCTTGGGTACACAGTCTAGATCATGCACCGAGGTTTTGAACTTAGAATAACATAACCGCATACCGGATCCCTAGTAGGAAACGCTTATTTGCATCACGTTGCATTTGACTTAGGGGACTCAACACAGGGGTTGGGTCCGTCTAGGACAGTCAACCTGAAATGAAAAGACCATCCTGCTATACCATGTTTGTTTTAAGCATTTATTCGAACTTGCATGCTGACCGGCTTTTAAATACTGAAGAGAAACGAAAAACAAAAGGAAACAGTATGGGGAAATAGATATTTTCAGAAAATACAAAAATGTGTTTTACCAACAAATCAATAGTTCAGTTTGCTAATAAAAGACGACGGAAGGTTGACTTTGCCGACAATGGGTTTCTTAACAAAATGTGTTTTCTTTTTCGGTCAATAAAGAAAATGTGTTTCTTAACAAAATGTGTTTTCTTTGTCGGTCAATAAAAGAAAATAGTTTGTCTTGACGGACCGAACTACGCGGGTTTGATTCTCACCGGATGTGAGATACGTAGGCAACCCTCGTCGGGTCCAACTTGCCATTTTTCAAAAAAATACCAAAATCTGTGAATTTTGAAAAAAAAAAAAAAATCATTGCCAACCAAAATGATCGTCCTCTTTAAATAAATGTGCAGGATGAGCACGATTCAAAATGAACCCTTTTCACTCATGACTAAAATCCCGGTACAAATACGATTATGGTGGGATGATCTAGGCAAAGAAGGGCAGGATGAGGTTAAAAAGTATTTGAAAGGTCTCACAGGTCTGCTTGAAATAAAACCTCGAGGGGACATCATAAGAGCATTAGTCACATATTGGGATTCCACGCACAATATTTTTCACTTCTCGGACTTCGAGCTCACCCCAACTGTGGAGGAGATGACCGGATACATTGGAAACACTGATATACCATTGGGGCATCAATATCTAATCGCCCCAGGGTTGTCGCCATACACCGGTTTTTAGACTCACTGAAGACGGCCAGAACGGTACGTAACCCAGATCTAGCACAAGGGTTTTGTACTTTAAACTTCATCTATTAAAGGTACGGTCATGTGGGAGGTTTCGACAAGCCAGAAAACAAATTATGCAGCAAGGGTAATCGCCAGAAATGGGAGGAGCACAAACGAGTTGCTTTCATGATAGCCTTCTTAGGACTCGTGGTATTCCCAAGGAAAGACGGGAACATTGATATAAAGGTAGCCGGAGTCGTCAGTACTTTGCTTGACCAAAGCGAAAGTACTCTTGCTCCCATGATACTATCAGACATATATCGAGCCCTCACAGTCTGCAAAGCCGGAGGAGATTTTTTCGAAGGTTGTAATTTACTGCTACAGATGTGGATGATCGAGCACCTGTGTCGTCGCACCCACTTCTTGAGATATGGTTTGGTTGAGAAAACTTGCATAAGCGAATTCTATACAAGGATTGATAAGACCGTCTTGCCTGAAGGAACATTGGCATGGAGGGCATACTCTCAGGCTCTCAACGCAAGTCAAATACAATGGACATTGGGTTGGTTACAGATAGACAGAATCGTGTACATGCCAGCAGCTTGGTCCCCTTTTCTCTTAATGGGACTTAAAAGCATTCAACCTTATGCGCCCCATCGGGTGTTGAGACAGCTCGGGAGGTGCCAGATAATACCCAAAGAAGAAGACCTGAGTACCCAGGTTATTGAAATTGGTCCCGATGGTCAATTCCCAGAAGCAAGGGTCCGCCAGATCTGGAGTAAATGCCAATACTTGGAGGCAAACACTTGTGTGCGGGATCGAGCTAGAGGAGAAGTTGTACCCAGATATCTTACTTGGTACAAAGGAGAAACATCGGGTGAAAGACCAGCCAAAAGACCTCACCTCAGGGAATTTGCTGAAGCGTCCCAAGAACAATGGGACTGGTTGGCTAAGGAAGAGGTTTACAGAATAAGGATCGGCAAGATAGAGCAGCGGGTCCAAGATCTCCAATTTGAAAAGGATATGCAAGCCGCCGTCGACGAAGGAGATAAAAAGAAGTTGGCACAGGAAAATGACTTTTTGAGGGCTCAAATCCAGCAAATGAAAAGGGACGCTGACAAACAGTTGAGGAGTCGAGCAGACGAAAAATTGATAAAGGGTTTGAGAAGCCAAGTCGCCGATGTCCAAAGAGAATCGGAAGAGTCGAAGGCCCAAACAATGAGGGTCCGTGCTAGCTGGAGAAAGGAGGCACATCAACATGCACTTCACCTGCAACGGATAGAAGAAGATTACACCGAGATCATCACTAGTCTAAGGGAAGCAAATGTTTATCCTCAGGGAGCGGGTTTTCAAGCAAGCCCGAGATGCCAGAGCAGACCTCGACCGTTGCCACGATTTGATGGCCCGACTGCAAGAACAAGTGGATAGGCTCCTAGACCAAGTCACCAACAATGCTCGAAGATTGGGGGCGAAAAACCAGCAGATAGAACAGCTACTCAGAGAAAGGGACATGATCAAGGACAGAATTGGAGAAATAGGGCACTATGTCACCATGAAGTGTTTAGCTTGCGAACAGATGCCCCGCCCTGCCCTTTTTGCTTCGGTTATGGGCTATGTTCATCAGATCATGAGAGATTTAAGGGGACTGCACAAGGACCTCACACCAAGGCCCGCGGCAAGGCCGAATGATGCCTCGCGGGCCCGCAGGAATTTCAGAGCATTAGACTTCTGATTTAAAAAATGTATTTTGAAATATTGAGTCAAGTAGGTTGGCATTTTATTTTCCTTTTTCGAGTCAAGCATTCCTCTATTTTGTCGATTATTGTAAGACATGTTTTGTAACTTTAAGGTTTTATTTGATATAAAAGTTACTGAATTTTGCCACAATCTTGTTACCAGAACTACGCTCGGTCTGATTCACGCGGGACGTGATACGTAGGCAATCCACATAAGATTCGACCACCACTAAAAAGAAAGGAAAAAAATACGAATGTTAATAACAATAAGGCTTTCAAGGACAGTTGAAAAAAAAGAAAAGAAAAAGAAGAAAACAGAAAAAGAGAAAAAGAGAAAAGCTGGAATGACGCATGTTATGAGTACATGTAGAAATGGTTATTCGGTTAGGTGCATTGCATCCAACGTGCTATAACATATCCTGTTAAACTCGGTAAACTAACAAGTTTGTCAATTTCCAGAAAAGTTTAGCAGTTGGTTTGACAGAATATACTGGCCAGCCATCATTACCGTACTAGATCCAAAGGACCAATTACAGCAAGCATGTCTAGTTCCGGTAAGAGCCTCGAGGAAGAGAAATCGGAGATACAAATCATGAAAGAAGAGGTAGAACGGTTGAGACATCAGATAACAGAGATGCACCTAGCCTGGGCTAGGGGACAGTCCTCACCAAACCTCCCTACTCTCGCCTCAGCTCCAGAACATCCACCCATCGATCCTTCGACAAGCGCCCCGATCTATCCATACTTTCAGGGGGAAAACCCTTATGCCACTCACACTCCACCAGCCAAACCAAATCCTCTTCCAGTCACCCCTGTTTTTGTGGCACCTCCACCTGCTACTCTACAAAGGCCGTCCGGCGAGCCACATGTTCAGATCCATGACAACTCTTACTATCCTCCAGAGCCTACTTTTAGGGCTCCTAAACCGCAATCACACACCCTTCACTGGGATAATCCGGCAGAACCGGAAAAGCACTTCCAAAGTTCGGAACATGAGGAAGTTATTAGAAAAGTTAAAAGCCCGGAGCAGTCCTTCAGGAACATGCACGGTTTGGGCAACCAGGTCAGTGTCGCTTACAAGGATCTGTGTCCATTCCCAGATGTCCAGTTGCCGGCCGGGTTCAAAATGCCCAAGTATGACCTATACGAGGGGCACGGTGATCCTGTAGCCCACCTCCGAGGGTTTTGTAGTAAAATGCGAGGAGCCGGAGGACGGGACGAGATTCTGATAGCTTACTTCGGTCAGAGTCTGGGAGGATCTGCGCTGGAGTGGTACACTAGACAGGACCCCAGCAGATGGTTTACGTGGGATGATTTGGCTCAAGCTTTTATCGGTCAGTTCCAGTACAATCTTGAAATAATCCCCGACCGCTTATCATTGCTAAAATTAGAGAAGAAACCCGCTGAAAGTTTCAGAGAATTTGGTTTCCGCTGGAGGGAACAAGCAGCAAGGGTAGATCCGCCTATGAGAGAGAGCGAGATGGTGGATTACTTCTTGCAGACACTAGAGCCAACCTATTTCGGACATCTGGTGACGTCCGTGGGCAAATCATTCACCGAGGTGATAAAAATGGGGGCTATGATCGAGGAAGGTTTGAAAGCCAACAAGATCATGAGCTACTCAGCATTGAAAGCCACCACTCAGGCTATCCAAAGTGGTACCGGAGGAGTACTCGGGAAAAAGAGGAAAGAGGAAGTCGCGGCAGTCGAGTCCGGGACATGGTTCAGAAATAGAGGCCCCGCACCCCAATATAGCCCGCCCCAGCCCCACCACCAAAATTACTTCCACAATCCATATAACCACCCGCAACATTACTATCTAGCACCTGACCCCCATTTTACTGTCCATCACGCACAGTCCTATTCTGCACCTCCCGTCCATGCACCGTGGCGTGCACCAAACTCGCAAAACAATTACCCACCCCCAAGAGCCTACAGAAACCCCTCGGGCGCGAGTTTTCGTCCGAACCAGGCATTCAAGGGCGACAGGGCACCAAGGCCAAAGGCTTTCACTCCCTTGGGGGAATCTTACACCAGTCTGTTCCACCGGTTGAAGCAAGTAGGGTTGCTAAATCTGGTTGAAGCTAAGCTACCAAACCCTCTTCCAAAGAACCCGGACCATTCAGTAAATTGTGCATACTGCTCAGGATGTCCGGGACACGACACGGAAAAGTGTTGGAGGTTGAAAACAGCCATCCAGGAGCTCATCGACACTCGCAGGATTGAGGTCCAGACTCCAACAGAGCCCAACATCAACCAAAATCCACTTCCAACTCATCATGAGACCAACATGATCGAGTTGGTACGGGTAGAAGAAGGAAAGGAGAAAGCCTCTCAGACTGTAATGATGATCAAGTCTTGCGGGGTAGGAATGAGAAGGGGCCGAGCCTTGATGAGTCACCCATTTGCAAGAAGGACGTACATAGGGGGTTGGAAGCAGAAAAGGGAAGTGTGAACGAAGTACCGGTGAGGCCGGGGAAAGCAAAAATAGTTGTACCAGGGGTAGCAACCGAACCCGTCTTGACGGTAGCAGGCATTCGAATGGATCCTTTCATCATGAAGCCAGCAATACAGTTGCCAATAACGGATAGCAGAGCTATTCCATGGAATTATGCTCGGATTACAACAACCTACAAAGGAAAGGAAGTGAAAGAGGAAGTTTGCGAAGTGCAAGGTTTGACCCGCTCGGGGAGATGTTTTGCCCCTGCGGAATTGAGGAAGATCACTCCAGCAACATTGAAAAAGCCGGTAACTGACGAAGAGGCAGAAGAATTCCTGAAAAAGATGAAGCTACATGATTATTCTGTCATGGAACAGCTGAAGAAGACTCCGGCGCAAATCTCATTGCTGTGCTTGCTGATCTGAAGAACATCGGCAAGCTTTGATGAAAGTTCTGAATGAGGCACACGTACCTGATAAAATCTCGGTGAGTCATTTGGAGAAGATCACCAATAGGATCTTCGAAGCGAATCGGATCACCTTCACCGATGATGAATTGCCCGAGGAAGGCACCGAGCACAACAAGGCTTTATATCTTACGGTAAAGTACGAGGAGTCGGTGGTTACCAAAGTCCTTATCGATAATGGGTCCAGTGCTAACATTTGTCCTCTCTCTACGCCGGACAAGTTGAAAGTGGACATCGGCAGGATACGCAAGAACATCATATGTGTTCGAGGGTTTGATGGAGGAGGCAAGGCGTCGGTTGGGGACATAGTGTTAATCTTGACAATTGGGCCAGTGGAGTTCACCATGGAATTCCAGGTGCTGGACATGGTAGTGTCATATAACCTTCTGATAGGGCGACCGTGGATCCATGCCGCAAGAGCAGTTCCATCCAGCCTACACCAACTCGTCAAGTTTGAGCGGGACCAACAGGAGATCGTCGTCCAAGGAGAGAATGATCTACAACCAGGCACCATCGTCCCCTTTGTTGAGACAGAAGAGGATGTTGGGCCATGGGTATACCAGATCTGCGATGTGGTATCCGCCAACCGAGTTCCAGAAGGGGAATGCATTCCCAATGACAGAATAATTACTGCAGACGTCACGGTGGCTCATGAAATGTTGAGAAACGGTTTCATACCCGGCAAAGGTCTAGGTACATCTTTGCAAGGAATCATACAACCGGTATCTGTGGTCGAAAACGTGGGAACCTTCGGTTTGGGATTCAAGCCAACATCGGAGGACATCCAGCGAGCCAAGAGGAATAAGCATAAGACATGGGTGCTCCCGAAGCCAGTTCCACGCCTTTCCCAATCTTTTGTCAGGTCTGGAGTAAAAGGACATCCGGCGACAAAGGTTCCTATTCCTATGGTTAGGCCAGACGAAGAGTTCTTAAGAAAGTTCGAGGACCTATTTGCAGATGTATACATGCTCGAGGATGGCGAAGGATCCAGCCATGCCGAGATACAGTTTGTGGGATCAAAAGCAAAATTGAATAATTGGAAGGCTACTCCTCTCCCTGTCTGGAAGGAATCTTGGTAGTCTGTTTTGGATTGTTTTCTTTCGAAATTTCATGTTGGGGTTGTCCCCGGAGTAAAATCCGTTTGTTTTAGTTCATTTTGATTTGACTTTGAAAGTTTGTTTTTCCTTGTACTGTTCCCATTAATGAAATTTTGTTCCCTTCGCGTCTAATTTTGTTTATTTTCCTTCTTTTTACTTTTCTGAACAGCCTTCTTTCAACCGATCTTAATGATATGGCGTGCTTAAAGATTAATCAACCCAGTCTAGAAAGTCAATCGGGTTTGGAAATAATAACGCATGAAATAAGAAGTGAAGAGAGTGAGTCAGAATACGGCGATGATGAAGCCGTAGAAGAAATCGGTGAAGAATTAAGTCACTTCGAGGGAAAACCCAAACCAAATTTAAATGATACTGAGGCCGTTAATCTGGGGAACACAGATGACGTCAAAGAAACCAGGATAAGTGTCCATATTGAACCAAACCTGAGAGAGGAATTGATCAAAACACTCATGGAGTTTAAAGACATTTTCGCATGGTCGTACGACGACATGCCAGGACTCAGCACTGATCTAGTGGTTCATAAATTACCCACTGATCCGGCATATCCTCCCGTCAAGCAAAAACTGCGGAAATTCAAGACGGAGATGAGTGTAAAGATCAAGGAGGAAGTAACCAAGCAGTTGCAGGCGAAAGTCATTCGTGTCACTCGATACCCTGAATGGTTGGCTAACGTAGTACCGGTGCCGAAGAAAGACGGAAAGATCAGAGTATGCGTGGACTACCGCAATCTCAACAAGGCAAGTCTTAAGGATAATTTCCCGCTTGCCAATATCCATATCCTGATTGATAATTGCGCTGGACGTGAGATCGGGTCCTTTGTGGACTGTTATGCGGGATATCATCAGATCTTGATGGATGAAGAGGACGCAGAAAAGACGGCTTTTATCACACTGTGAGGGACTTATTGCTACCGGGTGATGCCATTTGGTTTGAAGAACGCAGGGGCAACATACATGAGGGCGATGACTACGGTATTCCATGACATGATACACAAGGAGATTGAAGTGTACGTGGATGATGTGATCATAAAATCCAGACGTCAAGAAGACCATGTTGCCGACCTCAGGAAGTTCTTTCAAAGACTTCGAAGATACGACATCAAGCTCAATCCGGCAAAATGCGCATTCGGAGTTCCATCAGGAAAATTGCTAGGATTCATCGTCAGCCGACGGGGCATTGAGTTGGACCCATCCAAAATCAAGTCCATTCAGGAGCTACCCCCGCCAAAGAATAAAACAGAGGTAATGAGTCTGTTGGGAAGGTTAAATTACATCAGTAGGTTTATTGCTCAGCTTACGGCAACCTGTGAACCCATATTCCGTCTGTTGAAGAAAGACGCTGCGATAGAATGGACGACAGAATGTCAGGAAGCGTTTGACCAAATCAAAGGATATCTGTCAAATCCACCCGTAGTAGTTCCGCCTGAACCGGGTAGACCCCTGATTCTTTATCTGACGGTTTTGGAGAATTCGTTCGGCTGCGTACTGGGGCAGCATAATCTTACTGGCAGGAAGGAACGGGCCATTTACTACCTCGGTAAGAAATTCACAGTCCACGAGGTCAAGTACACTCATTTGGAAAAGACATGTTGTGCCTTGACCTGGGTAGCCCAAAAGCTGAAACATTATTTGTCTTCTTACACCACTTATCTCATTTCGCGTTTGGATCCGTTGAAGTATATTTTCCAGAAGCCTATGCCTACAGGGAGGTTGGAAAAATGGCAAATATTACTTACAGAGTTCGACATCATATATGTGACAAGGACGGCTATGAAAGCTCAAGTCCTAGCCGATCACTTAGCTGAGAATCCTGTCGATGACGGATACGAACCTTTGAGGACGTATTTTCCGGACGAAGAAGTATTGCAAATTGATGGTTTGGAATTAACTGAGGATCTAGGGTGGAAGCTTTTCTTCGACGGAGCAGCGAACGCAAAGGGAGTCGGAGTAGGGGCTGTGCTTATCTCTGAAACAGGACATCATTATCCTGTTACTGCTCAACTGCGTTTTCATTGTACAAATAATATGGCTGAGTACGAGGCATGTATCTTGGGGTTGCGATTAGCGGTGGACATAGATGTACATGACGTCTTGGTCTTGGGGGACTCGGACCTTCTGGTACATCAGATTCAGGGAGAATGGGAAACCAGAGATCTAAAGCTTATCCCATATCGTCAGTGTTTGCATGATTTGACCAAACGCTTTCGATCGGTAGAATTCAAGCACATCCCAAGGATGCATAATGAGGTTGCCGACGCTCTAGCTACTTTAGCGTCAATGCTACATCACCCGGACAAGGTTCGTGTCGACCCGTTACATATCCAGGTCCGAAATCAACATGCTTATTGTAATATGATAGAAGAAGAGATGGATGGCGAGCCATGGTTTCATGATGTCAAAGAGTACCTCAGGTTAGGAATATACCCAGAGCAGGCAACTGGAGATCAAAAGAGGGCTATTCGGCGTTTGGCGAACGGATTTTTCCTTAGTGGAGGGGTACTGTACAAAAGAACCCCAGATTTGGGATTGTTAAGATGTATAGATGCGAGCCAAGCCACAACAGTGATAACAGATATACATTCCGGAGTTTGTGGACCACACATGAGCGAGTATGTATTGGCAAAAAAGATTCTTCGAGCAGGATATTACTGGCTCACTATGGAGCGTGATTGTATAAGTTTTGTGCGAAGATGCCATCAGTGTCAGATACATGGAGATTTGATTCATTCTCCACCGACTGAATTGCATACAATGTCATCACCTTGGCTGTTTGTCGCATGGGGAATGGATGTTATTGGACCTATAGAACCTGCAGCTTCCAATGGTCATAGGTTCATTCTGGTAACGATCGACTATTTCACCAAGTGGGTGGAGGCTAAAACCTCCAAATCAGTAACCAAGAAGGCGGTGGTAGACTTCGTACATTCCCACATCATCTGCAGGTTTGGAATTCCAAAGATAATAATCACAGATAACGGTGCCAATCTTAACAGCGGATTGATGAAGGAGGTCTGCCAACAGTTCAAGATTACACACCGAAATTCCACACCATATCGTCCCAAAGCAAATGGTGCGGCTGAGGCAGCAAACAAGAACATAAAGAAGATATTGAGGAAGATGGTAGAAGGGTCCAGGCAATGGCATGAAAAGTTACCATTTGCACTGTTGGGTTATCGCACTACCGTCCGGACTTCGGTAGGTGCAACTCCTTACTTGTTGGTGTACGGGACTGAAGCAGTAATACCCGCAGAAGTTGAAATTCCATCCCTCCGAATTGTCGCTAAAGCTGAGATCGACGATGATGAATGGGTCAAAACCCGATTAGAGCAATTGAGCTTGATCGACGAAAAGAGATTGACAGCGGTATGTCATGGCCAATTGTATCAAAAGAGAATGGCAAGAGCATATAACAAGAAGGTACGTCCCAGGAAATTTGAAGTGGGACAACATGTGTTGAAGAGAGTTCTACCACATCAGACCGAAGCAAAAGGCAAGTTCGCTCCAAATTGGCAAGGACCGTTTGTTGTGACTAGGGTATTATCCAATGGCGCGCTATGTCTAACTGATATTGAGGGAAGATGCACTGATATGGCTATCAATTTCTGATGCAGTCAAGAGATATTATGTGTAATTCTTTAATGTATTTGTCAACGATTTGTTTCGTCTGTGTGTATTTTGGCATTTTTCGGAGAATGAAATGACAGAGGCAATTTTTCTACTACCCAAACACTTTAACCTTTGTTTTCCCTTTTGAGCCTTAATAATTCTTTCATACACCCTCTTTCGGAATCACCAAGGAAGATGTGTAACAAAATAGAAAAAAGAAACAAAGAAAAGACACAAGAAAAAGTGAACTACGTTCGACCCGATTCCTCAAGAAGGATACGTAGGCGCCACACGGCTCGGTCATAATAAAAACAAAAATCAAAGATTCCCCAAGCAACAAAACTGGGGCAGAAGTCATTGTTTCGTTTGAAAGATAGTGTGGATTCCGAAAGTTGTAATGAGCTAACCGTTGAGGTTAGACCCCTTTTTCTTTAGCCTCACGCGCAGAAACCACATTAAGAACCAAAAAGACCTCTCGATCAGTATTTGAGAAATGCCAAGTCATGCGAGTGAAACCACGAATGACACTTCAATCCTCGACTGAATTTAGGACTTACAAGCTGAAAAGGGATGGCCCCTTTAGAGGAAATTCTATGGATAATACCACAGCCCACCGCAAGGAAAGAAAGCGAAAATGAGAGAGTCTTAACGGTGAAAACCCTCGCGGGCACCTTAAGGCGAAGAAAGTTGAGAGAAATAAAATGAGAGAGTCTTACGGTGAAAACCTTTACGGGCACCCTAAGGCGACGGGAGATAGAGAAATGAGAGAATCTCATTAGTGAAAACCCTTCAAAGGGCACTATGAGGTGACAAGGCGAGGTGGTTACAAGATGTCTGCATGAGACGGGGTTGGGACATTCGTGTGCTTCTAGCAAAACGCGGCCATCAGAAAGTGATTGACATGAATAGACCGGGTAGATTAATCTCAAAGGCGCGGCATAACCATTGGATCAGTCACACATTCAGATAAGTTTTTCCTATTTTTGAGTTCAGAAAAGTTTTCCCTTTCTTTTGTCATTTGCGGTCAGCATTCTTTTCTTTTCTTTCATTTTCGAAAATTGATTTTTCAAAGCTTACTACCAAGTCTCCCAAAGCAGTATAATGAAAATGAATAGGCGTGGAACGAGGCAATAAGGCAGAAGTCGTTACGATAGTAAGATTGGAACGACAGGTTGATTGGAAGGTTCGCAGGAATTATGGAGTATGATGGACACATGTGGCACGTCCGGAAGATGATTTCACGCAACATATCACCGGCTAAAAAGAGTCGGATCAAACCAAAGATTGGAATGAAAGGGAGAGATGAGAAACCATCTGTGGAAAGAGCATCATCCCCAGCAAGCGCCAACGTCGTCCCCAAAGTTCGAGGGAGGCCAAGCAGCTGAAAGAGAAAAGAAAACGGCCCCAACAAGAGTGGCACGACCACTCACTGCATTTTGAAACTAACAATTTTTCTTTGATTTAAAGCATGAAAGGAGGGTTCGTCGGCAGAAAAGCATACCACCTAGAAATTTATCAAACTGGGGCAGAAAATTTTCTCCTGTTGCGAAAATTTTCTTGAGAGCAAATACCCAGTAGATAAGGATAGAAAGCAACACAAGATTTTGGGAAATACCCGTTCCGAGCAGAATAGTTTTGAAAGAGGCCCGACAATGCAAGGAAGTGATCTTTGAGCCGATATCATCCCCGGCAATTATTGGGAGAATGAAACACTAACTTCGAGATTCCCGCAGCAGCGTTATATCCCATAAGTTTTCAAGGAAGCAGAGGTGCGAGCCCCAGAGGAGGAATGGGAAGAAGGAAGAGGAAAAGGGGTCCCCCGCCAGGATAATCCCCAGTCCATGACGTTTCAACCCCCGGCGAGTCCGAGAGAGAATGAGGGGTGAAGGAAATAAGAATACTTCCCCAGCAGCATCATCACCAACGGGTGAGTAAACCGTTTCTAAGATATCTCCAGTAGCCGAAAGAAAAGTATCACGACCCAGGGGGGAAAGCAATTCCAAGACAAGATAATTTAGAAGAAAAGGTGGCCCAAGAGGCGACGCAGGAAGAAGAAAGTAGTACAGAACACAAAGGAAGGCGATCAAGATGGGATGAAATTAGAAGATGTAGTTGAAGTCAGGGAGCCTGCCTGGAGAATGGAGTGGCGATTTATTTTGAAGTTGTAGTCGAAGTCAGGGAGCCCGCCTGGAGAATGGAGTGGCGATTTATTTTGAAGTTGTAGTAGAAGTCAGGGAGCCCGCCTGGAGAATGGAGTGGCGATTTATTTTGAAGTTGTAGTAGAAGTCAGGGAGCCCGCCTGGAGAATGGAGTGGCGATTTTATTTTGAAGTTGTAGTAGAAGTCAGGGAGCCCGCCTGAAGAATGGAGTGGCGATTTATTTTGAAGTTGTAGTAGAAGTCGGGGAGCCCGCCTGAAGAATGGAGTGGCGATTTAGTTTTGAAGTTGTAGTTGAAGTCGGGGAGCCCGCCTGAAGAATGGAGTGGCGATTTATTTTGAAGTTGTAGTTGAAGTCAGGGAGCCCGCCTGAAGAATGGAGTGGCGATTTATTTTGAAGTTATAGTCGAAGTTAGGGAGCCCGCCTGAAGAATGGAGTGGCGATTTATTTTGAAGTTGTAGTAGAAGTCGGGGAGCCCGCCTGAAGAATGGAGTGGCGATTTATTTCGAAGTTGTAGTAGAAGTCAGGGAGCCCGCCCGGAGAATGGAGTGGCGATTTATCGTGAAGTTGTAGCTGAAGTCGGGAGCCCGCCCGGAGAATGGAGTGGCGATTTACTTTGAAGTTATAGTTGAAGTCAGGGAGCCCGCCCGAAGAATGGAGTGGCGATTTTATTTTGGAGTTGTAGTAGAAGTCAGGGGAGCCCGCCCGGAGAATGGAGTGGCGATTTACTTTGAAGTTATAGTTGAAGTCAGGGGAGCCCGCCCGAAGAATGGAGTGGCGATTTTATTTTGGAGTTGTAGTAGAAGTCGGGGAGCCCGCCCGGAGAACGGGCGATTTAGTTTTGAAGTTATAGTTGAAGTCGTGGAGCCCGCCCGGAGAATGGAGTGGCGATTTATCGTGAAGTTGTAGTTGAAGTCAGGGAGCCCGCCCGGAGAATGGAGTGGCGATTTATTTTGAAGTTGTAGTTGAAGTCAAGGGAGCCCGCCTGAAGAATGGAGTGACGATTTTATTTTGAAGTTGCAGTTGAAGTCAGGGAGCTCGCCTGAAGAATGGAGTGGATATTTATTTTTAATTTGGTTGAGGAAAGCGGTTGAATGTAACAGAAATCCCCGGCATGAATCCAAGTTCGTAAGCAGAAGGAAGGCAACAAGGATCGGAAAAGATAGATTCAGATTTCGAAGGAGAATAGTTCGAAGACCACAAAGAAGGAACCAATGGTCGGAGGTCGGCAATCAAGATAGGCCGAGACAACAATTGTCATAGGAGAAGAAGCATGTGAGGAAACGTCAGAGCTAGCATGATGGCAAGGAGCATGACAAGATCAAGTTAAAAAGGATAGATAAGAATTTGTAGTACTGTAACTTAGTCTAGCTTCTTATTTTTTGTTTAGCACGGTGTAATAAGGGGATCAGTTAAGCAGTGGCGACAGCAGTAACAACAGTAACAGCAAGATCGCAACAGTCATGGTAGTCCCAGCTACCAAAACTTCTCGAACTACATTGACCTGATTCCCTTTTAGCCAGGGATATGTAGGAGACCTTCTGAAGCAAAGGTTCGGTCAAACTTTTCCAAAAAAATGCTTCATACGGAGTGCTCAAACGGGCAAAAATCGCTCGTATCCGCTCACTTATCTTTGCACGAAAACTCTTCGGGTTTCCACGCAAAGAGGGGCAGCTGTGAGCACGTGATTTTTGCCTCACACGAATTACTCCTAAAAAAAAAATTCAAAATTAAATATTGTTGTGTTATTCGCAATTTTTATAGATTTTTATGTTATTTTTCTTTTGTTGTTTACATTTGTGTGTGCGTGTTTATTTGTTTCAATTAACAAAAATTAAAAAAATATATATATATGTGTCACATTCGCATCTAGAATTTAGTACTACAAGTAGGAGTAATTAAGTTTGTTTTACAAAAAAATGAAAAATCACAAAATATGTACTTTGCATTGTTTAGCATTTAAGGTCTAGTTGTGTGATTTTATTCTAAATTGGTGCTTAATTATATGTGATATTTATTATTATGAGTTAATTGGTATTTTAAGTTAATTTTTCAATGTAATTTAGGAATTTTGGTAATTAGGAATTAAAAAGAAAAATGAAAGAACAAGAAGAAAAAATGAGAATAGAATACAAAGAAATCAGGAACTGGGCCGTTTCGCTTTTGGACCAGAACCAGGCCCAACGTAATTCATTACATAAACCCAATCCCTTACCCGATCTGCCCAACCCCAAATGGCCCCGTTGATCTGGACCGTTGGATTCTATTATCCAACGACCCAGATTAATCAATCAATTCTCGAATATACTCAGACCCTAACTTAATCAAACGACGTCGTTTGATGTCTAAAAAATAATCCAGGCCGTTGATCAAGTTTGATCCGACGGCCGAGATTAAAACTCTAATTTTAAACACACCAAGGAAGCCCCAATACCCCCCATACCTGTCTCATTTCTCCCAGACCTATCTTCGTCTCTCACAGAGACGATTAACCTCCGCCGTGCCTCCGCCGCCCTCTGCCTACCGGAAATCGCCTCGCGGCGGTTTCGGTAGGCCAAACCCAACCAAATTAACATCGTAGGACCACCTCGACTCCCCCATTACGAATCCATCCTTCATTTACCTCGAATCACTCCGGAAATCTTCGAATCTTCATTTGAAGATTCGAGTCAAGCTCGAACCCACGCCAAACCACCCAAAACTCACCCCAAACCCTCCCATGACCTCCCTCATACCCCCACCGGCCTTGGTTTGGCTCGAATCTTGCCAGAACCAGTCGAGCCCCAAAATCTCGGCCATGAACCCTAAACTCGATTCCTGCCTAATTGAGGTCTAATAGACCTTAATTGGGATGTTTTCATTGTTGAAAACATCTCAATTAAGGTCCATTGGCCTCAAAAAACGAAGAATCCAAGTTCAAGCTGAATCCAAAGTTCGAATTGAACCCAAGACGGGTCCGAGTCCGTTCAAGTGCGGATTTGTCTTCTCTTATGGTATTTTTTCTTTTATTTCTTCATATTTCGTTTGTTAAATCAGTTGAATTCTATTTTCTTGTTTTTTCTGTTCTGTTCTTCATCTCCAATAGACCCTTTTGTTCGGTCAATCCCCATCTTTATCTGTTTGAATTCAATGCTAATTGCTTTATATGCGTAGTTTATTTAACGTCGTCAACGAGTTAATTTATTTGTATGATTGTTCACCACCCTGTCTGCCCGTATGCAATTCACCATTAGGGTTGTTATCCGTTTGATTCTGGATTAGGACTTAACTGAATGTAATTGTTAGGGTTGGATTAAGGCCATTTGTTTAATCTCTCGCCCATAAGACAGCCTAGTGGAGCCTGCTATCACAACAGGACACTCCACCAGGTTTGTACTTCACATTTTTTAATTAATTAAAGCCCATACTTAAGCAGAACTTAGTGGTGAAAACAGGGAGGATAATGGGCTGGCAGAGATAGGAGTGGGCAGGGGTAGTAGTTAATTGGTGGCAGGCATTCAGGAGGGAATTCAAAAATTATAAGTAGGAGGCATTTTTTGATATCTAGGGGACTGAAAAAAAAAAGATAGACGGATTTCAGATAAAAAAACATACATACACAGCTAAGAGGGGGACATTGTTTGATATCCAGAGGAGACTTTAGAGGAAAAACAGGGAACTGAGAAAACATACACGGCTTTCATATACAAACATACCTACACAGCTTTGAGGGAGATAGTTTGAGAGAAAAGTAAGGAAGAAAACATTGTGCTTCTTCACTGGCACAGTTTTATTAAGCTCGGATTGGGTCTTTGTATTGGTTTATTGCATTTTTTGGCTTGGACTTGTTGCTGGGTGCCTGGTTGCTGAGTGTTGTGGTGTTTGGGCCACTGTTGGTTCTGAATTTGGTTACTGCTGTGGTCTGTGTCTGGGTGTTGTTTGTTGCTGTGTTTTTTTTGGCTACTGTTTTTCTCCTGTTGCTGCTGTTGGTATTGCTTTGTGTGTTGTTGCTGCTGGTTCACTACTGCTGTTGTTGTGAATTGCTTGCCACTCCATCACTGACCTCCTTTTCTTTTGCTCTTCAATACCCAGGTACACATTTATGAGCTTATTTTGATGTAACTGGGAAGAGAAGTCTGAAAATGAGATGCTCACAGATTCATATGTATTGAATGTCTCTCCTGTTATCCAAATGGATAGACTGTAGTTAAGTAAATGTAGTGAATGTTAATTTTAGATTTCATGCCATACGGATAATAGACATATATGTATACCTTTGTGGACTGTTTGATCCATTTCAATTTATTCCGAGCAGCATGAAAAATCTGCTAGTTGTAGGTTCCTGGTTTAAGTTTGCATCATTAGTTTAAATGTAGTATAGTTTAGTACTTCAGTAGGGATAATAATCACCTCCCATTTTCAGTGTGTTATTTCAAAATTCCCAGTTATGATATCGTTGGTTGAAGTCGATTGAGATAAAGTTGGTTAGTTCTCGAATGTTAGCGATTTAAACGTTGGGGATTAATGTGAAGCTCAATAGTTGTTAAGACAAAGCATTAAGTCCACTTGTCGGCAAATTGGGTGCAATTGAAGGATTTTGGTATGTATATTTTGACATAGCATAAAGTTTGGGCTTCCGAGTTAGGTAATGGTGAGAATTAAGAGGTTTACCCCCTTTTGTTTGGAATTAGACTTGAACTTGAAACTCAAATTTCACCTCGTTGATTAAATCAGGATAAGTCAGTTTAAAGGGATAATTGACACCAGTCACTCTAAAATCCAGTTGACACATTAGTATAAGTATTCGTACATTTGACGTTATAAAATTTTCTTAGTTTAATCGATTTGCCCGAGTCATTGACAGAAATCAAAGTAGCTAGAAATGAGAAGTTCAAATATAAGATTTAACCAAATAATGCTTAAATAATAATTAGTCACTAGGTTTCACTCACGATTTATAATTGGAGATGAAACATATACGAAAAGGTAATATCTATGGGTCGACCTTTAAATAAATAATGAGATGGAACTCGTGAGAGAACAAAAATACACGGGGCCCTCGAATAATTGTCACGAGAACTTAGATTTGGAGAGACCGTTTAGTGAATTTCACGGTCCTTTCCCAAAGTTAAACAGACGATAGACTCTTTAGGCGCGACTTGAAAAATGAAATTACTTTCCTAAATACGAGTGCGCATTTATGTGACCCAAATCTTACTCCCGGCGAAACTGAAACGCATTAAAGTCACAGGCGTACCGGTTGCGCTGTGATTCGAAATGTGTTTTCGTGACGTCGCAATTCTTCTAAAAATAAAAGCGGAGCATTAAAAATACATAGTTAAAATATATAAAGAAATCAGATAAAAGCAAAAAGTGCAGTTGAGCGACCGTGCTAAAACCACGGAATGCGGGAGTGCCTAACACCTTCTCTCGGGTTAACAGAGTTCCTTATCCAGTTTTCTAGTTTCGCAGACCATATTACAAAGTCATAAATTTTCTCGGTTCGGGATCAGACCGGTGACTTGGGACACCATTATTTTTCCAAGTGGCGACTCTGAATTTAATAAATGGATCCCGTCTCGATTGTCCTTTAATTGGAAAAACTCCCTCGTGCCCTCGCGGGTGCGGAAAAAGGAGGTGTGACAGCAATTATGTAGCACCTTAGCCCAAAGAAAAACTCTATAAATATGGTGTGATTTTTGGATAGAAGACATTGAGTCTTGCTGGGAGAAACTGCTCTTTGGTCTCTCTCTTTTCTTTAGTATTTTCTACTAGTTGTCTTTCTTTTAGAGGAATAATATTTCTTCATAAGTTCTTTGTTTCTAAATTAGTTTTTCTTACTTCGTAATGGAGTAATTTCTTTTGTTGGAATAGTTGATGAAGCTTGATATATATATTTATAAGACTATCTCGGTTTAATACATCCTTGACTTGAAACTTTTTTATATACTTTGTACCATGTTGTAGTAATAATTTTTAATTAATTGTTATTATCACTTCTATTTTATCTCTAAGTTATTCTTATATTGATTTTGTAATTATCATGCAAATTTGATATATAATAACCAATGAATAAAATCGTAGAGTGAGAGTAATATTTAGTAAACTATTATTCCAAGTTTGTAATCTTGCTTGCCTCTATTTTAATTCTCACGAAGGAATTGTCGTAGGCAAGATTATTGATTTTTTAGTAAAATTATTCTCACAAAGTTTTTAATACTTCTTAGCACAATTCAAGCAAGAAAAAAATTTCAGTCTAATCTATTATATTAATTTTAATGATGAAAATAATATATTTGCTTTTTGTGCAGTAACTCTTGGATTGGTGAAATCAATAATCGAGTAACATTTACAAGATTGACCGAATATAGGCGTGGTTAAAGGAAGAAGAAATTAATCGTGAAGATACTGACGCAATCAAGGGACACGATTAAAGGAAGACGAAATCACATAAGATACAGAATGAATCGTGAAGATACTGACGGAATCAATGGACGCGATTAAAGGAAGACGAAATTACATAAGATACAGATGGGATCAATGATAGCTAAACTGAAGGAATTCGATAAATCAAGATCTCGCTGAATATTTAAACATGTATCTAAATATAGAGGATCAAGATTCCGAGTTCAACAAAGTCGTTGCAGAGTAACTTTATTCTTGGTAAGAATCAATCTCTATCAAAGGATCAAATCTCTTGGGCTGACAAATCTTTCTAGAATTCAAACCTCTTTCTCAAAGTATTTAAACTTGTAATCACATCTTAGCTAGACATACTTTGATCGAACCAAACACATTCTCTTTGTTCTACTGCAAACAAATATTGTAGCTCTCTAAGACCTGTTATGTAGCACGTTAGAGAAGAAAGAGAGAACAAACACTGATGAGGAATCGTATTAAAATGTGATGACCCGACCCATCGTCACGTGAGTTACTGCCCCTTTTCCCCCATTTTCTACTTCTTTATGCTTCATTATAAGTGTCTTGTGTGAACGAGTTGATTTGAATTAATTTTAGAAGGAAATGAGACACTTAGTCTCTTTAAGGAATGCTTGTTTTGGAAAAGTCAATGGGATATTGACTTATATGTTACGAGGCTCGGATATGGTTTCCGATGATTTGAATAGCTTCAGGGGATGATTTATAACTTAGGAGTGTGATCGAAATTGATTCCGGAGGTCCGGTGTAGAATTAGGCTTGAATTGGCGAAGTTAGTATTTTGGCAAATTTCGGTTGATAGGTGAGATTTTGATCCGAGGGTCGGAATGGAATTCCAAAAGTTGCAGTAGCTCCGTTAGGTGATTTGGGATGTGTGTGAAATATTTCAGACTAATTGGAGGTGATTTGATTAGGTTTTTGATTGGATGTATATTTTGGAAGTTTTTAAAGAACTCGGGCTTGAATTCCATGAGAAATGATGGTTTTAGTGTTTTTTGAGGTGTTTTAATGATTGGAAAAAAGTTTGAATGATATTATAGGAGGTGTTGGTATTTTTAGTTGAGGTACAGGGTCTCGGGGTGATTTCAAATAGTTAACGGGAAGTTTGGCTTGTGAAACTTAAGGAATTTCTGCTCCTTATGGTATTTTCATTTTTGCAGAAGTGGGACCACATAAGCGGTATCGCAAGTGCGTGCATGGAGTCGCAAAAGCGGGAGGGCTGAAGGAAGCCTGGGACCATAGGTGCGGGCTAGGGACCGCATCTGCGGAGCCGCATATGTGGCTAAGTGTTAAGTGAAATTCCGCAGAAGCGGATGGAGTAACTACAGAAGCGGTGTCGCATAGGCAAAAATTTGACCGTAGAAGCGGAAAGGCCTGTGCAGAATATTTAATTGGTCATTTTCGTGAATTTTTGAAGGGTTTCATATTTTATAACTCGGACTTGGAGGATTGTGGGTGATTTTTGAAGAGAGATTTCAAGGGGTTTCGATAAGGTATGGATTCTTGAACTCAAAGCACGATTTCATGGTGTTATTACATGGATTAGAGCTGAAAACTCAAGAAAATAATGGGTAAAAAATGATGGATTAGGGCTTGAAACTTAAGAGAGTTAAAATGGGGATTTGAGGGGACATTTGGACTCCGATTTTGGTATTCTTTATATATAGACTCGTGGAGAGATACAGAATCCGTTGATGTTAAATTTTCTGATTTTTGAGAAGTGGGTCCGGGGCTCGAGTTTTGCTAATTTCGAGATTTTTGCTATTTTCGATTATTTTCGATTGCCTATTGTTCCATTGGCATATTATGATATATTCGTTGTGGTTTTGATCAGATTCGGCGTACGAGGAGGTCGATTTGAGAGGCAAGGGCATAGCGAGTTGGAAACTCCGTATTTGCATATCGTAGTGCCATATTGAGGTGACTTGATAATTCTACAATATATGGCTTGCCTAGCTTTCATGAGTAGGCGCCATCACGACTCCCGAGGGTGAAAAATCCAAGCCGTGACAACTTTGATCGAACCAAACACCCTCTCTTTGTTCTACTGCAAACAAACATTGTAGCTCTCTAAAACTACTATGTAACAAGTTAGAGAAGAAAGAGAGAACAAACGCTGGTGAGGCATTGTAACAAAAGAGGCGAGTGATATAGGAATTGAGCTATCACGTCATTTTAATTGTACTCAAAGGAACTCATTTACTAAAGAGAACTCCCTTGCAACCCAAAGGGAGTGGACTAGGATTCATATTGAATTCGAACCAGTATAAAATTCTGGTGTCTTTAATTCCTGCATTTATTTTCAGCATCTTATATTTCTGTTATTATAAATGTTAGTTTCTTGCATCTAGTTGACTAATTGAAAAACTAGTCAACTAACAGAGATTAAGTTTAAATATACCATTTACCCCTCTCTTGTATTTTTATAATCGTCACTAGCTTTAACTCAATCAATCACATAACCTCACGAAGTGCTATTAATTGATTACTTCTTAGTGAGCTAAATATAATTATATTAGCAATAAGCAATTATTCCTTAGAGAAATACATGTAAAAAGATTTAATTGTAATATATTTCAAGTAAATTGAACGATTCCGAACTCTTGAAATTATAAATCCTCCAAAAGTTCTTGGTTTTTGTTTAAGTAATTAACAAACTTTAAACCTCACTCACTTTTCTTATTGATTCCCTCAAATAGTAGTTGAAATATTAAAGTATGTAGCATAGATGTTTTAATTTCTGTGGGACAATATCATAAACTATACTACAATTTGACAAAGCACGAGCAGAAAAATCCTATACACATTGGCCTTGTCAAGAAGTAACCATTAATGTAATAGACTGTCTAGATTACACTCCTCAAAATATATCCCTTTTTTGAATCTTGTGTGAACACAAAATACCTTTTTTTTCACATAGGACTTTAATTATTTTCCCTCTTTTTTCAGGCTCTAGTTTTAAGGACTCTCCTTTATTGCACTTACGTATAGTCCCATCTTTGGTTTTGATAATTGATGTGAGAGAGGTTTGGCTAGAGATGCATTAAATTGTAAATGTCCAACTCAAAATCAACTAGTGGCCAATATTTTTAGTATCATCATCCCATCACCATGCATTTAATAGCCAGATTTATAATAAGTTATTATTATGTACAGACTCTCAAAATTATTTAACTTATACATTTTATTATTTCATTTCTAAAAACATTCGATTAAAAGATTTTAAAAAACAACAACTAAAGTAATTCATACTAGTAATATTTATAAATTAACGATGCAAAAAATATGACTGGTTACATACATGATACAATAGAACATGTCACTCGTTTTATTTGTTAATTTCTCCTTATTATTTTATGTGAAGGTGAATTGATCCGACATAAAATTTTAAGATTTAAAGAATACTTTTGACACATAAGTCAAGTATAACATACTTACTACTCTTTTTGTTGAAAAAGATAAGTATGAAACGTAAGAAATACTTTGTGCCATCTAATGTATCCATATTTAATAAATGTAAATTAAAATAAAAATTAGAAAAAGGCAAAAAAGTACGTAATACGTTTAGTACTCTCTTTGTGTGTCTTTTTTTAGTCCGTCAAAAGAAATATCATATTTTTTTATTTAAAAATAATTTAACTTAAAAATATTAATTTTACTCATAACAAATTATGATCAAATAAATATTTATGATTTAATTTACATATATTTTTTATTAAATACTATGACGTAAATTAAGACAAAAGGAGTATATATTATATTGACAGCAGCTGAAAAAACACTTTTTCGGCAACTTGTATGTACAGAAAACTATATAATATAGTATTGGATTACAAAAAATAACGGCAGCCAGAGATATTTATGAGGCGGTCGCAGTAACAAGTCTCTCCAGTTTTGAAAATACGCGGGTACGCGCCAACGTGGTCCGTTTACACCCTCACAAAAGCCCAAACATAAACACATACACACACAGTAATCATCTCCCTCTCTCTCACAGTCGCCGATGTCTTCATTCGTAAGATATACATATATGCATTCAGATTTTTAGCAAATTTACGTCGATCTTTAGCTTCAATAGTAGTGATGGGAGGAGGAGGAGAGCGTTTAATCGGAGCTTTAGTTCCGACAGTGAAATCGGAGCCGGAGAATGCCGGTGAAACTTCAGCACCGGCGGCGGTGACTGTGGAGGTTCAAGAGCAAATTCCGGTATCGGAGAATGAAGAGGAAGTGGATAAGGATATGTTATGTCCGATATGCATGCAAATTATAAAGGATGCTTTTCTGACTGCGTGTGGACATAGCTTTTGTTATATGTGCATTGTTACTCATCT
Organism: Nicotiana noctiflora; assembly: GCA_032618575.1. Taxonomy (NCBI): domain Eukaryota; kingdom Viridiplantae; phylum Streptophyta; class Magnoliopsida; order Solanales; family Solanaceae; genus Nicotiana; species Nicotiana noctiflora. The sequence goes on from JASVEL010000914.1 coordinate 236,560, forward strand.
TCAGAATAAAAGTGATTGTCCTTGTTGCTCTCATTACTTGACTACTAATCACCTTTACCCTAATTTCCTACTCAATAAGGTAAAATTTTCAAGCTTTTTCCATAAATTTGGACGTTTCATGTGAATTTCGCTTATATATGATGTAATGTATACCAGATTTGAATTTTATGGGTTCTAGGACAATGACCTCAAATGCTAATAACTGGGGATATAAGCTTACTTGTACCTGGCCGCATATCTTCACCTTCACTCTTATTAGTAAATTGTAGTTAATTACTATACAATTTCACCTTAATTTTTAATTTAACCATGATAAATTTGTGTGGTTTGGTGTAAACACTGGTGCAGGTCTAGGCTGAACTTGGGTTCTGTTGAACCCATAGCTTACACGATGGATCGGCACCTGGTAATAATCACATTTACTTGAAATGTATATGAACGAAGAGAATATAAATAATGAACGAAGACAGAAAATGTGTTGTATGTAACTTCTGTTAAGATCAGCATGTTGTGTAGCTTTTTAGGTACTATTGTACCTGTAAAATTGGACCAGAATTTAAAGAGGTGTTTTTTTTTAAAGGTGAGATTTTTGATGTACTTAGAATAGTTATCCTGTTCTGATACAATAACAACCCAGTAACATGATACAAGTGGCGTCCAGGGAGAGTAGAGTGTACGCAGAACTTACCCCTACTTTGAAGGACTAGAGAGGCTGTTTTCGGAGACCCTCGGAGGAATCTGGTTTCATACTGCTCACCTGCTGTTTTGTATAACTGGGAAAAGCCGAAAAAAATTGGTCTTTGTGAGCAAGTCCAATAGGAATTTAAAAAAAGGTCCATAAGGAATTATCATGCTGGCCTTTGAATGTCATGGCAAGATATTGATGTTTAATTTTGCTCAAAATTCTCAAGTCAGCTGATGATTACGGGTATTAATGATTTACCAAAATTATTTTATATGCTTCCTCAATGACAAATATTGGTTGGAATACACTGCATTTCTGTGGCTGGGTGAAAGTTCCCTTCACTAGGATGAACAACGCTCTACATGAACTTTTTGAATGTATTTTATGGTATTTTAGAAATATGTTTATTATATCAAGCTTTACTTTGATTAATTGGTAGACATAAATCATAAATGTACCTGGCGTACTGGTTTGATCTGTATCTCCCCTTCGAGTTTTTGTTGTACGTTTTTTTACAAATTCTATCAGATTATCACAACTCTACAAGGGGCTAATTTTGGAGTGAAAACTTGATTGACAAACCTCTTATTCTAGTTTTATTCCGTTTGTTTGCATTTTTCTTCTCTTTGCTTCTCTGCTTTTGTTTCATGGTCATTACTTCACCTTTTTAATAGTCTATTGAATGTTGATAACATTTTGCGAAGGTTATTTACCAGTCAAACCAAGTTGTGTTAAAGTTCTTTCCATTATGTAGTTATTGATGAAGAGATCTGCTCGCCAAATGGCCAAAAGTGCAACACCTATGGAACTACTTCGCCAAGCAATACAGCAGGTCAGATATGCATGGAAAGTTAAACAAGCTTTGTCCATTAATCTTAGTTTTGGTGGAGAGCATTCCTGGCTTTGTATTTCAGTTGCTCTTTTAGTCAGGTTCTTTGATTATCTTCTTGCAACTGCCATCGTAGTCTCAGATGATTTAACCTTTTAACTCTCTCTGCCACTGTTTCGGGATTATTTCCATATATCTGTTCAGGATTCTCATCTGATTCTTAGGCAGGGATGCGATGTGTCCATCAAAGAGCTGGAGAGTCTATTATCACTACTTACGGAAAAGAAAAGAAAAATGGAACAAGAAGAAGCTGAAACAAATCTTCAGATTCTGCTTGAGTTTCTCCAGCGTTTAAGGAAGCAAAAAGTTGAAGAGCTTAATGAGGTTTTGTCTTGAACTTCTGCTGACTTGCACATTTCTCTTTTAGTTTGAATTTATCTGTTGTCACCTTGAAAACTTATTGTACTTTATTCTATTACTTCACATCCCTCCTGCAGGTAGGGATTTGCTTTTCTTGTACAATATCTTTGCATTCTAACTGAAGAAAGAATATTTAATTGAATATTATGGGGGGGGGGGGAAAGCAACATATCGAGTTGGTAGATACCTATGCCTTTTCCGTCAGCCTTAACGTGACACAGTTTTGCAATATAAGTCATAAATTTCAGGAAAATCTCTAACTATCCTCTGTCTACTGTAACTTGCTGACGAAGGAGGGGTGCATAATTGGTTATTATTTGAAAAGATTAAGCCCATCTGACCATGTCTAAGAGTTCCCCTTTTGTACACATTGTTTGCATTTATTTCGTTCTTACCCATTTTAAGGGGATTATATTTGAAGTGCTCTTACAAATCATCGTCTTTGTTAAATTTCTTCTCTAAAAACTGTAGGGTCCTTACAAACTGGCAGTTCCATATATATGTGGTATAGAATAGACAACCTTAATCTCATCTCTCTCTGCTGATTAATTAAGACTCAAGCAGATTATTGATTGTATCCTGCACATTTCCTAGATCCAAAATGATCTCAAGTACATTAAAGAAGACATAAATGCTGTGGAGAAGCGTAGAATAGAGTTATATAGGGCAAGGAGTAGATATTCAGCGAAAATGAGAATGCTAGTAGATGATTCTTCGGCAACAACAGTCAGGCCTTTATTGGGAGATAAGGAAGGTGGTGCTATTGTTTCTAGTTCTGTCGGTTCACAAGAACAAGTTCGTGCTGGTACTACACAGACCAGGAACACTGATGCAAGAGCTCCTGGGATACCTGAACTTGTTCAATGGAAGGATGACCACGGTGGATCAGATTCACAGCATCCTAATCAACCTGGACAGGCAATAGCAAGGAAAAAACGCGTTCACGCACAGGTCAATTCTGTAATTTTTCATTGTGCTTGTGGATGTTGTTCATATGTTCTCTTTTAACATGTTCAATCATCAGCAGTTCAATGAGCTTCAAACCTGTTACCTGCAAAAGAGGCGCTATTGGACAAGACAGTCAGATAAACATGAAGAAAAGGTAGCAAATGTCATGAATAGAGAAGGTTATTCTGCGGGGCTTGAAGATTTTCAGTCTGTTCTGTCTACCTTTATGCGATACAGGTCCATCGGTTTTCATCTAATGATTTTTTTATTGACCTGAAATTATCCTATATATTTGGGCTTATTGGTTTTTTTCTACTGTGCTTGTTGAGGTAGTCGTTTGAGGGTTGTTGCTGAACTTAGACATTCTGACCTTTTCCACTCAGCCAATATCGTCTCAAGGTACTAAGTTCATTGCATTTAGAATAATTCAATTATATTAACTTCTTTTCGAAATTAGAACTAGGGATATTCGGTTATTGAAAAATATGGTACTGTGATTTGCTTTTTTCTGGATACATTATACCAATCCCCTTCTTTAAGTATAAACCATTGATTGCCAAGAGGTTTTATTTGCTCTTCTGAACCCTGTGCAACTCTCTTTGGCAAGAACTCTTGCCTCACAAAATTTCCTCTTTTGACAGTATTGAATTTGACCGAGATGATGAATTGTTTGCTACTGCTGGGGTGTCACGAAGAATTAAGGTCTTTGAATTTGCATCGGTAAGTTCATGCTTCATGAGAGCCTCTTAAAATTCTGCAAAAACTTCCTACCAGAAAATCATCTGCTACTCGTTTAATGATATGTCTATTAATTAGACTTCACTTCTAGCCCCCTTTTTCTTCTCCAGATAGGATTTTAAGATTTTCACGTGCTATTGATGTAATGAAATGTTTTGGGAGAAATCAGTGTTCAGCTTAGTTGAACTGAGATTATCACTTTTCCTAGTAAAAGAATTTCAATAATTTGGCTAGATTTGAATTTTTCATAAATTCTGCTTTCTTGAAAAGATAGAAGGTAATTCTTGTATGTTCTCTTTATCAGGTGGTGAACGAACCAGCAGATGCGCAATGTCCTATTGTTGAAATGTCTACACGATCCAAATTAAGTTGTTTGAGCTGGAACAAGTGCACTAAAAACCAGTTAGCAAGCAGTGACTATGAGGGCATAGTGACGGTTTGGGATGTTACAACTCGTCAGGTAGTATCATCTTCCAGATGTTTATTTTGTTCTTATATCTAGGTCATGAAAAGCACCTTTATCTGGATATCCACTTGTATCTGATGAGATAATATTACACTTCCTATTCCAGAGTGTGATGGAGTATGAGGAGCATGAAAAACGAGCATGGAGTGTTGACTTTTGCCGTACTGAACCTTCTCTGCTTGTGTCTGGTAGTGATGATTGCAAGGTAACATAGAACTTCCAGCTATGAGTTTTTTCTCTAATTAAGATGTTTCTAATCTGGTGTTTGGAGTGACAAATCATATTGTGTCTGAAAGTTGACAATGTTGACCAAGTGAGGCAGATGAAATTGGGATTTATATATATTGGATTTCTTTTCCCCAGAGATCTGAAGTCAGTGTGTCCATTTATGTTAGGATTGACTGTCATAGTTTAGTTTATTCAATTTCTCTTGTGAAGTATAGGGATAAGATACAGATGATTCATCATATTTTCAGTTTGACATATTCTGATTAAGGTCTGGTTCAGAAGCTGGACCTTAAGTTGAGAGCCTAAGTTCCTCAGAGTGGTCGACAATTGTTACTTCCAATTATGGCTTACTTTCCTTGTATATGTAGTCCTGCATTATGGAGTATATATTAGGTTTTGTACTGAAATAGTAGAGCACAATCCTCAAATGTGAGCAATGTTGGGTGCTGTGTTATGCGCCTCGTGTGGTCCAACAATGGAGTTAAAGTGTGCTAAACCAAAAGAACAAAAGTTGTTTTGGCGAGTTATATACTAGTAAAGATTTGGAATAAGCTTAAATTAATTTCTCAACAGGTCAAAGTTTGGTGCACGAAGCAGGAAGCCAGCGTCCTTACGATTGACATGAAAGCTAACATTTGCTCAGTGAAGTATAATCCTGGATCCAGCGTTCATGTAGCTGTAAGTTCTCAGTTCCTTTTTACTTTTCCCTCAAAAGCGGTTTTGGGTTCCCCTTGTATCAATGCATTCAATTATAGTATCTCTTGTTAAATGGTAAAATTCTATGCTAAAGCATGATCCAATATCTTGCAGGTGGGTTCTGCCGATCATCACATTCACTATTATGACTTGAGAAATGTTAGCCAGCCACTGCATATTTTGAGTGGGCACCGTAAAGCTGTTTCTTATGTAAAGTTTTTATCCAACAATGAGCTAGCTTCTGCATCAACTGATAGTACATTGCGTTTGTGGGATGTCAGGGAGAATGTTCCAGTACGTAATCATGCTCTTGTCATTTCTCGATTTGAATCTTAGAGAAATTAATCACATATTGCTCCATTAATATTGCCTATCTTATTCCTGATAGCCAATTAATCTGGTATAACCAATTCAATATGGACCATAAGCATGCTAAAAGAAGATACAGAAAAGAAAAGGTGTGGGGGGGGGGAGGGGATAGGAGACGTAGGTTATAGTTTCTGATTTGTTTTAAAAAGGGGCCTTATGCTGGTTTTCACTGCTATGAAGTTGGATTGATGTTCTCTTCAACAGACTTGTCAAATTTGTGACGGACATGTTCCTTGTTCTACTTTTAATTGCAGCTGCGTACCTTTAAAGGACATGCAAATGAGAAGAACTTTGTGGGTCTTACAGTAAACAGTGAATACCTTGCATGTGGCAGTGAGACAAATGAGGTGTTTGTCTATCACAAGGTATATTTCTGAAAGTATTTGGTGACGAATCTCATTATCCAGATACATGAGCGATTTAACATCATTTTCCAGTGCTTAATCTAGTTAGTAATACATGTACAGGAAATTTCTAAGCCAGCAGCTTGGCACAAATTTGGTTCTGATGATCAGAATGATCCAGATGGGGACATGGGATCATATTTCATCAGTGCTGTTTGTTGGAAACGTGATAGCCCAACAATTGTAACGGCAAACAGTCAAGGGACAATAAAAGTGCTTGTCCTTGCTGCTTGATATAACATTTGAATGACCGATTAACATTTGACTGATGAAGAGGCTTGCTAAAAAAAGAAAGGAGGTACGAGTTCTCTACAGCAATTCTCCGATGTACATGAATAACCAAAGTATTAGGCTAACTTTGGTTTTTGGTTTTTGGTTTTTGGTTTTGGTGGTTCCTTGTAGCCAAGTCTGTTAGCTTTTAACGGATGATTATACAGTAGTCTCATAATTCATATAGATAGTATGTATCTCTTCTTTTCTGGGGTTCGAGTTTAAAAGAATGTCCTAGATTTTGTGTTTATAGTATCTGGATATCAAGACAGCTGAGTGAAAATTGTAGTGAAAACATGACAATGGTATATTTGCTAAATTTGAATTGCTTCTTGTTTGTGCAAAAACTTCTTTGCCATCTGATTTAGTGATTTAGATCATCATTTTGCAGCTCTACTCTGTAAACATTATTTTCACACTCCCCACTCATGTCAATTACCAGGAGTCTTTATTAGCCTCCATTTCTACTCCGCTCACATAGGTACTAAATTGATACAGAGAGTTCAAGAGAAGTTTTTGTTTGTATGATATTTTTCCCTACAAGATATATTCTATTTTAGACACTTGTTGTCCGGCCCTTTCCCGGACCCCGCACATAATGAAAGCTTAGTACACCGGGCTATCCTTTTAGTGCCTGAATCTGCGAAGCATGAGGCATCAATTGCGCAACCGATGGACCGGCGTAGCTCCTTCATGAAAAGATAGGATTATTTTATGTAGTTATCATTATCTGATTGGAAGAGAAGAGTAGTCAAAATTGCATGATAGTGAAGTACAGCGAACCAGTGGTTCCTTTTCTATCTTATCAAACTATCGATAAAAGATGGACCTTGAGCCTAACTCAACGTTCAGAAATGGATTTTAAACCTAACTTGCAAATCTAAAAGCTATCTCGAAAGTGCACTCAACGTCAAGAATCAAGAAGTGAGATGAGCGAATTGTTTTAGACCATATAAGAAAAAATTCCACGTCTCACAATATATGTGACATCACAATAACTATTGCCAGTCTTTTTCAACTTGTTCTCTTACATCTTTCTTCTTCTTCTTCCGTTTGAAATTCTTTCTCGGTGTTCTGACCATTATGGACATAAAAGAGTCGGATCAAATAGTATTTAGAGGTTGATTTGCGTTCTATTACATTATATCTTCAAAATATTTAGGCAGTAATGTCAAATCTACCCGAGTAACTTTGCCTTCTGTTAGACGTTTGGCCTTATGGCGGTAGAAAACAATCTCGTTTTCCCTTGACTATTGTTGGAACTTCAACTTAAAGTTAATTTTGAACTATAGCCAAAAGTTGAAAAATAAATATAATTATTTTTTGTCGAAGAATTTGGAAATGTAAAGTCTATTCATTTTACACTTGCCTCCATTTATGGCAAGAGCAAACGGATTGACAGCTCGTGCATAGAATTGAAATTTGACCTGACACCCGACATGGCTAATGAGTCATACATGACTCAAATATTACTCAATATGTTATGGTAAAGATGAAAGGGAGCATTGGAGCAATGATAAAGTTGTCTATGTGTAATCTATAGGTCACGAGTTCGATATGCAAAAGTAATACTAATGTTTGTATTAGTGTAGGCTATTTACATTATATTCTTTGAAATACGATATTTTTTCGGATCCTGCGTGAATGCGAAATAGCTTTGTGTGCTGAATTGCCCAGCCTTATAACTGAATGCCAATGGTTTTCAAGTTGGTCTCATACGTAATAAAATTGGTTAAGTGCACAATTTTTAAAGTCCCTTTCGAAGCTTTTGTTTCCTTGCCCATCTTAAAGTAGTAGTGCCCAATATTTTTCTCATTTATCTCTAACCACGAAAATACAGTAACTTTAACCGTCCAAAAAGGACTTTACAAATATGGACACCTTATCGTTAGAGGCCGACCTACATTATAGACAGAAGGATTACAACATTCAGAAATTTCGTTAGAAATTCCATATATATTTACTAACTTCCTTAAAAAATATTCAAATTAACAAAGGTCATCCTATCCGTCTTTATGAGCATCGATAATTTATATTGAATAAAGGACCGGAATAAGAGGTTTCGCCTTTTCGGTGTATTTAATATAACTAATAATTCTATATTGCAAAAGTTTAAAAGTATAATTATCAAATCTTGGTCCGCCTCTTTAATAAATATCTCATACCAAATTCCCACTTGGCTTCTCTTACTCATCACCTTCCAACATAGATTTAATATTACTCTATTTTGAGCCATAAACAGTTAAGCAATTAATTTAATCAGATTAGTCCAAGATTAGACACTTCTAGATGTGTTAGGTAGGAATTACCTTCTATCTCAAACAACTAACTTGCCATTATGTTTATTTGAATTTGAAGCCACAAATAGGGAGGGCAAACGGTGCGGGGCGGGGCGGTTGTGGGGCACACCCGCGCACACCCGCGAAGACTTCAACCCGTCCCGCACCGCTCGCAAAACAAATTTTTTTAATTTTAACCGCCCCGCGAAAAATCGTCCCGCCTTGCCCCGCGAAAAATCGCCCCGCCCCGCCCCGCCCCGCATATATATATTTTTAATTTTTTAAATTTTTTTAATCCGATCTAGTAAACCAAGTAATTTTTTTATATTTGTATTATATATTGTTAGGTAATATTCCATCGTCTGTTCATCACAAGTTGCCTAGTGAATTGGTATAACGATGGTGTATGTTTTGGGTGATAAATTTGTAAAATAATTATCATAATATTATAATTCGAAAGTATATATCTCACCCAAACGAAATTAATTTGAAAATACACACGTTTGCATTAAGTGTAACTACATAGCAATTCAGTTAACATACATTTGTAAGTTCACGCATGTTAGCGTATGTGCAAATTTCCATTTTCTTATTTAATTCTTGTACTAATTTTGTAAGGATTGTGTACATTGATGGTGTAAATATTATTACATTATCGGTGCATTTTAATCAATTATACTTGTAGATGCGTGATTTTGCCCCTACCCGAGATTTTGTATATTTTTAGCGTAAAATATTTAGTTTAGGCCTAATATAGTTATCTTAGCTAATTTTGACTCTTTCACTTTATTCTTACCATAAAATGAAAAATAACAAAAATATAGTTTTATTAATGTTTTGAAGTCATTTTAAACTTGAAAAATACAAAAAATAGCACTCGATATTTTTATTTTTCATATAAAAACGAAATTATGAAAATAAACAAATAAATAGTTTCATTAACATTTTGGGGTTACTTTAATTTTGAAAAAATATAAAAAAATAATTTTGTTTTAATTATTAGTCTTATAGTTTTTTGCTTACGTATGATTAATTAAATAACGACATGCTCTCATTCTCGGTTCCGGACGAAAAATAATATTCGGGTTTTAACTACTCGATTTTATAATTTTTGGACCTAGCCCATAATAATCCGAGTCCACCACACGTGGGGAACACAGACAAAACACACCCATCACTATACCCATAACCCATGTGACCCCCTTTAACCAAAACACAAAAGAGGAACACATGCACACACTAACGGAAAGGGGATGGGAGAATAACTTTTGAACACAAAATAAACATACACATGCACACCACATATAAAAAAAATAAAAAACAAGGAAAGAGGGGTGAAGCTTGCTTGGTCGAAAAAGAAAGAGGGGAAAACAATACATAGGGGGGGTCACGTGAAAGGAGACTGGAGAGATTTTTTTTACTGGACATCTTCTTCTTTAAGAAGAGAAAAACGGGCAGCAATGGAGAAGACAAAAAAAAGCGCCCGAGAGCAACAAAAAACAGCCGCAACAATGTAAGAAAATGACCCCCCCTCCTGCTGATCTTCTTCTTCGACGAACCAAGCGACTCCGCTGCTGCTCGACCCCCTCCAGTCGTCCATCAACCGAGAAGCTCCATCCATTCCGTTGCTGCCTCCTTCACGTCCAAACGACCACCACCAGACCAGTAGCAACCTCGCCAAACGACCCTCACCATCACCTCACGTCCAACGAACTCCAAGCTGTCCATCGTCATCCCAAGCAACGACCAACCAGCCTGTCCAAACATCCACCCTCGTCTCCCTCACGTCCAAACGACCTTAGCTGCTATTGCTTGACAGTGAGAAAATACAACAGAAATAGTGATAGGAAAGTGAGAGGTTTTCAGTTCAGTTGCGTTCGAGGTTCCGGCACGGTCGTGTCGTTCGTGTTCTAACTCATGACTGTTGAGTTGTTTGCTGCTTCTATGTATTGTTGAGCTCCGATTTTTTGTGTTGACTTTTACTCGGCTCTTTTCCCTTTCCAAAGTTGAACTTTACGCAGTAAGCCGTGAAAATCGAGTTCACAACCTTTGTCTGCTGCGTGCTTCCATTTTTTTGGTTTTTCAAGTGATGTTTCGGATCTGGAATGCTGTTGTATCTGCTGCTCAACACTTCGAGCCTTTGCCTTCGATTTCAGCTTCCTTTGGCTAGTGTTGAGCTGTATTTTACTATCTGAGGCCACCTTCAATACCAGGTTCCAAAGACCTTTTATCTAAAGCTAAGGTAATACAGCTGAAAGGAGCAGTTGAGCTAGAGAGTCTTGCGTTTGACCCGAATGGAGAAGGTCCATATACTGGCGTTGCCGATGGCTGGATTCTTAAGTGGCAAGGTGATTCTCAAGTTTGGGTTGATTTTGATGTCACTTCACTCAAAGGTAAATAAGAAATCCCAATCCCTTGTTTATTTTCCTGGCTTTATGTTTTTATATTCTGTAGATCTTTAGGTTGGTAATTGTTCAATTCTTTAAACATGGTTTAAAAATGCTTGCAGTTGCCGATTAAATGATCCCTAAGTTGTATTACTATATTGGATTGTTTGGAATGAGAGTTTTGAGGTTTAAATGGCTAAGGGATTGGTGTAAAAAGGTTTTTATGTAAAGGGAACGAATTAAAGTGATGGTTCAGTTAGTAGTTCCTTTAAATTATGAGTATAGCTTTGTTGTAGTCAACGAAAGTCTTGATAGATTTAGGCTAACAGAGAAATCGTAGCAATACGCTGTGCCAAAATAAAAATATGTTTGGCTCTCACTTAATTATTTCTTTAAAATTCCTTAGAATTCAAGGCACGCTATTTAGCAAATTTTTATGACCCTCGCAGAGTTAACAACGCGTTAGTTGCTTTAGGCACTCTATTTAATAATCTTACCTTCTTAAACTCGGGTGTACATTTATGTGACCCAAAGTCAAATCTCAACGGAGGCGAAATATGTCAATAACCACTGGTACATTGATGTGACGTGGTTTGAGATATGTTTTCATGACGTTGCAATTCTTATAAAATAATAATAATCAAAGCGGTTCAAAGTTAAAATTCACACGTGGGTTTAACATGTATTAAAATCAGATAATTTAGCTAAATATAACAATTGAGCGACCGTGCTAGAACCACGAAACTCGGGAATGCCTAACACCTTCTCCCGGGTTAACAGAATTCCTTACTTAGGATTTCTGGTACGCAGACTGTTAAATAAAGTCATTCTTTTCCTCGATTCGGGATTCAACCGGTGACTTGGGACACCATAAATCTCCCAAGTGGCGACTCTAAATTAATTAAATAAATCCCGTTTCGATTGTCCTTTAATTGGAAAACTCCATCGCGCCCTCGCGAGTCAGCAGAAAAAGGAGGTGTGACAGCTCTGGCGACTCTGCTGGGGATTACACCCAGAACTTCGGTTCAGGGTTTAAGAATTCGAGCTCAGTTAAATTGTTGTTTTTGTCTATACTTGATTTTATTATATGTTTAATTGATGTGCTATATGTCTACCGCTTTGATACTAGTTGCACTGTATATACAAACTGCTATATGTTTACCGCTTTGATACTATTTGAACTGTATATACAAATTGCGCCGAGTCCTTTCTTTCTCTCACCCCCGAGGATGTGCTCACTGGTTGAGACTCCTTATTCTGTTAGCGTCATACCCCGAAATAATAAAGAGGCTTGGAAAGTTTCTAAGCCGGTTGGCCTTTGGTTCCCGGAAAGGAGCTCCTTCCTCAGCCCGAGTTGTCCGCTTGGGTACACAGTCTAGATCACATACCGAGGTTCCGAGCTTAGAATAACATGACTTCATGCCGGATCCCTAGTAGGAAACGCTTATTTGCATCACGTTGCATTTGACTTAGGGGACTCAACACAGGGGTTGGGTCCGTCTAGGACAGGTGACCCGGTAATCAAAGACCGAGCATATTATATGTTGCATTTATTTATCATGTATTATTATGATGATTGGTTAAATTCCGAAAAAACAAAAAAAAAGAAATAGAATTTTGGAATAGAAAAATATCAAAAATATTGACGAAATGCTGTCGAAAATTTGAAAATTTGAAAAATAGGAAGAGCAATTTTGTTGAAATAATTGGTCATAAAATAATCCGACCGAACTACGCAGGTTTGATTCTCGCCATTAGGTGGAATACGTAGGCAACCCTCATCGGGTCCAACCACACCTTTCAAAAAAAATGTGTGTTTAATTTTGTCAATAAAATCAAAGTGACGCCATTTTGAAAAATAGCCGAATGTTCCGAAAGGACACCGGAAGGCTGTTTTTGCAAAAAATAGCCACTTTGAATCATTGTAAATAATTTTTGGGCACAACCTTGAAATATTTCCTCGCGTAAATGTTGAAAGGTCGTAGCCGCAAAATCAAGTTTGGGTTAGCACACCTTTCAAAAAATCAAAAAATGTGTGTTTAATTTTGTCAATAAAATCAAAGTGATGCCATTTTGAAAAATAGCCGAATGTTCCGAAAGGACGCTAGAAGGCTGTTTTTGCAAAAGTAGCCACTTTGAATCATTATAAATAATTTTTGGGCACAACCTTGAAATATTTCCTCGCGGAAATGTTGAAAGGTCGTAGCCGCAAAATTAAGTTTAAGTTACCACACCTTTCAAAAAATCAAAAAAAAAAAAATTGTGTGTTTAATTTTGTCAATAAAATCAAAGTGATACTGTTTTTAAAATAGCCGAATATTCCGAAAGGACGTCGGAAGGCTGATTTTAAAAAAATAGTCACTTTGGGTCATTTTTAATTTACGGGCATAGCCTTGAAATATTCCTTGTGGAAATGTTGCAAGGCCATAGCCGCAAAATCAAGTCCGGGTTCACACCCCTTTTGCAAAATTTAAAAAAAAATGTCAAATTTTTTATTTTGTTATAAATAAGTCGGGTGGTGCTATTCTTGTTTAAAATAAGCCGAATGTTCCCCAAAAGGATGCCGGAAGGCTATTTTTGCAAGAATAGCCACTTTGAGTCTTTGTAAATGATTTTTGGGCACAACCTTGAAATATTCCCTCGTGGAAATATTGAAAGGCCGTATCCGCAAGATTAAGTTTGAGTCATCACTCAACTTTGCACAAAAAAAAAAAAAAAAACATATGGTTTTGCTGAGATGGCCACATTTGGCATTTAAACTTTCTCAGTCTTGTGTTGGCCTGTGTCGGAGCTGAACGATGCCCCATGGGCCCTAAGATGAAAAATTTTGAATTTGCAGTTTCTTAAGTAAAATTTTGCAAAAATAGCCGCTTTGTCTAATAAGCCATTGCATGGCCAATTTTGTAAAAATAGTCAATTGACATTAGAAACTTCTCAGTCTTATGTTGGCTTATGGCGATGCCGAACGATGCCCCCATGAGCCACAGGATGAAAAAGAAAAATTTCAAGTTTATCTTTCTTAAATAAATTTTGCAAAAATAGCCATTACATGGCTAATTTTGTAGAAACAGTCATAATTGGCGCTAAAATTATTCTTATTCTTGTAGAAATCTCTGGCACAAGGTGTGAAAGTTTTTCATCAGAGTTTGTAGTTGGAGTCGGCTTTTACAATTTTTCTTCAAAAAAAAAATCAAGTATTTATCTCTTTATTTCTTGCATTAATTTGCAAGAACTACGCTCGGTCTGATTCATGCGGGGTCATGATACGTAGGCAATCTCCAAAAGATTCGACCACAACTTGTATATGTATATATATAATATAAAATAAAAATAAAAAATAAAAAAATAAAAAATAAAAAATTTGATAAGGACTGTCTGAGTCCATTCTAACATGTTTTGTCTTGAATTGTAAGTAAGTAGAAGGTGGTTGGTTTGTGACAAGCGGACAACGCAAGATCCCCGAAAGATGGTACAGGAAGAAATAACCCAAAGATTGAAAAGCTTAGAACAGCGGTTGAAAACCACGCACGGGTTGGCATGTCAAAAGAGTGTGGCTTTCAAAGATCTATGCTTGTTTCCCGATGTCCACTTGCCACCTGGTTTCAAGATTCCCAAATTTGAAAAGTACGATGGACATGGACACCCAATAGCCCACTTGAAAAGGTATTGCAATCAACTAAGGAGTCCGGGAAGAAATGAAGAATTGTTAATAGCTTACTTTGGGGAAAGCCTTACAGGAGTAGCCTCTGAATGGTTTTGGGATCAAGATGCATCTCGCTGGCACGTCTGGAACGACATGGCACAGGCTTTTGTCAAACAATTTCAATACAACATTGACATTGCCCCGGACCGCATTTTCCTTTCAAATCTGAAGAAGAAATCAAGTGAAAGTTTCAGGGAATATGCCCTTAAATGGAGAGAGCAAGCGGCTCGTGCTGAGCCACCCATGGATGACCATGAGTTAATCACTGTCTTCCTTCAGGCTCAAGAGCCGGATTATTTTCAGAACATGATGTCTGCGGTTGGTCAATCCTTCTTGGATGTAGTCAAAATGGGAGAAATGGTAGAGAACGGTCTTAAGACAGGCAGAATTATAAGTCAAGCGGCTCTCAAGGCTGCAGCTCAGGCTATCCAATTTGGATCTAGTGACACGAATGAGGGGGATGAAGAAGTCATGACGATATCAGGGTCAAGAAAAGGTTCCAGAAGAGTACCTCGACGGTATGCGATGTCTCGACAAGTTTTCCATAATTCCCCTAAGCATTACTATCCACCTCCGAACCCACCATACCCAATTGATCCACCCCAGTATGTTATTCAGCCATCAAATCATCCAAGAAAGCGAGCACGAGCATCACAAAATCTCTATCAGCCTCTGCAAAATTTCCAAATACCTTATAACCCACTTCCAAACTAAGGGCTGTCACACCTCTTTTTACGCACCCGCAAGGACGCAAAGAGTTTTTCCAATTAAAGGACAATCGAGGCGGGAATTATTTTAATTATTTCAGAGTCGCCACTTGGGAGATTTATGGTGTCCCAAGTCACCGGTTAAATCCCGAATCGAGGAAAAGAATGACTCTATTTAACAGTCCGCGAACCAGAAATCCGGATAAGGAATTCTATTAACCCGGAGAAGGTATTAGGCATTCCCGAATTCCGTGGTTCTAGCACGGTCGCTCAACTGTCGTGTTTGGCTTATCTATCTGTTTTTTACAATTATGTACTTAGTGCAAGTTAATATCCCTTTACCGCTTTTATTATTGATTATGATTTACGAAAGAGAAAGTTGCTTAGAAATATGCTTTCGAATCACGTCACATGAAATGCACCCGGATCCTCGACATATTCTTATTCAACATTTCGGGGTTTGGATTCGGGTCGCATGAAATGCACACCCGTATTTAAGAAGATAGAACTAAAATATGCGCCCGGATCGACTACTTATTTACACTGTTGAGGAGGGCGTGATGTTCGTTAAGAAACGACGCATCTCAAAATCTAAGTATTTTATATGTGCATTTATGAAGGCTGTGCGATTAGTGTAACTATTGGGTGAGGCGCACCTTTGATTCAAATCTAAAGCGAACTACATCCCACTATATTTTACTTAAAGAGTTGATTCCAAATTATTTAAAACTTGCTACGAACCACACCACATGACATGCGCCTGTGGTTCCTGACACGCTTTGTTTACTCTTGCCCAAAATTGGGGTCGAGTCACATGAAATGCGCCCCCGACTCTTTTTAATCTAATTACGTCATTCCGTTGAGTAACAACTCCCTAGCTAATCTTGCTTTTAGCATAAGGTCTAACGTTAACGGATTTGGAGATTACGCACACGAGCAGAGAAGATTGAATAGAGGTACAGCAGTCTAATTCAGATTCACGTGCTTATCTAACGACAGTGTATTTTTGGCCTAACTATACTTTTCCATAACCAAGATTAGCAATACAAGCTTAATTAGAGAATAACAGAATGTAATTAAAACATAAGAACTTTAGACGACTACGTGTTTCAATAGACTTTATGCATAAGCTTCAAACTTCATTCTTTTCGAACCAAGGAACTACAATAGCAGAGGTGTGTACCTGGAATGCGGAAGAACAAAGAAGAGTGAGCAATGGCGATGCCGCAACAGTAACAGGAACAGTAACAGCAACAACTCCACACCAAAACAAATGGTGAACCAGCTAATAACCCCAACAACCCAACAATGATCAAATTCCTCAAACTCTACCAACTAATGGACTAATGGAACAGTAATGGCCAGGCAGCAATCAAATGGCAATCACAGCCAAGTAGCACAACAACAAGCAACCAAGAAGAACAAACTGGACCAACCTCAACAACACTGAACCAGCACAATGTTGGACCAAGCAGCAACAAACAGACCCAACAGCAACAAAATAATGAAACAACAGCAACAACCAACCCAGGCAGCAAACTATAGACCAACCAGCAACCAAAACGACCAAGAACAACAACACTACTGACCAAACAGCCCCAAATGAGCACCACAGCAACAACAATGAACCAAACCAAGCACAGTCAATCACTGGAACTACCACAGCCCTCAACCACTGAACCAACTACAACAATGGCACAACACCACCAACACAAGAACAACAAGCAATCAAATGGCCAAAACAACTCAACTATTGAATCAAAGCAACGAGATAGTAGCCAAGAAACTCGATGAAACAGTGACTCCAAAACCAATGACACAGTAGCCTTTCTCTGTATCTTTCTATATGTGTATCGAAATGTAGCTTGCTGTCTATTTTCTCTCCAGGTTCTACTGTTCTTTTCTCTCTGCTTCTATATGTATCCTTGTATCTATTTTTCTTCAAGTGCTCTAGTTACTCTCAGGTATCTCTAATCTCTGTATGAATCTTCTAGTTACTAAGGTATTCCTCTTCTTATAGCTGACCAACAGCCCCTAAGGTTACCCCCTACCCTGACTCCCCAACCCATCATATTCCCTGCAAACCCCACTATCTACTGTCCAAAGGTATGGCCTCCAGCATTAAACAATAAGGCTGGTGGCAGGGCATCAGTGGGATACCCTGCTGTGCAGGTTCCACTAGCCCTTGTATGGGTGTGTGATTTAAAAATTAAACTGTTAACTACAACCAACTAATTCCCTTTAATCTGAATCAAACAGTAACCAACCCCTACACTGATGAATTGCATACAGGCGGCTTCAGGGATCAATGTTACGAACTAATTCCTTGACGACTTTAATCACATTGAACCTATGATTCATTTTAACTACTGAAAACAGAGGGAATTGGCCAAATAAAAGGCCTCAAATGAGGAGAACAGACCAACGGATATGAGAAATTAAAAGCATGAGAACCGAAGCAATGAATAAAACAAACACACATATTCACAAAATCGAATTAAATCGACCAAAGAAGAAATGAATACCTCGTAAGAAATCTGCCGACCAAGCTTCGAACTAAGATGTGGCATTATTGAAGCCAAACGGGCTTTAATCAAGATGTTCTCGATTGAGAACACCTAGACTAAAGTCCCTTGGACTTCAATTACGGTTAACCCGGCTTGAATTGAGTTTCTTCAAAACTAGGGTTCTTGGGCTCGGATTTGGGGCTTTTGCATTTTTGGTTAGATTCGAAGCAAACCAATGTCAATGGGAGTGTGGGGGAGGTGTGAGGAGACCGTGGTGTGAATTTGGGGTGATTTGGCATTGGTTCGAGTTTGACTCGAATCTTCAAATGAAGATTCGAGGAGCTCCGGCATGATTCGAGGTTAGTGGAGGCCGGATCCGTGATGGGGGAGGTGAGGGGAAGGTTTTGGCATTGGTTTGGTGGTGATTGGCCTACCGGAACCGCCGTGAGGCGATTTCCGGCAGGCGGGGCACGGCGGCGTTACGCTAGGTCTCTGAGAGCTCCTGAGGGAGGTGAAGGGAGAGGGGGGGTCTGGCTTGGGGGGGCGGGGTATGGAAGGAGTTTATATATGTTTTGGAGAAGTTAAATCCTGATCGTTGGATCAAACTTGATCAACGATCAGGATCTCCTCACTTAAACCAAACGGTGTCGTTTGGTTAAGTCATAGGCTGAATGTATTTTGGAATTAAACGATTAATCTGGGCCGTTGGATAATAAAATCCAACGGTCCAGATCAAGTGTTACACAGGCTGAAGCTTTGGATGGGTATTTGGGCTAGACGGACTGGGATTTGCTTGGGCCTGGTTTTTCTGGACGAAACTATGGCCCAAATTTGATATCATTACTACACATATATATATATGTACATGTATATATATATATATATGCGTACAATTAACCCACACAATTACATGTCACTTAAATGTAAACCACACATAAAAATGCAAAACCTAATGTATATTTTTTGTATTTTATTAATAAACATGCACAAGAAAAATGTAAATTCAAGATAAAATAACACAAAAATCATACCTAACACGAAACTATTTTTATTTTGAGTTTTCTGGGAGTACTTCTCCGGTAAGGCAAAAATCACGTGCTCACAAACCTGCCCCTCTTTGCGCGTAAACATGCAGAGTTTTCGTGCAAAGATAAGTGAGCAGACATAAGCGATTTTGCCCGTTCGATCACTCCGTATGAAGCATTTTTTGGAAAAGTTTTGACCGAACCTTGCTTCAAAGGTCTCCTACATATCCCTGGCTAAAAGGGAATCAGGTCAATGTAGTTCGGGAAGTTCTGGTAGCTGGGACTACCATGACTGTTGCGATCTCGCTGTTACTGCTACTGCCGCTGTTACTGCTGTTACCACTGCTCCGCTGATTTCCTTGTTACACCGCCCTAGGCAACGAAAAACAAGAAGCTAGACTAAGTTACAGTACTACAAGTTCTTATCTATCCTTTTTAACTTGATCTTGTCGCGCTCCTTGCCATCCTGTCTGACTTGGCGTTCCTTCCGATGCTTCTTCTCTTCTTATGAACTTGGATTCATGCCGGAGATTTCTGTTACATTCTACTGCTTTCCTCTACCAAATTAAACAGATCGCCACTCCATTCTCCAGGCGGGCTCCCTGACTTCAACTACTACTTCGAAATTAAATCGCCACTCCATTCTCCAGGCGGGCTTCCTGACTTCAACTACTTCAAAATTAAATCGCCACTCCATTCTCCAGGCGGGCTCCCTGACTTCAACTACTACTTCAAAATTAAATCGCCACTCCATTCTCCAGGCGGGCTCCCTGACTTCAACTACTACTTCAAAATTAAATCGCCACTCCATTCTCCGGGCGGGCTCCCTGACTTCAACTACTACTTCAAAATTAAATCGCCACTCCATTCTCCAGGCGGGCTCCCCGACTTCAACTACTACTTCAAAATTAAATCGCCACTCCATTCTCCGGGCGGGCTCCCCTGACTTCAACTACTACAAAATTAAATCACCACTCCATTCTCCAAGCGGGCTTCCCGACTTCAACTACAACTTCAAAATTAAATCGCCACTCCATTCTTCGGGCGGGCTCCCCGACTTCAACTACTACTTCAAAATTAAATCGCCACTCCATTCTCCGGGCGGGCTCCCCGACTTCAACTACTTCAAAATTAAATCGCCACTCCATTCTCCAGGCGGGCTTCCTGACTTCAACTACTACTTCAAAATTAAATCGCCACTCAATTCTCCAGGCGGGCTCCCGACTTCAACTACTACTTCAAAATTAAATCGCCACTCCATTCTCCAGGCGGGCTCCCCGACTTCAACTACTACAAAATTAAATCGCCACTCCATTCTCCAGAGGCGGGCTTCCCGACTTCAACTACAACTTCAAAATTAAATTGCCACTCCATTCTTCGGGCGGGCTCCCGACTTCAACTACTACTTCAAAATTAAATCGCCACTCCATTCTCCGTGCGGGCTCCCCGACTTCAACTACTTCAAAATTAAATCGCCACTCCATTCTCCAGAGGCGGGCTTCCGACTTCAACTACTACTTCAAAATTAAATCGCCACTCCATTCTCCGGGCGGGCTCCCTGACTTCAACTACTACTTCAAAATTAAATCGCCACTCCATTCTCCAGGCGGGCTCCCCGACTTCAGCTACTACTTCAAAATTAAATCGCCACTCCATTCTCCAGGCGGGCTTCCTGACTTCAACTACTACTTCAAAATTAAATCGCCACTCCATTCTCCAGGCGGGCTCCCCGACTTCGACTACTACTTCAAAATTAAATCGCCACTCCATTCTCCAGGCGGGCTCCCTGACTTCAACTACTACTTCAAAATTAAATCGCCACTCCATTCTCCGGGCGGGCTCCCTGACTTCAACTACTACTTCAAAATTAAATCGCCACTCCATTCTCCAGGCGGGCTCCCTGACTTCAACTACTACTTCACTGATTTCCTATCTTGATTACCTTCCTTTGCCTCTTGTACCCTATCCTTGTTCCTGCATTACCTCTCGGACCACCTTCTCTTCTGAATTATCCTGTCTTGGAATTGCTTTCCCCCGGTCGTATTACTTTTCTTCTGGCTGCTGGGGATATTTTGGAACTGTTTACTCGCCTGCTGGGGATGATGCTGCTGAGGAAGTATTCTTTGTTTCCTTCACCCCTCATTCTCTTCCTTCTTCCCCTACCTCTTCTGGGACTCACGCTTTTGTTTCCTTGATCAAATTATAGGATGTAATACTGCTGGGGGAATCTCGAAGCCATTTTTCTTTTTCCAATAACTGCTGGAGATGATACCCGGCTCAAAGATCACCCCATCTTGTGTTGCTTTCTACACTTATCCTCTGAGTCTTGCTTTCCAGAAAATTTTCGCAACAGGAGAAAATTTTCTGCCCCAGTGTGATAAACTTCTGGACGGTATGCTTTTCTGCCGTCGGACCCTCTTTTCCTGCTTTAAATCAAAGAAAAATTGTTAGTTTCAAAACGCCGCGAGTGGTCGTGCCACTCTTGTTGAGGCCATTCTCTTTCAGCCGCTTGGCCTCTCTCGAACTTTGAGGACGACGTTGACGCTTGCTTGGGAAGATGCTTTTTCCACGAACGACCTCTCATCTTTCCTTTTATTCCACTCTTTGGTTTGGTCCGACTCTTTTTAACCGGTGATCTGTTGCGTGAAATCATCTTTCGGACATGCCACATGTGTCCATCATACTCCATAATTCTTGTGAACCTTCCACTCAGCCTGTCATCCCAATCTCATTATCGTAACGACTTCTGTCTCATTGCCTTGTTCCATGCCTATTCACTTTCAATATACCGCTTTGGGAGACTTGGTAGTAAGCTTTGAAAAATCAATTTTCGAAAATGAAAGAAAAGAAAAGAAAAGACTACTGACCGCAAATGACAAAAGAAGAGAAAAACTTTTCTGAACTCAAAAAAAATAAGAAAACTTATCTGAATGTGTGCCCGATCCAATGTTATGCCGCGCCTTTGAGATTAAACTACCCAGTCTATTCATGTCAATCACTTTCTGATACCGCGTCCTACTAGAGGTAAACGGATGTCCCAACCTTGTCTCATGCAGACATCTTGTAACCATCTCATCCTGCCACCTCACAGTGCCCTTCAAAGGGTTTTCACTAATGAGATTCTCTCATTTCTCTCTATCTCCCGTCGCCTTAAGGTGCCCGTAAAGGTTTTCACCGTAAGACTCTCTCATTTTACTTCTCTCAACTTCCTTCGCCTTAAGGTGCCCGCGAGGGTTTTCACCGTTAAGACTCTCTCATTTATGCTTTCTTTCCTCGCGGCGGGGTATCACCCCTGAGATTCCCTCTAGAGCGTTATCCCCTTTCGGCTTGTGCATCCCGAATTCAATCGAGGGTCGGGATGTCACTCTTGGCTTTCATTCACATGCCTTGGCACTTCTCAAATACTGATCGAGAGGTCTTTCTGGTTCTTGATATGGTTTCTGCGCGTGAGGCCGAAGAAAGGGGTTTAGCCTCAACGGTTAGCTTGTTACAACTTTCGGAATCCACACTATCTTTCAAACGAAACAATGACTTCTGCCCCAGTTTTGTTGCTTGGGGGATTTTTTGATTTTTATTTTATTATGACCGAGCCGTGTGGCGCCTACGTATCCTTCTTGAGGAATCGGGTCGAACGTAGTTCACTTTTTCTTGTATTACTTCTTTGTTTCTTTTCTATTCTGTTACACATCTTCCTTGATGATTCCGAAAGAGGGTATATGAAAGAATAATTAAGGCTCAAATGGGGAAACAAAGGTTAAAGTGTTTGGGTAGCAGAAAAATTGCCTCTGTCATTTCATTCTCCGAAAAATGCCAAATACACACAAACGAAACCGAACGTTGACAAATGCCTCAAAGAATTACACATAATATCTCTTAACTGCATCAGAATTGATAGCCATATCGGTGCATCTTCCCTCGACATCAGTCAAACATAGAGCGCCGTTGGATAATACTCTAGTCACCACAAAAGGTCCCCGCCAATTTGGAGCGAACTTGCCTTTCGCCTCGGCCTGGTGTGGTAGAACTCTCTTCAGCACATGCTGTCCCACTTCAAATCTCCTGGGACGTACCTTCTTGTTATATGCTCTCGCCATTCTCTTTTGATACAATTGGCCGTGACATACTGCTGTCAATCTCTTTTCATCGATCAAGCTTAATTGCTCTAATCGGGTTTTGACCCACTCGTCGTCGTCAATCTCAGCTTCAGCGACGATTCGGAGGGATGGAATCTCAACTTCTGCGGGTATTACCGCTTCAGTCCCGTATACCAACAAGTAAGGAGTTGCACCTACCGAAGTCCGGACGGTAGTGCGATAACCCAACAGCGCGAATGGTAGCTTTTCATGCCATTGCCTAGATCCTTCTACCATTTTCCTCAATATCTTCTTTATGTTCTTGTTTGTTGCCTCGACCGCACCATTTGCTTTTGGGCGATACGGTGTGGAATTTCGGTGTGTAATCTTGAACTGTTGACATACCTCTTTCATCAATCCACTGTTAAGATTTGCACCGTTATCCGTAATGATCATCTTTGGAATTCCAAACCTACAAATGATGTGGGAGTGTACGAAGTCCACTACCGCCTTCTTGGTCACCGATTTGAATGTTTTGGCCTCCACCCACTTGGTAAAATAATCAATCGTTACCAGAATGAACCTGTGACCGTTGGAAGCTGCAGGCTCAATAGGTCCAATAACATCCATACCCCATGCGACAAACGGCCATGGTGCGGACATTGTATGCAATTCGGTCGGCGGAGAATGAATCAAATCTCCGTGTATCTGACACTGATGGCATCTTCGCACGAAACTTATACAATCCCGCTCCATAGTGAGCCAATAATATCCTGCTCGAAGAATCTTCTTTGCCAATACGTATCCGCTCATGTGTGGTCCGCAAACTCCCGAGTGTATATCTGTCATCACTGTTGTGGCTTGATTTGCATCTATACATCTCAATAATCCCAAGTCCGGGGTTCTTTTGTACAGCACCCCTCCACTAAGGAAAAATCCGTTCGCCAACCGCCGAATAGCTCGCTTTTGATCTCCAGTTGCTTGCTCTGGGTATACTCCTAACCTGAGGTATTCCTTGACATCATGAAACCATGGCTCACCATCCACCTCTTCCTCTATCACATTACAATAAGCATGTTGATCCCGGACATGGATATGTAACGGATCGACACGAACCTTGTCCGGGTGATGTAGCATTGATGCTAAAGTAGCCAACGCGTCGGCAACCTCATTATGCATCCTCGGGATGTGCCTGAACTCTACCGATCGAAAGCGTTTGGTCAAATCATGCAAACACTGACGATATGGGATAAGCTTTAAATCTCTGGTTTCCCATTCTCCCTGAATCTGATGTACTAGAAGGTCCGAGTCCCCCAAGACCAAGACGTCCCGTACATCCATGTCCACCGCTAATCGCAACCCCAAGATACATGCCTCGTACTCGGCCATGTTATTGGTACAGTTAAAACGCAGTTGAGCAGTAACAGGATAATGATGTCCTGTTTCAGATATGAGCACAGCCCCTACTTCGACTCCTTTTGCGTTCGCCGCTCCGTCGAAGAAGAGCTTCCACCCTGGATCCTTGGTCGGTTCTAACCCCTCAATTTGCAACACCTCTTCGTCTGGAAAATACGTCCTCAAGGGTTCGTATTCGTCATCAACAGGATTTTCAGCTAAGTGATCGGCCAGGGCTTGAGCTTTCATAGCCGTCCTTGTCACGTATATGATGTCGAACTCCGTAAGTAATATTTGCCATTTTGCTAACCTCCCCGTAGGCATAGGTTTCTGGAAAATATACTTCAACGGATCCAGACGCGAAATGAGGTAAGTGGTGTAAGAAGACAAGTAGTGTTTCAGCTTTTGGGCTACCCAAGTCAGGGCGCAACATGTCTTTTCTAGATGAGTGTACTTGACCTCGTGGACTGTGAACTTCTTACTGAGGTAGTAAATGGCCCGTTCCTTCCTGCCGGTAAGATCATGCTGCCCCAGTACGCAGCCAAACGAGTTCTCCAAGACCGTCAGATAAAGAATCAGGGGTCTACCTGGCTCAGGCGGAACTAGTACGGGTGGATTTGACAGATACCCTTTGATCCGGTCAAACGCTTCCTGACATTCTGCCGTCCATTCTATCGCCACGTCTTTTTTCAATAGACGGAATATGGGTTCACAGGTTGCCGTAAGTTGGGCAATAAACCTACCGATGTAATTCAACCTTCCCAACAGACTCATTACCTCTGTTTTATTCTTTGGCGGGGGTAACTCCTGAATGGACTTGATTTTGGATGGGTCCAACTCAATGCCCCGTCGGCTGACGATGAATCCTAGCAGCTTTCCTGATGGAACTCCGAATGCGCATTTGGCCGGATTAAGCTTGATGTCGTACCTTCGGAGTCTTTGAAAGAACTTCCTGAGGTCAACAACATGGTCTTCTTGACGCCTAGATTTTATGATCACATCATCCACGTACACCTCAATTTCCTTGTGTATCATGTCATGGAATACCGTAGTCATCGCCCTCATATATGTTGCTCCCGCATTCTTCAAACCAAACGGCATCACTCGGTAGCAATAAGTCCCCCACGGTGTGATAAAAGCCGTCTTTTCTGCGTCCTCTTCATCCATCAAAATCTGATGATATCCCGCATAACAGTCCACAAAGGATCCAATTTCGCGTCCGGCGTAATTATCAATCAGGATATGGATATTGGGAAGCGGGAAATTATCCTTAGGACTTGCCTTGTTGAGATTGCGATAGTCCACGCATACCCTGATCTTTCCGTCTTTCTTTGGCACCGGTACTACGTTGGCCAACCATTCAGGGTATCGAGTGACACGAATGACTTTCGCCTGCAACTGCTTGGTTACCTCCTCCTTAATCTTCACACTCATCTCCGTCTTGAATTTCCGCAGCTTTTGCTTGACGGGAGGATATGCCGGATCAGTGGGTAATCTATGAACCACTAGATCGGTGCTGAGTCCTGGCATGTCGTCGTACGACCATGCGAAAATATCTTTAAACTCCATGAGTGTTTTGATCAATTCTTCTCTCAGATTGGGTTCAATATGGACACTTATCCGGGTTTCTTTGACGTCATCCGCATTCCCTAGATTAACGGCCTCAGTATCATTTAAATTCGGTTTGGGTTTTTCCTCGAAGTGACTTAATTCTTCACCGATTTCTTCCACGGCTTCATCATCGCCGTACTCCGACTCACTCTCGTCACTTCTTATTTCATGCGTTATTATTTCCAAACCCGATTGACTTTCTAGACTGGGTTGATTAATCTTTAAGCACGCCATATCATTAAGATCAGTTGCAAGAAAGCTGTTCAGAAAAGTAAAAAGAAGAAAAGATAAACAAAATTAGACACGAAGGAACCACATTTCATTGATGGGAGTTGTACAAAGGGAAAACAAACTGCAAACTTAAATAAAAAATGAACTAAAACAACGGGATTTTACTCCGGGGACAAACCCCCAACACAAAATTTCGAAAAGAAAAACGATCCAAGACAAACTACCAAGACTCCTTCCGGACAGGGAGAGGAGTAGCCTTCCAGTTATTCAGTTTTGCCTTAGGTCCCACAAATTGTATCTCGGCGTGGCTAGATCCTTCACCGTCCTCGAGCATACATACATCTGTGAATAGGTCCTCGAACTTCCTGAAGAACTCTTCATCTGGCCTGATCGTAGGACCGGGAATCTTTGTCGCTGGATGTCCTCTTGCTCCGGACCTGATAAAAGATTGGGAAAGGCGTGGAACAGGTTTTGAGAGCACCCATGTCTTCTGCTTACTCTTCTTTGCTCGCCGGATGTCCTCCGAGGTTGGCTGGAATCCCAAGCCGAAGGTTCCCAAGTTCTCGACCACCGATACCGGTTGTATGATTCCTTGCAGAGATGCACCTAGACCTTTACCGGGTACGAAACCATGTCGCAACATTTCATGCGCCACCATGACATCCGCAATAATTGTTCTGTCGCCGGGAATGCATTCCCCTTCCGGAACTCGGTGGGCGGACACCACATCGCAGACCTGATACACCCACGGCCCAACATCTTCTTCTGTTTCAACAAAGGGAATGATGGTGCCTGATTGTGGATCGTTCTCTCCATGGACGACGATCTCCTGCTGGTCCCATTCAAACTTGACGAGCCGGTGTAAGCTGGATGGAACTGCTCTTGCGGCATGAATCCATGGTCGCCCTATTAGGAGGTTATATGACACCACCATGTCCAGCACCTGGAATTCCATGGTGAACTCCACTGGCCCAATTGTCAAGATTAGCACTATGTCGCCAACCGATGCTTTGCCTCCTCCGTCAAACCCCCGAACACATACGCTGTTCTTGCGTACCCTGCCGATGTCTACTTTTAATTTGCCCAGTGTAGAGAGAGGACAAATGTTAGCACTGGACCCATTATCGACCAAGACTTTGGTAACCACCGCCTCTTCACACTTCACCGTAAGATATAAAGCCCTGTTGTGCTCAGTGCCTTCCTCAGGCAACTCGTCATCGGTGAAAGTGATCCGATTTGCTTCGAAGATCCTATTGGTGATCTTCTCCAAATGGCTCACCGAGATTTTATCCGGTACATGTGCCTCATTCAGGACTTTCATCAATGCTTGCCGATGTTCTTCATAATGTATCAGCAAGGATAGCAATGATATTTGCGCCGGAGTCTTCTTCAACTGCTCTAAGACAGAGTAGTCATGCAGCTTCATCTTTTTCAAGAATTCTTCTGCTTCTTCATCAGTGACCGGCTTTTTCAATACTGCCGGAGTGGTCTTCCTCAATTCCGCAGGGGCAAAACATCTCCCCGAGCGGGTCAACCCTCGGGCTTCACAAACTTCCTCTTTCACCTCCTTTCCTCTGTAGGTCGTTGTAATCCGAGCATAATTCCATGGGACAGCCCGGCTATCAGTTACTGGCAACTGTGTTGCCGGCTGGATGATGAAAGGATCCATTCGAACGCCTGCTACTGTCAAAATGGGCTTGATTGCTGCCCCTGGTACAACTATCTTGGCCGGCTTCACCGGTACTTCGTTCACACTTTCCTTTCCTGCTTCCGACTCTCCTGGTATGTCCTTCTTGCAACTGGGCGATTCATCAAAGCTTGGCCCTTTTCTCGTTCCTGCCCCGCTAGACTTAATCATCATTACAGTCTGAGAGGCTTTCTTCTTTCCTTCCTCCGCCCGTACCAACTCGATCATATTGGTCTCACGATGAGTCGGAAGCGGGTTTTGGTTGATGTTGGGCTCTGTCGGAGTCTGGACCTCGATCCCGCGGGTGTCAATGAGCTCCTCGGATGGCCGTCTTTAGCCTCCAACACTTTTCTCGTATCATGTCCCGGACACCCCGAGCAGTAGGCACAATTTACTGAATGGTCCAGGTTCTTCCGAAGAGGGTTTGGCAGCTTAGCTTCAACCGGATTCAACAACCCTACCTGCTTTAACCGGTGGAACATACTAGTGTAAGACTCTCCTAAGGGAGTGAAAGTCTTTGGCCTCGGCGCCCGGTCGCCCCCTGAATGCTCGGTTCGGACGGAAACTCGCGCCCGAGGGGTTTCTCGTAAGCTCTTGGGGGTGGATGATTGTTCGGGGGTTCGGTGCACGCCACGGCGCATGAGCGGGAGGTGCGAATAGGACTGTGCATGGTGGACAATAAAATGGGGATCAAGTGCGGGATAGTAATGTCGCGGGTGGCTATACGGGTTGTGGGAGTAATTTTGGCGGTGAGGTCGGGGTGGGCTATATTGGGGCGCGGGCCTCTGTTTCTGAACCATGCCCCGGACTCGACCGCCGCAACTTCCTCTCTCCTCTTTTTCCCCGGTACTCCTCCAGCACCACTTTGGATAGCCCGAGTGGTGGCTTTCAGCTGCCGAGTAACTCATGATCTTGTTGGCCTTCGCACCCTCCTCGATCATACCCCCCATTTTGATCACCTCGATGAATGATTTGCCTACGGACGTTACCGGACGTCCGAAGTAGGTGGGCTCTAATGTCCGCAAGAAGTAGTCCACCATCTCGCTCTCTCTCATCGGTGGATCCACCCCGGCCGCCTGTTCCCTCCATCGGAAACCAAATTCCCCGAAGCTTTCAGCGGCTTCTTCTCTAATTTTAACAATGATAGGCGGTCGGGGATTATCTCAAGATTGTATTGGAACTGGCCGATAAAAGCTTGAGCCAAATCATCCCACGTAAAC
Source organism: Nicotiana noctiflora (assembly GCA_032618575.1). NCBI lineage: Eukaryota > Viridiplantae > Streptophyta > Magnoliopsida > Solanales > Solanaceae > Nicotiana > Nicotiana noctiflora. Next base: position 265,438 of record JASVEL010000914.1, read on the forward strand.
CATCTACCGGGATCCTGTCTAGTGTACCACTCCAGCGCAGATCCTCCCAGACTCCGGCCGAAGTAAGCTATCAGAAGCTCGTCCCGTCCTCCGGCCCCTCTCATTTTACTCGCGTAACCCTCGAGGTGGGCCACCGGGTCGCCGTGCCCCTCGTATAGGTCGAATTTGGGCATTTTAAACCCTCCTGGGCAACCGGACGTCCGGAAATGGACATAGATCTTTGTAGGCGACGCCGACCTTGGTTGCCCAAACCGTGCATGTTCCCGAAGGACTGCTCCAGGCTTTTAACTTTTCCGACAACTTCCTCGTGTTCCGAACTTTGGAAGTGCTTTTCCGGTCCTGCCGGATTATCCCAGTGAGGTGTATGTGATTGTGGTTCAGGAGCCCTGAAGGTAGGCTCTGGAGGATAGTAAGAGTTGTCATGGATCTGAACATATGGCTCGCCGGCCGGCCTTTGCAGAGGAGCAGGTGGAGGTGCCACAAAAACAGGGGTGGCTGGAGGAGGATTTGGTTTGGTCGGTGGAATGTGGGTGGCATATGGGTTTTCCCCCTGAAAGTACGGATAGATCGGGGCGCTTGTCGAAGGATCGATGGGCGGATGTTCCGGAGCTGAGGCGAGAGTAGGGCGGTTTGGTGAAGACTGTTCCCTGGCCCAGGCCAGGTGCATCTCTGTTATCCGTTGTTTTAACCGGTCTACCTCTTCTTTCATGATTTGTAGCTCGGATTTTTCTTCCTCGAGACTCTTGCCAGAACTAGACATGCTTACTGTAACCGGTCCTTTGGATCTAGTACGGTAGTGATGGCTGGCCAGTATATTCTGTCAAACCAACTGCTAAACTTTCTGGAATACGCAACAAACTTGTTAGTTCACCGAGTTTGATAGATATGTTATAGCACGTTGGATGCAATGCACCTAACCAAATAACCCTTTCTACGTGTACTCTTTAACATGCGTCATTCCGGCCCTTTTTCTTTTTCTTTTTCTTTTTCTTTTTCCTTTTTTTTTTCTTTTTCGACTATCTTTGCAAGCCTTATTGTTATTTAACCTTTGGATTCTTTTTCTTTCTTTTTAGTGGTGGTCGAATCTTATGTGGATTGCCTACGTATCGCGACCCCGCGTGAATCAGACCGAGCGTAGTTCTGGCAACAAGATTGTGGCAAAATTCAGTAACTTTTATATCAAATAAAACCGTGTAGTTACAAAACACGTCTTACAAAAATCAACAAAACAAAAAGAAAATGCTTGACTTGGGAAAGTAAAGATAAAAATACCAACTAGCTTGACTCAACATTTCAAAATACATTTTCAATCAAAAATCCAATGCCCTAAAACTCCTGGGGGCCTGCGAGGCATCATTCGGCCTTGCCGCAGGCCTTGGTGTGAGGTCCTTGTGTAGTTCCCTCAACTCTTCCATGATCCGATGAACATAACCCATAATTGAAGCGAAAAGGTCGGCGCGGGGCATTCGTTCACAAGCTAGGCACTTCATGGTGACATAGTGCCCGATTTCTCCAATTCTATCCTTGATCATGTCCCTTTCTCCGAGTAGCCGCTCTATTTGCTGGTTTTTCGCCCCCAATCTTCGAGCATTGTTGGTGACTTGATCTAGGAGCCTATCCACTTGTCCTTGCAGTCGGGCCATCAAATTGTGGCAGTGGTCGAGGTCTGCTCTGGCATCTTGGGCTTGCTTGAAAACCCGCTCCCTAAGGACAACATTTGCTTCCCTCAGGCTAGTGATGATCTCAGTGTAATCTTCTTCCACCCGCTTTAGGTGGAGTGCATGTTGATGTGCCTCCTTTTTCCAGCTAGCACGGATCCTCGTTATTTGGGCTTTCGACTCGTCCAATTCTCTTTGGATGTCGGTGACTTGGCTTCTCAAACCCCTTATCAATTTTTCGTCGGCCCGACTCCTCGACTGTCTGTCAGCATCTCTTTTCATTTGCTGGATTTGAGCTCTCAAGAAGTCATTTTCTTGTGCCAACTTCTTTTTGTCTCCTTCGTCGGTGGCAGCTTGCATGTTCTTCTCGAACTGAAGGTCCCGGACCTGCTGTTCTATCCTGCCAATCTTCGTCCTGTACCCCTCCTCCTTTGCTAACCAATCCCATTGTTCCCGTGAATCTTCCGTAAATTGTTGGACATGGGCTCTTTTAGAACATTTCCGACGAATCTGAAATCTTTTCCCGAACCACACGTTGTACTTTGGGTCCACCTCTCCCTTAGATAGCTCCCGGACCATGGTTTTAGGCTCAAGGAACCGACATTCGTGCCACAGCCTTCTAACCTTCTCTTCGGGGAAGACAACTCCCGGGCTCAACTCAATGGCGTACTTCCTTAGGTCTTGATCGGTAGGAATAACCTGAAACCTTCCTAGTTGACGTAATACACGGTGAGGGACATATGGTTGGACACTGCGGATCCCCATCAGAAGGATGTAACACTCCTCGGCTGCCATATATATTACTTCAGTATCGGGTAACCACCCGAATGCCCATTCAATCTGATCGGCTTCTATCGAGCTTAGTCGTGCAAGCCATGCCTCGACGCCTTCAGGGAATACGGCACCCATCATCCGTTCTTCGAAACCCCTGATACAGTTTTTCCCGGTCAACCCATGGTTCATGTATTGTGTTCGGTGATGGAGGTGTTCTTGCATCCATAGTTGAAGTAACAGATTGCAGCCTTGGAAGAAATTGCCCCCTTCTCGGCATACAGTCAAGGCTCGATAGATTTCGGACAAAACCAAAGGGACCACAGTGCTGGTAGCCTTTTTGATTGCAACATCGGCTATTCCTACCAGACTTGTCTCTATTTTCTTATCTTCACGCGGACAAATCACAACCCCCAAGAATGTCGTTAGGAATGCTAGAATTCGTCTGGCCTCCCACTTGGTTCTATTCCCTGCGTGAGTCAGCCCAAGGTTTGACTCTTCAAAACCCCGAGGAGTGCCGTACCGTTGATATAAGAATTGAAGATCGCAATACCCTTTCAACAGATCATCATTTTTCACCTTCCGACTAATGCTCAGTAAATCCAGAAACCCATGTGGAGATACCGGTCTTGGTGAGAGCAGGTATTGCCCTCTTAATTTCCCATTTAGTCCTGCATAGCCCGCAATTTCCTCTAATGTGGGCGTCAGTTCAAAGTCAACAAAACGGAACACATTGCGGGTCGGATCCCAGAAAGATACCAGTGCCTTGATGATGTCTTCCCTTGGCTCGATATTCAACAGATCAACCAAACCTCCCAAAATTCTCCCTACGACCTTTTTGCTACTGTCTTCCAAATCGTTCCACCATATACGGAGCTGCTGAGGGACCTCACTAAAGATTGAAAATGATTTATTCTGATTCGTGCTCATCCCGCACATTTATTAAGGTGATTTAAATAAGAAAACAACTTTGTTTTGCTAAAAATAAAAAAAAATCAGTTTTCAATCACGGCCTTTCATGAATCACGGCCTTTCAACGTCTCGGGGACGAAGGCTTTTAAGGCCGTGGGGTAAATTGATCGAAATCAAAATTGACCCAAAGGTGGCCGTTTATACGAAATTAGCCTTCCGGCGTCCCTTTCGGGAACATTCGGCTATTTTTAAAAACAGCGTCACCGACTTATTTAGTACAAAAGTTAGTTTTGATTTTTCGGCCATTTTTTCAAAAGGTGAAGTTGGACCTGATGGAGGTTGCCTACGTATCTCACATCCAATGAGAATCAAACCCACGTAGTTCGGTTTTGACGAGACAAACGACATTATTTATTCATTTTACTAAGGGAAAACAAATAAGCTATTTCTATCTTAAGAACAAAAACACATTTTTTCTTTTTTTCTTTTTTTTTTTTTTTTTTATTATTATTATTCTCTAAAGCCGGTCAGCATGCAAGTCTATAACAGATAAATGCGCAAGACACACAGGATGCAGCAGGATAGTCTGTTCATTTCAGGTCACCTGTCCTAGACGGACCCAACCCCTGTGTTGAGTCCCCTAAGCCAAATGCGACATGATGCAAATAAACGTTTCCTACTAGGGATCCGGCATGAAGCTTTGTTATTCTAGGTTTAAAACCCGGGTTTATCTGTTCTAGACTTGGCTTACCCGAGCGGACAGCTCGAGCCGAGGAGGAGGCAGCAACCCGGGAATACAGAAGCTTCACCGGTTTTGCAACTTATCCAAACCTCGTTCTAAAATGGGAATTAGACACTATACAGAAAAGAAGTCACACGAAGTGCACCCTTCTTCATGATTTAGAAGACTCGGAGAGGAGATTGGTTCCGGCACAATTTATATGTACAGTTCACAAAATATCAAAGCAGTAAAGCAACATTTTGCACATTGATGCCAACATGTAAAAGAATCCGATAATAAAATATGCCAACTACAACAGTTATTCCGAGCTCGAATTCTAAAGATACAGTCCCCAGCAGAGTCGCCAGAGCTGTCACACCTCTTTTTTACGCACCAGCAAGGATGCAAAGAGTTTTTCCAATTAAAGGACAATCGAGGCGGGAATTATTTAATTATTTCAGAGTCGCCACTTGGGAGATTTATGGTGTCCCAAGTCACCGGTTAAATCCCGAATCGAGGAAAAGAATGACTCTATTTAACAGTCCGCGAACCGGAAATCCGGATAAGGAATTCTATTAACCCGGGAGAAGGTATTAGGCATTCCCGAATTCCGTGGTTCTAGCACGGTCGCTCAACTGTCGTGTTTGGCTTATTTATCTGTTTTTTACAATTATGTACTTAGTGCAAGTTAATATCCCTTTACCGCTTTTATTATTGATTATGATTTACGAAAGAGAAAGTTGCTTAGAAATATGCTTTCGAATCACGTCACATGAAATGCACCCGGATCCTCGACATATTCTTATTCAACATTTCGGGGTTTGGATTCGGGTCGCATGAAATGCACACCCGTATTTAAGAAGATAGAACTAAAATATGCGCCCGGATCGACTACTTATTTACACTGTTGAGGAGGGCGTGATGTTCGTTAAGAAACGACGCATCTCAAAATCTAAGTATTTTATATGTGCATTTATGAAGGCTGTGCGATTAGTGTAACTATTGGGTGAGGCGCACCTTTGATTCAAATCTAAAGCGAACTACATCCCACTATATTTTACTTAAAGAGTTGATTCCAAATTATTTAAAACTTGCTACGAACCACACCACATGACATGCGCCTGTGGTTCCTGACACGCTTTGTTTACTCTTGCCCAAAATTGGGGTCGGGTCACATGAAATGCGCCCCGACTCTTTTTAATCTAATTACGTCATTCCGTTGAGTAACAACTCCCTAGCTAATCTTGCTTTTAGCATAAGGTCTAACGTTAACAGATTTGGAGATTACGCACACGAGCAGAGAAGATTGAATAGAGGTACAACAGTCTAATTCAGATTCACGTGCTTATCTAACGACAGTGTATTTTTGGCCTAACTATACTTTTCCATAACCAAGATTAGCAATACAAGCTTAATTAGAGAATAACAGAATGTAATTAAAACATAAGAACTTTAGACGACTACGTGTTTCAATAGACTTTATGCATAAGCTTCAAACTTCATTCTTTTCGAACCAAGGAACTACAATAGCAGAGGTGTGTACCTGGAATGCGGAAGAACAAAGAAGAGTGAGCAATGGCGATGCCGCAACAGTAACAGAAACAATAACATCAACAACTCCACACCAAAACAAATGGTGAACCAGCTAATAACCCCAACAACCCAACAATGATCAAATTCCTCAAACTCTACCAACTAATGGACTAATGGAACAGTAATGGCCAGGCAGCAATCAAATGGCAATCACAGCCAAGTAGCACAACAACAAGCAACCAAGAAGAACAAACTGGACCAACCTCAACAACACTGAACCAGCACAATGTTGGACCAAGCAGCAACAAACAGACCCAACAGCAACAAAATAATGAAACAACAGCAACAACCAACCCAGGCAGCAAACTATAGACCAACCAGCAACCAAAACGACCAAGAACAACAACACTACTGACCAAACAGCCCCAAATGAGCACCACAGCAACAACAATGAACCAAACCAAGCACAGTCAATCACTGGAACTACCACAGCCCTCAACCACTGAACCAACTACAACAATGGCACAACACCACCAACACAAGAACAACAAGCAATCAAATGGCCAAAACAACTCAACTATTGAATCAAAGCAACGAGATAGTAGCCAAGAAACTCGATGAAACAGTGACTCCAAAACCAATGACACAGTAGCCTTTCTCTGTATCTTTCTATATGTGTATCGAAATGTAGCTTGCTGTCTATTTTCTCTCCAGGTTCTACTGTTCTTTTCTCTCTGCTTCTATATGTATCCTTGTATCTATTTTTCTTCAAGTGCTCTAGTTACTCTCAGGTATCTCTAATCTCTGTATGAATCTTCTAGTTACTAAGGTATTCCTCTTCTTATAGCTGACCAACAGCCCCTAAGGTTACCCCCTACCCTGACTCCCCAACCCATCATATTCCCTGCAAACCCCACTATCTACTGTCCAAAGGTATGGCCTCCAGCATTAAACAATAAGGCTGGTGGCAGGGCATCAGTGGGATACCCTGCTGTGCAGGTTCCACTAGCCCTTGTATGGGTGTGTGATTTAAAAATTAAACTGTTAACTACAACCAACTAATTCCCTTTAATCTGAATCAAACAGTAACCAACCCCTACACTGATGAATTGCATACAAGCAGCTTCAGGGATCAATGTTACGAACTAATTCCTTGACGACTTTAATCACATTGAACCTATGATTCATTTTAACTACTGAAAACAGAGGGAATTGGCCAAATAAAAGGCCTCAAATGAGGAGAACAGACCAACGGATATGAGAAATTAAAAGCATGAGAACCGAAGCAATGAATAAAACAAACACACATATTCACAAAATCGAATTAAATCGACCAAAGAAGAAATGAATACCTCGTAAGAAATCTGCCGACCAAGCTTCGAACTAAGATGTGGCATTATTGAAGCCAAACGGGCTTTAATCAAGATGTTCTCGATTGAGAACACCTAGACTAAAGTCCCTTGGACTTCAATTACGGTTAACCCGGCTTGAATTGAGTTTCTTCAAAAATTAGGGTTCTTGGGCTCGGATTTGGGGCTTTTGCATTTTTGGTTAGATTCGAAGCAAACCAATGTCAATGGGAGTGCGGGGGAGGTGTGAGGAGACTGTGGTGTGAATTTGGGGTGATTTGGCATTGGTTCGAGCTTGACTCGAATCTTCAAATGAAGATTCGAGGAGCTCCGGCATGATTCGAGGTTAGTGGAGGCTGGGTTCGTGATGGGGGAGGTGAGGGGAAGGTTTTGGCATTGGTTTGGTGGTGATTGGCCTACCGGAACCGCCGTGAGGCGATTTCCGGCAGGCGGGGCACGGCGGCGTTACGCTAGGTCTCTGAGAGCTCCTGAGGGAGGTGAAGGGAGAGGGGGGGTCTGGCTTGGGGGGGGCGGGGTATGGAAGGAGTTTATATATGTTTTGGAGAAGTTAAATCCTGATCGTTGGATCAAACTTGATCAACGATCAGGATCTCCTCACTTAAACCAAACGGTGTCGTTTGGTTAAGTCATAGGCTGAATGTATTTTGGAATTAAACGATTAATCTGGGCCGTTGGATAATAAAATCCAACGGTCCAGATCAAGTGTTACACAGGCTGAAGCTTTGGATGGGTATTTGGGCTAGACGGACTGGGATTTGCTTGGGCCTGGTTTTTCTGGACGAAACTATGGCCCAAATTTGATATCATTACTACACATATATATATATGTACATGTATATATATATATATATATATGCGTACAATTAACCCACACAATTACATGTCACTTAAATGTAAACCACACATAAAAATGCAAAACCTAATGTATATTTTTTGTATTTTATTAATAAACATGCACAAGAAAAATGTAAATTCAAGATAAAATAACACAAAAATCATACCTAACACGAAACTATTTTTATTTTGAGTTTTCTGGGAGTACTTCTCCGGTAAGGCAAAAATCACGTGCTCACAAGGGCATAGAAGGGAACCAAAGTTGAAGGATAATTTCACACCAATAGGAGTTTCCTATGAAAGCTTATTTGAGAAGTTAAAGCAACATGACATGATTGCACCCATCCCTCCAAATCATGTGGACTCACGTGCAAGGAGCTTTGACCCATCTAAAAGGTGTGAATACCATTCCCATGCCCAAGGGCACAACATGGAAAGTTGTCGGGATTTGAAAAGGGAAATAGAAAGGATGATCCAAGAAAGATTGATTGTGATTCATAACGGTGACACCCAGAATATCGCGCTGAATCCATTACCTGCACCTGATGATACACACTTTCTGGCGGTGATGCCTGGTGGCACGGAATATGAGAATCCACTCGGGAATTTGCCGACTGAAATGAGAGAAGGCCATAGTGGTTCTGATAATCAAATTCGTGGCTAAATGTCAGGCTTATCAATTGGAGAGTCATTTGTGGTGGCTTATTTTGTTGTCATTTCTATTTGTCCGAGTTATTTCATAATGGTAATCCGAATGTTGTTTTGTGGCTCAAACCTTTTATCCTTGTATTTTTCTTTTGATCATAGTGTCTCATCTAAAGGGGTCTAGGTTCGTTCTAAGTATTGTACCCCAGTTTTGTTTTTTGGTTGTTCGAGTCGTTGTTTTATCTGTTAATGCAATGACCTATTTTATATTATTTCTAGACATTTTCTGTTATTTAGTCCTCTCCTTCCTATAGTTCTTTTTCTGCTAGCTCTAGTGACATGACGTGCGCGCATAGTTCTGGCCTGATCTTAAAAGTTAATCACAAAACCATCGGGAGGTGATCGAGATATTTAAATGAAGTAAGAACGGTTTGAGATTATTCGAAACCCGAGTCATGAGAAACTGGGGCAAGTAAAAGGAAACCGTTAAAGGCAAGTCGGCCAAAATTGACATGGGGTCGTTCATAATAATGAAAATGAGAGTGTTGCCCAACAGTGCTTTAAAGATATGACGAATATTAATTGTGTTGTTTACGCTTGGCATGTTTTGAAGATTGGAATGACGGAGGTATTTTGTTCTGCTATCCAAACACTTTATCCATCGTCAAACCTTTGAGCCTTATTTTAAATTCTTTCATACCCCTCCTTCGGAATTAGTTGCAAAGACTAGAAATACAAGTTTGAAAGGTAAGAGAAGAAAGGGATAAAGAAAAAAGTAAAGAAAAAGAAAACAACAAAAAGAGATAAAGAAAAGAAAAAGAAAAATGTATGAAAAAAAAGAAACTTGAAAAAGAGGAATTGGGAACTACGTTTGACCTGATTCCTCAAAGAGGATACATAGGCACTTCATAGCTCGGTCATAGTGTAAATAAAAATCAAAAAATCCCCAAGCTAGAAACTGGGGCAACAAAAGTTGTGTTTATAAAGGAAGATGTAGACTCCGAAGGTTGTAATTTTGAACCCATTTTGTTTTGTTTTGAGCCTTTAATACCCTTTGTTTCTAAGCCCTATCCAAATCCACATTACGGTCCAAAGAAAGACCTTTTGACCAATCTTCAAAAGAGGACAAGTCCGGCAAATGAGAGAAGTCTTATCAGAACATAACACTCTGATTCCCATCAGAAAAGACTCGGATCTGCAGCAAAAGAAGTATGAGAGAATCTTAGTAGTAACACCACCAATCCCCAGCGGAAAAGTAACACAAATGAGAGAGTCTTAGCGGTGAAAACCTTCACAGGCACCATAAGGCGATGAAAGTTGAGAGAAAAACCGCAATGAGAGAGGCTTGGTAGTGAAAACCCCTCGGGCACTACAAGTCGAACGAAGATTGGAAACGAGATAGGAAAGTCCCAGGAGAAGATTACAAAAGGTGGTTTAACGACGGAAGATAGGCTATATGTGCACGTCATGTCCATTAGAGTTGGTATCCACGTTTGATGGGTTTATTTTATAATTTTTCTTTTTAGAGAGTCATTGTCTTTTATTCTATTTCCTTTTATCTTTCTCCTTTCATCAAAATTCCCCAATAGAGTCTGTTTGCAAGAAATGACTGCGAAATTTTCCATCAGCTTTCCAATTACGCAAGACGAAATTTTGATTGGTACACCCAAGTGGTATAAGTCAGGAACGATCAAGCGCAAGGCCAGTGTCCAGAGGGATATTCCCCAGCAATAGGAAAATGACAAAGGGAGGGATTGGTGTCAATAAAAATATCTCAAGGAAGGTTAATGACCTCAAGGAAGGTTAATGAGACTCAAAGGTTGGGAAATGCCCAGTCCTTAGATATGCCGCAAAAGAAGGAGAGATATCCCCAGCAGAAAGGTATTTTCAGTGACAAGGGTGAACAAAGAAAATGGTTCACCAGTAAAACATGCAAGGTCTTCACGAAGGGTCATTATCATAGGAATTGGGGTGGTCATTGGAAAACCACGTGGAAAGGTTCACGAATAAAGAGTCGTCAAGGAAGGCGGGGAAGAAAGAAAGGAGAAAGCTATCCCCAGCATGAATATCATCAAATAATAACATCCCCAGCAAGTTTTGACAGTGAAACGCAGAGCAGGGAAAGAGGAGGAGAACCATCCCCAGCAGGAGCACCGCAACCAACCACCACATTTTAAAACTAACCAATTTTTCTTTGATTTGAAACAGGAAGAAGAGGGGTTGTTGGCAAAAAAGCATGCCACGAAGAAGATTCTCAAACCGGGGCATAAAATTTTCTCCCGTTGCGAAAATTTTCTCGAAACCAAATACCCGGTTGGGGAAAGAAGCCAGATAACGCAAGGAAATGATCTTTGAACCCGGTTATCCCCAGCAGCTTTGAAAGAAAGAAAACAACAAGCGGTGATAGAGGAAATTTTACCCCTAGCAGACAGGACAAAACGAGGAAGCTTGCGTTCAGAAAGGCAAGAGGCCGGTATCATCCCCAACAGTTCTCGGAAAAATGAAACGCTGATTTCGAGAGTTCCCCGGCAGCATTATATCCTACAAGTGTTTCAAGGGAGCACAGCGCGAGTCCCGAAGGAGGTTTGGAAAGAGGAAAAAGGAAAAGGGGTCCCCCGACAGGACAATCCTCAGCTAATGACATTTCAATCCCCCGCGATCCCGGGAGAGAATAAAAGGTTTTGAAGGGAGTAGAAAAGGAGGAAATAGAGAAGATTTTCCCAGCAGCATCATCCCCAGCAGGTAAGTAAACAATTCCAAAGATATCCCCAGCAGTCAAGGGAAAAATAACACGACCTAGGAGGAAAGCAATTCCGAAATAAGGTAATTCGGAAGAAAGGATGGGATGGAGTTAGTGAGTTGATGTTGAAGTCAGGGAACCCACCTGAAGAATAGAGTGGGGATTGATCTTTTGAGTTGTAATTCCGAAACAAGGTAATTCAGAAGAAAGGGTGGGATGGAGTTATTGAGTTAATGTTGAAGTCAGGGAGCCCGCCTGAAGAATGGAGTGGCGATTTAGTTTTGAAGTTATAGTTGAAGTCGGGGAGCCCGCCTGGAGAATGGAGTGGCGATTTAGTCTTGAGTAGTTGAAGTCAGGGAGCCCGCCTGAAGAATGGAGTGGCGATTTAGTTTTGAAGTTGTGGTTGAAGTCAGGGAGCCCGCCTGAAGAATGGAGTGACGATTTATTTTGAAGCGCAGTTGAAGTCAGGGAGCCCGCCTGAAGAATAGAGTGGCGATTAAGTTTTGAAGTTATAGTTGAAGTCAGGGAGCCCGCCTGGAAAATGGGGTGGCGATTTAGTCTTGAGTTGTAGTTGAAGTCAGGGAGCCCGCCTGAAGAATGGAGTGGCGATTTAGTTTTGAAGTTATAGTTGAAGTCAGGGAGCCCGCCTGAAAAATGGAGTGGCGATTTATTTTGAAGTAGTAGTTGAAGTCGGGGAGCCCGCCTGAAGAATGGAGTGGCGATTTAGTTTTTGAAGTTATAGTTGAAATCGGGGAGCCCGCCTGGAAAATGGAGTGGCGATTTAGTTTTGAAGTTATAGTTGAAGTCGGGGAGCCCGCCTGGAGAATGGAGTGGCGATTTAGTCTTGAGTAGTTGAAGTCAGGGAGCCCGCCTGAAGAATGGAGTGGCGATTTAGTTTTGAAGTTATAGTTGAAGTCGGGGAGCCCGCCTGGAGAATGGAGTGGCGATTTAGTCTTGAGTAGTTGAAGTCAGGGAGCCCGCCTGAAGAATGGAGTGGCGATTTAGTTTTGAAGTTGTGGTTGAAGTTAGGGAGCCCGCCTGAAGAATGGAGTGACGATTTATTTTGAAGCGCAGTTGAAGTCAGGGAGCCCGCCTGAAGAATAGAGTGGCGATTAAGTTTTGAAGTTATAGTTGAAGTCAGGGAGCCCGCCTGGAAAATGGGGTGGCGATTTAGTCTTGAGTTGTAGTTGAAGTCAGGGAGCCCGCCTGAAGAATGGAGTGGCGATTTAGTTTTGAAGTTATAGTTGAAGTCAGGGAGCCCGCCTGAAGAATGGAGTGGCGATTTATTTTGAAGTAGTAGTTGAAGTCAGGTAGCCCGCCTGAAGAATGGAGTGGCGATTTAGTTTTGAGTTGTAGTTGAAGTCAGGGAGCCCGCCTGAAGAATGAAGTGGCGATTTAGTTTTTGAAGTTATAGTTGAAGTCAAGGAGCCCGCCTGGAAAATGGAGTGGCGATTTAGTCTTGAATTGTAGTTGAAGTCAGGGAGCCCGCTTGAAGAATGGAGTGGCGATTTAGTTTTGAAGTTATAGTTGAAGTCAGGGAGCCCGCCTGAAGAATGGAGTGGCGATTTATTTTGAAGTAGTAGTTGAAGTCAGGTAGTCCGCCTGAAGAATGGAGTGGCGATTTAGTTTTGAGTTGTAGTTGAAGTTAGGGAGCCCGCCCGAAGAATGGAGTGGCGATTTAGTTTTTGAAGTTATAGTTAAAGATAATTTAATAGGAAGTGAAAAACAACAATTAGAGGTTTTAGATGAAAGCAACAAGAAGAAGGAAGCAACAATTGGAAGATTTCAAGTAAGGCATCAATTTAGACATAGTCTGAGAAATTATCTCCTAGCGTCAAAATCTTAGTCTGATGAATCTTTCTCCTAAGATATCAAAATCTCAGTCTGATGATTCTTTCTCCTGAGATCACAACAATTTAGACCTAGTCTGAGGAATTATCTCCTAGCGTCAAAATCTTAGTCTGATGAATCGTTCTCCTAAGATCACAATGATTTAGACCTAGTCTGATGAACTATCTCCTAGCGTCAAAGTCTTAGTCTGATGAATCTTTTTCCTGAGATCACAACAATTTAGAACTAGTCTAAGGAATTATCTCCTAGCGTCAAAGTCTTAGTCCGATGAATCTTTCTCCTAAGACATCAAAATCTCAGTCCGATGAATCTTTCTCCTGAGATCACAACAATTTAGACCTAGTCTGAGGAATTATCTCCTAGCATCAAAGTCTTAGTCTGATGAATCTTTCTCCTAAGACATCAAAATCTTAGTCAGATGAATTTTTTTTCTCATGATATGGTAATCATTCGATCTATACATTTCGAAGTTTGTTGTTGAAGTCAGGTACCCACCTGAAGAATGGAATGGCAATTTATGATTAGAGTTTGTCGTTAAAGTCAGAAGCCCGCCAGAAAAGCAGAACGGCATCTCAGTTTCCAAGATTTGATAAGGATAGTGAACAATCGAAAAGTGACAGAGTGTAACGGAAATCCCCAGCATGAATCAGAAGGAAGGCAACAAGGATCAGAAAAGATAGATTCAGACTTCGAAGGAGAATAGCTCGAAGATCACAAGTAAGGGAATTCACTTCAAAGTGCAATGCAAGTTAGCAACAAAAGAAGCTTGCGACCAGAATGCGAGTCAACAGTCCGAGATGATCAACAGAAGTTAGTCATAATGAAAAAAAAAGGCAAGGAGTTAATCTAAGTGCAGAAGTTGATGAAAGATGTGGTGTGCTCAAGACATGGCCGAGGTCACAAGCACTGCATACCTGGTCTTGATCCGAAAAGCAGCATCTGCAACAAGCAAGTATCAAGGTTCAAATTTAGAGTCCACATGAAGCACCAACCAATACTCAAGATCATCTTCAGAAGACTCATTGATAGGAATCTTGTAACTAGGAGCTGATAGGCTTAGTTAGTCTTTTTCATGTTTGATTTTTGATGTAATAGCATGACCACGGACCGGAACCTCGATGGAACGAAACCTCGGCGGAACGGCACCTCGACTGGCTCTCCACCTCGGTATACCCCTTCCTCACCCACTTTCGAACTACACGTGGCCTGATTCCTTTATAGCCAAGGATATGTAGGAAGCTCAGATACCAGGGCTCGGTCACATTCTCTTCTTTTCCTCTTAGTTTAGTCTCTCTGAATAAGGGTCGGGTCAAAACACTTGTCTAGTCGTTCTTTGTCTGAAAACTCTTTGTGTTTTCAGTCAAAGAGGGGCAGCTGTAGATGCGTGATTTTGCCCCTACCCGAGATTTTGTATATTTTTAGCGTAAAATATTTAGTTTAGGCCTAATATAGTTATCTTACTAATTTTGACTCTTTCACTTTATTTTTACCATAAAATGAAAAATAACAAAAATATAGTTTTATTAATGTTTTGAAGTCATTTTAAACTTGAAAAATACAAAAAATAGCACTCGATATTTTTATTTTTCATATAAAAACGAAATTATGAAAATAAACAAATAAATAGTTTCATTAACATTTTGGGGTTACTTTAATTTTGAAAAAATATAAAAAAATAATTTTGTTTTAATTACTAGTCTTATAGTTTTTTGCTTACGTATGATTAATTAAATAACACCATGCTCTCATTCTCGGTTCCGGACGAAGAATAATATTCGGGTTTTAACTACTAGATTTTATAATTTTTGGACCTAGCCCATAATAATCCGAGTCCACCACACGTGGGGAACACAGACAAAACACACCCATCACTATACACATAACCCATGTGACCCCCTCTAACCAAAACACAAAAGAGGAACACATGCACACACTAATGGAAAGGGGATGGGAGAATAACTTTTGAACACAAAATAAACATACACATACACACCACATATAAAAAAAACAAAAAACAAGGAAAGAGGGGTGAAGCTTGCTTGGTCGAAAAAGAAATGGGGGAAAACAATACATAGGGGGGTCACGTGAAAGGAGACTGGAGAGATTTTTTTTACTGAACATCTTCTTCTTTAAGAAGAGAAAAACGGGCAGCAATGGAGGAGACAAAAAAAAGCGCCCGAGAGCAACAAAAAACAGCCGCAACAGTGTAAGAAAATGACCCCCCCTCCTGCTCATCTTCTTCTTCGACGAACCAAGCGACCCCGCTGCTGCTCGACCCCCTCCAGTCGTCCATCAACTGAGAAGCTCCATCCATTCCGTTGCTGCCTCCTTCACGTCCAAACGACCACCACCAGACCAGTAGCAACCTCGCCAAACGACCCTCACCATCACCTCACGTCCAGCGAACTCCAAGCTGTCCATCGTCATTCCAAGCAACGACCAACCAGCCTGTCCAAACATCCACCCTCGTCTCCCTCACGTCCAAACGACCTCAGCTGCTACTGCTTGACAGTGAGAAAATACAACAGAAATAGTGATAGGAAAGTGAGAGGTTTTCAGTTCAGTTGCGTTCGAGGTTCCGGCACGGTCGTGTCGTTCGTGTTCTAACTCATGACTGTTGAGTTGTTTGCTGCTTCTATGTATTGTTGAGCTCCGATTTTTTGTGTTGACTTTTACTCGGCTCTTTTCCCTTTCCAAAGTTGAACTTTACGCAGTAAGCCGTGAAAATCGAGTTCACAACCTTTGTCTGCTGCGTGCTTTCATTTTTTTGGTTTTTCAAGTGATGTTTCGGATCTGGAATGCTGTTGTATCTGCTGCTCAACACTTCGAGCCTTTGCCTTCGATTTCAACTTCCTTTGGCTAGTGTTGAGCTGTATTTTACTATCTGAGGCCACCTTCAATACCAGGTTCCAAAGACCTTTTATCTAAAGCTAAGGTAATACAGCTGAAAGGAGCAGTTGAGCCAGAGAGTCTTGCGTTTGACCCGAATGGAAAAGGTCCATATACTGGCGTTGCCGATGGCTGGATTCTTAAGTGGCAAGGTGATTCTCAAGTTTGGGTTGATTTTGATGTCACTTCACTCAAAGGTAAATAAGAAATCCCAATCCCTTGTTTATTTTCCTGGCTTTATGTTTTTATATTCTGTAGATCTTTAGGTTGGTAATTGTTCAATTCTTTAAACATGGTTTAAAAATGCTTGCAGTTGCCGATTAAATGATCCCTAAGTTGTATTACTATATTGGATTGTTTGGAATGAGAGTTTTGAGGTTTAAATGGCTAAGGGATTGGTGTAAAAAGGTTTTTATGTAAAGGGAACGAATTAAAGTGATGGTTCAGTTAGTAGTTCCTTTAAATTATGAGTATAGCTTTGTTGTAGTCAACGAAAGTCTTGATAGATTTAGGCTAACAGAGAAATCGTAGCAATACGCTGTGCCAAAATAAAAATATGTTTGGCTCTCACTTAATTATTTCTTTAAAATTCCTTAGAATTCAAGGCACGCTATTTAGCAAATTTTTATGACCCTCGCAGAGTTAACAACGCGTTAGTTGCTTTAGGCACTCTATTTAATAATCTTACCTTCTTAAACTCGGGTGTACATTTATGTGACCCAAAGTCAAATCTCAACGGAGGCGAAATATGTCAATAACCACGGGTACATTGATGTGACGTGGTTTGAGATATGTTTTCATGACGTTGCAATTCTTATAAAATAATAATAATCAAAGCGGTTCAAAGTTAAAATTCACACGTGGGTTTAACATGTATTAAAATCAGATAATTTAGCTAAATATAACAATTGAGCGACCGTGCTAGAACCACGGAATTCGGGAATGCCTAACACCTTCTCCCGGGTTAACAGAATTCCTTATCCGGATTTCTGGTTCGCGGACCGTTAAATAGAGTCATTCTTTTCCTCGATTCGGGATTCAACCGGTGACTTGGGACACCATAAATCTCCCAAGTGGCGACTCTGAATTAATTAAATAAATCCCATTTCGATTGTCCTTTAATTGGAAAAACTCCATCGCGCCCTCGCGGGTCAGCGGAAAAAGGAGGTGTGACATATACCATATTTATTTATTGTATTTTTATGTTATCTGTTATTATATATAGATAATCTTAGTATGATGATATAAAAATTTATATACTAGAAGATAATCAATTGAACAACTCATGGCAACCCATGACCCGCACCGCCTCGCGTTAATTTTTTTTTAAAAAATTATGCCCTGCCCCGCCCCGTAAATAATGTAACCCGCCCCGCCCCGCGAATGCTGAAAAACCGCCCCGCCCCGCACCGTTTGCCATTCCTAGCCACAAATCTTAAGTTAAGGAGGATTCCTACTTTATGATTTATGGTCTAGGCAAAATCCAATTATTTTCATAATCATCTAGTTAAGTTATAAGTTTGCTTCAAACAAAACATGTGAAGGCTTTATATTTTCATAATGCAAATGCTCTGAGAAAAATTGTTATGAGAAGGAAAACAACATAACAGTCCACAAACACCAAATTGGTTATTATACTTTTTCATTGTTACACATCAATTTTTTTGAAAATAAAAAAATAAAATAAAGTATTAATCAAAATAAATATTGTACTAATAGTAATAATATAATATAATGAGTACAAACAATTAACATAGGTAAAATAGCAGGGGCTAGCCAGATTTCGGACTGGTAGCGTTTGCAAAGTCATTGAAAAATAATCACTATTTTGCCGCAACAAGGACCGATCCAGCATAATATACTGGGGATTAGTGCATATGTGTGTAAACTTTCAATATATTATGCTAGAACTCCAACACGCGGAAAGTTCAATCATGGAGATTGGAACACATGTGTATGAACTTCCAACATATTATGCTGGACCATTATATTATACTGGAACTCCAGTATATTATGCTGGAGTTCAAGTATATTTATGCTTGAACTCCATTATAATATATTGGAGTTCCAGTATACTTATGCTGGAGTATTTTTCGAATTTTGAATATTATTTTCGTTGAGATTATCTCTACATAAAAATGGCCAAATTTCGATTACTATTGTGACTATTTTTGAATTATCACTTTAAATCTGACTATTTTTGAATTTATCTCATTGATATATGGTATTAAACTTGAGATAAAGTGAATCACATAGTTATAGTAGTAGCTTACTGGTTCGACCGAACCCAATAACTTTAATTCAAACTTATTTGTCTAAAGAAATTAATCGAATAATATTAAAATTATAATTTTAAAAATTCAATAAATTAAAAAGGAGTAAAATCCCGAAATCTTAAACTTTCAATCTTGGCTCTAAATAAAATTTGCATAAGCGTCTAAAAGAAATAAAATGTAAGGAATCTAAATATTCCTTAAGATTCCACGGAATCAAACCACATCAAAATAGGTATCGAAATTCACTCACTTTATAAATACAATAAAATTCACATTCAAACTCTCTGTACTTTTTTCAATTTCCTAATCAAATACGTAATCTCTGTCTTTAACTTGGCGCCACCACAGAGCAATGCGATTGGAAAACGGCGACGATCGATCTACGTGTCACCGTACTGAAAACTCCGACGGCGGCGCCGACGTTTCGCCGGAGAATTTTTCTCCGGCAATCGACGCCGGTGAAGGACTACTCGTTCCGCCTCTCAATTTCTCTATGGTTGATTACGGTGTTTTTCGGTCTGGTTTCCCTGATATTGCTAACTTCTCCTTTTTGCAAACCCTAGGCCTTCGCTCTGTCATGTTAGTTCGTTCGTTCATTCATTCATGTGTTTGTTACTTAAAGTTTCGTTTTTTTTTTTAAATTTATTTTAACGATGTTAGTGTTGTTGATTTTTCTTTTTGTTTGAATTTTTTGTGTGTAGATATTTGTGTCCGGAGCCTTATCCTGAAGCGAATGTAGAGTTTTTAAATGCGAATGGAATTCGGCTTTTTCAATTTGCCATTGAAGGATCCAAGGTATGATATAGAATGTTGCGATCGTGCTATCTCGATTTGACCAAAATAAGAGGAAAGAACTGAAAGTGTAAAGAAAGAAGGCATTTTTAACGATTTTTACTGTGGAAATTGTGAGAGTTGTGGTTGATGTTAAAAGCTATGTGATCATTATCTGATATATCAGTGCATGAAGCTATTGTAGTTCATTATTTCTTTTTTACATAGACTAAATAAATTATGGAATATCACGCCAAGTTAGTGTTTCAAAAATACACACATAATACTCCGATCCGATACCTATGTTGGTTGGAGGTAACAAGTACCCGGTGGAACAGTGAGTTTAAGATGGCTTGAACACTACCGTCATAAAAAAATTGCCTACATAATGTATAGTTAGCTTATCAGCAGTCCTCTTCGAACTATCCCAATAATCTATACAAGTTGTAAGCGTTAGCAGAAAGACTTGTTTGAAGTTTGTACTAAAAATAATCAATTCACTCTTTTTCTTTATGTGATATCTGCTGTTGGTGGAAACACACATTGTTTTTGCTCTAATTAGCTAAGTGACTTGTTTTGGAGCTATAACAGAAAGTAAAAGTGGGGGTTAGTTGACTGCTTATCAAGAAGAAGCTTATTTATAGGCATTGGATACTTGCTCAATCTGTTTGATCTCATCCTTAGTTGTTCCTTGTTTGAAGTTAACTTATTGGTACAAAATGAAAGAGATTAATTCATAATTTTCTGACTAAACTGGTATTACAACAACAACAACAACAGACCAGTGTGGTCCCACAAATTGGGTCTGGAGAGAGTAGTATGTACGCATCCTTACCTCTTCCAAAGAGACAAAACTGGCATTAGGATGCATTTTTCTTCAAGGAGCAAAGTCAAAAGGTTTTGTGGTATTAGTTTGTAGGAGATGAGGTTATAAACTTTTGTGGTCTAGGATATTAGTCATTTAGCTGTCCGTTGGAGTAGTCACCAAATTGAATCTTGGTTTTTCTGTTAGTTGTCATGCAAATGAACTAGATATTTGGCCTTTGTGGCTCAGACTTCAAAAATCTAGTATAAGTCACACCAAAGTCTTTCACTTGTACTTGAGGTTGCATGGCCCAAATCTGTTCTTGTTTTAAACTGCAGGTTTTTTAAGTTTGATATATTCATCAAATAGGAGTTGAGATAGTTGTATGTGATAGGAGTAAAGTACACAAAGGTATGTGATGTGTCTGTTTTGAGATAGCTTGAGACCTATAATATGTTTAAAGTCTTTCACCACACAAGCTTGTCACCTACAGCTTCTAGTTGTATTTCTTATTCTATATTTCTCTCAAGGATCTAGTTACTTAAAATTCCCCTCTCCTCTTAAATTACACTCTGCTTTTACAAATGCGAATATAGCTACAGCTTCCTACAACTGCTTTCTTCTCAACTACCACTCACCATTACTCGTCGTAGTTCATACTTCATAAGGGCCTATTGCAAGTTGCAACTAGTTCTACACTGCTACTTGATCATTCTAGCACTTAGTTTGTTTTCCTTATTTTTTTTGCAAGATTTTAGCTTTCCTCTGTTCTTGATGCATGAACCTAGCCATAATGCATTATTGTATCTAGGGAATTACAAAAGTCAATTGAATTATACTATGATTGGCTTTAGATCTTCAGTTTGTGAAATATTGCCCTGGTTTCGGTAATGTTATGTTTGGCCTGGTGTCAATTGACTTGAGCCTTGAGGTTTGCTTCCTTTCAAGGTCTCAAGTTCGAAACCCACTGGATGCAAACAATTTCTGAGGGTCATCGGACTGGGTAAAACCTAAATTAACCGTGGTGCACTTGCGGGAAACTCCTTGCCGAGGACCTATGCACTCCCCGGATTAGTCGGGGCTCTTAGAGACTCGGGCACCCGGTGCAAATTAAAAAAAATACAGGTAATGCTGTAACCAAAATAATTCCTACCTCAAGAGAGGAGATATGGAATTTCATGCGGATTCCCAAAGTCTCAAGAAAAATTGTCCAATTCTAAGTGAGATTAGGTGTTTATTGTAGTAGTTGATTCTCTCAAGGGGAGCCTTGGTGTAACTGGTAAGTTGTTGTAAGTTGTTGTAAGTTGTTGTAAGTTGTTGTCATATGACCAGGAGGTGACGGGTTCAAGTCCTGGAAGCAACCTCTTGCAGAAATATAGGGCAAGGCTGTGTACAATAGCTCCTTGTGGTCAGGTCCTTCCCCGAATATAGCGGGAGCTTAGTGCACCGAGCTGCCTTTTGATCATGTTGGAGCTTTGCACTTCCTTGGAGAAAATCTTCAACTGTTGCGTAGGAGAGAAAGAGATTCATCCACTAGCAATATACAATATGTTATTGCATTCTTTTTGAATTAACCAGGTCATATTAGTTGTGTGACTCTCCAAAATTTGCTTATCCCAACTAATTGGATTGCTAAACAGGAAGATAACTAGATGATTGACTGAGGAGAAAAAAGGACGATTCTGTAGGTTTCTCAAGTTTATTGTTGTTAGTTTGTCAGTTCTGTAATGTTATTTGATATATATCCCCTTATCAAGTCTATGTGTTATGACTGTTTTTCTTTTACTACCTTCTTATCTTGAGTAGCCTTGGAGGAATTTGAATCATTGCCTGTCAAACTTGAAATCTTTCGTATTTGTCATACCCTCTTCTATGCTTTTGGTTTTTAATTATCATATGCTAGCTATGAGTTCTCTCTGCTATCTGAATGCTGAACAATGCTACTCTACCCTTTTTGGTCTTTGAGTAGTTAAACATCCTCGTCTATTCTTGTCCTGTAACAACTTTACCACAACGTATCTGGATATTTGAAGCTCTTGGTTAAGCGAAGAAATATATCACCATTATGGAGATGGTTTGAAATTTTGACTAAGTATTGCTATGGTTGCAGTCTATACCGGAAGGTACACGTACTAGAAACATTAGTAATAGCATATATGAACGTTGTGCTATGTCTTGTTTGCAGACATTCTGAATTTGCATATGATTATGCAAGCCAAGTATGTGAATGTTCTTAAGTTATTTCATTTTAGGTGTTGAGACGAAACGAAATGAAATTTTTATGTGATTAAGTACTTGCCCATTTCTCATGCAGGAGCCACCATTGGTCAACATCCCAGAGGAAACAATAAGAGAAGCTTTGAGGGTTGTCCTTGGTAAGTTTGAAAGGTTGGATTTTATTTTCTCTCTTTAGGTTTCGGTCCACTAATATTTCTAAATGATTTGTGTATTACAATTTCACTCGGTTCTTTTTATAGATGAAAAGAATCGCCCTCTGTTAATTCACTGCAAAAGAGGAAAGGTATTCCTTCATTTCTCTTCGTTTAAAATTTCTTACTTTCTTATATAAATAGTCACACAGCACTCCTCTGACCTCCATTTCTGTCATCCTGTGGTACATTATGCAGCACCGAACTGGCTGTCTTGTGGGGTGCCTCAGAAAATTACAGAAGTGGTGCCTTACTTCAATTTTTGATGAGTACCAAAGATATGCTGCTGAGAAAGCTAGAGTATCAGATCTGAGGTTCATGGAGTTATTTGACATTTCTGGCTTCAAGCAGCCGCCAACATTCTGTTCGCATACAAAGAATTAATTGGATAAGATGTACAGTACGAGAGGCAATTTTGGCGTTGCATTTTTAATCGAATCATTTGAGTCCAGTCACATGAGCACTGGATTCCTCATGCTTATCTTTTGGACGTAGTCTCTCTTTTTAGAAATTAGATGGCATCTAATAGATGCTGGTATGATAAAGGGTCTCTTCCTCTGTTATTTATTTCTGTTCATTAGATATGGCATTGAGAGTTGTAAAGTTGCATTTTGCTTATTAGAGGGAAGAGGGGAAGGTTGTGCTTTCTTAACTGTAAGAACTTGGAAACCTGCTGAAAGGCGAAAGCTGTTATAAATTTGGATTTCTTCAGTAGACGGTAATTTGATACTATGTTGCTCGGATCCTCTAAAAATATTGTCCGGACTCATGTTGGATCCCCCAAAAATGATGTGAACCTTCTCTCAAAACCAACTCACCTGGAATCAATCAATTATAGTAGTATACCTTTGTGTGCTTGTGTTACGTTTAAGCCCACAAGAATTTTGGTTTTAACTTGATTCCGGCCCAACACTCTTTGGGCTTTGCCCGTTTGAGTTTTTTTCGATCATGATAATGTAAGCTGTGGCACAATCATGTTTAGATGCACAATACCAGCCAATTCAAAAGTGATAAATTGGTTTTGCAGCCACATTAAATTCATATAGTTTTTCTTTTTAAAAGAAGATTATATAGGTCCGCAACAACAACCATTATGTTATAAATATATTATATTATGGATGTTCATTTAGTACTCCATTGTAAATAAGTTTCCTGAAGAAGCTTATCCATATGAGACTCTGCCATAAATATGTTTATCTATTTGGTACTCTATTGAAAATAAGCCTCCTGAAGAAGCTTATCCTTCTAATACTCCGTTATGGATAAATATTACCCATGGTAGAAGATTATCCATACGGGTATAATAAACTTATCCTTTCGATACTCCGTTATGGATAAATATTATCTCCAGTAGAAGATTATCCATACCGGGTACAATGAGTTTATCCTTTTAGTACTCCATTATGGATAAATATTACCCCCAGAAGAAAATTATCTATACCTAGGACAATAAGCTTATCCTTTCAGTACTCTGTTATGGATAAACATTACCCCAGTAGAAAATTATATATACCTAGTATAATGAGCTTATCCTTTCAATACTCCATTATGGATAAATATTACTCTCAGTAGAAGATTATCCATATCTTGTATAGTAGCAGCTTACACAATAACTTGCAGTAGTAGCTTACACAACAACTTCATTTCTTCTATAAATAAGAGAGATTTCAGTTTATTATGTGTATCAAGTTTGAAGTTGGATAATACATTAGTTTCTCTCTATAGTTGTCTTTACTTTATAATCTTTATGTTATAACATGCTATCAGCATGAGGCTCTGCCATCTCGAGCAAATACTTTGAAAGTATATGAGGTACGTACATTCTTTTTTTTTTTAAAAAAATAATATCAAATCTTTCTAAACTTGAATTTATAGCCTTGTAAATATCGAGCAAAAGCTACATATCTTGGGTGCTTGATACTGAAATTCATCTTGATGCGATGGGTCTGACACCATCAAGGATAGAAATCAGGTATCAAACAAGATCGTGCCAAAGCAATGATATTCCTACGCCATCACCTTGACGAGGGCCTGAAAATGAAATATCTTACTATTAAAGATCCAGTCATACTGTGGAATAATTTGAAAGATAGATATGACCACCTGAAGATGGTCTTTCTTCCACAGGCACATTATGATTGGACTCATCTAAGGCTACAAGATTTTAAATCTATCAGTGAGTATAATTCTGCTATGGTCAGAATTATTTTCCAATTGAAATTATTTATGATAATATTACTGATCATGATATGTTGGAGAAAACTTTCACCACTTTTTATGCCTCGAATATGCTCATGCAACAACAATATCGAGAGATGGGATTCAAAAAGTATTCTGAATTTATCTCACATCTTCTTGTAGCCGAGAAACATAATGGGCTATTAATAAAAAATCATGAAAACCGACCTACTGGTTCTTGTCTATTCCTTGAAGTGAATGAGACGAACTTCCACCAAGCTAAGCGTGAAAGAGGCCGTGGCCATAGTCATGGTTGCGGGAGAAATTTTAATCATGGTAATAATAATGCACCAAAAGACCCTTGGCAGTGGAAAAGAAAGAAACACAAGCATGAAGCGGTACAAACACCAAATGCAGAAAATGCATGATATAGATGTGGATGAAAATGGCACTGGTCACATACTAGCCGTATGCCAAAGCACCTAGTAAGGCAGAGAAAAATATTGAACCAAATTTTATTTCTGAAGATAATTAGACTTCATACATTTGGATGTAGCCGATTACTTTGCACTCCGAGAAGGAGAAACAAGTCATGTAATCGGGGGTGAATCTATAAAAATATAAATATTTTAATTTTTATTATTTGTAATAGATAGTATGGTTATGTAATTGTTGTACATAAATAAAATTTATGATTTAATATTGACGTTTACTATAATATATCTTATTTATGTTATTTTGAAGAATATGGATAGCATTATTAGATCAACTTAAACTCTAACAAAATTTGCAAGAACTATACAATTTCAATAAGTGGTTATATTTCGTATATCACATTGTAACTTTATTTTGTTAACCACCAGAAATGGTATATGCCTATGATCACCAGAAGTGATAATTTAGACTTTCTATGGTTACAATTGAAGATAAGCTACATAAATATTCTCTATATTAAATGCATGACTCGATTTGCTCCTGAAGTAGTAAATATTTTAAAATGGGTTGAAGCATCACAATTTGATAAATGTGCATTCAAATAATTATGTTCGATTTCCTGAAGGATGGGAAATTTTGATAATATTAATCCATTACCTAAAGTGAATGTGACAATATTAATAAATATGTTAAATATGAACGCGCTCTTGATGTGAATATTTTACAATTTACCTCTAGAAGAGGTAATATAATTGATAGAATATATACTCAATATTTCGTATTTTAAATTTGCTCATGAAGAAGTAACACAATTGAAATTGCCTCCTGAAGTAGGAAAATATTATGAAGAAGAATTTTCTCGTGCTTAAACAATTGTTTTACATTTTTTATTTTGATTGTGATTTTCTCTCATGATACCAGAAGTGTATGAGCAATATTTGATAGTACAAAATGTATCAATAACTCATAAAGAGCTAACTGTTTGCCTAGAAGATACATGACACCAGTAGAGTCCGATAAATATTAGATTGGGGATAATAAATGAAAGCTCTCGAAGAGCTTATATACAAATATTATCATTTATATTATATGATTATGGTCAAAATATATGCTGTATTAAACCTGAAATTTACTAATACAAACTATCATATTGAGACTATAAATGATTAGAAGATTAAAAATATTTATGTTGCCACAATTATAGGAGGTAAATTAATATGTATGTGAGAAGTTACCCATCGTATTATTCAATTTATATGATATCATGTATCATAGTAAATCGGAAGTTTACTAATGCAAAAGCAGTCATGGTAAATCACAAGTTTACTAATCAAACGTTTATGTCATAGTAAACCAGAAGTTTACCTAGTGATAGCACATGCCATAATAAACTTGAAGTTTACATTTGCTATTTTTGAATGAGCTATTTAAGAATTCAGATAAGCATATATTGAAGAACTAGAAGATTATTTAAGAATTCTCTTGTGTTCCTTGTTCTCATAATAAATTGATTATACCAGCTAAAGTTGGGGCAGAGACCCCTAATTTTGAAATATATACAAGGTGAATATGAGCCCATTCACCTATCATGTGAACCAGTTATAGATGCATATATAAGATGGTTACATGTATTTTTACTATCAACTTACAGTTTGGCATTTGAGATTGCTTTTCTCAATTAAGAGAATAACTTTCAAATTATGAAATTAAGACAATTCATCTTGATAATGCTGGTTTATATCTAAGCGGTTTAGCATGAAATACCTCCTACTAATGGCTAAACTATTGCTTATGAGAATAAAGCTTCATGTGTTGGTCTAAGATATTCTAAATTGCTTACATCAACACTATGCATCAGACCAGCAATATATGATAAAGTCCTCCCCTCACAATTGGTGCAGGATCAAAAATTAAATATTTTTACTATTTTTTGAAGTGTGGTATGTAATTAATTTCTCTGCCACAATACACAAATATATAATTTTCCAAAGAAAAATGGGGACATATGTTAGTTTTTCTAACATTTAGAGGATGAAATAAACAACTGAAAATATGCTATATGAATCTAATTATCATTAATATGATCTTCATTTAGAAGATAATTTAAGTCAAATGCTAGAAGCATTTGCTGATCCAAAATTTAATATCATATTTTATCTGTAAATGCTCCTATTAAAATTAAAATCCCCGAAGGATAGAGTTTACTATAAGCATGAAGCGGGGTAGATCAATCAGTTCCAAAGGTAACAATCCTTGAAAAATGATAGGAGCTAATGGTCAAAATGATCATAATGGGGAGGAAATAAGCTCTAAAAGAGCCCACGACATAACATTTCATGAAACTCCTGAAGAAGTTTAGGTCCCTGAAAATAAAGAAAGTGATGAGTCTCAACAAGTTATGTCGCTTAGGAACCGATACAAAATAATTGTCGACGATATATTTGGTATAATATAGTGCAAACTATTGTAAAAGATTGCAAAGCTCAAACCTGCAGTCCAGACACCTGAAGAGGTCATGCCATGTAGATACAAGTCATAACCTATATGACTTATTTTATTAAATCTATATGAAGATCCCCGAAGGATTTAAAATGATCGAAGCATATAATTCAAAGTCTTGAGAAATGTATCAATATAAAGATCTTTGTACGGTTTAAAGCAACCTGGACATGCGTGGTATAACCGCCTAAGTAAATATTTGCTGAAAGAAGATTACATAAATGATGTTATTTGTCCATGTATTTTTAAAAAGAAAATATCATCAGAATTTGTTATACTTGTTATTTATGTTGATAATATAAATCTTGTTGGAACTCCAGAAGAGCTCCAAAAGGCAATTGAATATATTAAGAAAGAATATGAGATGAAAGATCTTGGAAAAACAAAAATTTGTCTTTGGTGTGCAAATTGAATATTTAACAGACGAGATCTTATCCACCAATTTTGCCTATACAAAAAGGGTCTTTAAACGCTTTTACATGGACAAATCACACCCATTAAGTACATCAACGGTTGTTCGATCACTTAAAGTGAATAAGGATCTGTTCCAACCTCCAGAAGAGGATGAGGAACTTCTTGGTCCAAAAATACCTATCTCAGTGCAATTGTTATACGTTACTAATGCTAACAAAGGCGGTGCAGATCGTATTGGTTATGCAGATACAAGATTAAAATGCGGAGACTCAAATATTTGAAACAAGTTTTTCATTAGGGGGAGTACAATACACGATACACTTTTTTTTTCTTACTAAGATTTTTTCCCACAAGGTTTTCATTATAAGGTTTTTAATGAGACACCTAGAAATGCGTAATACTAAATATGTGTACTTTTTTTCCTTCACTAGAATTTTTTCCCATAGGATTTTTCATAGTAATATTTTAATAAGGCTTAATGCACATCCGGGAGGTTGGGGGTTCGGGGGGGGGGGGGGAGGAGATGTTATAAATATATTATATTATGGATGTTAATTTAGTACTCCGTTTTATATAAGCTTTACGAAGAATCTTATCCATATGAGACTTCGCCGTAAATATATTTATCTATTTGGTACTCTATTGGAAATAAGCATCCTAAAGAAGCTTATCACTTCGATACCCGATTATGGATAATTACCCCCGGTATAAGATTATTCATATCGAGTATAATAAGCTTATCCTTTCGATATTCTGTTATGGATAAACATTACCCCCGGTAAAAGATTATTGATACCGGGTATAGTAAGCTTATCCTTTCGATACTCCGTTATGGATAAGCATTTTCCCCGATAGAAGATTATCCATATTGGGTACAATGAGCTTATCTTTTCAGTATTCCGTTATAGATAAATATTACTCCTAGTAGAAGATTATGTATACCTAGTACAATGAGCTTATCCTTTCAGTACTCCGTTATGGATAAACATTACCCCAAGTAGAAGATTATCTCTACCTAGTACAATGAGCTTATCCTTTCAGTACTCTCTTATAGATAAACATTACTCAAAGTAGAAGATTATCCATATCTAATATAGTAGCATCTTCCTTTCTTCTATAAGTAAGAGAAATTTCAGTTTATTATGTACATCAAGTTTGATGTTGAATAATACATTAGTTTCTATCTATACTTGTCTTTAATTTATAGTCTTTATTTTATAACACATTAGACTATAATTTTAATTTTGGAGGGTGATTTGTACAAATAGCACACTTCGGGTGTTATTTATGATTTTTTGATCCTGCTTATACCAATGGTAAATCTTCAAATTTAACAAGAATTGTTTTATTGTGCATTGCTTGTCCATGGACAACACTTTTAACTTTAAAAATTAAGGTAAAAAAATTAAGACCATCAATTTTTAAGGTCATTAAGTGTAATTTCCTGAATCATTAGTGCGAGTTTTAGATTTTGGAATGAATGATCGTAAACGTTAACGAAATTATAATGTTTTGTGCATATATAAAGTAGATACAAAAACAATATACATTTTAGAAAAGATTGAACCAAAAGTCTAACTTTTTTACTCAGGATTAGTCTTGATTGGCCAACCTCAAAACTTAAGTAACTGGTATTTTTTAAAGAATCCAGCAGCAGCTAGTGGCAACGTTGTTAAGTTCAAAGGGTTTGTTAAAAACAGACAAATCTTTTATTGACACCAACTAAGATAGATTTGTCTTTTTCATTTTCGTTACTTTGTTAGTTATCCAAATTTTTCCCCACCACATGAAACGTATGTTATCCGAATGTTTTTAGAATTATCAATTCTTATCTTTGCTTCCCGATTTTTTATTTATTTTATTTTTTCAATTTTTTTTCTTTGTTTTTGTTATTGTTCTGTTCTTTTTTCTTTTTGCATATGTTCTCTTTTTAAATTCATGGATCTTGCTCTTTTTTGCTTTTCTTTTTGTTTCAAAGCTTGTTTTTAGTAAACTTTCTCATTTAGAGTGAGTTTTTGGCTTGGAGCAACGGTAAAATTATTTTTGTGTGAAATATAGGTCACGAATTTGAATCGTAAAAATAGCTACTAACGCATCGGGCGTGTACTTTAATTTCAGTGATTATATTATTTCTAAAAAAATTGCATAAATACTATTAAAAATTGTATTGGAGTTATAAATTGAAAGTGTAATCGAAATTAAACTTTTGGAGTTAGACCACAAAAAACATTGTGTCTTGTCTTAGTTTTCGTGTGTGATAATCGGCATAACTGGGAGTTAGTATTTTTTATTTTTGGTTTCCTAATATTTAGGAAACACAAAAAATATCTCAGTGTACCAAATTTGCATCTTTCTAGCATAAATATATTAGCGGAACACACTTGTTCGTCTTATTACGTATGTATATGGTTAAAATCAGGCTCATTCGATTTTACTAATTGGCCGGGACCAAAGGAATAATTCGAGGATAGGTTCCGTAGTATATCAGATCGAGATATGAGGATAATACGCCGAGTACGGGATTTGAAGTACCTATTGAGGTCGAGGCCAGCGATGATCGAGACCAAACATGATAGACATCGAGCAAGGTCGAAGATAGCATAATAACGGGAAAACGTGATATTCGTGACTGACCGAGGATCATGATGGAAATCTCGGAACGGATCAATTCAAGAACAATTATTTAGCCCATCATGAAATTTACTTTTATAATTAGAATCTATAAATAGGATTCCTCTACTATATAAATTGGTTCTAATCATTTTTGTAACCATCTAACATTCATGCACATCAAAGTAATATATCACACTTTTATCTCTTTCAAGCTCTGTTGTTCAGTTCTTACTTTTAGCTTGTTCAGTTGGTTCGAGTTATCCAATTTTTATTGGGCTAAACAATGTCTACTAAAGTATAGTGAAACATCCTCATAAAATATTCAATGAAGCTTTCTAGTATAACTAAAAAATGAAAGTCCGTGAACTCTATGATGATGAGTTATAATGCAACAACAACAGTAATAATAACAACTCAATATAATCTTATTTAATGAGATCTGGGGAGGATAATGTGTATGCAGAACATACCATTATTCTGGAGTAGAGAGACTGTTTCCAACTAAATCACCAGCATCATTCCCTCCAATAACTTCTCACATTGTTTTTGGAGAGACTGGAACTCTCAATCTCTTGGTTGAAAGTGGAGGTTGCTTACCTCTTGGATGGAAGTAGAGATTGCTTACCTCATGATGGGTTATGATGCATTAATCTAAAAACATATGCCTACAAACAGCACAAACAAATTTAAGATTAGGTATTGACACGACCCGGATTTCCCACCATCGGGGGTCATGATGGCGCCTACTAGTGGAAGCTAGGCAAGCCAAATATTAATTACACCTCCATTAATTACCAAATTCTTATTAAGACTTTAAAATTAAAAACATACACATCACAGCGGAATAATTAAACTTAGCGGAAGACTTAGTCAATCTTATCAAATATGATAAAGAAAACCCCAAACATGTTACACTACCCAGGACTAGTGTCACAATACTCACGAACTTCTAAGAACAATACACATAATCGTCTGAAAGAAATTAATGTTGTTTATCTCGAATACATGAGATAACATAATGAAATACATAGTTAGAGGAGACAACGGGCCCTGCGGACGCCTGCAAGGCTACCTCGAAGTCTCAGTAGTCGCAATATCCACAATCGTGCTGTTGTCGCTGCTGCTGTCCGTAACCTATATCTGCGCAAAAAAAAACGCAGAGTGTAGTATCAGCACAACCGACCCCATGTGCTGGTAAGTGCCTGGCCTATCCCGGCGAAGTAGTGACGAGACTAAGGTCAGGCACCCACATAAACCTGTACAGTTACAATATATATATATATATATATATGTACAAAAACATTTATAAGGAAATACTCTGCTCTGCAATAACAACCAATAACTCATAATATCCAGAGTAATCTAATCAACCGAATTAAATCTTACTTTCGTGTCTCAATTCTTTATTTTTCTTTTCATATCTCGTGGTAGGCGTACCACCCGCTCCCAACTGTATCAATAAATTATATCTTGTGGTAGGTGTACCACCCGATCCCATATCTTGTGGTAGGCGTACCACCCGCTTCCAAATATATCAATAGGCTACCGGCAACTATGGCCAATGCCAAGATTCAAATCACTTTGTGGTCGGCGTGCCACACGATCCCATTTCTTATCATAAAAGTGGTCGGCGTGCCACACGATCCAAATTCTTTAATATATAAGTGGTCGGCATGCCACACGATCCCAATTCTTTAATATATAAGTGATCGGCGCGCCACACGATCCCAATTCTTTAATATATAAGTATACCACAAAATAACGAGAATTAACCAAATAATAACACAATAAGGAATATCTCAAAGAACTCAACAATTAACAACAGTTAATAAGTTCACAAGGAAAACAAAGTATAATGGAAACACAAGTAATATCAAGTCAAGGAATAGCAAGTAGTTGCACGGCATCACCCTTCGTGCTTTTACTCTCATCCTCACCAAATAAGCAAATAAAGTGCACGACATCACCCTTCGTGCTTTTACTCTCATCCTCACATCCATGGTACGGCATGATCCTTCGTACATGGTTCAATAACAAGGCACGGCATGATCCTTCGTGCATAATCAATAAAACATGGCACGGCATTAACCTTCGTGCATAAATAATAAGACAAGGCACGACATTAACCTTCGTGCATAATCAATAACAAGGCACGGCATTAACCTTCGTGCATTATCACTCTTCCTCACCCAAATAACAATCACAGTTAAGGGCAAAGAATGAAACAGTAATTCATAAACCGTCCCAACAAGGGCAATCAATAATCATCTTTACAACAAGTCCCGACAAGGGAGAACAATAACAATTCTACAACCTGGCAAAGGTTCAACAATTTATCTGCAAATATGTCTCACAATAAGCATTAACAACGACTCACGGTCATACTAGACGCCGGTGTATGGATGCTCGTCACCACAGCCCATACACCGCACTCGATCACATAACACATAGCACATAATCCTATTCCCTCAAGCTAGGATAGAACAAACACTTACCTCGAATGTTTATGAACAATTCAATCCGTGGCAATGCCTTTTCCTTTCAAGTTTGGCTCCAATCCAATCGTATCTATACACAATTGATTTAATATCATCAATACTACTCAACAAACTAATTCATAAGGCCAATTACAACTTTTACAACATTCTCCCCGGAATAGTGAATTTCGACCCCGGGCCCACATGGTCGGAACTCGGGGTTCGGACCAAAATCCGGTTACCCATCCCCCCACGAGTTCAAGTATAGGATTTTTTTCAAAATCCGACCTCAATTCGAGGTCCAATTTCCCAATTTATGAAAAACCCAATATTCTACCAAAAACAAGAAATTCTACCATGAAAACCTTTGATTTCTGTTGAAAAACATGTTTAATGTTGTTAGGAATTGAAATAATTAAGTAAAAAGTGACTTACAATTGTTTTGAAGAAGAGGGAGCTCGTGAAGAATCGCAAATGGGTGTTTTTGGGTTGTGAAATATGAAGAATGAAGCTGGAAATCGTGATTTACAGGTCTCTGTGTTCGCATTTGCGAACATGGGTTCGCAATTGCGAACCCCGACCAATTTCTGGAGTTTGAAAAATAAGCTAAGGATGGGAAGTTCTCATTTGCGAACTTTTGTTCGCATTTGCGAAGCCAAAGCATACTGGGAGGATTCGCATTTGCGACATAATGTTCGCATTTGCGAACAAGGCTGGCCTCCAGGGAGCTTCGCATATGCGAAGAATGCTTCGCATTTGCGAAGCCTGGCTTAAAATGAAGGCCTCGCATTTGCGAGGTTATGTTCGCATTTGCGAACCCAAGCCGTCCTGGACGCCCTTCGCATTTGCGATCAAGGGTTCGCATTTGCGAACCCTGCCTTGATCCGTCACCTTCGCAATTGCGAAGCCAACAGCTGGGTGAAAAACCAGCAGTGCAAAAATTTAGAAATTGATCCTACAGCCTATCGAATCTTTACCCGAGCCCCCGGGCTCCCAACCAAACATGTACACAACTTCAAAAACACATTACGAACTTGTTCGTGCGATCATATCGCCAATATCACATCGTTTTCATCAAATCAAGCCTCAAGTTCATGATTTTCATACTTTTGGTTTTCAAAACTTTCAAACTTGGAACTCAAGATTCAAAACATATCAAACGACATCCGAATGTCACCAAACTTTGCCGAAAGCACATATATAATATTTAAGACTTGTACCGGGCGTCGGAACCAAAATACGAGCCCGATACCAAGGTCAATTAATTCATTTTCCTTTAACAATTACATCAAAAATAATTTCACATAAAAATTCATAACTTGGGCTCTAGGCCTCAGAATTTGACTCCGGACGCATGTCCAAGTCCATATTTTCCTACGGACCTTTCGGGACCATCCAATCTCGGGTCCGGGTCCGTTTACCAAAAATGTTGACCGAAGTCAACCATATCAATATTAATATTATTTTTATCCAAATTTCTCATAGAATTCATATTTTCTTTCACAAAATCTTTTTGGCTACATGCTCGGATCGTGCACGTAAATCGAGGCAACATAGAATGAGGTTTTCAAGGCCTCTGAAGCTCGAAATGATTAATAAAATAAGTGATGACCCTTTGGGTCGTCACAATCTCCACCGCTAAAACAACCGTTCGTCCTCGAACGGACAAAAGAAAGAAGTACCTGAGTTAGGAAACAAATGTGGGTAGCGATTCCGCATATCAGACTCGGACTCCCAGGTCGATGCCTCAGGAGGCTGACCTCTCCACTGAACACGCAAAGAAGGATAACTCTGCGACCTCAACTGTCGAACCTGCCGGTCTAGAATGGCCACCAGCTCCTCCTCGTAAGATAGATCATTGTCCAATTGAACAGTACTGAAGTCTAACACATGTGTGGGATCGCCGTGGTATCTCCGAAGCATAGATACATGAAAAAAAACTGGATGCACGGCTGATAAGCTAGGCGGCAAAGCCAGTTTGTAAGCCACCCCTCCCACTCTGTCTAGAATTTCAAATGGGCCAATATACCTAGGGCTGAGCTTGCCCTTCTTCCCGAACCTCATCACACCCTTCATAGGCGACACTCGGAGCAATACTCGCTCCCCAATCATGAAAGTTATATCTCGAACCTTGCGATCCGCATAGCTCTTTTGTCTAGACTGAGCTGTGCGAAGCCTATCTTGCATAATCTTGACCTTATCTAAGGCCTCCTAAAATAAATCTGTACCGAATAACCGAGTTTCTTGTTCAAACCATCCAACAGAAGAATGACACCGCCTACCATAAAACGCTTCATAAGGAGCCATCTGGATGCTCGATTGATAACTATTATTATAAGCAAACTCTGCCGAAAGCAGGAATTGATCCCATGAACCTCCAAAATCATTAACACACGCCCGAAGCATATCTTAGGATCCCATCAGCATCTAAGGTGACCTGTTTAGCACCTCCTCGCTGAACCGTGTCCCTCACAAATTGATTGGCCAATGACTGAACATCCAAAGCAATTGGCCTCTAATTGACTGGAATATAACCAAGACTGCCCATACTGGCTGACTTCCTACTCAAAGCGTCAGCCACCACGTTTGCTCTTTCCCCGATGATATAAAAAGGTGACATCATAATCTTTCCGCAATTCCAGCCACCTTCTCTGCCTCAAATTCAACTCTTTTGTTTAAACAAATACTGAAGACTCTTATGATCGGTGTATACTTCACATACTACACCATACAATTAATGCCTCCAGATCTTCAATGCGTGAATAATCGCCGCAAATTCTAGATCATGCACTGGGTAATTCTTTTCATGCATCTTCAACTGCCTCGAAGCATAGGCAATAACCTTGCCATCTTGCGTTAACACTGCACCAAGCCCAATACGGGAAGCATCACAATAATCAGTATAAGGTCCCGTACTTGTGGGTAAAATCAATACCGGTGTTGTGGTCAAGGCTGTCTTGAGCTTTTGAAAGCTCGCCTCACATCCATCGGACCATTCAAATTGAACACTTTTCTGTGTCAATCTGGTCAGTGGGGTTGCAATAGATGAAAACCCCTCCACGAATCGCCGATAATAACCCGCTAATCCCAAGAAATTCCGAATCTCTGTGGCTGATGTCGGTCTAGGTCAGTTCTTGACTGCCTCAATCTTCTTTGGATCAACCTGAATACCTGTTGCCGTCACAATATGACCCAGGAATGCAACTGAACTTAGCCAAAATTCACACTTCGAAATTTTGCATATAGTTGGCTATCTTTCAGAGTCTGCAAAGTCACTCTGAGATGTTGCGCATGCTCCTCATGACTGCAGGAATATATTAATATGGAAACAATGAAGACTACAACGAACAAGTCTAAATAAGGCACGAACACCTCATGCGTATGCACATATCCATGACTCTGAAGTCCGGCCATAAGAGTTGTTCTTAAATTACAACATTGTCAATTAACCCTGTTATCAAATATCTTATTCCAAAACTCCCACTTTACTCACAGTGAGGTATGGAAACCTCATGATTACTTTCTTGAATTAATGTGTCATATTTATCCTTACCTGATGCTCATCTCAAAGTCTAGAACTCAACGGTCACAAAATGGAAACGGCTAAATATAAATAGAAACTGTGCAAGGATTGTCAAATAATCCTAACAAGCATGGCTCAAATTTAGGATATTATGCTAGATTTTTATTTTCCAAAAAGGGAAAATTTTACACACCAACTTTTCACCACCAGGACCTTGTCCTCATATATTATTCACCGCAGCTTGCAGCTCGGTTTTTAAAACAAATATTTTCACGTTATACAAATTTTGAGGATCTCATCTTCCGCTCTAAATCACAAGTATTTGCACATTGTGCCACTGATGTTTTTCATTTCCTTTCTTTCTTCTTTTCAACTATTGTCCGTCAAAGAGTATCTCGGCATAAAAGAACCCTCATACTGACATGGTATACAATTTAACCATTTAAAATAGTTATTTCAGGAATTCATTCCCATTGTAATAATTAATATAAAGTCACTTTTGACCTCATCAATATTCCTAGTGACCAATACATAATAATAGAGATAATTATCTCCATTTAATAGCACAACGTGAGTATTCACATATGTAGATCTGATGATTACGAAGCTCACTCATGAGCAGAGCATATTAAGAGGACTTGCCTCAATTCTTCAAAGATCAAATCAAATTGAGGAAAAATGTTCCTTTTATAACAATCAGAATTGTACATGTGATAACATCATCTGGTGTAGTGACCTTAGTCACACCATAGAAATTATGTCAACAACTAGATCTCCACCTCTAGGAGTCTCACATCCGCCTCTAACATCCTGACCCCTAACTCTAGCTGGTCATGTGAGTTGAGTATTGACTGCAATGGGGCACGTAGCTTGAGTGCCTTTATAAATTATATTTCTCCAATCTGCCACATTCAAAACAATTCCTTTGAGGCCCAGTTAATTTATTGGACATGACAACATATTCGGACACTGTCATAATAACCTGACATGATCGTTGAGATCGTACATACCACACCTTTCAAAGTGTCAGGGAGGTAACTCCTCCAAACATTTCTACAAATTGGATTGAGTAGGTAATGTCACATGGTCAATCTGCCCTCTTCATAGGCTTGTCACAAACATTGACGACCAATTACCTCTTTTGCTCATATACTCTTTATTACTCTTTGGGCCGATTCTTACCCCTGCAGAGTACTAAGCCTCAAACATGCATAATTTATTTGGGGGACCTTTCCATACCATATGTATACATTCCAAGCCAAAACTGACATAAAACATGGCCATTCGGTCCATTCACTAATAATGGTTTTCCCCCCTTTTGGCTATAAGTCAAAGTCACAACATTTGATAGTCCACAATAATTATCCTTCACAACTTCGAATAAATCAACTAGACGTCAAGGTCCATTAAAACCACAACCGGTTAGTAAATACATTATGTTTCCCTTACTTCACTCGCTACCTGAAACACAGTAGAATCAACCCTCTCACCTTCAACTATTCTCGCGTTCTGCAATATCTCATAGCAACAGTCAATAAATTACCTTGGTTTCTCAAAAAATGCACCACTGAAGGAGATAGCGAAGAGTTTGGTAAAACTTACCCGAAACTCCGTAAAACTTCTGAAGGCATCGTTGATCTATCACCAGCATGAGCCATTGTCGGCTGAAGAAGCAGTACATGCCTTCGCGGTTCGTGGGAAGACAAGAGTAGAAATTCAACTTAACATTTGAAGAGCAAACTCGCACGATAGGAAAGAATGAAGGGAATATTTTCCTAACTCTGTAGCCTCTGGGGGATAAATACAGACGTCTCTGTACCGATCCCTCAGACTCTACTAAGGTTGTTCGTGAGTTGTGAGACCTGTGCAACCTAGTGCTCTGATACCAACTTGTCACGACCCGGATTTCCCACCATCGGGGTCATGATGGCGCCTACTAGTGG
The DNA here is from genome assembly GCA_032618575.1 of Nicotiana noctiflora. NCBI lineage: Eukaryota > Viridiplantae > Streptophyta > Magnoliopsida > Solanales > Solanaceae > Nicotiana > Nicotiana noctiflora. Next base: position 303,725 of record JASVEL010000914.1, read on the forward strand.
AAGCTAGGCAAGCCAAATATTAATTACACCTCCATTAATTACCAAATTCTTATTAAGACTTTAAAATTAAAAACATACACATCACAGCGGAATAATTAAACTTAGCGGAAGACTTAGTCAATCTTATCAAATATGATAAAGAAAACCCCAAACATGTTACACTACCCAGGACTAGTGTCACAATACTCACGAACTTCTAAGAATAATACACATAATCGTCTGAAAGAAATTAATGTTGTTTATCTCGAATACATGAGATAACAGAATGAAATACATAGTTAGAGGAGACAACGGGCCCTGCGGACGCCTGCAAGGCTACCTCGAAGTCTCAGTAGTCGCAATATCCACAATCGTGATGTTGTCCCTGCTGCTGTCCGTAACCTGTATCTGCGCAAAAAAAATGCAGAGTGTAGTATCAGCACAACCGACCCCATGTGTTGGTAAGTGCCTGGCCTATCCCAGCGAACTAGTGACAAGGCTAAGGCCAGTCACCCACTTAAACCTGTACAGTTACAATACATATATATATATACAGACTTAGGCCAGTCACCCACATAAACCTGTACAGTTGCAATATATATATATATATATATATATATATATATATATATGTACAAAAACATTTATAAGGAAATACTCTGCTCTGCAATAACAGCCAATAACTCATAATATCCAGAGTAATCTAATCAACAAAATTAAATCTTACTTTCGTGTCTCAATTCTTTATTTTTCTTTTCATATCTCGTGGTAGGCGTACTACCCGCTCCCAACTGTATCAATAAATTATATCTTGTGGTAGGCGTACCACCCGATCCCATATCTTGTGGTAGGCGTACCACCCGCTCCCAAATATATCAATAGGCTACCGGCAACTATGGCCAATGCCAAGATTCAAATCACTTTGTGGTCGGCGTGCCACACGATCCCATTTCTTATCATAAAAGTGGTCGGCGTGCCACACGATCCAAATTCTTTAATATATAAGTGGTCGGCGTGCCACACGATCCCAATTCTTTAATATATAAGTGATCGGCGCGCCACATGATCCCAATTCTTTAATATATAAGTATACCACAAAATAACGAGAATTAACCAAATAATAACACAATAAGGAATATCTCAAAGAACTCAACAATTAACAACAGTTAATAAGTTCACAAGGAAAACAAAGTATAATGGAAACACAAGTAATATCAAGTCAAGGAATAGCAAGTAGTTGCACGGCATCACCCTTCGTGCTTTTACTCTCATCCTCGCCAAATAAGCAAATAAAGTGCACGACATCACCCTTCGTGCTTTTACTCTCATCCTCACATCCATGGTACGGCATGATCCTTTGTACATGGTTCAATAACAAGGCACGACATGATCCTTCGTGCATAATCAATAAAACATGGCACGGCATTAACCTTCGTGCATAAATAATAAGACAAGGCACGACATTAACCTTCGTGCATAATCAATAACAAGGCACGGCATTAACCTTCGTGCATTATCACTCTTCCTCACCCAAATAACAATCACAGTTAAGGGCAAAGAATGAAACAGTAATTCATAAACCGTCCCAACAAGGGCAATCAATAATCATCTTCACAACAAGTCCCGACAAGGGAGAACAATAACAATTCTACAACCTGGCAAAGGTTCAACAATTTATCTGCAAATATGTCTCACAATAAGCATTAACAACGACTCACGGTCATACTAGACGCCAGTGTATAGATGCTCGTCACCACAGCCCATACACGCACTCGATCACATAACACATAGCACATAATCCTATTCCCTCAAGCTAGGATAGAACAAACACTTACCTCGAATGTTTATGAACAATTCAATCCGTGGCAATGCCTTTTCCTTTCAAGTTTGGCTCCAATCCAATCGTATCTATACAAAATTGATTTAATATCATCAATACTACTCAACAAACTAATTCATAAGGCCAATTACAACTTTTATAACATTCTGCCCGGAATAGTGAATTTCGACCCCGGGCCCACATGGTCGGAACTCGGGGTTCGGACCAAAATCCGGTTACCCATCCCCCCACGAGTTCAAGTATAGGATTTGTTTCAAAATCCGACCTCAATTCGAGGTCCAATTTCCCAATTTATGAAAAACCCTATATTCTACCAAAAACAAGAAATTCTACCATGAAAACCTTTGATTTCTGTTGAAAAACATGTTTAATGTTGTTAGGAATTGAAAGAATTAAGTAAAAAGTGACTTACAATTGTTTTGAAGAAGAGGGAGCTCGTGAAGAATCGCAAATGGGTGTTTTTGGGTTGTAAAATATGAAGAATGAAGCTGGAAATCGTGATTTACAGGTCTCTGTGTTCGCATTTGTGAACATGGGTTCGCAATTGCGAACCCCGACCAATTTCTGGAGTTTGAAAAATAAGCTAAGGATGGGAAGTTCTCATTTGCGAACTTTTGTTCGCATTTGCGAAGCCAAAGCATACTGGGAGGATTCGCATTTGCGACATAATGTTCGCATTTGCGAACAAGGCTGGCCTCCAAGGACCTTCGCATTTGCGAAGAATGCTTCGCATTTGCGAAGCCCGGCTTAAAATGAAGGCCTCGCATTTGCGAGGTTATGTTCGCATTTGCGAACCCAAGCCGTCCTGGACGCCCTTCGCATTTGCGATCAAGGGTTCGCATTTGCGAACCCTACCTTGATCCGTCACCTTCGCAATTGCGAGAAATACTTCGCAATTGCGAAGCCAACAGCTGGGTGAAAAACCAGCAGTGCAAAAATTTAGAAATTGATCCTACAGCCTATCGAATCTTTACCCGAGCCCCCGGGCTCCCAACCAAACATGTACACAACTTCAAAAACACATTACGAACTTGTTCGTGCGATCATATCGCCAATATCACATCGTTTTCATCAAATCAAGCCTCAAGTTCATGATTTTCATACTTTTGGTTTTCAAAACTTGCAAACTTGGAACTCAAGATTCAAAACATATCAAACGACATCCGAATGTCACCAAACTTTGCCGAAAGCACATATATAATATTTAAGACTTGTACCGGGCGTCGGAACCAAAATACGAGCCCGATACCAAGGTCAATTAATTCATTTTCCTTTAACAATTACATCAAAAACAATTTCACATAAAAATTCATAACTTGGGCTCTAGGCCTCGGAATTCGACTCCGGACGCATGTCCAAGTCTCATATTTTCCTACGGACCTTTCGGGACCATCCAATCTCGGGTCCGGGTCCGTTTACCAAAAATGTTGACCGAAGTCAACCATATCAATATTAATATTATTTTTATCCAAATTTCTCATAGAATTCATATTTTCTATCACAAAATCTTTTCGGCTACATGCTCGGATCGTGCACGTAAATCGAGGCAACATAGAATGAGGTTTTCAAGGCCTCGGAAGCTCGAAATGATTAATAAAATAAGTGATGACCCTTTGGGTCGTCACAGGTATAATATAAATTGTTTTGGTATTATAATTAAAGTTCTAACAATATACGTGAATGTAAAATTCAAGCACTAATACAAATACATGCATACAAAATAAAACAGCTAATACAAAAAGATATCTTAGAGAAAAAGAACTTGGAACGATGCTGTGCTGCTAAAACATGTGAAGTTAGACGAATAAACTGTGAAACTGTAGCTTCTTTTATAGATGTATTTAGTGTATAAAACTGGAAAGAATTTATATAAAATAAATTTTGTGTATAGATAAACAAAAATTTATCAAATAATAAAAACTCTTCACAAAAAAAAAAAAAAAAGTCAAAATAGTTTGCCTTTCAATACTGTTTGTTATGGAAAATTAGTACTTCAACTTTACCAAATAATAAACACTCCTAACAAAAAAGCCACCCCCCCCCCCCCCAAAATAAAATAAAATAAAAAGTGTGTGAGAAGAATTACTGTCCTAGAGTGTAATAATAGGAGAATAATTAAATAATATTCCTAAATTATAGGAAAATTAATTAAATACTATTTTTAAATATTAATAAAACACTCAAATTATATGTTGTTTAATTTAAACTTTATATTTTAAAAAATAAAAAAAGTAAATCATATTTTACTAATGACATTCATATTCTTAGTATACTATAGATATATATATATAAATATAGATTATAACGTTGAAACTAGGACATAAAACATTAACTCATCAGTTCCTTATAACACATGCCCACTTAATAATATACTCCATATACAAAAGGTCACTAGGCTAATATGAGTGCCTTAAATCTAAAGTTAAAGTGATTAGAGAAATTATAGGAATGAATCCTCTCTTTTACATCAACATGCTAACTTTACCGAAAAAAAAAAAGAAAAAAAGAAACATTCCATTACATTAAGCTTCAGCTGCATATGCGCAGCATAATTTTTTAAAGACGGTATTTTTACGAACGTGTAACTTACTTGTCACAAGATAATTCAGCTGCATATGTGCAAGATAATTTCTTAAAGATGATATTCTTACGAACGTGTAACTTACTGGTCACAAGATAATAATTTTAATTATAAGTTACGTCAAGGTTATCTTTCGACATATAACTTTACAACAATTACAAATTATTTGCTTCTTCTGGTCCAAAATAAAGTAATTTTTGGTCTTTTTTGTAATCCAAAATAATTGATTTTTCTAGATTTCAAGAATGAATTAATTATTTTTTTTCTATATTGTCCTTGGAGTAAATAGTGTTGAAATATGTATTAGGAGTGTTTATGTGGGATTATAAATGTTAATATGATCAATTCTATTACTAATTAATGCTAAAAGGTAAAATTTTTAATATATACTCCCTCCGGTACAAAATAAGTAATTTTTTTGGATGTTTTTACACATATTAAGAAAGTCACATTTTATCATTAATTAGCAATAGAATTGACCATTTTAACCTTACTATCTCACATAAATACTCCTAACACATATTCCAACACTATTTAATCCAAGAACAATATAGGAAAAACATCATTAAGTCATTCTTAAAATCCGAAAAAATTACTTATTTTGGATCACAAAAAAAAAAGTAAAAAAATCACTTATTTTGGACCGGAGGAAGTATAAAAATATTCAAAATATTACTTATTTTGAATTGGAGGGAGGAAAAGACATTTCAATATATTTAACAAATGTCAAAACAAAAGTAATATTTTGAATGCGTCTTCCAGATGATTAGCTGGTGCGTTTAATCTAACTCTAAAAGTTGGCCTCTGTTCCTTATCCTAGAAAGTTGGTCCATGTCACCTTTCCGAACAGCATATTTTACAATCCAAAAGTGAGATGTGATAACGTGTCCCAATTATGCTTAACCTACACGTCGATTGCCATAATTATAAGGTTGATTACCGTAAAAGATACTTACTTTTTTGATTAAAAACATTACAAGTATGAATATATCTTCATGAAGAAGGGTAAACAATGTCCTTAAATTATTGAAAAGGGGTTAAAAATACCTTTTATTTATTTATTATATTAAAAATATCTCTCTATCTATTTTTCTGGTTCACTTATGTCCTTTAATCATTAGATCAATGCTGAATTTAAAGAATAATTATTTAAATTTCACATGATAATTTTTTATTGGTCGAAAGTAATGTGAGCACGTGATTTTTACACTAGGCAATAAAATTTCAAAATTAAAAAATAAATAATATTTTTGAGTGTAATTGCATGTCTTGATTGAAATTAGATACATTTTATGTGTTTGAATAATTAAAATTAGAAAAATCCAAAAAATAAATAGGTGAAATACATGTATTTTTGAATTAATTAGTTTAAGGAAAAATCAACAAAAATAGCATTAATAACGAAAATTATAGAAAAAATAGCAGAAAATTACTAAAAAATGTCAGAAAATTAGTGAAGGTAGGAAATTGAGTAATTTAAACAATACAAAAAGGAAAATGAAAATACAAAGAAAATTATCACAAAAATAATTAAAATACTAAGAAAATACAAAAAATATAATAAGATTGGGCCAATTGAATTCTGAAATAGTGGCCCAAACATATTGGCCCAAAGGACCGGTCCGTCTGATCCAAAGCAGGCAAATCTCAGCCGTCCGTTTGACAAATCCAACGGCTAAGACATTAGCTGAATATTAATTACTTAATTAAAATTTGAGATTTAATCTCAGCCGTCCAGGCCTATAGATCTAACGGATGAGGGCATAAGTCTCGTTTAAGTCGAGACGTTGTCGTTTTGCAACGATCAATCTTGGCCATTGATCATCAATGATCCAACATCCAAGAGATCATCAAAGGCCCCGAGTATATAAAGCACATGTCTCTATTGAGACCGACCATTTTACATAATCCCAAACCCTAGCCGCCCTTCCCTCTCCTCTTCGTCTTCTTCACCTTCTTCATCAACCGACCGGCCATGGAGACTGGCCTTGTCCACGGCGGTCTCCGACCACACCTCTTCTCCCTCCTCTTCTCTTATTTTCTTCCTCATCTCAAACCCTAACCAAAACCCCATGAAACCCTAAGAACCTTTCAACTTCTTGAAACTCTGGTCATCGGAGTTCACCGCTGATGACCAAAACAACGCAAACCCTTCCCAGCTTAACACTATAGCATCTCCACTACCAGATCTACCACCTCATGTACTTAGTTTCGCTCGAATCTCCCCCCTCCATCTCGAATCTTCAAAGATAGGTCGCCGGAAACCTAACTCCGACGACTTTTAAACAACCCACCCCAAAGTTCTTACCTTTTTCCCTTTTTAAATCCCCTCCATAACCAGAAAAGCCACAAATTCGAGTCTTTATGTGAGAAAAGAAAATCAGAAAAGAAAATAAAGAAAAGAAAAGAGAAAGACTGGGAAAAAAAAAAGAAAAAGAAAAGAAAATGGGAAGCTCAGGGGACAGTCCCTGCAAGCTAAGTCCCTCCCCTCTCTGTTGCTTTCTTTACTTGTTTATTTTTGTTATTTTCTTGTTATTTTCTGTGTGTTCAGCATGCTTTTGATAAGTTAGTTGTATGAACTAGGGTTTTTCTTAGTCTTTGAAGAGTTTTAGTTAGTTAGTTTGTTTTTCTATTTAAAAGATCTATTCTTCTTTATCTTGTTTATCTTCATATGTTATTATAGATGCATGTTTAAGATTAGGGTTTATTTTTTGAGACATCTTGTTCATTTGTTCTGATTTTATTATCTTTATTTCATATTTTTCATTTCACTCGTATGTTTAGATTAGGGATTTTTGCCTTTAAGAAATTCTCTGTTTGTTCTGTATGTCTACTCTGTTTAAGGGTAACTGTTAGGACTGTCTTGTTTAAGCTTAGTTGTTCTCTGATCTTTGCAGATCATGTTTTCTTCTTCTACTGCTTTATGGGTTTTTACTTATGTATGTTTATGTCAAGAACATCTTAAGTATGATTTGGGATTTTCAGTGGTCCATTAAGTATAAGGAAGTTTTGAATATGCTTGTTTAATGAATAATTGACACTATGTTATGAAATTTGAGTTTGTAAGTCTATTGATTGAGATTCAACAATACTCAACCCTTTTCTCTGAATTTTGATTAATTGATGAACAAATTTGATTTCATTGGCTATGTGTCCAATTATTTGTGAAACTGGCTATGTTTGCAATAAGCCTTGTGTTAAGTGAACACTGTTATTACCAATCATGCCTAGGTGGATTGGTTATAGCTGCAGTAGTATTAAGACTTATAAGTTGTTGAAATTGAAACATTGTTAATAGGTTAAAACTGAAAATCACAAAAATAGGCTAAAAGTTAAATAAGTGACCAAGAGTGGTCAATTTACAATTGACCTACTCTGTTAAGTCTCACGCACTGGCTAAATAGGCTAGTAGTGTAATAAATTGGTTTAAGCCTGAAAGACTAAGACTTACCAAGGCCTAACATGGCACACTGATCATTAGTGGCTAGACCTGCAAAGGTCCCAGCCATGTCTGTAGTAGGCCTCAATTGCAAAAGCCAAGCCCAATCTTGGGACTGGCCAAGTTTTAAATAGTTTAATAGGATAATAAGCAGGCTAGTCCTGCAAATCAGTTTAAATAATAGAAATGAAACAAAACTGGTTAAAATTGAAATAATTCTCAAGTCTGATATGGCCTATCCTTAAATTTTGATACAAAGGTTGGCCATTAGTTAAGTAAGAGCTGAATCTCTGAAAATTTAACGTAGGTAGGTCGGGTAGTTAGCCAATGCCTTTAAGGGCATATAAGGAACGTAAAATGGCAAAAAGGTAGATTTAATAGAGCATATAGGGATATATAAGACATTTGTGCTACTGATTTCTGCAATTCTGCAGAGAATTAAGGGCACATTGGTCTTAAGAAAAAAGTAATTCAGTAAAAAAATATTAACAAGTAGGGGCACTGTCACGACCCGGATTTTCCCCCAACATCTGGATCGTGATGGCGCCTACTCGTGGTAGCTAGGCAAGCCACTGTATTCATACTATCCTGTTTTTAACACAATTTTAATTAAATAAATGCGGAATACTTTATCGAAATAGAAATAACTAATTATAAGATGAAAATCATACTGAAATCCTCTACCCAAGACGTGGAGTCACCAACTCACGAACTACTACTGAAAACTACACATAAGAGTTTGAAAGAAATATAACATAATTATGTTTGTCTCGGAACAAAGAGACTACAGCTAGTAACATAAATAAAGAGAGAGAGACGTCGGGCCTGCGGACGTCTGCAAGCTACCTCGGTCTAAAATGTGATCAACTCCCACACAATCGAATTACTGCTGCTGCTCCTGATCGTAACCTGGACCTGTGCAAAAACGCACAGAAGTGTAGTATCAGCACAACCGACCCCATGTGCTGGTAAGTGCGTGGCCTATCCCGGCGAAGTAGTGACAAGCCTAAGACCAGACACCCACATAAACCTGTGCATTTGCAATATATATATATATATATATATATATATATATATATATATATATGTACATAAACATTTATAAGGAAATACTCTGCTCTGCAATAACAACCAATAACTCATAATATCCAGATTAATCTAATCAACATAATTAAGTCTTACTTTCGTGTCTCAATTCTTTACTTTTCTTTTCTTATCTCGTGGTAGGCGTACCACCCGCTCCCAAATATATCAATAGGCTACCGGCAACTATGGCCAATGCCAAGATTCAAATCACTTTGTGGTCGGCGTGCCACACGATCCCATTTCTTATCATAAAAGTGGTCGGCGCGCCACACGATCCCAATTCTTTAATATATATATTACCACAATTAACAAGAATTAACCAAGTAATAACACAATAAGGAATATCTCAAAAGAACTCAACAATTAACAACGGTTAATAAGTTCACAAGGAAAACAAGTAATATCAAGTCAAGGAATAGCAAATAGTTGCACGGCATCACCCAAATAAAATATAATGGAAAAACAAGTAATATCAAGTCAAGGAATGGCAAATAGTTGCACGGCATCACCCAAATAAAATATAATGGAAAAACAAGTAATATCAAGTCAAGGAATGGCAAATAGTTGCACGGCATCACCCTTCGTGCTTTTACACTCATCCTCACCAAATAAGTAAATAAAGTGCACGGCATCACCCTTCGTGCTTTTACTCTCATCCTCACATCCATAGTACGGCATGATCCTTCGTACATGGTTCAATAACAAGGCACGGCATGATCCTTCGTGCATAATCAATAAAACATGGCACGACATTAACCTTCGTGCATAAATAAATAAACATGGCACGACATCACCCTTCGTGCATTATCACTCTTCCTCACCCAAATAACAATCACAGAGTTAAGGGCAAAGAAAGAAGCAGTAATTCATAAACTGTCCCAACAAGGGCAATCAATAATCATCTTCACAACAAGTCCCGACAAGGGAGAACAATAACAATTCTACAACCTGGCAAAGGTTCAACAATTTATCTTCAAAATAGCTCACAACAAATATCAACAACGACTCACGGTCATGCTAGACGCCAGTGTATGGATGCTCGTCACCACAACCCATACACCGCACTCGATCACATAGCACATAATCCTATTCCCTCAAGCTAGGATAGAACAAACACTTACCTCGAATGTTTATGAACAATTCAATCCATGGCAACGCCTTTTCCTTTCAAATTTGGCTCCAATCCAATCGTATATATACACAATTGATTTAATATCATCAATATTACTCAACAAACTAATTCATAAGGCTAATTACAACTTTTACAACATTCTTGCCCGGAATAGTAAATTTCGACCCCGGGCCCACATGGTCGGAACTCGGGGTTCGGACCAAAATCCGGTTACCCATCCCCCACGAGTTCATGTATATGATTTGTTTCAAAATCGGACCTCAATTCGAGGTCCAATTTCCCAATTTATGAAAAACCCTATATTCTAACAAAAACAAGAAATTCTACCATGAAAACCTTTGATTTCTATTGAAAAACATGTTTAATGATGTTAGGAATTGAAAGAATTAAGTAAAAAGTGACTTCCAATTGTTTTGAAGAAGAAGGAATCCGTGAAGAATCGCAAATGGGTGTTTTTGGTTTGAAAAAAGTGAAGAAATGAACTGAAAATCGTATTTTACAGGTTTCTGTGTTCGCATTTGCGAACATGGGTTCGCAATTGCGAACCCCGACCAATTTCTAGAGTTTGAAAAATAAGCTAAGGCTGGGAAGTTCGCATTTGCGAACATTTATTCGCATTTGCGAAGTCTAGGCGGTTACTGCGGATTTTGCATTTGCGAAATAAGGTTCGCATTTGCGAACCAGCAGGCTTCTGGGCTTCTTCGCAATTGCGACACATTCTTCGCAATTGCGAAGACAGGCAATTACCGAAGGCCTCGCATTTGCGAGGTTAAGTTCGCAATTGCGAACTATGGTCCAGGTGTGCCAGTGTCGCATTTGCGACACTTTGTTCGCATTTGCGAACTTGGTTGGTTCTGGCAAGCATCGCATTTGCGATAATGGGTTCGCATTTGCGAACCCAGCCTTGAACTGCCTTCTTCGCATTTGCGAGAAATTCTTCGCAAATGCGAAGCCAACAGCTGGGTGAAAAACCAGCAGTGCATAAATTCAGAAATTGATCCTACGGCCTATCAAATCTTTACCCGAGCCCCCGGGCTCCAAACCAAACATGTACACAACCTCAAAAACACATTATGAACTTGTTCGTGCGATCACATCGCCAATATCACATCGTTTTCATCAAATCAAGCCTCAAATTCATGAATTTCATACTTTTGGTTTTCAAAACCTTCAAACTTGGAACTCAAGGTCCAAAACATCTCAAACGACATCCGAATGTCACCAAACTTTACGAAATCACATATATAATATTTAAGACTTGTACCGGGCGTCGGAACCAAAATACAAGCCCGATACCAAGGTCAATTAATTCATTTCCTTTAACAATTACATCAAAAACAATTTTATAGAAAAATTCATAACTTGGGCTCTAGGCCTCATAATTCGACTCCGGACGCATGTCCAAGTCCCATATTTTCCTACGGACCTCTCGGGACCATCCAATCTCGGGTCCGGATCAGTTTACCAAAAATGTTGACCGAAGTCAACCATATCAATATTAATATCATTTTTATCCAAATTTCTCATAAAATTCATATTTTCTATCACAAAAATCTTTCCGGCTACAAGATCGGATCGTGTACGTAAATCGAAGCAACATGGAATGAGGTTTTCAAGGCCTCAGAAGCTCGAAATGATTAATAAAATAAGTGATGACCCTTTGGGTCGTCACAATCTCCACCTCTAAAACAACCGTTCGTCCTCGAACGGACAAAAGAAAGAAGTACCGAGTCAGGAAACAAGTGTGGGTAACGGCTCCGCATATCAGACTCGGACTCCCAGGTCGATGCCTCAGGAGGCTGACCTCTCCACTGAACACGCATAGAAGGATAACTCTTCGACCTCAACTGTCGAACTTGCCGGTCTAGAATGGCCACCGGCTCCTCCTCGTAAGATAGATCATTGTCCAATTGGACAGTGCTGAAGTCTAACACATGTGTGGGATCGCCGTGGTATCTCCGAAGCATAGATACGTGAAAAACTGGATGCACGGCTGATAAGCTAGGCGGCAAAGCTAATCCGTAAGCCACCCCTCCCACTCTGTCTAGAATCTCAAATGGACCAATATACCTAGGGCTGAGCTTGCCCTTCTTCCCGAACCTCATCACGCCCTTCATAGGTGACACTCGGAGCAATACTCGCTCCCCAATCATGAAAGTTATATCTCGAACCTTGCGATCCACATAGCTCTTTTGTCTAGACTGAGCTGTGCGAAGCCTATCTTGAATAATCTTGACCTTATCTAAGGCCTCATGGAATAAATCTGTACCGAATAACCGAGTTTCTCCCGGTTCAAACCATCCAACCGGAGAACGACACCGCCTACCATAAAACGCTTCATAAGGAGCCATCTGGATGCTCGATTGATAACTATTATTATAAGCAAACTCTGCCAAAGGCAGGAATTGATCCCATCAGCATCTAAGGTGACCTGATTAGCACCTCCTCGTTGAACCGTGTCTCTAAGGTCACATAAATAGGAATCATTATATTGTTGATCGCGGATACGCTCCAATAATGAAGAGCGAGCGATCGCACAAGCTAGTGCTCCACTAGGCTCAGAAATATCCAACCTCACAAATCGATTGGCCAAGGACTGAACATCCAAAGCAATTGGCCTCTGATTGACTGGAATATAAACAAGACTGCCCATACTGGCTGACTTCCTACTCAAAGCGTCAGCCACCACGTTTGCTTTTTCCCTGATGATATAAAAAGGTGACATCATAATTTTTCCGCAATACCAGCCACCTTCTCTGCCTCAAATTCAACTCTTTTGTTTAAACAAATATCGAAGACTCTTATGATCGGTGTATACTTCACATACTACACCATACAAATAATGCCTCCGGATCTTCAATGCGTGAATAATCGCCGCAAATTCTAGATCATGCACTGGGTAATTCTTTTCATCCATCTTCAACTGCCTCGAAGCATAGGCAATAACCTTGCCATCCTGCATTAACACTGCACCAAGCCCAATACGGGAAGCATCACAATAATCAGTATAAGGTCCCGTACCTGTGGGTAAAAATCAATATCGGTGCTGTGGTCATGGCTGTCTTGAGCTTTTGAAAGCTCGCCTCACATTCATCTGACCATTCAAATTGAACACCTTTCTGTGTCAATCTGGTCAGTGGGGTTGCAATAGATGAAAACCCCTCCACGAATCGCCGATAATAACCCGCTAATCCCAAGAAACTCCAAATCTCTGTGGTTGATGTTAGTCTAGGTCAGTCCTTGACTGCCTCAATCTTCTTCGGATCAACCTAAATACCTGCTGCCGTCACAATATGACCCAGGAATGCAACTGAACTTAGCCAAAATTCACACTTCAAAATTTTTGCATATAGTTGGCTATCTTTCAGAGTCTGCAAAGTCACTCCGAGATGTTGCGCATGCTCCTCATGACTGCAGGAGTATGTCAATATGGAAACAATGAAGACTACAACGAACAAGTCTAAATAAGGCACGAACACACTCATGCGTATGCACATATCCATGACTCTGAAGTCTGGCCATAAGAGTTATTATTAAATTACAACATTGTCAATTAACCCCGTTATCAAATACCTTATTCTACAAATCCCACTTTACTCAGAATGAGGTATGGTGACCTCGTGATTATTTTCCCGAATTAATGCGTCATATTTATCCTTACCCGGTGCTCGTCTCAAAGGCTAAGCTCAACGGTTTCAAAATAGAAATGGCTAAATATGAATAGAAACTATACAAGAATTGTCAAATAGTACTAACGGACATGACTCTTATTTACGAATGCGATACGAAAGTATTAATTCATAAAAGAAGAATTTTAAACACATAAACTCTTACTACCAGGACCCAGTCCTCATATGATATCAACCGCAGCTTGAAGCTCGGCTTAGAAATATTTCACATTATGCCAAAAATTGGAGGATCTCATCCTCAACTCTGAATCACAGTGCTTGCACATCATATAATCTGAAATTTTTCATTTCCTTTCTTTCTTCCTTTCAATAATTGTCCGTCAAAGATAATCACGACATAAAATGAACCCTCATACTGATAGGGCACACAATTAACGATTAAAATTAGTTATTCCGAGAATTATATCAAAACATACTGTAATAAGTAATATAAAGTCACTCTTAGTCTCATGGATATCTAGTAACTAACACCTAATAATAGGGATGTCTATCCTCATGTAATATCTCAACGGGAGTATTTCCCTAAGTAGTATGATTACGATGCTCGCTCATGAATGGAGCATGTTAAACAGACTCGCCTAAATTTTCTTTCAAAAACCAAATCAAATTAAGGGAAAATTATTCTGTTTATAACAATCTGAATTATACACGTGATGACACCATCCGGTGTAATGACCTCCCTCATACCATAAAAAGTATATCAATGGTTGGGTCTCCACCTCTAGGATTTTTACCTCCACCTCTAACATCCTGACCTATACATCTGGCTGGCCATGTAGGATAAATATTAACTGCAATGGAGCGTGTAGCGTGTAGCGTGAGTGCTTTCCTAAAATTATATTTCTCCAAAAATTCCACATTCACAGCAATTCCTTTAAGGCTCAGTTAACTTGTTGTTCATGACAATATATATTCGGACACAGTCATTGTGACCTGGTACAACCGTTCAGATCGCATATACTACATATTGCAGAGAATCTCGAGGTGACGTCTTCATAACATTTTCTAAAAATAGAGTTTAGTAGATAGCGTTGCATTGGCCGGCTTGCCCTCTTGGTAATCTTGTCACAAACATTGATGGCCAATTTCCTCTTTTGCTATGTTGGCTTAACACCGTTGAGCTACCCCGTTTACTCACAAACTCTTCGTTATTCTTCTGGGGCGATTTCTTACCCCATGAAAGGAACCAACCTTAAATATGTATAAATTATTTAGAGGACCTTTCTATACCATATATATACAGTCCAATAACTCACCATATTTGTCCTTCACAACTCCAACACATCGACCGGACGTCAAGGTCCGTTGAAACCCAACACGATTTATTAGGTGATCTCCTGATATAATTGCACCTTCCGTTGGGACCATAACCGGTGTGGTAAATACATTATCTTCCCACTATTTCTGTGTGCCTTCTGTAGCACAGTAAAATGAACTCCTCGCATTCGACTATTCCCACGTTCCGTAATTCCTCATAAGAACTGTCAAGCACAATCTCGTGGGTTCTCAAAAGATGCACCGCTGAAGGTGGTAGCGAAGACTTTGGTGAAACCTATCCGTCCTCCGTAAAACTTTTGAAGGCATAGTTGATCTATCACCAGCCTGTGCCATTGTTCGGCTGGATAAGCGGGACGTGACTACGCCATTCGTGGGAAGACAAGAGTGGAAATTTAACTTAACACTTTGAAGAACAAATTCACACGATAAGAAAGAACAAATTAGAGACTCTTTCCTAACTCAACAGACTCTGGAGGACAAGTACAGACGTCTCCGTACCTACCTCTCAAACTCTACTAAGCTTGTTCGTGAGTGGTGAGACCTATGTAACCTAGAGCTCTGATACCAACTTGTCACGACTCGGATTTTCCCCCAACATCGGGATCGTGATGGCGCCTACTCGTGGTAGCTAGGCAAGCCACTGTATTCATACTATCCTGTTTTTAACACAATTTTAATTAAATAAATGCGGAATACTTTATCGAAATAGAAATAACTAATTACAAGATGAAAATCATACCGAAATCCTCTACCCAAGACGTGGAGTCACCAACTCACGAACTACTGCTGAATACTACACATAAAAGTCTGAAGGAAATATAACATAATTCTGTTTGTCTCGGAACAAAGAGACTACGGCTAGTAACATAAATAAAGAGAGAGAGACACCGGGCTTGCGGACGTCTGCAAGCTACCTCGGTCTCAAATGTGATCAATTCCCACGCAATCGATTTACTGTTGCTGCTGCTCCTGATCGTAACCTGGACCTGTGCAAAAACGCACAGAAGTGTAATATCAGCACAACCGACCCCATGTGCTGGTAAGTGCCCGGCCTATCCCGGCGAAGTAGTGACAAGCCTAGGACCAGACACCCACATAAACCTGTGCAATTCAATATATATATGTATATATATATGTACATAAACATTTATAAGGAAATACTCTGCTCTGCAATAACAGCCAATAACTCATAATATCCAGATTAATCTAATCAACATAATTAAGTCTTACTTTTGTGTCTCAATTCTTTACTTTTCTTTTCTTATCTCGTGGTAGGCGTACCACCCGCTCCCAAATATATCAATAGGCTACCGGCAACTATGGCCAATGCCAAGATTCAAATCACTTTGTGGTCGGCGTGCCACACGATCCCATTTCTTATCATAAAAGTGGTCGGCGCGCCACACGATCCCAATTCTTTAATATATATATTACCACAATTAACAAGAATTAACCAAGTAATAACACAATAAGGAATATCTCAAAAGAACTCAACAATTAACAACGGTTAATAAGTTCACAAGGAAAACAAGTAATATCAAGTCAAGGAATAGCAAATAGTTGCACGGCATCACCCAAATAAAATATAATGGAAAAACAAGTAATATCAAGTCAAGGAATGGAAAATAGTTGCACGGCATCACCCAAATAAAATATAATGGAAAAACAAGTAATATCAAGTCAAGGAATGGCAAATAGTTGCACGGCATCACCCTTCGTGCTTTTACACTCATCCTCACCAAATAAGTAAATAAAGTGCACGGCATCACCCTTCGTGCTTTTACTCTCATCCTCACATCCATAGTACGACATGATCCTTCGTACATGGTTCAATAACAGGGCACGGCATGATCCTTCGTGCATAATCAATAAAACATGGCACGACATTAACCTTCGTGCATAAATAAATAAACATGGCACGGCATCACCCTTCGTGCATTATCACTCTTCCTCACCCAAATAACAATCACAGTTAAGGGCAAAGAAAGAAGCGGTAATTCATAAAGTGTCCCAACAAGGGCAATCAATAATCATCTTCACAACAAGTCCCGACAAGGGAGAATAATAACAATTCTACAACCTGGCAAAGGTTCAACAATTTATCTTCAAAATAGCTCACAACAAATATCAACAACGACTCACGGTCATGCTAGACGCCAGTGTATGGATGCTCGTCACCACAGCCCAAACACCGCACTCGATCACATAGCACATAATCCTATTCCCTCAAGCTAGGATAGAACAAACACTTACCTCGAATGTTTATGAACAATTCAATCCGTGGCAACGCCTTTTCCTTTCAAATTTGGCTCCAATCCAATCGTATATATACACAATTGATTTAATATCATCAATATTACTCAACAAACTAATTCATAAGGCTAATTACAACTTTTACAACATTCTGCCCGGAATAGTGAATTTCGACCCCGGGCCCACATGGTCGGAACTCGGGGTTCGGACCAAAATCCGGTTACCCATCCCCCACGAGTTCATGTATATGATTTGTTTCAAAATCGGACCTCAATTCGAGGTCCAATTTCTCAATTTATGAAAAACCCTGTATTCTAACAAAAACAAGAAATTCTACCATGAAAACCTTTGATTTCTATTGAAAAACATGTTTAATGATGTTAGGAATTGAAAGAATTAAGTAAAAAGTGACTTACAATTGTTTTGAAGAAGAAGGAATCCGTGAAGAATCGCAAATGGGTGTTTTTGGTTTGTAAAAAGTGAAGAAATGAACTGAAAATCGTGTTTTACAGGTCTCTGTGTTCGCATTTGCGAACATGGATTCGCAATTGCGAACCCCGACCAATTTCTGGAGTTTGAAAAATAAGCTAAGGCTGGGAAGTTCGCATTTGCGAACATTTATTCGCATTTGCGAAGTCTAGGCAGTTACTCGGGATTTCGCATTTGCGAAATAAGGTTCGCATTTGCGAACCAGCAGGCTTCTGGGCTTCTTCGCAATTGCGACACATTCTTCGCAATTGCGAAGACAGGAAATTACTGAAGGCCTCGCATTTGCGAGGTTAAGTTCGCAATTGCGAACTCTGGTCCAGGTGTACCGGTGTCGCATTTGCGACACTTTGTTCGCATTTGCGAACTTGGCTGGTTCTGGCAGGCATCGCATTTGCGATAATGGGTTCGCATTTGCGAACCCAGCCTTGAACTGCCTTCTTCGCATTTGCGAGAAATTCTTCGCAAATGCGAAGCCAACAGCTGGGTGAAAAACCAGCAGTGCATAAACTCAGAAATTGATCCTACGGCCTATCAAATCTTTACCCGAGCCCCCGGGCTCCAAACCAAACATGTACACAACCTCAAAAACACATTATGAACTTGTTCGTGCGATCACATCGCCAATATCACATCGTTTTCATCAAATCAAGCCTCAAATTCATGAATTTCATACTTTTGATTTTCAAAACCTTCAAACTTGGAACTCAAGGTCCAAAACATCTCAAACGACATCCGAATGTCACCAAACTTTACAGAAATCACATATATAATATTTAAGACTTGTACCGGGCATCGGAACCAAAATACAAGCCCGATACCAAGGTCAATTAATTCATTTCCTTTAACAATTACATCAAAAACAATTTTATAGAAAAATTCATAACTTGGGCTCTAGGCCTCATAATTCGACTCCGGACGCATGTCCAAGTCCCATATTTTCCTACGGACCTCTCGGGACCATCCAATCTCGGGTCCGGATCCGTTTACCAAAAATATTGACCGAAGTCAACCATATCAATATTAATATCATTTTTATCCAAATTTCTCATAAAATTCATATTTTCTATCACAAAAATCTTTCCGGCTACAAGATCGGATCGTGCACGTAAATCGAGGCAACATGGAATGAGGTTTTCAAGGCCTCAGAAGCTCGAAATGATTAATAAAATAAGTGATGACCCTTTGGGTCGTCACAGGCACCTTAGTAAAAGCCTCAAAATGGAATCCAAAAGAACCTTCTAGCACATGCTGGAAGGGATATTGTAACAGATTTAGGGTGTAAAGTGTAAGATTTGGTAAATTAGGAGGGGAGGGAAATAGAATTATATTATATCTTTTCCCCCCAAAAATTTCACCTCCCTACACCTATAAATACCCCCTTTTAGGACTAGTTTAAGGGGATGATTTTTCAATAGAAAAATTCAGAGAAAAAAACATATAGATATATAGAGTAAAATAGGCTGGATTTTGGAAAATAAAATTTTCAGAAAATATTCTACACTAAATAGCAATAGTTGCCTAGTTTCTCTAGCTGAAGTTCACATTTGGAGTCTGTTTGGAATTTCTGCTTATTTTGCCTGGGTTCTCCTATTGCTGTTGCTGTGTTATTATCTGTTCATCTGGAATTCAATACTTCTCTGTTGCATTGCTTGTCGAGTCTATTGCTGTGCCTGTTTCATATCCCCTTAGAACTCATCGAGTTATTTTGCTGAATCAGGTACGCATTTGTTCAAGGCTATGTAACGAAGAATCAATGATGAAATGAAGTTTCAAGTGTTAAAATCTCTAATTGTCTTCTGTATTTACTTTTTTTTCTTTCTAATTAGCTGTCTAGTATTAATGTAGATATGTAATTCATTAGTGTAGCATTGTATGTATAAGTGAGAGCTCGAACGAAAGACAATGCAATAGATAGTGAATGGTAGTAGTATAGTCGCAGTAGTTAAATCACTTAGTTAAATAGGTTAAAACCATAAAACAGGGTTAATTAGTATTGACACGGATCTATAACATACAAACTCATAGCCATAATGTTAATTAGTTTTATGTAGGTAATCTAATTTGGGTATTTGACACTTAGATCCAAACAGGTTCTTAAACAGTAACAATAAAATGAAGTTACAACTTAGTTGATACTGATTTCCTTGATAACACAATCAGATTCAATGATGAGATGTGATTACTATTTGCGAGTGAGTCAATTTAGCGTAGGTAATTGAATGTTAGATGTAAACGACTGAATCATTAATTTAGTTCTAATTCTTATGTTTAAAATAGTCTCCTGTTAATTAGTTATTATAGAATTCAGATCAGTGACATAATTAGTCCTTTGAGAATAAAGTAAAAATGGTCTTGTCAATTAAGTTTCTGCACGTTAGACTTTCATAATTTTAGATTCAATATTGTTAGTTTCTGTATAGATTTTATCTCTTAATAAATAAATATAGTTTGAATTCATTTCTCTTTTGTTTTCCATGAATTTTACTTTTATCATGAGTTCTCATTTTCATTTCATCACTACTGCTTCATCTCTGGTCTGGGCCTGATGTGCGACTCAGGCCTGGAATACGTTCAAAGGTTAACTGGGCTATTGAACAAAAGCCCAAAGCCAGTCTGGGTCACTGAGACCCAGATAGATGTGATAACCCATTAAGTATAGATCCAGAAGTCCAGGCCCAATAACAATGAAACAACAATGGCCTGGACTTACTTTCTGGAATTATAGTTGATTAATAATGATTAAAGGAAAAACATTGATAGAAAAACATAGTGACACAATAAGTATGAACTTTAAAAGATACACGGGGCGAGCCTCACATAATAGCAAAATAGTGGGGCCCCCTTTCATGTAATTAATAAAATATATATAGATTCGGGAAGGTTAATAGCGAATTCCATAACCTCTCCCAAAAGATTTAAAGCCGTTAGACACTATTTATGCACGATTTAATAAATATACTTTCCCTAATACGAGTGTGCACTTGGTGCAACTCAAATCATAAATCTCGGTGAATTCGAAATGTATTGAAAGTCACATGCGTACTGATTGCGGTGTGACTCGAAATACGTTTTCGCGACGTTGCAATTCTTAAAAATATCAAAGTTGGAAACGCATACATATTGTTAAAAAGTATATAACAAGTCATATAAAATTGAGAACGACAGTTGAGCGACCGTGCTAAAACCACGAAATCCGGGAGTGCCTAACACATTCTCCCGGGTTAACAGAATTCCTTATCCAGGTTTCTATTTTGCGGACTGTAATAATAGAGTCAATTTCCTCGGATTCAGGATTAACCGATGACTTGGGACACCATTATTTTCTCAAGTGGCGACTCTGATAATTAAATAAAAATCCCGGACCGAATGTCCTTTATTTGGAAAAAACTCTTTCCTCTTTGTTATTATATCCTTCTAGGGTATTTGAACATTGAGGTATACCCAACATACCCTTTTCAAAAGGATCGGTAAAAAGGGGGTAGTAAAAAGGGAGGTGTGACAAGTAAAATATTTAACATATTAGAAAGACCTACCTATATATACCTATTTTTCGGACTAACTCACCCCCAAACACTAACCTGACTCGAATAAAAAATTTAAATTAAAAAAAGTGACCACATGTATTCATTTTCTTGATTAATCTCAAGTATAACATTAACATCGAAAAAAGGTTAATGAACAAATTAAAAAAAGAAGAAATGAATGAGCCAATGATTTTTTTTACAAATAACGCGGGACGGAAAACTAGGAGTAGTAAGGGTTTATAATATCTTCCAAACAATCACTTTGAGATCTTTCCGTTATGTGAAAATGATTAAATTAAACTAGTCTTGAATATAATGCAATTTGTGTCTATCATGTAAATTGAACTAGATGCCATAATAAGAAAAAGAAAACAATGCAGTAAATTTTGCGTCTATATGTTCGCTGCAATTTCCATGGAGCTTTTGTTCCATGGAGTTTGATAGAAGTATGACCTCTTTTTTTAGTTGAAGTTTTTGTTCGTATCGGTTAGTGTTTGAAGCGGGTTAGTACAAAAAACTGGTAGATATGAATGTGTCTTTCTAATTGGTTAGATATTTTAACTTTGGCCAATAAGAAGTTACCCCGTGAAATTTAAATAATTATTAATTCAAAGGCCATAAATAAACCAAAAAAGTAGATGAAGAAATATTTTTAGGCCAATTGATAAATAAAGGATATTTTAAAATATTTTTCAATAGTTTATTAACATTTTTAACTCTTTTCCGATATATCTATTACGCTTTGTAAGCTTTCCGATATATATATTACGCTTTGTAAGCGAAGCCAATCCCACCATGAAGATACTTTCCTTTAATTCGAGGTTTCTAATAAAAATAGGCTTTTTTGTAATTCTTAAATGGGCTTTACTTGATATGAATTTAAATTAGTTGAATATTAAAATTTGAACACGAAACGCTCTCTACAAACTACAAGAAGCTTGTGGGTGGGTCAAAGAAAGACTTATTCTTCCGACGTTAAATTTTTGGGGCAGGTGCACATATAATTATCTGAGGGATGCTATTTACACATTAATCAATATTTATTTTGTACTAAAATTTTAAATTAAAGATTTTAACTTCAGAACAATTTAGGAAAATATATTTTTTTTGTGAAAAATTGAATTGAAAAATTAAAATTTAGAATTTATTGACTAATTTCTAAATAATAATCCTTTATATTAACTAACTAGTGACATTTCTATCAAAAAATTTCAATAATTTCAAGTTCGATCTTTTAAAAGGAAAGAAGTACTTTAAAAAGAAAATAGAAGTGTGTCTCCTTTGGAACACGATCACATGTCCCAGACAGCTATCCTCAAAAATTTCTGACCAAGTGAATTTATTCGTGCGCATATTCTTACCAACTTCCATCTCCCTCTCCCCAAAAAATTAAAAATAAAATATAACTATCTTATTATTCGAAAAACCAAACAATTCCGTGATCGCGACCACAAAGTTTTCACCAAAGAAAAAGGAGCCAAACTATCTTTCTCTAACTAAAACTTTTTTCAAATATTTTAAATTTCTTACGATCAAATATCATTTCACGTTAGAACAAATATATTATTTTCACGTTAGTCATCAATTTATCAAAATCTCCTCATTTTTGTTGGTTTGTGATCAAGTATGCTTTATGCATTCAAGAGCTCAATTTTAATTTAAAATATCTCATTTACAAGCTTTTTATTCATAGTACATTCATATGTACAAAATTACACACTAATTCAGAATCCGCAATTAAATTGTAATTTGTAAATACAGATGGTCTTACAATTTCATTGATCATTTTTGGATAATAACTTATTTGCATTCAATATTTACACCAATTTATTAAACAAAAGCATATATATTTATCTACAATATTATTGTTAAGTATAATGTTAATATATATTTTTATCTCAATTTATTACT
Organism: Nicotiana noctiflora; assembly: GCA_032618575.1. Taxonomy (NCBI): domain Eukaryota; kingdom Viridiplantae; phylum Streptophyta; class Magnoliopsida; order Solanales; family Solanaceae; genus Nicotiana; species Nicotiana noctiflora. Next base: position 326,926 of record JASVEL010000914.1, read on the forward strand.
TAATTACGGTAAAGTAATTCATAATTTTGACGTATATTTTTTTAGTCTCTTCTTGGTTTTTGACGTTTGCTCTCAGTACGTGCCACCTGTTTTGGAATACCACCCCAACACAGTCTCTCATTCTCACCACCATATAAATACACCTCCACCTTCCCTCTCACTCTTCACACACTCTTTATCTCTGTATATTTTCTTCTGATTCCCACTCTTCTAGAACTTTCACTCTCCGTCTGTGTAGATCATATAAATCTTAGCTATGGCTACTGCTACTCTCTCTCCTGTTGATACCGATAAGCTCGCTAACCTCAAATCTGCTGTCGCCAGCCTTAACCAAATCAGGTACTTAATTCTCCATTTTTCTTCTCAAATTTTCCATTTCCGTGCTGTTCTTACATTGTTTTTTTTATAGTTTCGTTGCTTCATTTTGTTCTGGATCCAGATGCTGACGAATTTTTTGATTTTTTTTTTGGCAGTGAAAATGAGAAATCTGGATTTATTAACCTTGTCGGTCGCTATCTAAGGTACAGTTGGAGTTATTATTACTCTGATTTACTAACTAAGAATAGTGATTAGAATTGTTATTTTATTAGATTTGTTGATGTGATTAAATGCTGAATATTTACGTGATTTCTGATTGTTATGAATCAGTTGATGATTTGTAGTGTATGTTTTTTGTACTCAGTGGAAAATTTGCATAAATTTACATGAATTGGTAATTTAGAATAGTGATGAGAACTGTAATTTATCACATTGATGGTTTGAAATCTGAATATTTACGCTATTTGTGATTGTTGTGGATCAGTTGATGCTTTGAAGTTTATTCTTCTAAATTTTGGAAAATTTACATAAATTTCTGAGCTTTGCACAGATCAAGTTAGTTTACAGCTTGCAATAGAATCAGTTGGCATTTCTGATTTTATTTTTGCTTATTGACTGTTGATCTGTCATGGCATTTCGAATTTTCGACAGTTATTAGAATTGTAATTTATCAGTTTCTTGATGCGCCTTTAATGTTGAATATTTATGTAATTTGTGATTGTTCTTGATCAGTTGATGCTTTGTAGCATTTAACTATTGTTTTTTCTCCTTGGAACATTTGCATCAATTTTCGAGCTTTTGCAGATCAAGTTAGTTTGTAGTTTTCAAAATGCGAATCACTGTGCATCTCTGATTTTCTTATGTTATTTTTGCTATTGACTGTTGATCTGTTGTGGAATTTCGAAATCACAGTGGAGAAGCGCAGCACGTTGAATGGAGTAAGATCCAGACACCAACTGATGAGATAGTGGTGCCTTATGACAATTTAGCACCTCTTTCTGAAGGTATTTGTATTTTTCTAAAATTTAACTTTTTTTCATCTATCATATCAACAAATATGATCATGGTGCACGGATTGTTTCAGATTAGATCCATTTGAATGTTTTTGTGAGGTGCTTGACTATCTTGATCTATGCAGATCCTGCGGAGACTAAGAAGCTTTTGGACAAACTTGTTGTCCTGAAGCTGAATGGAGGCTTGGGCACAACCATGGGATGCACTGGCCCTAAGTATGTATTTGCTGCTTTTTTCTAGTCCATTTTAGGTCTCAGGTTCAAATCTCAGAAGAGGTAATTTTTTTTCCATTTACATAAGCCTTGGTGGGCAGAGTTACTTGGTGCCTGTGCTGGCGGGAGATAGCAGGTATCCGGTGGAAGTCGAGTTGCGTGTTAGCTGACCGGAACACCACCGTCATAAAAAGAATGATATTGGGAAACAAAGTATATTGCAAATGTGACTTCATTTAGCTTGCTTTATTGGCGTTAACCCACTTTTTAACAGCAACAATTGTTTGAAAGTGAACACTGTTGGTGGATACAGAGTGCCGTACTCAGCCTTCTATGTCTGTTTTTATCTGATTCTGTGTTATAGACAGAGTGCCGTACTCAACCTTCTCTGTCTTTTTTCATCTGATGCTGCTTTATAGACATATCTGTCTGGATCCCAGAAATTTCTGAATCGTGTGAGCTGGTTGATGTTACCACATGATACTCTACATTAGTGCATTCATCCGGGGAGACTATGAAGCATGAAGCAATATACTGAAGTGACTATCTATTTTTACTTTTATACTCTGTTTCTTAATGCATGATGTCATCAGATGAGATAGTAATTTAAGTTGTGGGTTTTGGTTGATCGAGGGTATCTTCAACCATAAACTTACATGATCTAGTTACCACTAGAATTTGGCGGAGTTGGAATGCTATAAAATAGACACACCTGCTATACAACTTTACTGCTTGTGATGTCTTTTAAGTGTTTCTTTAACAATATATAGGGGGGAGGGGAAAGGGAAGAGGGAACCAGGGATGGGATTACAAGATGGGGAATCGAACCCTCACCAACAAGTGAAAATTTTGGTAGCCAACCAACTGGACTACTTAGATTCCCCCTTTTAAGTGTTAAGAACTCAGGTCGCAATAAAAGTAAGATGGTTTGTGACTGCATGTAATTAGATCTTATTCAATCATTCAGCTCCCCTGTTGGAGGCTCTGATGTATCCTCCTTTGTCATGCTGTGAATAATGTGACTCCATGCAAATGTGTTTCTCCTTTTACCATGTATACGTATTCAAGTATTTTATACCGCTGGAAGCTAGATAAAACAATTAAAATTTAGGAAGGCCTGGCTTTCATTCCATTTTCAGAAATATTAGCTTTCAGAAACTTGCAATTGCATACAGATTTGATGTTCTCCTTGTAAAAGAAATATTGTAGTTTCAATTTTGTCGAGCTCATAGATGCAGGAAATCTGAAGGTTGTGTTTCTTTGATGCAGATCAGTTATTGAAGTTCGTAATGGTTTGACATTCCTCGACTTGATTGTCAAGCAAATTGAGGTACCTGTGTCTTAATGGATCATTTTGTCCTTTATGATATTCCACTTTTGCCTGTTCACCAATTAACTCTTGCTCTGTAGGCCCTCAATGCCAAGTATGGATGCACTGTTCCGCTTCTTTTGATGAATTCGTTCAACACCCATGATGATACACTGAAGGTGAAATAATTTAACTTTGATGTCTACTCTTCCATGATTAACTTTTTCCCTGTTTGGCTGAGCGCAAGTGCTGACTTCTTGCCGTTTTCTCTATGTAGATTGTAGAAAAATATGCAAACTCAAACATTGAGATTCATACATTCAATCAGGTTAGTGTGAATTAATGTTAAGTATCAACCAGCTTGTATCTGTGCTTGAAAAGTTTTGGATTTGAAAAGATAAATTAATGTTTTCTGTTAAATATGTACAGAGCCAGTACCCTCGCTTGGTTACCGAAGATTTCTCCCCACTTCCATGCAAAGGCAATTCTGGAAAAGATGGATGGTAATTGACAGTTCAAGTTGTGGTTTCCCTGATGATGGCCTTTTAAAATTGAATCTTAATTCACACTCTGGATCATGTAAATTTTCCGTGTTGGGTTATAATAATAAAGTTTCATCCTCTCTTCCTTTAATCTGAGATAAGTTAGAAATAAATCACTTTATTTAAAAATAGTTATATCTAAATCAAAATCATTGAATTTGTGATTTCCTCTTTCTCTTGCTAGCAATTGGGGTTTCATTGTAAAGTTGGTCTGAATAATGTGTAACTTATAATGAAAATTTATCTTCATTTAGCTTTGTATGTAATTTCTTGTTTCATTGGTTATATATTCTACTATTTTTTCTGCTTCAAGAATGATAACCGAAATGCAGGTAAATTTATGTTATGAGACAAAATTGTTTGGTAAAGCTGGCTGTTTCACTGGTTTAGCTTGCTGAATTGCTTACTCCAACCAATGTTTCCAGTCGAGTAGACTTTAAGAATTATGATTCCTCGTCCATCTTTTCTAGTCCCTTTCTTTTGTAGATATGGCTACATTCACTTGGCTCAAGTACATTGTTCTCCTATACAGGTACCCTCCAGGTCATGGTGATGTTTTCCCTGCTTTGGCAAATAGTGGAAAGCTTGATGCACTACTAGCAAAGGTTTTGGTGCTCATAATTATTGCCGCCTTCTGATTATGGCAGGCATTCTGGCGGCCTTTTTTTACATTTACTGTTTGCTTGAAATGTTGCCTATTAATTATTATATCTTACAATCTTCCACAGGGCAAGGAATATGTCTTTGTTGCGAACTCAGATAACTTGGGTGCCATTGTTGATTTGAGTATCCTTGCTATGAATTTTCTTTGTTAAATATGCTACAGTTCTTTTGTATGTATTTAATGACATCTCAATCATGAAAGATTTTCTCAGAAAAGCTGTTCTCAATTGTCATGTAAAGTGCATTGTCTTTTCCTTAATTTTGCATTGCAGAAATCCTAAATCATTTGATCCAAAACAAGAACGAGTATTGCATGGAGGTATTGACTTGATATTGTTCTTTTAGAACTGCATCTTCCTAGGTGAAAATAATATATAGTTTCTGCGATGTTACAGCTTGATGAGTATTGCAGGTTACACCCAAAACTTTAGCTGATGTCAAAGGTGGCACCCTAATCTCATATGAAGGAAAAGTACAGGTAATGCAGTTTATCTTTAGTTTTAGATTCTTATCTTGGAAGCTCAGAAGCAATTCCGGTCCATGTATCATCTGGAGCACATAGATGTTTCGATAACAACCTACAAACAAGTATAACTAAACTACCTAGATTTGGTGTACTTCACTTGAACAGCTAAAGTATGTCTACAGGAGAAGGTGTGGGGTCACCCTTTTTGTCCTAACCCTTCATATTGCTACCTCCCAAGATTGGACATGGCACCATGAAAAGTCGGAACCGCAAAGTTAAATATAGTTTGGCAATGTCCTTTTATGAGATATTACTCAAGGCAAAGTGGACGCCAACTCCGAGGCTGGATCTTGCTGCTAGGCACTAATCCTATGCAGAGACGGCTGCAGCGTTGCGGGATTGGGTTCATGGGAGACCAATAGTATTAATGCAGAACATAAATTTTTAAATGAAAAGTACACCAATTGCAACAAATAGTAGATTTGGACCCATTATTTTAACAGTACAATGGTTTAATCCTAAGAATCTTAAGGATGAACTTAAGAAGGTGAATTTGGTCTTTAGTCTTGGTGATTTCAGCTGTACCCATAAGTACCCATCTAATTAAACTAACTTAATTTGCTGCCTCCAATCATAATTAATCAGTTATTTCAATCTTCTCCTTTAGCTAATCATAGCTGAGATCTTTTAAAAACAAATCAGTTTGAAGCATATAGAAAGTCCTTCAGATGTGCTGGCACTCATTGGAATTTTCTCGCTTCCTGAGAGACTCAGGGTAGTTGTGGCACTTCTTACATGTCTTTTGCATCATATCTGTGAGTTATTTTTGCACAAATTGCTTATTAAACCTGTCTTTTGTGTGGTGCTGCAGCTTTTGGAAATAGCACAAGTGCCCGATGAACATGTGAGTTGTATCTTCTGTTTTTTCCTCGTTTTTCCTTTTGCTGCTTTATATGTCATAGTTATTAAAAGGCGGAAATGGAAAGTGACTTAAGTTTCTAATATACTACTTTTGGTCCACAGTTCTCTAATTGGACTAGAATCTAATATATCCATCTACATCTCTGTTATGTAGCTTTTGTCAAAGTTGCAAATGTTCATGTTTTCTTCTAGATCAATATTTGGTGGTGTTATTCAACAAGATTAGGTTGAGGTTGCATTGCCTTTTCTTCCCCAATTTTAGTTTTATCCTTTTAACATGAAGATGTATGTGATCCTTCTGTAGTCTGATGTTTAACTTTCACTTGCTTGATGCAGGTCAACGAATTCAAGTCAATTGAAAAATTTAAAATTTTCAACACCAACAACTTGTAAGTCGGAATAGTCTTATGGCCCGCTCTAAACTTTATATTGGGCACTTCCTTGTCAATGAAGCATGTGCTGACCGAATCCTTACTGTTGTGCAGGTGGGTGAACCTGAATGCTATTAAAAGACTTGTAGAAGCAGATGCACTCAAGATGGAGATTATTCCCAACCCTAAGGTATCAGTTTCTGCTTGTTTAGCATGTGTCCAAGGTTGCAAGCTTTGTATAAGTGCCTGAGGTAGCCAATATTTACTGTCAGGAAGTGGACGGGGTCAAGGTTCTTCAACTTGAAACTGCTGCTGGTGCTGCAATTAAGGTATGCAACCTTAACTCTACCTTTAAATACCCAGAATCATACCTTTAAGTCTTGATATTTTTTGTATTCTTGGTTTCTCTTTTTTGGTGATATTTTTCCCTATCAAGATGACTCATTACCATTTTATTCAACCAGTTCTTTGACCGGGCTATTGGTGTTAATGTTCCTCGATCTCGTTTCCTTCCGGTGAAAGCAACTTCAGATCTGCTGCTTGTCCAGGTTAATTGCAACCTGGGATTGTGATTTCTGATAATATCCTATCTAATTAGCTTAAGTGATATGTAGTGTGCTCATTCACCTTTATATCTTTGCAGTCCGATCTTTACACCTTGACTGATGAAGGCTATGTCATCCGGAACCAGGCCAGGTCTAATCCATCGAACCCAGCTATCGAGTTGGGACCTGAATTCAAGAAGGTTAACTTTAACTCCTCATTCCTCAAGTAGATTAATGCTTTAGAATTATGTGACATTTGGCTGATTGCAGTTACTATCTTGTCTTCTTAGGTGGCCAACTTCTTAGGTCGTTTCAAGTCTATTCCCAGCATCATTGAGCTAGATAGCTTAAAGGTGACAGGTGATGTATGGTTTGGATCTGGAGTTACTCTGAAGGTAATTAGCAAATCTTTGTTCTGTTTCACTTGTGTCATTCTATATTTGTTTGTGGTATTTCAGAATCTGGTAGTGTCTTACATCTTCTGATTTTCCAGGGGAAAGTAACTGTTGCTGCCAAATCCGGAGTGAAGCTAGAAATTCCAGATGGTGCGGTCATTGCAAACAAGGTAATACAGTGATCTAAACTCCTAATGGAACCAGCAGATTTAGATTTAACTCGAGTTTTTAACGCCGTTACATCAATTTCCAGGATATCAATGGACCCGAGGATATATAAAGGAGCTATCGGTGCTAAATAGATTTAGCGAGTCTGCAGCAAGTACATTTTGTCTGTACTGAATGTAATTTTGCCTCAAAATTTAAATAAATGAACAATTTTGATTGTTTGTATACCTTATGTGAACTCGATATAGTTTGTTTCTTCATTTCTGTAGCCAAATTTCTAATGTCAGTCCTGTTTGAGTTGTGATACCCTATTGTTAACTTTTTGCTTAAAAGAATATTTGATAAATCTCAAATCTCGTGTATATATTTGAAGTAACATCAACAAATGTTTTCGTTATACCCTATTCAAATTTAAAGTGGCTTTTGTTGGATTTTTTTTTTAGTCTATTCCAATTGTAAGTGGCTTGGGAGATCATTTTCGTCTCAAAACTTGGGGGCTAAAATTAGATAAGAATTGAGCGTGCAAAATTCAACAGTCTAGTTTCACGCATCACACGGAATAGCTGAAGCAAACCGTAGCATAGCCAGTGCAATTAATTAGTCAACGTACACTTCAATTAGAAACCAATTGAAATCCAATTATATAAAATTTCTATATCCTTGTTAAAGTGCTATAAATCAATCAACTTACTACACTTCAATTGGATATAAATTGAAATCAAGTATATAAAATTTCCATATCTACCCAACCCTATTCGAGCATATATCTCATACTAGTAGATTCTACAAAAAGGGACGAAAGCAACATAGAGCTACTGGGACGGAGCACAAAATTATGTTGAAAAGATTACTAAAATTGTAAAAAATAGTAAGATATAAACCCATAACTTTAAATGCTAAACCCATAGAAGTAAAATCCTACATCCGCCGTTGTGTACAAAACCATCTTTAGCTGCAGGTAACGGAAGAAACTTCAAGAGGATAACTGAAGGTATTGGCATATTGAAAAGTAATTGTTTGTCCAGATGTTAAAGGTTTTCCGTCATTGACAAGACAGTCATTATAACTAAGTCTTCTGAAAATTGCAGGATTTATGAGTCTTGCTGAACTGAACCAGCCACAACTCAGGTGAATGTTGGAGATGCTGCTACAACTTTCAAAGACGCACGCGTTCGAGACGATGACTGTGTATGTTGGAATGCCATTCGGAAGCGTCCCTGAGGGACCTTGGTTTACTGTAATGTTGTCTTTTGAACATGATGTTGTCCCTATTCTGTACTCACCAACATGCCTTTCTTGAGTAGTACTAATACTTTCCTCAGCTGGTTCCAATGCATGGTTAACTTGCATCACTGCATTCAGTACCATCATGAAAAAATATTAATATGAAAACTTGCTTCAATATTTTTTTTTTGATTTTGCACTAGGTGTCCGAGTCTCTATGAGACCCGACTAATCCCCGGGTGCGCAGGCTCTCGGCAAGGAGTTACCCGCAAGTGCACCACGGTTAATTCAGGTTTTACCTAGTCCGATGACCCTCATAAATTATTTGCATCCAATGGGTTATGAACTTGAGACCTTGAAAGGGAGCATACCCAAGGCTCAAGTCAATTACCACCAGGCCTAACCCCTGATAGGTTGCTTCAATATTTTGATCAACATTGAACATTCATGATATTTAAGAGTAACTGGAGTCAATCCCCAAGGAGGAAAAATTCTCAAAAAGTTAGCCGAAAGAAGGGCAAGAATAGCCAGGTACCGGTGTATGAAGTATCGTGTGTTCATGCAGGGTTGGGAAAGGGTTAGTTCCGGAAGGGCCATGTTCAAGGGCAAAGCTACCTTTTGCTAATGGTGGTCTTCGTCGAAACATTATGAAAAATTACATTATGCATATAAATAAAATATTAGATTTTAAACGTATATAATATATACCGAACACTTTTTGTGAGATTTTTTTTATTTCTTTCAAGTTTGAACACCATTGGAGAAATTTTTGGCTTCGCCGCTAGCTGGCCACATTCTTAAGGGTGTGACGTAGACAACATACTCTAATACAACATTTAGTGGCTGCTTATACAGCTTAAACCCGTAACCTATACGTCATATGGAGACAACATTACCGTTGCTCCAAGGTTTCGCTCTCCAAAAGAAGATCCTACTACAATTCTCCAACTCCACTTTTCTTTTCTGGTAGAGAATATCAAAAGCATTTAAAAAGAAAAGAAAAAGAGAAGAGATCAATGAAAGGGTCTATATATATATATACCAGAGAATGAAACAAGCAAGAAAACGAGAACGAGAAGGCTGCGTTCATCAATAATGCTCCTCATTGTCATTATGTTGTTATTCTTCAAAGTGAAACTTTAAACAAGAAAAAATAAACCTTAGGTTGAGGCTACGAAACTCTTAGAGGGATGGGGTATTTATAGTGTTTATGTAGTCACTTAAAAGGAAATTGCATATAAAAACATTAATTAGTAACCTTCGAAAAATGGAAAAAAATCTTATACTAGGTCAAAATATATTGATATTGTAAGGAAATTCTTACTTAAAATTAAGGAAACTGCAGGTCATGCTCTCTACAAACATTTATTGGTAAAAAGGAAAACAATATGTCCTATTAATAGATCAACGTATATTATAGTGTAAGAAAATTACTACACTTTTTATGTATATAAGTTAAATCCTAAATATATAGAGGCTTTGAAGTTTAAGTTGTTTATTGATAACGAAGAGGTTTAATTATTAAATACTAGTTGTAGTTCATGCATGGGCGAGTCATATGCCTGTTATTTAATAATATCATGACGAACACAATTAATTAGCGAAGAAGTTCAATTTATAATCATCAAGAACTAGTTCAACTGCTGTAAAATTACATTTAATTCTTTAACCTTTTTTTTTTCATTTAATAAATTAATGGTTTTGGTTAATTATTTACAGCTTCAAAAGTGTCACTACATTTTAATTTTCATTATTTCACTCACAATTCATGCATAGTAGAGAGTGAAATATAGGGTGCGTAGAAAATAACTGCACTTTTTAAGCACATCTTTATTTCCCTTATTTTTCTCGTAAGCCATTGTTGAATATCCTTTCCACTTCTACCAAATTCTTTACAAATATAGCTAAAAGTATTAATTTAGTTACATGATCCTTTTCACGGCTAGTTCAAGATGCTGAAGAATAAAGTTTGATCTTGGGAAAACACCATTATATGGGAATCAATAGCGAAGCGAAAAATTTGCTTAAGGGTGTTCAAAGAAGTGAAAAAATTCTCAGAGAAAGATTGTTCAACATATGTTATATACCTCTAAAATCTAATATTTTCTCTATATACGACCACCCTTTGTAACATGTAGCTTCGCCCATGATGGGAATGCAGAAAAATTACGTAATTCCATTGAAATATAATATGTTACAAGTGAAATGAATTTTAAAATTTATTTGGGAGGGAAGGAATCTAGTTAGTCAAGCAACAAGAGTACATATAGTGCTCGTTTTGATAATGTAAAATTCAATTCACACAGAATAGCTAAAGCAAAGCATAGCCAGTGCATTAATCATTTAATGAATCAACTAATTAAATACACTTCCATTAATTCTATACCAAACTGAAATCGACTATATATATATATATATATATATATATATATATATATATATATTACATCTAGCTGCATGTAACAGAAGAAACAGAAAGAGGATATTTGAAAGTATTTGCATATTGAAAAGTGAGTGATTGTCCAGGTTTGAGTGGCTTTCCGTCATTAACAAGACAATCATTAAATTTAAGTCTCCTGAAAATTGTAGGATTTATTAATCTTGCTGAACTAAACCAACCACAACTCAAGTGAATGTTGGAGATGGCTCCTTGGTTTACTAGGATGTTGTCTTTTGAACATGATGTTGCCCCTATTCTCTTCTCTGTTCAATCATCCTAAAAATGATTCTTCTTCAGAGTTTTCGGAAATACAATTTACCACAGACGGATCAAGGATTTAAACATATTTAATAAGGTTCTTAGTACTAAATGTATAGTGCAAGTGTTGAACAAATAGGTGAAAACAGCACCGGCTAGCCTGTTTTCGGACTGAAAATCGAAAAATAGTTAGTGTTTGTAAAGTTATCGAAGAATAACCATTGTTTTGCTAAAACACAGAATATGCGAGATTAGTATTATTATGTTGAAACTTCAGCGCACAGAAATTCCAGCATAATATGATGGATTATGGAGTGCCTGCATATAAACTTCCCGCATATTATGTTGGAACTTCAGTACACTATGTTGGAAGCTCATATGTAATAACATAAAAAGATATTATTATTAATAACAACACTTGAACATTCAAAATAGTTAAGAGTAATTATTGGAACTAAGGGGGAAAATTCCCAAAAAGTGAAAAAAATAAGTCATTTTTTTGTGTTTTTTTTAAAAAAAGATTTAACTAGTATCTTGTAAATAATTTTTACATTGGCAGGTCAATTTTACATATTGTAACAGATATTTTGACTTTTTTTTAAGATTATAAATCCACTTTATATGGGAGTTACTTGTAAATTTCCTGACAGTGTATAAGTTAAACTCTTAAAATATTACCCAAAAAAAAGGAGAGAAAAGAAGAGAGGTGATATACCAGAGAAAGAAACAATCAAGAAAATCACACAGGCCCTAAAAAGGCTGCGTTCACCACTCATTGTCATTCAATTGTTTTCTTCACAAGCCAAATTCGTTTGGAGAAGTTCAATTAATCATCAAGAACCAATTCAACTCATGTAAAATGCATTGAATTCTTTCACTTTTTGCTCATTTACAAATTTAATGTTTTTGGTTATTTACAGCTTCATGTGTCACTATATTCCCTTAAAAAAAAAATGGAATTAGTTATCAATATCGTCGCTAATCTGGCGCTAAATCGCTTGTAACTAACATAATAATTTCTTGATAATCTATCATTAATTCGTTGATAAATATGCTTAGCGACATATTTATTTGTTTAGCTACATAATTAATTATGCTTCTCTAATTGCTGTTTTTCTAGTAGTAAAGGGCTATCCGGTGCACAAAGCATCCCACGTTTAGGCAGGGTTCATGAAGGGCCGCATCTCCAGGGGGTGTGATTGATGATAGACTATAATTGCGTATTTTAGTCGCTTATTATACTATAATTTACTGCATTTTAATTGAGTTTGAGCTTCAATCGCTAGTGTTTTATACTAATGGTGTGTTTTATGCCTTGTAGGAGTGATTCCGAGCTATATAGATATTACAGAATGAATTCTAGTAATTTGGAGCACTTGAATTCTGAGTAAAAGCTCAAGAAATTAAGCCGGAATCGTGTTCGGGAGTCAAATTTGATAGTTTAGAACAAACGAAGACTCGAGTAGACATATTGCGCACTATCTAGTAAAATAAACATAACTCTTTGATACAAATTCCATTTGGGCTGAATAATAAATGGTTAGAAAGCTAAATCAAAGGGCTACAACTGTCATGTACTCATGTTTTACATTTTTCCAAATTCCAAACGAAACAGGGTGAAAAAACCGATCGAAACTGTGACCGCTGACCTGGATGCGGATTGAGGCAGGGAAAATACCGCTCTCGGACCGCGACCGCGAGCGCCCGTACTTGAAAAATTATCCTTTTTCGCGTAAGAGAAGGTATAATTGTTTGGGCCCGGCCCTACTTGGTATATATACATGAAAAAACGATATTTTAAGGGGCTGTACATACTTTTGACACGAATTCGACCTAAGGAGGCAAAAACACAATAGGAGAAAGACGGAGAATTCTTCTACGAGTTTTTCCTTCCTCTTCTTATTTTTTCATTGTTGGTTATGAATTTTAGTATGGTAGTTTTACATACAATTATGGATAATTTGATAAAATCATTTGTAGGATAAATTTTTGTTATGTTTTTATATAATTGAGCCGTTGGATTTCTCTACTTGTTCAACTACATGTTTATTGTTGTTGATTGAATGACCATCGATTGACCGTGCCTATTTATTATCTGTTTCTTGAGAAAGGATGCATATTTAGGTGGTTGTTGAACAACGTCACTCTTAACGTATGTGAGAAATTAATATAGCGGGTTTAAAGGTAGGTTTATAAATAACAATGCTTTGACGTGGTTATAATGAGCGGTTAGATAAAGCCAACTGGCGCAGTTCGAAAGAAATTGTCTAGTAGATTATTGTAGTTGCTCGAGGGAGAATTACGGCACCTAAAGTGCTCACGATCAGTAGAAAATACATAGGTGAAATTGTTGGAACATAGCGGGAAGGATTCCAATATTGGGAAAGATCTTAACTCTAGACCTCCTTAGTTTTGTCTCAAATTTCATCAATGTTAGTTGATAATTTTACTGCTTTATAATAGTGTTAGTTAATTAGTTAGAAATAAATATTATAATCTCTATAATTAGGAAATTGTTTGGACTTGTGGTTCTTAGCAATATTGAACAACTGCTGCTAAACTTAATTATATGTGGGGCTCGACTTCAGACTTATTATATCTACAACGATCACTTATCCTTTTTAGGACTAGAGTTGGGCGTGATCAATAATACATGCAACCTACCTTTATTCAAGCATTTCACGGCTTGAACCCGTAACCTACAAATTATAGGGAGAAAATTTAACTGTTGCTCCAAGATCCCTTTTCTTCTTTTTAGTAGTGATTTCCTATTAATTCACCAATGATGCATGAATATAGGGAAAATAGGGTGCGTAGAAAATGGCTGCACAACCGTTGGCAAAAATATTGGTTTTCATATATGGGAGATCCAACCGTTGAAGCACTACAAGAAATAAGGACTATGACTGACATTAAATCAGCGACTATATGATAAATTTCGGAGAAAAGTTAAATATTTTGAGATACTTTACGAAATGACATAAGTATTGGAACTTTTCACTGAATTGTGTCACAATATTAGTTGATATTTACAGAAATTTAAAATGAAGGAAATTTTGTTACATTTTTTATTTGTAGTATGCATCAGTCGGATGTAATTGTTCTCTCCCTCTACTTCGAAATTATTGGTCTTGACTACTCCGATTCCGTGCTGTATAAGACATGTTAAATTGAAAAATACTTCCCAACATAAATTTCTCCATTTCTAGGACTTACATAAAGAGAAGAAAGAAAACAAGAAATAACCGAGTTTATGAGCATAAAGATACATAGATTTGGTCTTTATATTACGCAGTGTCACTCTATATAGGCAATGAATATTGTGCCTTTGAATATTCCCAAAATCCGACGAGACCATTAAAAATGACTTAAGGAACAATAGTCATCGTCTCGCCATGATCGTTTTTCGTTTTTTAGCATTTTAGGATCATAAAATTGGATTTCTGTCCGATTCCTAGATTTCCGTATGCTATAGCTCACCCATCTGCATGCATCCGGGCGATCGGACCTGAATTGCCTAGAATTTTGTCGAACCATAAAAAACGACCGAAGGACCAATAGTCATCGTGTCTTCATGACTGTTCCTCATTTTTTAACGTTTTAACGCAATAAAATTGGAATTCCGCTTGATTCTTGGATTTTCATGTGCTATAGCCTACGACGCCATATGCAAGCAACCGGGCAACCAAACCCGAATCGTCTAAAGATTATAAGGCCAATAAACATGACCTAAGGAACAATAGTCATCGCCCCGTCATGACCGTTCCTCATTCTTTGATGTTTTAGGGCTATAAAACTAGAATTCCACCCGATTCCCAAATTTTCATGTGTTATAGCTCACGCCATCTGCATGCATCCGGACGACCGAGCCCGAATTGCCTAAAATTTTGCAAGACCATCAAAACTGACTTAAGAAGAAATATTCATAGTCTGGCCATGACCAATCCTTATTTTTGGCATTTTAGGGCCATAAATTCCATCGGATTCCCAGTTTTTTGTGTGTCACGCCTGCTATATGGGCCCGAGCACAAGGACCTAGATCACCTAAATTTTCTTTGGCCCATAAAACATGACCTAAGGACAAATAGTTACAACCTTGCCATGTCCGTTACTTATTTTTTGGCGTTTTAGCTCCATAAAATTAGAAGTTCGCCTAATTCCTAGATTTTCGTGTGTTATAGCCCTCATCTCCTGCATGGGCTTCGACGCCCCAGACCTGAATTGTCTAAAATCTCCTAGCCCACACCTCCTACATGGTCGGGAGCCCGGACTTGAACAACCTAAAAAAATTTTGGCCCCTAAAAACAATCTAAGGAACAATATCCACCACATTGCCATAAATGTTATTCATTTTGTTTTTGGCTTTAGGGCCTTAAACTTAAATTTCGCCTGATTCCCAGATTTTCATGTGCTATAGCCCTCATCTCCTGCATGAGCTTCGACGCCCCAGACCTGAATTGTCTAAAATTTTACCGGCCCATGAAAAGTGACCTAAGGAACATATAAAATGCCTTACCATGACCGTTACTCATTATTTGGCATTTAGGGCCATAAAGCTAAAATTTTGCCAGATTTCTAGATTTTCTGTGATAGTCCACGCCTCTTGCATGGGCCCTGGTGCCCAGACGCGAACCGTCTAAGATTTTTTGACCCATAAAAAATAATCTAAGAAAAAATAATCACCGTCTCGCCATGACCGTTGCTCGTATTTTGGCGTTTTAAGGCCAGAAAATTTGAATTTCGCACGATTCTAAGATTTTCGTGTGATATAGCCTACGCCTCCTGCTGGGGCCCAAACGCTTGGACCCGAACCACCTAAAATTTTTTTGGCCTATCAAAGATGACATAAGGAATAATAGTCACTGTCTTTCCATGACTGTTGCTCGTGTTTTGGCATTTTAGGGCCATAAAACTGGAATTTTGCCTGATTCTCAAATTTTCGTGTGCTATAGCTTACGCCTCCAGCATTGACCTAGGCGCCAAAAGTGGGACCACCTAAAAATTTTCCGACTGGTCAAAAATGACCTAATGAACAATAATCATTGTCTCTCCATGGCCATTATTCAATTTTTCGCGTTTTAGGGCCATAAAACTAGAATTCTACGCGATTCTCATATTTTCCTGTACGATATCCCACCCCTCCTGCATAGGCCCGGGCGGCGGGACCTTAATTTCCTAAAAACTTTTCCACCTATAAAAAATGACCTAAGGAACAATAGTCATCACCTCACCGTGAGCATTACTAGTATTTTTATGTTTTAGGGCTATATAACTAGTATACCTCCCGATTACCTTATTTTCGTGTGCTACCCACACTTCTAGCATGGGCCCGGGCAGCCTGACCTAGATCGTCTAAAATTATACCGACCCAGCGAAAAAGGCCTGAGAAACAATAGTCACCGTTATGCCATGAGTGTTACTTTTTTTGGCATTTTAGGTGCATAAAACTTGAATTCTGCCCGTTTCCTAGATTTTCATGTGCTAGCCCATGCCATCTACATGCATCGGGGGCGACCAGACTCGAATCGCCTAAAATTTTATTGGACCATCAAAACTGACCGAAGGAACAATAGTCACTGCCTTTCCATGTCCGTTACTAGTTTCTTGGCATTTAGGACCATAAAACTGAAATTCCGCCCGATTCTCAAATTTTCATGTGCTATAGTCCACTCCTCCTGTAAGGCCCTAGCGCTCGGACCTGGATCGCCTAAAACTTTTGCCGGCATAGAAAATATGACCTATGGAATAATAGGCACCGCCTTGCTATGACTGTTACTCATTTTTGGCGTATTAGGCCATAAAACAAGAATTATTCTAGATTCCTAGATATTCGTGTGCTATAACCCATGCCTCATACATGAGACAAAGAGCCCAGACCCGGACAACCTAATATATTTTCAGCCTATAAAAAATGACCTAAGAAACAATACTCACCGCTTTGCCGTGACCAATACTCATTTTTTGGTATTTTAGGGCCATACAACTAGAATTCCGTCTGATTCCTAGATTTTTCTGTGTTAGGTCTCCTACAAGGGCCCGGGCGCCCGACCCAGACTACCAAAACTTTTTTCGACCCATCAAAAATGACCTAAGGAATAATTTTCACCCCGTTGTTGTGATCGTTACTTGTTTTTGGTGTATTAAGTCCTAATAATTGGAAATCCACTCAATTTTTAGATTTTTGTGTGCTATAACGCATGCTTCCTGCATTGGACCGAGCGCCTGGACCGTGATCACCTAAAACTTTGGTGGCCCATAAAAAATGATCTAAGAAACAATAATTACTGCCTCCCCATGATCGTTACTTATTTTTTGGTGTTTTAAAGCCATAAAACTTGAATTTCGCCCAATTTCCAAAGTTTTGTGTGCTATAACCTACGCCTCCTGCATGTGGTGAAGAGCTCGAATTCAGACAAACTTATATTTTTTCCTATAAAATAGGACCTAAGAAATAATAGTCATCGTCTCGCCATGATCGTTACTTATTTTTGGTATTTTAGGGCTATAAAATTGGAATTCTGTCCAATTCCTAAATTTTTCTGTGCCAAGTCTCCTACATGGTCCCGGACACCCGGGCCTGGATAGTCTAAAATTTTTTTGCCCTTCAAAAATGACCTAAGGAAGAATAGTCACCTACTCGCCATGACCGTTGTTCGTTTTTGGCATTTTAAGGAAATAAAACTAAAATTCCGCCATATTCTCGGATTATCATGTGTTGGACCTTGATCACCTAAAACTTTGGCGTCCCATAAAAAATAACCTAAGAAATAATAGGTACTACATCGCCATGACCATTGCTCATTTTATTAGAGTTTTAGGGCCATACAACTTAAATTCCACCGAATTTCTTGATATTTGTGTGCTATAACCTACGCCTCCTGCGTGTGGCGAGGAGCTCGAATATGGACAAACTTATATTTTTTTGTCCTATAAAAAATGACCTAATAAATAATATTCATCGCCTTGCCATGACTATTACTTTTATTTTTTGTATTTTAGGACCATAAAACTGGAATTTTGTTTGATTCCAAGATGTTCCTATGCCACGTCTCTCCGCATGGGCCTAGGCGCTCGGGCCTGGACTGCCTAAATTTTTTTTGGCTCGTCAAAAATGACCTAAGGAATAATAGTCACATCCTCGCCATGATTTTTATTATTTTTTTGGCATTTTAGGGAAATAAAATTAGAATTTTACCATATTCCCAGATTATCGTGTGCTATAGTCCATGCCTCCTGCATGAGCCTCGGTGCCTCAACCCGATCATCTAAGATATTTTTGTCCCATAAAAAATGATCTAAGGAACAATAGTCACTGCCTCACCCTGAGTGATGCTCTTTTATGACGTTTCAGGGCCATAAATTTCGTCCGATTCCTAAACTTCCATGTGTAATAGCTCACGTCTCCCATATGGAACCAGGAGCCCGGACCCCAATCACATAAATTTTTCTGGCCCATCAAAAATTACCTAAGGAACTATAGTTATTGCATCACCATGACCATTACTCATTTTCTGACATTTTAGGGCAATAAAACAAGAATTCTGCCAGATTCTCTAATATTTATGTACTATAGCCCACACCTCCTACATGTGCATGCCTGCACGGGTATGAGCACTTGGATTCGGGCCGCCATTTTGTTTTCCGACCCATCAAATACAAACAAAGGAACAATAGTCACCGCTTTACCATGATCATTACTTGTTTTTTGGCGTTTTAGGGCCATAAAACTAGAATATCATATGATTCCAAGATTTTCTTGTTCTATAACACACACCTGCTGCATGGGCCAGGGAGCCCGGACCTGGATCACATAAAATTTTGACAGCCCATAAAAAGCAACCTAAGGAATAATAATCATCGTCTTGTCATGACTGTTGCTTGTTTGTTGGCATTTTTGAACTATAACTAGAATTCCGTCCGATTCTCAAACTTTTGTGTGCTAATCCACGACTCCTACATGGACTCGGGCGCCCGGACCTGGATATCCTAAAATATTGCCACCTCATAAAAGACCTAAGGAAACATAGTGAATACCTTGATAAGACCGTTACTCGATTTTTGGCACTTTAGGGCCATAAAATTGAAATTCTGCTTGATTCCCGAATTTTCATGTGCTATAGCCCATGCCTCCTGCATGGGTCTGAACGTCTTGACTCGGATCGCCTAATATTTTTTTGGCCCATAAATATTGACTTAAGGAACAATAGCTGCCACCTCGCCATGATTGTTACTCGTTGTTTTTCTTTATAGGGCCATAAAACTAGAACTATGTTCGGTTCTCGAATTTTTGTGTGCTATAGTCCACGCCTCCTGCATGAACCTGGACGCCCGAACTTGGTCCTTCTAAAAAGTTTTTGGCAAGTGAAAAATGTCCTAAGGAACATTAGTCACAACATTTCCATAGACGTTACAAATTTTGTTTGGTGTTTTAGGGGTTTCAACTGGAATTCCGGGCTGATTCCCATATTTTTGTGTGCTCACATGCCTCCCTAGGTCAATTTTTATTGGCCAACTTTTTTTAGATGATCTAGGTCTAGGAGCCCGGACCCGGACAACCTAAAACTTTTTTGATCCATAAAAAATGACTGAAGGAACAATAATCACCGGCACGCCATGACCGTGACTTGTTTTCTGAAGTTTTAGGACCATAAAACTGAAATTCCGCTCCGATTCTTACATCTTCGTGTGCTATAACCCATGCCTCCTATATGGGCGCCCGGACCCAAATGGACTAAAATTTTATCGTCCCATAAAAAATGACCTAAGGAACAGTAGTCACCGCCTAGCCTTGACCATTACTCATATTTAGCTTTTAGTGCTATAAAACTGAAATTTTGCATGTATTCCTAGATCTTCGTATACTATAGCCTACGCCTCTTACATAGGCCCGTACACTATGACGTTTATCACATAACTTTTTTTCGGCCTAAAAAATAACCTAAAGAATAATAGTCATTACCTCGCGATAATCGTTACTCATTTTTTAAATTTTAAGGTTCCGCCTGATTCCCATATTATCGTTTGTTATAGCCCACACCTCTAGCATGGTACCAGGTGCCCATACCTAGATCACCTAAAAAGATTTCGGCCTATACAAAGACCTAAGGAAGATTAGTCACCACTCACATTATAGTTACTCATTTTTTGGCGTTTAAGGCCAATAAACTGGAACTCCCCGCGATTCCTAGATTTTTGTGTCTATAACTCACGCTTCCTGCATGGGCATAGGCGCCGAACCTGGATGATCTAAAAAAATTCTAGTCCATCAAAAACTACCTAAGGAATAATAGTCATCGTGTCACCGTTAATGCTACTCACTTTTTGGTGTTTAAGGGCCAAAAAACTAGAATTCCGCCCAATTCTCAAATTTCATGTGTTATAGCCCAAGCCTCCTGTATTGGCCCAGGCTCTCGGACCTGGATCTCCTAATATGTTGCCCGCCCAAAATACTGACCTAAGGAACAATAGGCACTGCCTCGCTATGACCGTTAATTATTTATTGGCATTTTAGGACCATAAAATCGAAATTCCGCACGATCCCCAGATTTACTTGCATTATAGCCCATGCCTCCTCCATGGGTTCGGGCATATGGAACCGGATGACCTAAAATTTTGTCTCTCCATAAAAAAATACATAAGTAACAATAGTTATCTCCTTGCCATGATAATCACTCGTTGTTTCACTTTTTAGGTCCATAAAATTGGAAGTCTGCCCGATTCCCAAATTTTCGTATGCTATAGCCCACGCCTCGCACATGGGCTCGTGCACTTGGGTCCTTATCGCCTTAAAAGTTTTTGTCCTATAACAAACTACATAATAAAAAATTGTCACTGCCTCTCCATGACCTTTACTTAGTTTTTGGCATTTTAGGATCATAAAATTGGAATTTCGCTCGATCCCCACATTTTTGTATGATATAGCGCTCACCTCTTGCATGAGCCCGACGCCGAACTCGTATCATCTTAAAATTTTCTGGCCTATTAAAAATAACCTAAAGAACAATAGTTATTATCTCACCAGAATGTTAATCGTTGTTTGATGTTTAAAGGCCGAAAAGTGGAATTTTGTTCAATTCCCAAATTTTTGTATGCTATATCTCACGCCTCCTGCATGGGCCTGGGCATCAGGACCGGGATATCATAATATTTTGTGGGACCAAAATAATGACTTAACGAACAATAGTCAATACTTCGCCATGATCGTTACTCGTATTTTGATGTTTTAGGGCCATAAAATTGAAGTTCTGCTCGATTCTTGGATTTTCATTGGCTATAGACCATGCCTCCTACATGGGGTCCGGACGCCTTGACCCAGGTTGCATAATATTTTTTTACCCATGAATATTGACCTAAGAAACAATAATTATCACATTGCCATGATTTTTACTCTTTTTTTGATTTGTAGGGCCATAAAATTGGAATTCCACCGGATTTGCCTCCTGCATTGGCCCGACCACCCTACCTTGACCTACAAAATTTTGCCGGCCCTTCTAAAGTGACCTAAGGAACAATAGTCACCTCCTCTTAAAGACCGATATTTATTTTTTGTGGTATAAATAGAAATTCCACCTGATTCCCAGATTTACATGTGCTATAGTCCACGCCTTTTGTATGGGCCAAGGCGCTTGGACCCGGATCGTCTAAAATTTTGTTGGCCAATAAAAAATTACTTAAGGAACAATAGTCAATGCCTCTCCATTACCGTTATTCATTTTTCGATGTTTTAAGGACATAAAATTAGAATTCCTCCTAATTTGCAGATTTTCACGTGCTTTAGCACACGCCTCCTGCAGACGACCTAAGGAATAATAAGCACCCCCTTTCCATGATCGTTACTCGCTTTTTGGCTTTTACGAACATAGAACTTGAATTCTGCTATGTTTCTAGATTTTTGCATATTGTAACCCACGCTTCCATTGGCCTTAGAACCTAGACCCGAACCGCCTAAAATTTTACCGGCCCATAAAAAAAATATATGGAACAATATTCACCACATTGGCATAACATTACTTATTTTTTGGCATTTTAGGGCTATAAACCTAGACTTTTTTCCAAGTCCCAAATTTCGAGTGCTATAGCCCACGCCTCTTACATGGCCATGGGCGCCCGAACGTGGACAGTTTAAAATTTTTCTGGCCCTTCTAAAAAGACCTAAGGAAGAATAGTCTCTACATTTCCATGAACTTTACTCTTTTTTGGAATTTTAGGGCCATAAAACTATAATTTTGTTCGGTTGTCAGATTCATATGCAAAAGTCAACACCTCCTACATGGGTCGATCGCCCGGACCCGAATTGTCTAAAATTTTTTCAACACATAAACAATGACCTAAGAAATAATAGGCACCGCCTTTCTATGACCGTTACTCATTTTAGCGTACTAGGGCCATAAAATAGGAATTATGCCTGATTCCTAGTTATTCGTATGCTATAGCCCACACCTCCTGCATGAGTCCAGACACTCAGATTCGAATCACCTAAAATTTTTTGGCCCATCAAAAATATCCTATGCAACAATAGTCACCGCTTGCCATGATGTTACTTATTTTTTGGTATTTTAGGGCTATAAAATTAGAATTTCGTCAAATTCCAATATTTTTGTGAGTTATAGCCTACGCCTCCTACATGGGCCTCGGTGCCTGACCGAAACAACCTAAAGCTTTTATGACCCATCATCAACAGCCTAAGGAATAATAGTCACCGCCTTGCCATGGCCATTAGTCATTATTTTGCATTATAAGGCCATAAAATTAAAATTTTGCTTAAATTCTCTGATATTTGTGTGCTATAGAGCACCCCTCTTGCAAGGGCCCGAGCGCCACGACCCAGATCCCCTATTTTTTTTCACTTTATAGCCCTTTAGAAATGAACTAAGGAACAATAGTCATCATCTCTCCATGATCGTTACTCGTTTCTTGGTATTTTAGGGCCATATAATTGGAATTCTGCCGATTCCAAAAATATTTGTATGCTACGTCTCCTACATGTGCCCCGTGCCCGGACCTGGATCACCTATGAATGCTTCGACCTATAAAAAATGACCTAAGGACTAATAATCACCACCTCGCCATGATCGTTACACATTTCTTCACTTTTTAGGGCCATAAAACGGAATTTCGCCCGATTCTCATATGTTAATCTACTAAAGACCACGTCTCATACATGGGCTTACGTGCTCGGACGCGGATTGCCTAAAATTTTGTCGCCCTATGAAAAATTAACTAAGGAACAATAGTTACCGCCTAGCTATTACCGATACTCATTTTTTGGTGTTTAGGGCCACCAAACTGGAGTTGCACCCGATTTACTAGATTTTCGTGTGTTATAGCCCATATTTCATGCATGGGCTTGCTCTCCTAGATACAGACTGCCTAAAAGTTTTTAGACCTGTCGAAAACGATCTAAGGAATAATTATCACAACTTCCCATGACTATTACTTCTTTTTTCATATTTTAGGGCCATAAAATTGGAATTCCGCTCGATTCCTAAATTTTCATGTGCTATAGCGCACGCCTCGAACATGGGCCTGTACGCCAGGTCAGTATCGCCTTAAAAGTTTTTTGCCTATCAAAAACGACATAAGGAACAATCATCACTTCTTCTCCATGACCTTTACTTATTGTTTTTGGCATTTTAGGGTCATGCAACTGGAATTCCGCTCGATTCCCATATTTTTGTGTGGTAAAGCACTCGCATCCAGCATGGGCCCAGGGTCCGGGTTTGGATCACCTTAAAATTTTAGGTCCTATTAAAAACGATCTAAGGAGCAATAGTTATTGCCTCACCATTACCATTACTCGTTGTTTAGCGTTTAATGGCCAAAAGTGGAATTTCGCCCAATTTTTAATTAAATTTTTGTGTGCAATATTGCATGCCCCCTGCATGGGC
This sequence comes from Nicotiana noctiflora, assembly GCA_032618575.1. Lineage (NCBI taxonomy): Eukaryota > Viridiplantae > Streptophyta > Magnoliopsida > Solanales > Solanaceae > Nicotiana > Nicotiana noctiflora. The sequence continues at coordinate 350,659 of JASVEL010000914.1, forward strand.
CTTGGCGCAGGACCGGGATATCCGAATATTTTGTGGGCCCAAAGTAATGACCTAACGAACAATAGTCACTTCCTCGCCATGATCGCTACTCATTTTTTGGCGTTTTAAGAGCCATAAAATTTGAATTCTGTTCGATTCTCAGATTTTCATTAGCTATAGACTATGCCTCCTCCATGAGTCTGGACGTCCTGACCCCGATTTCCTAATATTATTTTACCCCATAAATATTTAACTAAGAAATAATAGTCACCACCTTTGCCATGATCTTTACTCTTTAATTTTTTTAATTTATTATTATTATTATTATTATTATTATTAATTTTTTTTTTTTACTTTGAAAGGTCATAAAATTAGAATTCTGCCAGATTTGCCTTCTACATTGGCCCGACCACCCTGACCTGGACCCCCAAAATATTACCGACCCATCGAAAGCGATCTAAGGAACAATAGTCACGACCTCACCAAGACCGATACTTAATTTTTGGCGTTTTAGAGCCATAAAATAGGAATTCTTCTCAATTACCAAATTTTCATGTGCTATAGTCCATGCCTCCTGTATGGGCACAGGTGCCTAGACCCGGATCATCTAAAATTTTTTTAGCCAATAAAAAATTAGAGGAACAATAGTCACTGCCTCGCAATGATAGTAATTCATTTTTCGGCCTTTAGGGTCATAAAATTAGAATTCTGCCTGATTTGTAGATTTTTGTGTGCTTTTGCACACGCCTCCTGCAGACGACCTAAGGAATTACATGCACCCCCTTTCCATGATTGTTCTTTGCTTGTTGGATTTTTACGACCATAGAACTTGAATGCCGCTCGATTTCCAGATTTTCGTATGCTATAGCCCACGCCTCCATTGGCCCTAGCGCCCTGACCCGAACTGCCTAAAAGTTTGCTATCCCATCAAAAACAAAATATGGAACAGCGGTCACCACCTTGGATAACCATTACTTATTGTTTTGGCATTTTAGGGCCATAAACCTAGAATTTTGCCTAAATCCTAAATTTTGTGTGCTATAGCCCATGCCTCCTGCATGACCATGGGCGCCTGGACTTGGAGAAGCTAAAATTTCTTTGGCCCTTCTAAAATGACACAAGGAAGAATAGTCTCCGCATTGCCATGACTCTTACTAATTTTTTTGGCATTTTAGGACCATAAAACTAGAATTTTGTTCGGTTCTCAAAGCCATGCGCAATAACCCACACCTCCTGGCATTTCGGGCACATAGAAAATGACCTAAGAAATAATCGGCACCGCCTTTATATGATCGTTACTTATTTTTTTGGCATACTAGGGCCATAAAATAGGAATTATGTCCGATTCCTAGATATTCGTACACTATAGCACATGCCTCCTGCATGAGTCCGGGCACTTGGATTCAAATCGCCTAAACTTTTTTGACCCACAAAAAAAAAATCTTATGTAACAATAGTCACCTCTTGGCATGGCGTTACTCATTTTTCGGCATTTTAGAGTTATAAAATTAGAATTTCGTCGGATTCCTAGATTTTTGTAAGCTATAGCCCATGCCTCCTGTGTGGGCCTCGCCGCTTGACTGAAACAACATAAATATTTTACAACCCATCATCAACGGCCTAAGGAAAAATAGTCACTACCTCATCATGGTCTTTACTCATTATTTGGCAATATAAGGCCATAAAATTAGAATTTTGCTCAATTCTTTGATTTTCGTGTGCTATAGAGCACCCCTCTTGCAAGGGCTTAGGTGCTAGGACCCGAATCCCCATTTTTTTTTTCACTATACATCCCTTCATCTCTCTATGATCATTACTTGTTTATTGGCATTTTAGGGTCATAAAATTGGAATTCTCCCGATTCTAAATTTTTGTGTGCTATAGCCCACGTCTCTTACATGGGCCCCATGCTCAGACCTGAATCGCCTATAAATTCTCTGACCTATAAAAAATGACCTAAGAACTAATAGTCACTGCCTCGCCATGACCATTACTTGTTTCTTCACTTTTTAGGGCCATAAACTGGAATGTCGCCCGATTCTCATATGTTCGTCTATTATGGCCCACGTCTCATACATGGGCCAGCGTGCTCGGACGCAGATCACCTAAAATTGTGCCATCTTGTAAAAACGAACTAAGGAACAATAGTTATAGCCTCACCATTATCGATACTTTTTTTTTTTTGATTTTTAGGGCCATAAAATCGGAGTTGCGACCGATTTCCCAAATTTTCACGTGTTATAGCCCACGTCTCATGCATAGGTCTACGCGGCTGGAGACGGGCCGCTTAAAAATTTTTAGACCTGTCAAAAATGATATAAGGAATAATAGTCACAACCTGGCCATGACTGTTACTTTTTTTCCACGTTTTAGGGTCATAAAACTGGAATTCCGCCCGATTCTCTGATTTTCATGTGCTATAGCCCACACCTCCTACATGGGGCTGAACGCCCCGACCTAGATCTGATAAAAGTTTTCTATCTCATCAATAAAGACCTTCGGAACAATAGTCACCAACTCACCTTTACCGTTACTCATTTTTTGGTGTTTAAGGAGCATACAACTAGAATTATGGCCGATTCCCAGATTTTCATGTGAAATAGACCATGTTTTTTTGCGTGGGCCTTGGCCCTCGGATTCGGACCCGCTTAAATTTTTTTTGGCCCATAAAATAATAACCTAAGGAACAATAGTCATTGTCTCGCCATGACCGCTACTCATTTAGCATTTTAGGACCATAAAAATGGAATTCCATCCGATCCTAAATATTCATGTGCTACAACTCGCCCTTTCTACATAGGTCTGGGCGCTTAGTATAGATCGCCTTAAATTTTTTCGGTCCATTAAAAATGATCTAAGGAATAATAGTCATAGCCTCGGCTTGAACGGTACTCGAGCTCTGGTCTTTTAGAGCCATAAAACTAGAATTCCGCTCGATTCTCATATTTTTCCCATGCCCCTTAGATGGGGCCCATTTTCCCAAACTCGGATCCCTTATAATTTTTCTAGAACATAAAAATGGCAAAAGTAACAATATTCACCACCTCGCCATGATTGTTACTCATTTTTAGCATTTTAAGGACATAAAATTGGAATTTCGTCTGCTTCCTAGATGTTCGTGTACTATTAGCCATGCCTTCTACATGGGCCTGGATGCCTGGAATGGATTTCCTAAAAACTTTTTGTCCCACAAAAATGACCTAAGGAACAATAGTCATTGTCTCACCATGACACTTGTTTTTTTTGGCATTTTAGGGCCATAGAATCAAAATTTTCCCGGACTCCATGACATTTTTATGCGCTATTGCCCATGCTTCCTACATGGGATAGGGGCTCGGACCTGGATATCCTAAAATATTTCTTGTAAAAATAAGACATACGAAACAATATTGACCGCCTAGCCATGGCCTTAGTTAGTTTTTGGTCTCTTAGAGCCATAAAACTAGAATTCCGCCTGATTCCAAGATTTTCATATCTTATAGCCCACTCCTCCTGCATGGGCGCGACCCTCGTACCCGGATCGCTAAAATGGCCTATAAATAATGATCTAAGGAATAATAGTCACTGCCTCGCCATGGCCATTACTTATTTTTGTTGGTGTTTTAGTGTCATAAAACTGTAATTTTACCCGATTCCCAGATTTACGTGAGCTATAGCCCATGCCTCCTGCATGGGCCCGGGAGGCCGGCCTCGAATCGTTCAAAATATATATGAACCACCAAAAACAACCTAAGGAATAATTGTCACCCTCTCACCATGATCATTACTTTTTTTTTTGGCATTTTAGGGCTATAAAACTTGAATTCCCACCTGATTAATAGATTTTCATTTGGTATAGCTGATGCTCCTACATAGGCGAGAGCGCCCGGACTTAGATCGCCTAAAATTTTTTCGGCCCTTTTAAAACAGTCGAAGGAACAACTATCACTACTTATCCATGACCCTTACTCTCTTTTTGGCGTTTTAGGGCCATTAAACCGGAATTTCACCCGATTTTAAAATATTTGTGTGCTATTGCTCAAGCCTCGTACATGTGTCCGGACGCCCGGATCCAATCGCCTTAAATTTTACCGGACCATAAAAAATAACTTAAGGTACATTGACTCCTCGCCATGATTGTTTCTCTCTTTTGGCGCTTTAGGGATATAAAACTAGAGTTCCGCACTATACTTAAATGTTCGTGTGCTAATACCCATGCCTCTTATATGGGCCTAGGTTCCTAGATCAGATCCCCTAAAATTCTCCGGACTATAAAAATGACGTAAGGAACAACAACTACCACCTTGCCATGACCTTTACTCATATTTTGATATTTTAGGGCCATAAAATTGGAATTCCGTACGATTTCCAATTTTTTGTGCTATAGCCCACACTTCCTTCTTTCATGGGCCCGAGCGCCTGTATCGGGATCATCTAAAAATTTTCTGAACCATTAAAGATTACCTAAGGAATAATAGTCACCCTGGCGCTATGACCGTCACTCAATTTTGTGGCATTTTAGGGCCATAAAACTAGAATTCTTCCTAATTTCCTGATTTTTGTGTGCTACACCCTATGCTTGTGCATGGTCCCGAGCGCCAGGACCCGGATCGTCTAAAATTTTACCGGCCCATTAAAGCGATCTATATAATAGTAGTCACCGCTTCACCATGATTGTTACTCATTATCTGGCATTTTAGGACCACAAAACTGGAATTCTGCCAGATTCCCAAATTTTTGTGTGCTTTAGCCCATGCCTCCTCCATGAGCCCGAGCATCCGAATGTGGATCATCTAAATTTAACGGCCATAAAAACGGCCTTAGTATCAATAGTCATCGCCTCTCCATGACCGTTACTCAATTTTTTTCATTCTACGACAATAAAATTGGAATTTCTCCTAATTTTAAAATTTTTGTGTGCTATAGCTGACACCTCCTCCATGGGTTTGGGCTCCCAGAATAACGACCTAAGGAATAATAATGGTTGCCTCGCCATGACCGTTACTTGATTTTTGAGATTTTAGGGCTATAAAATTTAAATTCCGCCAGATTCTCACATTTTCGTATGCTATAGCCCACTCCTCCTGTGTGGGCCCTAGGCTCCGGACACGTATCGCTAAGGAATAATATTTACCATGTCACCGTGACTGTTACTCATTTTTTGACACTTTAGTGCTATAAAATTAGAATTCTGCACGATTCTCAAATTCTTGTGTGCTTTAGTCCACGCCTCCTACATGGGCCCGAGCTACCAGACACGGATCACCTAGAATTTTTTCGGCCCATCTAAAATGACCTAAGGAGCAATAGTCAACTTTTCACCTTGACCTTACTCATTTTTTGACGTTTTAGGGCCATAAAACTGAAATTCTGCTCGATTCCTGGATTTTTATGTGATCTAGCTCACCCCTCCTCTATGTGCCCGAGCGCCTAGACCCGGATCACCTAAAATTTTACCAGCACATCAAAAATGACCTACGGCACAACAAAAACCGATTCTCCATGGCCTTTACTTGTATTTGTTTTTGGAATTGTAGGGTCATAGAACTGGAATTTCATCCGATTCCCAAATTTTTGTATGCTAGCCCATGTCTCCTACATGGGCTCGGATGCTCGGAGCCTAATCATTAAAAAAAAGTTTGGCCTATCATAAAAAACCTAAGGAACAATAGTCACTGCCTCGCCATAATCGTTACTCATTTTTTTACATTTTAGAGCCATACAAGTGGAAATCCGTCCACTTGTCAAATTTGCGTGTGTCATAGCCCACGCTTTCAGCATCGTCCCAAGCACCCGGATCCGAACAATGTGTTTGTTTTTTCTCCCATAAAACACGATATAAGGATCAATAGTCATTGTCTCTCCATGACCGTTACTCCTTTTTTGGCATTTTAGGGCCACAGAACTGGACTTTCGCCATATTCTCAAATTTGAGTGTGCTTTAGCCCACACCTCCCACGCAGGACCAGGTGTGTAACAATCTAATTGATCTTTTTGAGCATTAACAATTTGCTCGGTTGGTTGAAGGAATTAGTAGTTTCATATGACGTATTGTGACTTATATGAACTGTCGATTTTGGTTTTCAGGTTATTCGAAATTGATTTGAAAGAATGATTCTCAACTAGAAGCTTTAAATTTGAAAGGTTTGCCCAAGTTTGACTTTTTAGTATTTTACCTCGAATTGGAATTTTTATGGTTTCGTTAGATCCATTGGGTAATTTTAGACTTAGGAGCGCGTCTGGATTGTGATTTAGAGGTCCGCAGTAGAATTTGGCTTGAAAAGGCGAAAGTTTAAATTTTGAAAATGTTTGACCGAGAGTGAACTTTTTGATATCTGGGTCAGATATCGATTCCGGAATTTGAAGCAAGTTTGTGATGTCAAATATGACATATGTATAAAATTTGAGATCAATCAGACGTGATTTGATAAGTTTCGGCATCAATTGTGGAAGTTTGATGTTTCAAAGTTTAGTGATTTCAAATTCAGGTGTAATTCGTTGTTTCGATATTGTTATATGTATTTTGAGGCCTTGAGTAGGTCCGCATTATATTATGGTACTTTTTGATATGTATGGACAGAGGTACCGAAGGGCTCATGTGTGTTTTGGATTGATTTCGGGCTATTTTCCTTCACATTTGCATTGCTGGTTGTGCAGAATTCATGGCATATGATTTCCCTAATAGCCATCGCAGAGTATAGATTGTGATTGCATAGGGTTGTTGTATGGATAAATATGATTGTTCATCGTATTTTCATAGGTGTGCACACGTTCGCATTGTAGAGCTGAGCTGGGCGGGTCTTCATGGTTTCTTCACCGCAGTCGCAAGCCTGGGGCCGTGTTCGTGTAGGTTCTTTTCGAGTTGAGAAGTTCATGCTTCTCAATCGTCCAACTTATTATGAGTTAGCGTAGTGTATTTTCAGGGGGCAGTACATTTTCTTCTTCGCGACCGCGAGGGTATTTTCACAATTGCGATTCGTTGATTCGCCCATTGATTATAAAGTACTCTATTTCGAGGGGTTTGCCCATTTTTTGCTTTTTTGGAGCTATAGATCTTGGATTGAGGCGATTCTTGAAGCAATTTTAACCTTATGAATTGGGGTAAGTATTTTCTACTCGGTTTTAGTTATATTTCATGACTCTATCTTTGATTTTAACTTTTGGTTGATGAATTTTAAAGAGAAATTGGGGATTTTGGCCCTAAAGTTTCATAATATGAATTTTTGAGTTTCGGAATATTGATTTGGAGACGAAATTGAGTAAAACTAGTATGGTTGAACTTGTACGAGAACGCGTTGTCAGATTTTATGAGCTTGGTCGGATTCTGAGGCGTGGGCCCCGGTGTGACTTTTGGCCAGTTTTAGGTTTATATTAAGGATTGGATCTTTATCATTTGAAATTGTTTCCTTGGGCTTTATTTGATGTATTTAAGCTGCTTTAGGCTAGTTTTGAGCCGCTCAGATGTAGGTACACGCGTGATGGAATTTTGGAGCATTTTTTGGCTTGCTCGGTATTGGAATTAGCTTGTTCGAGATAAGTAACTCTTTTAAACTTAGTGGTGAGGGTATGAAAACCCGGATTATGTGCTATGTGATTGGTGTTGAGGTGACACACATGCTAGGTGACCCCGAACCTGAATGGCTTTTTACGTCCAATTCCATCAATTTTGGTTGAGGAATTCTTAATTGCTCATCGCCAACTAATTTAGCTCCTAAAATATATCACTCTTGATTGACTGAGGTAAAACGATTCCCCCAATACACAGTTTAACTTCGTCAAGCTTGTACAAAAAATAAAAAAGTATAGAGCACTTTGGTTGATTTGGATTTTTCTATTTTTTGATATATATATTTATAGATATTGAATGATTTCAAGAAACACACTATAATAGATTTCAATAGAAGGCAAGATAACATCGAAAAATAATATTGTAAGTAAATCTTGAAAATGAGCACTACAAAATACTTTGTTTTAAAATAAATGAAGAACTCAATAATTAGAGTAAAATGGCCCCTCCAGAGAGAGCTACAAAATACTTTATTAAAATTGCTTGATTTTTTCCCTTTGCTATGATGCAATAGATGATAACACACGATCTCGCTGAAGTTTTTAGGGCCAACTCTACTTAATTTTCACCATGAGTTTTCTTCAAATTACTGACGAAAGTTGACAGCTTTTCTAACTGCAAAAGAAAAAGGCATAAAGTCAATAATATACATTTAGTCCTGTTTATAATATCTATCCTCAATAACAATATTTTACTATACTGGTCAATTCTTTTTAGAGCTAATTCATGTTACGGTCTATTATACGTTCTCTATAACATTAATTTATTATAGCAGCTAAAAATATCTGAACAAACGATACTATATAAAGAGATCTGACTGTATGAAAAAATATAACAAATCGGATAAAAGTTTACCTTAATTTTCAATTCAGCATTCTCCTTGCGCAATTTCTCAGTACAAGTTGAGCAACTTGGATTCTTCAGTATGGAATTTAGCAGTTTGTTCTCCCATTGAAGTATTTCGTTTTCAAGCCTAAGTTTAATTTTGTCATTCTCCAGCTCGCTAAGAATTAAAAGCATCATAAAAACTTCGTGAAGACTATAAAATAAATAACAAGAAAAAAGGCGAAATAAAAAAGGAAAAAAAAAAAAACTCACTCATAATTAATTATTTCATTTGAACTCGAGCTTGAACCTTCAGAAGCCATTGAGGAAAAATTAGAGCAAATTAAGAATAAACAAATTTGATTTATTTTAGCTTGCTATATCACTTACTTCTTACAAGAGGAGAAAATCCCTTTAAATAGCTAGATTATTTCCATTTTAAGTTCTTACCTAACATAAAATGAAAATGCAAATTATTGTAATAGGGATTTAATACTTCTTAGATATATTAGTAATTGTTGAAAAATGGTAAGAAATTAATTTTGTTGCTCAATCTCATTAGAAAATTTTAACTCTACCAATAGATAATAAGATTTTTTGCAGATGCTCTACAGCAAAATGATAACTAATTTTTAAGATGAGGATAACCAAATATTTTGAGTGCCATGCTGAGTTGTTTGGAAATTCAAGTAAGATTTAGAATACATTCCTGTGAGTGTAAAATTGTAAATTATTAAAAGAATATTTTACCTTACCTTATTATTTTTAATGTTGTTGTAGTTGTCATCTTCGTCATTACTAGCATTACCAGTTTCTATTAATATGAGATAAATTTTCAAAGTTGTTGATGTTGTTGCTGTCGTCCTTGTTATTATTGTTAAAAATAAATGACATATTTTTAAATTTGAAAATAATTCAATTTTAAACTTCTCATTTAATCCATTTTACCCCTAATAAAAATCTTTTATAACCACACAAAAGTCATGACCCCACAAAGTTTTACCCCTTAAGCTTTTAAGACCATAAATTTCAAAATTTTTTCTTTTTTTTTTCTTAAACTCTGTATCGGATCAAACTACCTCATTTAATCTAAAACGGATGGAGTACATGTTATACTCTAAAAGTCCATTTTATTTATAAAAAAATATTTTATAAGTTTATTGTTATAATGGATAAAATTCAATAACATACATGAAATTAATACGTTCATTAATATGTGAAGTAGTAGTTTTTCAACAAAAGCAAGTCACAAAAACCTCCGATACAAAAGTTAGGATTGATATAAGATGCTTTCCAAATATCAACCGTTGAACAAAAGTGAGAAACACTACAACACACTTTTCGGGGTGGTAAAAACTTATCTGCACTATATTTATACCAACGTCTCAATGCATACATGATACATATCTTTCATATACAATGCTATCACTACATCACAATTTATTAATATACGCTCTTACCTTATCTTACTTATTGCTTATCCACAGTAAATTAGTATGATTTACGGTGTATTTGGTACGGAGCAAAATCTTGTTATATTTTTTCTTTAAGGGTGTGAATGGGAAATGGAAGAGGCACCGTTTGGATTGCACCTCTCCATCTGACCATTCCTTTGTCTATAAATTTAGAGGCTTGGCCACATTTTTAAAATATGAAAAAGTCTGAAAATTTTCTCCTCTTTTCTTTATTGTTGCATTATTTTTAAATAAACATAAGTGTCGAATGTGATTTGGTCCGTCTGTTAAGTTCGCTGAAATTATGTAGTTTCGATTGCCAGTATTGCAGAATAGTTATTCCGTTCTATCGTGGGAGGAATTAATCCAAAACCTAGGGCAATGGTGAGGGGATTAAATTCCTTAAGGATACACAAGCAACTTGTGCGCTCGAAATTATTATTTCACGTTTTGTTTAGTGAACTAAAGTTTGTTTACTTCTCTGATATTCTTATTCGAAACAGTAAAACCAACAAATATTTTTCGGAAAATGTTTTCCAATTTTCTCATGTTTGGTTGGCTTAAATATTTTGAAAAATATTTTCCTTATGAACTCATTTTTCTCCAGTTGGAGGTAGAAAATATTTTTCAAAACTCCTTCTCAACCTTCCCCACCCTCACCAACCTTCCCCACGAGGTCGTAGGGGCTATGCGTAAGATGAGCATGGGTAGAGCGATCGTGCCAGACGAAATTCCGATAAAATTTGGAGGTATTGGATAGAGAAAGATTGGAGTGGTTAACTGGGCAGTTTAATATTATTTTCAGGATGAAGGAGATGCCAGATGAATGGAGGTGGAGTACGATAATTCAACTATACAAGAACAAAGACGATATCCTAAATTATAACAACTATAGAGGCATCAAGTTATTGAGTCATACCATGAAAGTGTGGGAGACGGTAGTGGAAGTGATGGTGAGGAGGCTGGTATCGATATCCAAAAATCAATTTGGGTTCATGACTAGTTGTTTTACCACGGAAGCTATCCATCTTATTTGGATGTTGGTTGAACTGTACAGAGATAGAAAAAAGGATTTGCTTATGGTGTTTATTGACATGGAAAAAACATACGACAAGGTCTATAGAGAAGTTCGTTGGAGATGCCCGGAGGTGAAATGAGTTCCGATAGCTTATATTAGAGTGATTAAGGACATGTACAATGGAGCTAAGACTTGGTTAGGATAGTGGCAGGCGACTTGGAGCATTTTTCGGTTGTTATGGGGTTATATCAAGGATCTGCACTCAGACCCTTCCTATTTGCTCTAGCGATGGACGCACTTACAAATCATATTAAATGGGGAAAGAGTGCTATGGTGTGTGTTATTCACTGATGATATCATTCTGATTGATGAGACGCAAGGCTGTGTCAATGAGAGGTTGGAGGATTGGAGACAGAACCTTGAGTCTAAAGGTTTTAAGATGAGTTGGACTAAGACAGAATACATGGAGTGCAAGTTCAGCGGCGTGTCTGGAGAAGTAGACATGGACGTGTGGCTTGACTCTCAAGTCATCCTCAAGAAAGGGAGCTTCAAGTACCTAGGGTCGGTTATCTAGGGGGATAGGAAGATTGACGAGGATGTCACACACCGTATAGGGGTGGGGTGGATGAAATAGAGGCTAGCGTCTGGCCTCTTGTGTGACAGGAAGGTGCCTCCGAAATTTAAAAGTAAGTTCTATAGAGCGGTAGTTAGGCTGGCCATATTGTATAGTGCAGAGTGTTGGCTAGTCAAGAACTCCCATATCCAGAAGATGAAAGTTGTAGAAATGAGGATGCTGAGATGGATATGCAGACACACTCGATTGGATAAGATTAAGAATGGAGATATCCGAGTGAAGGTATTCGTGGCTCTCATGGAAGACAAAATGTGGAAAACTAAGCTTAGATGGTTCGGGCACGTGCAAAGGAGAAGCCTGGATGCCCCGATTAGGAGGTGTGAATGGCTGACCTTGACGGTATGAGGAGAGATAGAGGAAGACCTAGGAAATATTGGGGAGAGGTGATCAGGCAAGACATGGTGCGACTGCAGATTTCCGAGGACATGGCCTTGATACAGAGTTGTGAAGGTTAAGCATTAAGGTTGTAGGTTAAAAATATGAGACTAGTCTAATATTATTTTATGTTAGGTTGCTAGTGGCTCCAGTTGGCAATTGTGTCCTTAGTACTTCGTTAGGGTTGCAGGTTAGGTTGTAGGAAGATAATATGAAAGTATTTTGTCTTCTGATGTTAGGGGCTCTTGTTGTTTCCGTATTATTCCATCGCGTATGTAGTACTGTGCCGTTGTTACTGCTTAATATTATTACTTTTCTCTCCCTTTTCTGGTTATTACGTTGCTAGTGTTATCTTTTTGAATTCCCTTGCTATTACTGCCACACTGTCATGTTTCATCTTATTGTGCCGAGGGTCTATCGGAAACAATCTCTGCACTCTTTCAGAGTAGGAGTAAAGTATGTGTACTAATTATCCTCCCCAAATCCCACTTGTGAGATCTCACTGGGTTTGTTTTAAGTTTGAAAGAAACTAGTTTTCACCGATGAGGTAACAGAAGGCAAATTTTGACTTTTCTTTGCTTGTGAGTAGTTTGTATTCAATGGATTTGAGATAACATTATACTGTGTGAGATAACATTATACCGTTTAATTTATGTGAACCTATTTCCTTTTTAGTCCGTGTAAAAAAGAATGACCCTTTTCCTTATTTGGAAACAATTTACCTTTATGCAATGATTTATAGCCACACAAAATAAATGTACCTCATTTTACACCACAAGATCAAAAGTCTTCTCTCTTTTCTTAAACTCCGTGCCAGTCAAATGAGTTCACATAAATTGAAACGGAGAGAGTATTTGTTAAAAAATTTGTGGATCTTTCTATACCTCACATCGAAAAAATGTTGTGTTCCAACCTTTGAATGAACTCGATGCTGAAGAATCTCTCATTTGTATTTTTCCTACTAGTGTGTACTAGATATTGCTGAATTTGTTAGTAAAATTTGTAAGTACTCTTACTTTTTGCCTTAAAATGAAAAAAAAAAAAACTCGACAAAACTATGCATGATAATAATTTCGTTTCGCCGAAGGTGCATGAGAATCAAATATGGAAAAATTATGTACTATTGGACGTGATAATTGACTATTTTGTTGAAACTAAGAGCTCAGAATGTTGGTGCCCCACTTTTAATTCATCATTCAATTTATTTAGTGGTAAAATTATTGGCAAGGATTAATATCCTTATTTCTGTTGATTTATTAAACCTTAAGTTTTAAACTCAAAGATATATATTTTTTCTTAAAAAAAGCCATATTTGTTCCTTTACTATCGCAAATAAGCTATATCTACACTCCGTTTCAGAAAATCATTTATCGATGCATCAACTCATGTTGTAACTTGTAATTATTACCATAGCCACTCATTTGAGATTTCAATCACTAACCTCCCGCGGAAGAGGACAAGAGAAAATAAATTAGGGGAAAAGACACTACACTAGGCTTGCCAATTTACAGTTTGAAAAACGGATAATAATTAAATTTATAATAAATTTTAAGGTTATATTCAATATAAACGGTTATATCGCTATATTAAATAGATAAAAGATGTAATAAATTGTCAAACTACTCGATTGGGAGGGGGTGATTATAGACTCGATGGCAGCCTCAACAAGATATCCGTCCTTGATCCATGATTTATAATAATGAAACACTGATAAACAAATATAAGAAATTTGAACAATAGAAAAATCATAGTATATTGTCTTGATGTGTGTATTACAATGTTCTTAATGAATAGGGGAGTCTGTCACGACCTAAAGTTTACTGGTCATGATGACACCTAACCCAACCCGCTAAGTAAGCCAATTTAACAATTATCCATTTTCAATTAAATTAATAAATAATTAAATGGAAGAAATTATCTGAAACTTATACATTTTCTGAGGATTGGTAGTACAAATTATGAACTTCTAAGAATAGAGCTTATAAAACTGATATGAAGTAAATATATCTTCTGTTTGAAATGTATATAAATAAAGTTTTATTCTACGACTACCATGAACAAGCGACAGCTACAACAGGAACGCAGGTATACCTTCAGATCCAGCTCCCATCGAACACAACAACCTCAGCTGCCAACATATGCACGCAATGTGCAGAAGTATAGTATCAGTACAACTGATCCCATGACATACTGAGTAAGTAACAAACCTAACCTTAGGGTGAAAGCACAGACGAACAAGGGCATAGGCCGGGTCCAAAACCAATAACCAACAACAGTTCGTAACATTGTAAAGCAAGTAAATAAAGAAGTAGCTTAGAGATAAAATGCTCAGCAATTTTATAGTTTTCCGAAAACAATTCCGCTTTTCAAGTATATTAGTGAAAACCCAAATCTTCTATCGAAATCGTCAAAAATATGAGTAAGTAGTTGCCGAATTTCAAATTCCTAAAAAACTATATTTCAAGATCTAAAGTTCCAATCTAGGCCTTCTTAGGTTACACAATCTCATGAAAATTGAATAATAAAATAAATTTGTTACCATTTTCTCAAGATATTCCAATTATTATAAGAATTTATTAATTTCATATTATGATAATATGAAGTTTCGAAATTATATTTGGTAAGAACATTATGAAAACCATCTATTTAAAGGGCTTTCTCCTCTATTCATGACAAGCAACTTATCCTATAGCAAATTCAAGAAAAAAAAGGTTTATCTTAATTTCCTCTATTTTCTAAATAATGGCTTCTGGAAATCAGGGTTCTAGTTCAAAACTAGAACTTCTCAGGTGAGTTTCTTTTCAATTTCCTTTTTTTTTTCTTGCATGTTATTTAATTTACAATCTTCATAAAGCTTTTATGGTGCTTTCAAATCTTAGAGCAAAGTTGGAAAATAAGGTACTTAAGCTCAATCATGAAATGCTCCTTCTGGAACACAAATTGCTGAATGAATGTTTGAAGAAAATTCCAACATGTACTTGTAGTAAAGAACACAAGAAACATCTTGAAACAATGGAGATTTCCCAATTGGAATCTGAGGTTAGTTTTCATCATTAATTTTCATCTCATTAAATATCCATATATATTAATTATTATTTTTTAATAAGGTTTTTTTCTTTTGTAGTATGAAAAGGTGTCAAATTTGATCAGTGTTGTGGAGAAATTACATGATAAAATATAAAGTTGGCTCTGAAATCTTTCAACGAGATTGCTTCAGTAGCAAGGGGACAAAGTTGGATATTCCTAAAATAAAATTGTTGTTTTTTTATTCATCAATAAAATAGTTGTAGCTCTCTCCGGAGTAGCAACTTTACTCTTATTAGTTAATTGCAATAAGATTAATAATGTCCCTCCTCTATTAATGTAATCTTTTTTGGTAAAATAAAAAGTGGTACTGCAATGCTCGTTTTCAGATTTATTTGCTATTATATTTCTCGTACCTTCCCTTTGTTTAAATTATTTATGATATTTCCATGAAACCATATCTACACTTACATAAACATATGAAAAATTGAATTATACAAAAAGAAAAAAAAAATGAAAAATGGTCATATTTCGTCCCTTTACTATCGAAAATAAACTATATTCACCTTCCATTTAAGATTCTTAACACACACACACACACACATATATATATATATATATATATATATATATATATATATATATATATATATACTACCGTTATATTTTGGATCAAATTTGTCGCTTATCAGTTGATTCCTTCATTCTAAGTTGAAAAACACATGTGGCACTGACACCCTCATTCACTTAAAATAAACTGCCACATCCGATAAACCTACCCGACACAGCAAATTCTCATGAATTTCAAAACCTTGGCATTTTGGCGATTAGAGAAAGTTGGGGACAACGTTTGCTAGTAAAAGCTATCAACGTTATGGCATCAATGCTCTTTCCCTAGAGCTTCAGTTATCATAAAATCACGGTGTATACGGGTGTAATCGTACCTATGAGATGCCCCGTATTCCGATAAGGGAAATTGAGCAAGATATGTGAGGACAAGGAGTCGAAATCGAGGCTAGGGTCTCATCGAGACAGGTTCCGGAGGCACTACGCCCGCCCTCGGGAATATCGGGGTCATGACTCCGGGAACGGTCCACATCCCAAAGACTTCAGAGAGCATTATCGAGAAATGGAATACGATTAATATAAGGTCATGATATCCGTGTTCATCCAGGTATCACGGCGTGGATCTCGGCATGTACCGGCAGAAATTTGGGGATTAGTTATGATTTTTGCCTTTTATGAAATTGTACCTAGAATAGGACTCTATAATGACTCGTTCAGTCGTTCTGAGCAATTGCACTTCCTTCGGTAGTTTTCGGGTATGAGTAGCTCTGTATGATGTATTATGACCTATGTGAATTGTCGGTTTTGGTTTTCAGGTTATTCAGAATTGATTTGGAAGAATGATTCTGAGTTAAAAGCTGTTAATTTGAAATGTTTGACCAAGCTTGACTTGTTAGTTTTTGATCTTGGATTGGAATTTCGATGGTTCCGCTAGCTTCATTGATTTTGGACTTAGGAGCGTGTTAGGATTGTGATTTGGAGATCTGCAGTAGAATTTGGTTTGATATGGCAAAAACTGAAATTTTGAAAGTTTGACTTATGTAATGTTAAATGTGACTTATGTGCAAAATTTGAGGTCAATCGAACGTAATTTTATAGGTTTCAGCATCGGTTGTGGAAGTATGAAATTTCAAGTTCATAGAATTTGAATTGAGGTGTGATTGGTCGTCTCAATGTTGCTATGTATGTTTGAGGCTGCGAGTAGGTTCATATTATGTTTTGGAACTTGTTGTTATGATTGGACAGGGTTCCGAGGGGCTCTTTAATTTCACCCTCTTGGAATTCCGCGTTTTAGGGTCATAAAATTGGAATTCCGCCCGATTCTCTGATTTTCATGTGCTATAGCCCACACCTTTCGTATATAAAGTTCAATGATACCATAACATCTTTTGGACTTGTGGAAAATACCGTTGATTGGTGTATATACCAAAAGATCAGTGGGAGCAAGTTTATATTTTTGGTCCTATATGTTGATGATATTCTACTTGCTGCTAATGACTTAGGTATATTGCGTGAGACTAAAGATTTTCTCTCTAAGAATTTTGAAATGAAAGATATGGGTGAGGCATCCTATGTGATAGGAATAGAAATATTCCGTGATAGATCACAAGGATTATTGGGATTGTCTCAGAAAGGCTATATCGAAAGAATTCTTGAGAGATTTAACATGAACAATTGTTCAGCAAGAATTGTTCCAATTCAAAAAGGGGACAAATTTAGTCTCATGCAATGTCCTAAGAATGATGTAGAGCGAAAAGAAATGGAATCAATTCCTTACTCTTCTATTGTTGGCAGTCTGATGTATGCTCAGACTTGCACAAGACCGGATATTAGCTTTGCGGTCGGAATGTTAGGAAGATATCAGAGTAACCCAGGAATTGATCACTGGAAAGCTGCAAAGAAAGTTTTGAGGTACCTGAAAGGAACGAAAGATTACATGCTCATGTATAGGAGATCCAAGCATTTGGAAGTTGTTGGATACTCGGATTCAGATTTCGCTGGATGTATTGACACTAGAAAATCCACGTTTGGTTATTTGTTCCAATTAGTTGAAGGAGCAATATCGTGGAAGAGTGCCAAACAGTCTGTCATTGCTACATCCACGATGGAAGCAGAATTTGTGGCATGTTTTGAGGCCACAATTCATGCATTATGGTTGCGAAACTTTATTTCAGGACTTGGGGTTGTCGACACCATTACCAAGCCGCTGAAAATTTATTGTGATAATTCTGCAGCAGTATTCTTCTCCAAGAACGATAAGTACTCCAAAGGTGCCAAGCATATGGAATTAAAGTACTTTACCGTCAAGGAGGAAGTTCAGAAACAAAGAGTGTCACTTGAGCATATTAGAACAGATCTCATGATTGCAGATCCGTTAACGAAAGGAGGAAGTTCAGAAACAAAGAGTGTCACTTGAGCAGCAGTATTCTGCTTTATAATAGTGTTAGTTAATTAGTTAGAAATAAATATTATAATCTCTATAATTAGAAAATTGTTTGGACTTGTGGTTCTTAGCAATATTGAACAACTGCTGCTAAACTTAATTATATGTGTGGCTCGACTTCAGACTTATTATATCTACAACGATCACTTATCCTTTTTAGGACTAGAGTTGGGCGTGATCAATAATACATGCAACCTACCTTTATTCAAGCATTTCACGGCTTGAACCCGTAACCTACAAATTATAGGGAGAAAATTTAACTGTTGCTCCAAGATCCCCTTTTCTTCTTTTTAGTAGTGATTTCCTATTAATTCACCAATGATGCATGAATATAGGGAAAATAGGGTGCGTAGAAAATGGCTGCACAACCGTTGGCAAAAATATTGGTTTTCATATATGGGAGATCCAACCGTTGAAGCACTACAAGAAATAAGGACTATGACTGACATTAAATCAGCGACTATATGATAAATTTCGGAGAAAAGTTAAATATTTTGAGATACTTTACGAAATGACATAAGTATTGGAACTTTTCACTGAATTGTGTCACAATATTAGTTGATATTTACAGAAATTTAAAATGAAGGAAATTTTGTTACATTTTTTATTTGTAGTATGCATCAGTCGGATGTAATTGTTCTCTCCCTCTACTTCGAAATTATTGGTCTTGACTACTCCGATTCCGTGCTGTATAAGACATGTTAAATTGAAAAATACTTCCCAACATAAATTTCTCCATTTCTAGGACTTACATAAAGAGAAGAAAGAAAACAAGAAATAACCGAGTTTATGAGCATAAAGATACATAGATTTGGTCTTTATATTACGCAGTGTCACTCTATATAGGCAATGAATATTGTGCCTTTGAATATTCCCAAAATCCGACGAGACCATTAAAAATGACTTAAGGAACAATAGTCATCGTCTCGCCATGATCGTTTTTCGTTTTTTAGCATTTTAGGATCATAAAATTGGATTTCTGTCCGATTCCAAGATTTCCGTATGCTATAGCTCACCCATCTGCATGCATCCGGGCGATCGGACCTGAATTGCCTAGAATTTTGTCGAACCATAAAAAACGACCGAAGGACCAATAGTCATCATGTCTTCATGACTGTTCCTCATTTTTTAATGTTTTAACGCAATAAAATTGGAATTCCGCTTGATTCTTGGATTTTCATGTGCTATAGCCTAGGACGCCATATGCAAGCAACCGGGCAACCAAACCCGAATCGTCTAAAGATTATAAGGCCAATAAACATGACCTAAGGAACAATAGTCATCGCCCCGTCATGACCGTTCCTCATTTTTTGATGTTTTAGGGCTATAAAACTAGAATTCCACCCGATTCCCAAATTTTCATGTGTTATAGCTCACGCCATCTGCATGCATCCGGACGACCGAGCCCGAATTGCCTAAAATTTTGCAAGACCA
Source organism: Nicotiana noctiflora (assembly GCA_032618575.1). Classification (NCBI taxonomy): domain Eukaryota; kingdom Viridiplantae; phylum Streptophyta; class Magnoliopsida; order Solanales; family Solanaceae; genus Nicotiana; species Nicotiana noctiflora. The sequence goes on from JASVEL010000914.1 coordinate 369,958, forward strand.
TCAAAACTGACTTAAGAAGAAATATTCATAGTCTGGCCATGACCAATCCTTATTTTTGGCATTTTAGGGCCATAAATTCCATCGGATTCCCAGTTTTTTGTGTGTCACGCCTGCTATATGGGCCCGAGCACAAGGACCTAGATCACCTAAATTTTCTTTGGCCCATAAAACATGACCTAAGGACAAATAGTTACAACCTTGCCATGTCCGTTACTTATTTTTTGGCGTTTTAGCTCCATAAAATTAGAAGTTCGCCTAATTCCTAGATTTTCGTGTGTTATAGCCCTCATCTCCTACATGGGCTTCGACGCCCCAGACCTGAATTGTCTAAAATCTCCTAGCCCACACCTCCTACATGGTCGGGAGCCCGGACCTGAACAACCTAAAAAAATTTTGGCCCCTAAAAACGATCTAAGGAACAATATCCACCACATTGCCATAAATGTTATTCATTTTGTTTTTGGCTTTAGGGCCTTAAACTTAAATTTCGCCTGATTCCCAGATTTTCATGTGCTATAGCCCTCATCTCCTGCATGAGCTTCGACGCCCCAGACCTGAATTGTCTAAAATTTTACCGGCCCATGAAAAGTGACCTAAGGAACATATAAAATGCCTTACCATGACCGTTACTCATTATTTGGCATTTAGGGCCATAAAGCTAAAATTTTGCCAGATTTCTAGATTTTCTGTGATAGTCCACGCCTCTTGCATGGGCCCTGGTGCCCAGACGCGAACCGTCTAAGATTTTTTGACCCATAAAAAATAATCTAAGAAAAAATAATCACCGTCTCGCCATGACCGTTGCTCGTATTTTGGCGTTTTAGGGCCAGAAAATTTGAATTTCGCACGATTCTAAGATTTTCGTGTGATATAGCCTACGCCTCCTGCTGGGGCCCAAACGCTTGGACCCGAACCACCTAAAATTTTTTTGGCCTATCAAAGATGACATAAGGAATAATAGTCACTGTCTTTCCATGACTGTTGCTCGTGTTTTGGCATTTTAGGGCCATAAAACTGGAATTTTGCCTGATTCTCAAATTTTCGTGTGCTATAGCTTACGCCTCCAGCATTGACCTAGGCGCCAAAAGTGGGACCACCTAAAAATTTTCCGACTGGTCAAAAACGACCTAATGAACAATAATCATTGTCTCTCCATGACCATTATTCAATTTTTCGCGTTTTAGGGCCATAAAACTAGAATTCTACGCGATTCTCAAATTTTCCTATACGATATCCCACCCCTCCTGCATAGGCCCGGGCGGTGGGACCTTAATTTCCTAAAAACTTTTCCACCTATAAAAAATAACCTAAGGAACAATAGTCACCACCTCACCGTGAGCATTACTAGTATTTTTGTGTTTTAGGGCTATATAACTAGTATACCTCCCGATTACCTTATTTTCGTGTGCTACCCACACTTCTAGCATGGGCCCGGGCAGCCTGACCCAGATCGTCTAAAATTATACCGACCCAGCGAAAAAGGCCCGAGAAACAATAGTCACCGTTATGCCATGAGTGTTACTTTTTTTGGCATTTTAGGTGCATAAAACTTGAATTCTGCCCGTTTCCCAGATTTTCATGTGCTAGCCCATGCGATCTACATGCATCGGGGGCGACCAGACTCGAATCGCCTAAAATTTTATTGGACCATCAAAACTGACCTAAGGAACAATAGTCACTGCCTTTCCATGTCCGTTACTAGTTTCTTGGCATTTAGGACCATAAAACTGAAATTCCGCCCGATTCTCAAATTTTCATGTGCTATAGTCCACTCCTCCTGTAAGGCCCTAGCGCTCGGACCTGGATCACCTAAAACTTTTGCCGGCATAGAAAATATGACCTATGGAATAATAGGCACCGCCTTGCTATGACTGTTACTCATTTTTGGCGTATTAGGCCATAAAACAAGAATTATTCTAGATTCCTAGATATTCGTGTGCTATAACCCATGCCTCATACATGAGCCAAGGAGCCCAGACCTGGACAACCTAATATATTTTCAGCCTATAAAAAATGACATAAGAAACAATACTCACCACTTTGCCGTGACCAATACTCATCTTTTGGTATTTTAGGGCCATACAACTAGAATTCCGTCTGATTCCTTGATTTTTCTGTGTTAGGTCTCCTACAAGGGCCCGGGCGCCCGGACCCAGACTACCAAAACTTTTTTCGACCCATCAAAAATGACCTAAGGAATAATTTTCACTCCTTGTTGTGATCGTTACTTGTTTTTGGTGTATTAAGTCCTAATAATTGGAAATCCACTCAATTTTTAGATTTTTGTGTGCTATAACGCACGCTTCCTGCATTGGACCGAGCGCCTGGACCGTGATCACCTAAAACTTTGGTGGCCCATAAAAAATGATCTAAGAAACAATAATTACTGCATCCCGATGATCGTTACTTATTTTTTGGTGTTTTAAAGCCATAAAACTTGAATTCCGCCCAATTTCCAAAGTTTTGTGTGCTATAACCTACGCCTCCTGCATGTGGTGAAGAGCTCGAATTCAGAAAAACTTATATTTTTTCCTATAAAAAAGGACCTAAGAAATAATAGTCATCGTCTCGCCATGATCGTTACTTATTTTTGGTATTTTAGGGCTATAAAATTGGAATTCTGTCCAATTCCTAAATTTTTCTGTGCCAAGTCTCCTACATGGTATCGGACACCCGGGCCTGGATAGTCTAAAATTTTTTTTGCCCTTCAAAAATGACCTAAAGAAGAATAGTCACCTACTCTCCATGACCATTGTTCGTTTTTGGCATTTTAAGGAAATAAAACTAAAATTCCGCCATATTCTCGGATTATCATGTGTTGGACCTTGATCACCTAAAACTTTGGCGTCCCATAAAAAATAACCTAAGAAATAATAGGTACTACATCGCCATGACCATTGCTCATTTTATTAGAGTTTTAGGGCCATACAACTTAAATTCCACCGAATTTCTTGATATTTGTGTGCTATAACCTACGCCTCCTGCGTGTGGCGAGGAGCTCGAATACGGACAAACTTATTTTTTTTGCCCTATAAAAAATGACCTAAGAAATAATATTCATCGCCTTGCCATGACTATTACTTTTATTTTTTGTATTTTAGGACCATAAAACTAGAATTTTGTTTGATTCCAAGATGTTCCTATGCCACGTCTCTCCGCATGGGCCTGGGCGCTCGGGCCTGGACTGCCTAAATTTTTTTTGGCTCGTAAAAAATGACCTAAGGAATAATAGTCACATCCTCGCCATGATTTTTATTATTCTTTTGGCATTTTAGGGAAATAAAATTAGAATTTTACCATATTCCCAGATTATCGTGTGCTATAGTTCATGCCTCCTGCATGAGCCTCGGTGCCTCAACCCGATCATCTAAGATATTTTTGTCCCATAAAAAATGATCTAAGGAACAATAGTCACTGCCTCACCCTGAGTGATGCTCTTTTATGACGTTTCAGGGCCATAAATTTCGTCCGATTCCTAAACTTCCATGTGTAATAGCTCACGTCTCCCGTATGGAACCAGGAGCCCGGACCCCAATCACATAAATTTTTCTGGCCCATCAAAAATTACCTAAGGAACTATAGTTATTGCATCACCATGACCATTACTCATTTTCTGACATTTTAGGGCAATAAAACAAGAATTCTGCCAGATTCTCTAATATTTATGTACTATAGCCCACACCTCCTACATGTGCATGCCTGCACGGGTATGAGCACTTGGATTCGGGCCGCCATTTTGTTTTCCGGCCCATCAAATACAAACAAAGGAACAATTGTCACCGCCTTACCATGATCATTACTTGTTTTTTGGCGTTTTAGGGCCATAAAACTAGAATATCATATGATTCCAAGATTTTCTTGTTCTATAACACACACCTGCTGCATGGGCCACGGAGCCCGGACCTGGATCACATAAAATTTTGACAGCCCATAAAAAGCAACCTAAGGAATAATAATCATCGTCTTGTCATGACTGTTGCTTGTTTGTTGGCGTTTTTGAACTATAACTAGAATTCCGTCCGATTCTCAAACTTTTGTGTGCTAATCCACGACTCCTACATGGACTCGGGCGCCCGGACCTGGATATCCTAAAATATTGCCACCTCATAAAAAGACCTAAGGAAACATAGTGAATACCTTGATATGACCGTTACTCGATTTTTGGCACTTTAGGGCCATAAAATTGAAATTCTGCTTGATTCCCAAATTTTCATGTGCTATAGCCCATGCCTCCTGCATGGGTCTGAACGTCTTGACTCGGATCGCCTAATATTTTTTTGGCCCATAAATATTGACATAAGGAACAATAGCTGTCACCTCGCCATGATTGTTACTCGTTGTTTTTCTTTATAGGGCCGTAAAACTAGAACTATGTCCGGTTCTCGAATTTTTGTGTGCTATAGTCCACGCCTCCTGCATGAACCTGGACGCCCGAACTTGGTCCTTCTAAAAAGTTTTTGGCAAGTGAAAAATGTCCTAAGGAACATTAGTCACAACATTTCCATAGACGTTACACTTTTTGTTTGGCGTTTTAGGGGTTTCAAGTGGAATTCCGGGCTGATTCCCATATTTTTGTGTGCTCACATGCCTCCCTAGGTCAATTTTTATTGGCCAACTTTTTTTAGATGATCCAGGTCTAGGAGCCCGGACCCGGACAACCTATAATTTTTTTGATCCATAAAAAATGACCGAAGGAACAATAATCACCGGCACGCCATGACCGTGACTTGTTTTCTGAAGTTTTAGGACCATAAAACTGAAATTCCGCTCCGATTCTTACATCTTCGTGTGCTATAACCCATGCCTCCTACATGGGCGCCCGGACCCGAATGGACTAAAATTTTATCGTCCCATAAAAAATGACCTAAGGAACAGTAGTCACCGCCTAGCCTTGACCATTACTCATATTTAGCTTTTAGTGCTATAAAACTGAAATTTTGCATGTATTCCTAGATCTTCGTATACTATAGCCTACGCCTCTTACATAGGCCCGTACACTATGACGTTTATCACATAACTTTTTTTCGGCCTAAAAAATAACCTAAAGAACAATAGTCATTACCTCGCGATAATCGTTACTCATTTTTTACATTTTAAGGTTCCGCCTGATTCCCATATTGTCGTTTGTTATAGCCCACACCTCTGGCATGGTACCAGGTGCCCATACCTAGATCACCTAAAAACATTTCGGCCTATACAAAGACCTAAGGAAGATTAGTCACCACTCACATTATAGTTACTCATTTTTTGGCGTTTAAGGCCAATAAACTGGGGCTCCCCGCGATTCCTAGATTTTTGTGTGCTATAACTCACGCTTCCTGCATGGGCATAGGCGCCGAACCTGGATGATCTAAAAAAATTCTAGTCCATCAAAAACTACCTAAGGAATAATAGTCATCGTGTCACCGTTAATGCTACTCACTTTTTGGTGTTTAAGGGCCAAAAAACTAGAATTCCGCCCAATTCTCAAATTTCATGTGTTATAGCCCACGCCTCGTGTATTGGCCCAGGCTCTCGGACCTGGATCTCCTAATATGTTGCCCGCCCAAAATACTGACCTAAGGAACAATAGGCACTGCCTCGCTATGACCGTTAATTATTTTTTGGCATTTTAGGACCGTAAAATCGAAATTCCGCACGATCCCCAGATTTACTTGCATTATAGCCCATGCCTCCTCCATGGGTTCGGGCGTATGGAACCGGATGACCTAAAATTTTTTCTCTCCATAAAAAAAGACATAAGTAACAATAGTCATCTCCTTGCCATGATAATCACTCATTGTTTCACTTTTTAGGTCCATAAAATTGGAAGTCTGCCCGATTCCCAAATTTTCGTATGCTATAGCCCACGCCTCTCACACATGGGCTCGTGCACTTGGGTCCTTATCGCCTTAAAAGTTTTTGGCCTATAACAAACTACATAAGAAAAAATTGTCACTGCCTCTCCATGACCTTTACTTAGTTTTTGGCATTTTAGGATCATAAAATTGTAATTTCGCTCGATCCCCACATTTTTGTATGATATAGCGCTCACCTCTTGCATGAGCCCGACGCCGAACTCGTATCATCTTAAAATTTTCTGGCCTATTAAAAATAACCTAAAGAACAATAGTTATTGTCTCACCAGAATGTTAATCGTTGTTTGATGTTTAAAGGCCGAAAAGTGGAATTTTGTTCAATTCCCAAATTTTTGTATGCTATATCTCACACCTCCTGCATGGGCCTAGACATCAGGACCGGGATATCATAATATTTTGTGGGACCAAAATAATGACTTAACGAACAATAGTCAATACTTCGCCATGATCGTTACTCGTATTTTGATGTTTTAGGGCCGTAAAATTGAAGTTCTGCTTGATTCTTGGATTTTCATTGGCTATAGACCATGCCTCCTACATGGGGTCCGGACGCCTTGACCCAGGTTGCATAATATTTTTTTACCCATGAATATTGACCTAAGAAACAATAATTATCACATTGCCATGATTTTTACTCTTTTTTTGATTTGTAGGGCCATAAAATTGGAATTCCACCGGATTTGCCTCCTGCATTGGCCCGACCACCCTACCTTGACTTGCAAAATTTTGCCGGCCCTTCGAAAGTGACCTAAGGAACAATAGTCACCTCCTCTTAAAGACCGATACTTATTTTTTGTGTTTTAGAGCTATAAATAGAAATTCCGCCTGATTCCCAGATTTACATGTGCTATAGTCCACGCCTTTTGTATGGGCCAAGGCGCTTGGACCCGGATCGTCTAAAATTTTGTTGGCCAATAAAAAATTACTTAAGGAACAATAGTCACTGCCTCTCCATTACCGTTATTCATTTTTCGATGTTTTAAGGACATAAAATTAGAATTCCTCCTAATTTGCAGATTTTCACGTGCTTTAGCACACGCCTCCTGCAGACGACCTAAGGAATAATAAGCACCCCCTTTCCATGATCGTTACTCGCTTTTTGGCTTTTACGAACATAGAACTTGAATTCTGATATGTTTCTAGATTTTCGCATGTTGTAACCCACGCTTCCATTGGCCTTAGAACCTAGACCCGAACCGCCTAAAATTTTACCGGCCCATAAAAAAAATATATGGAACAATATTCACCACATTGGCATAACATTTACTTATTTTTTGGCGTTTTAGGGCTATAAACCTAGACCTTTTTCCAAGTCCCAAATTTCGAGTGCTATAGCCCACGCCTCTTACATGGCCATGGGCGCCCGAACGTGGACAGTTTAAAATTTTTCTGGCCCTTCTAAAAAGACCTAAGGAAGAATAGTCTCTACATTTCCATGAACTTTACTCTTTTTTGGAATTTTAGGGCCATAAAACTATAATTTTGTTCGGTTGTCAGATTCATATGCAAAAGTCAACACCTCCTGCATGGGTCGATTGCCCGGACCCGAATTGTCTAAAATTTTTTCAACACATAAACAATGACCTAAGAAATAATAGGCACTGCCTTTCTATGACCGTTACTCATTTTAGCGTATTAGGGCCATAAAATAGGAATTATGCCTGATTCCTAGTTATTCGTATGCTATAGCCCACACCTCCTGCATGAGTCCAGACACTCAGATTCGAATCACCTAAAATTTTTTGGCCCATCAAAAATATCCTATGCAACAATAGTCACCGCTTGCCATGAGGTTACTTATTTTTTGGTATTTTAGGGCTATAAAATTAGAATTTCGTCAAATTCCAATATTTTTGTGAGTTATAGCCCACGCCTCCTACATGGGCCTCGGTGCCTGACCGAAACAACCTAAATCTTTTATGACCCATCATCAATAGCCTAAGGAATAATAGTCACTGCCTCGCCATGGCCATTAGTCATTATTTTGCATTATAAGGCCATAAAATTAAAATTTTGCTTAAATTCTCTGATATTTGTGTGCTATAGAGCACCCCTCTTGCAAGGGTCCGAGCGCCACGACCCAGATCCCCTATTTTTTTTCACTTTATAGCCCTTTAGAAATGAACTAAGGAACAATAGTCATCATCTCTCCATGATCGTTACTCGTTTCTTGGTATTTTAGGGCCATATAACTGGAATTCTGCCGATTCCAAAAATATTTGTATGCTATAGACCACGTCTCCTACATGGGCCCCGTGCCCGGACCTGGATCACCTATAAATGCTTCGACCTATAAAAAATGACCTAAGGACTAATAATCACCACCTCGCCATGTCGTTACACATTTCTTCACTTTTTAGGGCCATAAAACGGAATTTCGCCCGATTCTCATATGTTAATCTACTAAAGACCACGTCTCATACATGGGCTTACGTGCTCGGACGCGGATTGCCTAAAATTTTGTCGCCCTATGAAAAATTAACTAAGGAACAATAGTCACCGCCTAGCTATTACCGATACTCATTTTTTAGTGTTTAGGGCCACAAAACTGGAGTTGCACCCGATTTACTAGATTTTCGTGTGTTATAGCCCATATTTCATGCATGGGCTTGCTCTCCTAGATACAGACAGCCTAAAAGTTTTTAGACCTGTCGAAAACGATCTAAGGAATTATTATCACAACTTCCCATGACTATTACTTCTTTTTTCATATTTTAGGGCCATAAAATTGGAATTCCGCTCGATTCCTAAATTTTCATGTGCTATAGCGCACGCCTCGAACATGGGCCTGTACGCCAGGTCAGTATCGCCTTAAAAGTTTTTTGCCTATCAAAAACGACATAAGGAACAATTATCACTTCTTCTCCATGACCTTTACTTATTGTTTTTGGCATTTTAGGGTCATGCAACTGGAATTCCGCTCGATTCCCATATTTTTGTGTGGTAAAGCACTCGCATCCAGCATGGGCCCAGGGTCCGGGTTTGGATCACCTTAAAATTTTATGTCCTATTAAAAATGATCTAAGGAACAATAGTTATTACCTCACCATTACCATTACTCATTGTTTAGCGTTTAATGGCCAAAAGTGGAATTTCGCCCAATTTTTAATTAAATTTTTGTGTGCAATATTGCATGCCCCCTGCATGGGCCTTGGCGCAGGACCGGGATATCCGAATATTTTGTGGGCCCAAAGTAATGACCTAACGAACAATAGTCACTACCTCGCCATGATCGCTACTCATTTTTTGGCGTTTTAAGAGCCATAAAATTTGAATTCTGTTCGATTCTCAGATTTTCATTAGCTATAGACTATGCCTCCTCCATGAGTCTGGACGTCCTGACCCCGATTTCCTAATATTATTTTACCCCATAAATATTTAACTAAGAAATAATAGTCACCACATTGCCATGATCTTTACTCTTTAATTTTTTTAATTTATTATTATTATTATTATTATTATTAATTTTTTTTTACTTTGAAAGGTCATAAAATTAGAATTCTGCCAAATTTGCCTTCTACATTGGCCCGACCGCCCTGACCTGGACCCCTAAAATATTACCGACCCATCGAAAGCGATCTAAGGAACAATAGTCACGACCTCACCAAGACCGATACTTAATTTTTGGCGTTTTAGAGCCATAAAATAGGAATTCTTCTCGATTACCAAATTTTCATGTGCTATAGTCCATGCCTCCTGTATGGGCACATGTGCCTAGACCCGGATCATCTAAAATTTTTTTAGCCAATAAAAAATTAGAGGAACAATAGTCACTGCCTCGCAATGATAGTTATTCATTTTTCGGCGTTTAGGGTCATAAAATTAGAATTCTGCCTGATTTGTAGATTTTTGTGTGCTTTTGCACACGCCTCCTGCAGACGACCTAAGGAATTACATGCACCCCCTTTCCATGATTGTTCTTTGCTTGTTGGATTTTTACGACCATAGAACTTGAATGCCGCTCGATTTCCAGATTTTCGTATGCTATAGCCCACGCCTCCATTGGCCCTAGCGCCCTGACCCGAACCGCCTAAAATTTTGGTATCCCATCAAAAACAAAATATGGAACAGTGGTCACCACTTTGGCATAACCATTACTTATTGTTTTGGCATTTTAGGGCCATAAACCTAGAATTCTGCCTAAATCCTAAATTTCGTGTGCTATAGCCCATGCCTCCTGCATGACCATGGGCGCCTGGACTTGGAGAAGCTAAAATTTCTTTGGCCCTTCTAAAATGACACAAGGAAGAATAGTCTCCGCATTGCCATGACTCTTACTAATTTTTTTGGCATTTTAGGACCATAAAACTAGAATTTTGTTCGGTTCTCAAAGCCATGCGCAATAGCCCACACCTCCTGGCATTTCGGGCATATTGAAAATGACCTAAGAAATAATCGGCACCGCCTTTATATGATCGTTACTTATTTTTTTGGCATACTAGGGCCATAAAACAGGAATTATGTCCGATTCCTAGATATTCGTACACTATAGCACATGCCTCCTGCATGAGTCCGGGCACTTGGATTCGAATCGCCTAAACTTTTTTGACCCACAAAAAAAAAAATCTTATGTAACAATAGTCACCTCTTGGCATGGCGTTAATCATTTTTCGGCATTTTAGAGTTATAAAATTAGAATTTCGTCGGATTCCTAGATTTTTGTAAGCTATAGCCCATGCCTCCTGTGTGGGCCTCGCCGCTTGACTGAAACAACATAAATATTTTACAACCCATCATCAATGGCCTAAGGAAAAATAGTCACTACCTCATCATGGTCTTTACTCATTATTTGGCAATATAAGGCCATAAAATTAAAATTTTGCTCAATTCTTTGATTTTCGTGTGCTATAGAGCACCCCTCTTGCAAGGGCCTATGTGCTAGGACCCGAATCCCCATTTTTTTTTCACTGTACATCCCTTCATCTCTCTATGATCATTACTTGTTTATTGGCATTTTAGGGTCATAAAATTGGAATTCTCCCGATTCTAAATTTTTGTGTGCTATAGCCCACGTCTCTTACATAGGCCCCATGCTCAGACCTGAATCGCCTATAAATTCTCTGACCCATAAAAAATGACCTAAGAACTAATAGTCACTGCCTCGCCATGACCGTTACTTGTTTCTTCACTTTTTAGGGCCATAAACTGGAATGTCGCCCGATTCTCATATGTTCGTCTATTATGGCCCACGTCTCATACATGGGCCAGCGTGCTCGGACGCAGATCACCTAAAATTGTGCCATCTTGTAAAAACGAACTAAGGAACAATAGTTGTAGCTTCACCGTTATCGATACTTTTTTTTTATTTTTAGGGCCATAAAATCGGAGTTGCGACCGATTTCCCAAATTTTCACGTGTTATAGCCCACGTCTCATGCATAGGCCTACGCGGCTGGAGACGGGCCGCTTAAAAATTTTTAGACCTGTCAAAAATGATATAAGGAATAATAGTCACAACCTGGCCATGACTGTTACTTTTTTTCCACGTTTTAGGGTCATAAAACTGGAATTCCGCCCGATTCTCTGATTTTCATGTGCTATAGCCCACACCTCCTACATGTGGCTGAACGCCCCGACCTAGATCTGATAAAAGTTTTCTATCTCATCAATAAAGACCTTCGGAACAATAGTCACCAACTCACCTTTACCGTTACTCATTTTTTGGTGTTTAAAGAGCATACAACTAGAATTACGGCCGATTCCCATATTTTCATGTGAAATAGACCATGTTTTTTGCATGGGCCTTGGCCCTCGGATTCGGACCCGCTTAAAATTTTTTCGGCCCATAAAATAATAACCTAAGGAACAATAGTCATTGTCTCGCCATGACCGCTACTCATTTAGCATTTTAGGACCATAAAAATGGAATTCCGTCCGATCCTAAATATTCATGTGCTACAACTCGCCCTTTCTACATAGGTCTGGGCGCTTAGAATAGATCGCCTTAAATTTTTTCGGTCCATTAAAAATGATCTAAGGAATAATAGTCATAGCCTCGGCTTGAACGGTACTCGAGCTCTGGTCTTTTAGAGCCATAAAACTAGAATTCCGCTCGATTCTCATATTTTTCCCATGCCTCTTTGATGGGGCCCATATTCCCAAACCCGGATCCCTTATAATTTTTCTAGAACATAAAAACGGCAAAAGTAACAATATTCACCACCTCGCCATGATTGTTACTCATTTTTAGCATTTTAAGGACATAAAATTGGAATTTCGTCTGCTTCCTAGATGTTCGTGTATTATTAGCCATGCCTTCTACATGGGCCTGGATGCCTGGAATGGATTTCCTAAAAACTTTTTGTCCCACAAAAATGACCTAAGGAACAATAGTCACTGTCTCACCATGACACTTACTTGTTTTTTTTTGGCATTTTAGGGCCATAGAATCAAAATTTTCCCGGACTCCATGACATTTTTATGCGCTATTGCCCATGCTTCCTACATGGGATAGGGGCTCGGACCTGGATATCCTAAAATTTTGCTTGTGAAAAAAAGACATACGAAATAATATTGACCGCCTAGCCATGGCCTTAGTTAGTTTTTGGTCTCTTAGAGCCATAAAACTAGAATTCCGCCTGATTCCAAGATTTTCATATCTTATAGCCCACTCCTCCTGCATGGGCGCGACCCTCGTACCCGGATCGCTAAAATGGCCTATAAATAATGATCTAAGGAATAATAGTCACTGCCTCGCCATGGCCGTTACTTGTTTTTGTTGGTGTTTTAGTGTCATAAAACTGTAATTTTACCTGATTCCCAGATTTACGTGAGCTATAGCCCATGCCTCCTGCATGGGCCCGGGAGGCCGGACTCGAATCATTTAAAATATATATGAACCACCAAAAACAACCTAAGGAATAATTGTCACCCTCTCACCATGATCATTACTTTTTTTTGGCATTTTAGGGCTATAAAACTTGAATTCCCACATGATTAATAGATTTTCATTTGGTATAGCCGATGCTCCTACATAGGCGAGAGCGCCCGGACTTAGATCGCCTAAAATTTTTTCGGCCCTTTTAAAACAGTCGAAGGAACAACTATCACTACTTCTCCATGACCCTTACTCTCTTTTTGGCGTTTTAGGGCCATTAAACCGGAATTTCACCCGATTTTAAAATATTTGTGTGCTATTGCTCAAGCCTCGTACATGGGTCCGGACGCCCGGATCCAATCGCCTTAAATTTTACCGGACCATAAAAAATAACTTAAGGTACATTGACTCCTCGCCATGATTGTTTCTCTCTTTTGGCGTTTTAGGGATATAAAACTAGAGTTCCGCACAATTCTTAAATGTTCGTGTGCTAATACCCATGCCTCTTATATGGGCCTAGGTTCCTAGATCGGATCCCCTAAAATTCTCCGGACTATAAAAATGACGTAAGGAACAACAACTACCACCTTGCCATGACCTTTACTCATATTTTGATATTTTGAGGCCATAAAATTGGAATTCCGTACGATTTCCAATTTTTTGTGCTATAGCCCACACTTCCTTCTTTCATGGGCCCGAGCGCCTGTATCGGGATCATCTAAAAATTTTCTGAACCATTAAAGATTACCTAAGGAATAATAGTCACCCTGGCGCTATGACCGTCACTCAATTTTGTGGCATTTTAGGGCCATAAAACTAGAATTCTTCCTAATTTCCTGATTTTTGTGTGCTACACCCTATGCTTGTGCATGGTCCCGAGCGCCAGGACCCGGTTCGTCTAAAATTTTACCGGCCCATTAAAGCGATCTATGTAATAGTAGTCACCGCTTCACCATGATTGTTACTCATTATCTGGCATTTTAGGACCACAAAACTGGAATTCTGCCAGATTCCCAAATTTTTGTGTGCTTTAGCCCATGCCTCCTCCATGAGCCCGAGCATCCGAATGTGGATCGTCTAAATTTAACAGCCATAAAAACGGCCTTAGTATCAATTGTCATCGCCTCTCCATGACCGTCACTCAATTTTTTCATTCTACGACAATAAAATTGCAATTTCTCCTAATTTTAAAATTTTTGTGTGCTATAGCTGACACCTCCTCCATGGGTTTGGGCTCCCAGAATAACGACCTAAGGAATAATAATGGTTGCCTCGCCATGACCGTTACTTGATTTCTGATATTTTAGGGCTATAAAATTTAAATTCCGCCAGATTCTCACATTTTCGTATGCTATAGCCCACTCCTCCTGTATGGGCCCTAGGCTCCGGACACGTATCGCTAAGGAATAATATTTACCATGTCACCGTGGCTGTTACTCATTTTTTGACACTTTAGTGCTATAAAATTAGAATTCTGCACGATTCTCAAATTCTTGTGTGCTTTAGTCCACGCCTCCTACATGGGCCCGAGCTACCAGACACGGATCACCTAGAATTTTTTCGGCCCATCTAAAATGACCTAAGGAACAATAGTCAACTTTTCACCTTGACCTTACTCATTTTTTGACGTTTTAGGGCCATAAAACTAAAATTCTGCTCGATTCCTGGATTTTTATGTGATCTAGCTCACCCCTCCTCTATGTGCCCGAGCGCCTAGACCCGGATCACCTAAAATTTTACCAGCACATCAAAAATGACCTACGGCACAACAAAAACCGATTCTCCATGGCCTTTACTTGTTTTTGTTTTTGGAATTGTAGGGTCATAGAACTGGAATTTCATCCGATTCCCAAATTTTTGTATGCTAGCCCATGTCTCCTACATGGGCTCGGATGCTCGGAGCCTAATCATTAAAAAAACTTTTGGCCTATCATAAAAAACCTAAGGAACAATAGTCACTGCCTCGCCATAATCGTTACTCATTTTTTTACATTTTAGAGCCATACAAGTGGAATTCCGTCCACTTGTCAAATTTGTGTGTGTCATAGCCCACGCTTTCAGCATCGTCCCAAGCACCCGGACCCGAACATTGTGTTTGTTTTTTCTCCCATAAAACACGATATAAGGATCAATAGTCACTGTCTCTCCATGACCGTTACTCCTTTTTTGGCATTTTAGGGCCACAGAACTGGACTTTCGCCATATTCTCAAATTTGAGTGTGCTTTAGCCCACACCTCCCACGCAGGACCAGGTGTGTAACAATCTAATTGATCTTTTTTAGCATTAACAATTTGCTCGGTTGGTTGAAGGAATAAGTAGTTTCATATGACGTATTGTGACTTATATGAACTGTCGATTTTGGTTTTCAGGTTATTCGAAATTGATTTGAAAGAATGATTCTCAACTAGAAGCTTTAAATTTGAAAGGTTTGCCCAAGTTTGACTTTTTAGTATTTCACCTCGAATTGGAATTTTTATGGTTTCGTTAGATCCATTGGGTAATTTTAGACTTAGGAGCGCATCTGGATTGTGATTTAGAGGTCCGCAGTAGAATTTGGCTTGAAATGGCGAAAGTTTAAATTTTGAAAATGTTTGACCGAGAGTGAACTTTTTGATATCTGGGTCAGATATCGATTCCGGAATTTGAAGCAAGTTTGTGATGTCAAATATGACATATGTACAAAATTTGAGATCAATCAGACGTGATTTGATAAGTTTCGGCATCAATTGTGGAAGTTTGATGTTTCAAAGTTTAGTGATTTCAAATTCAGGTGTAATTCATTGTTTCGATGTTGTTATATGTATTTTGAGGCCTTGAGTAGGTCCGCATTATATTATGGTACTTTTTGATATGTATGGACAGAGGTACCGAAGGGCTCATGTGTGTTTTGGATTGATTTCGGGCTATTTTCCTTCATATTTGCATTGCTGGTTGTGCAGAATTCATGGCATATGATTTCCCTAATCGCCATCGCAGAGTATAGATTGTGATTGCATAGGGTTGTTGTATGGATAAATATGATTGTTCATCGTATTTTCATAGGTGTGCACACGTTCGCATTGTAGAGCTGAGCTGGGCGGGTCTTCATGGTTTCTTCACCGCAGTGGCAAGCCTGGGGCCGTGTTCGTGTAGGTTCTTTTCGAGTTGAGAAGTTCATGCTTCTCAATCGTCCAACTTATTATGAGATAGCGTAGTGTATTTTCAGGGGGCAGTACATTTTCTTCTTCGCGACCGCGAGGGTATTTTCACAATTGCGATTCGTTGATTCGCCCATTGATTATAAAGTACTCTATTTTGAGGGGTTTGCCCATTTTTTTGCTTTTTTAGAGCTATAGATCTTGGATTGAGGCGATTCTTGAAGCAATTTTAACCTTATGAATTGGGGTAAGTGTTTTCTACTCGGTTTTAGTTATATTTCATGACTCTATCTTTGATTTTAACTTTTGGTTGATGAATTTTAAAGAGAAATTGGGGATTTTGGCCCTAAAGTTTCATAATATGAATTTTTGAGTTTCGAAATATTGATTTGGAGACGAAATTGAGTAAAACTAGTATGGTTGAACTTGTACGAGAACGCGTTGTCAGATTTTATGAGCTTGGTCGGATTCTGAGGCGTGGGCCCCGGTGTGACTTTTGGCCAGTTTTAGGTTTATATTAGGGATTGGATCTTTATCATTTGAAATTGTTTTCTTGGGCTTTATTTGATGTATTTAAGCTGCTTTAGGCTAGTTTTGAGCCGCTCAGATGTAGGTACACGCGTGATGGAATTTTGGAGCATTTTTTGGCTTGCTCGGTATTGGAATTAGCTTGTTCGAGATAAGTAACTCTTCTAAACTTAGTGGTGAGGGTATGAAAACCCGGATTATGTGCTATGTGATTGGTGTTGAGGTGACACACATGCTAGGTGACCCCGAACCTGAATGGCTTTTTACGTCCAATTCCATCAATTTTGGTTGAGGAATTCTTAATTGCTCATCGCCAACTAATTTAGCTCCTAAAATATATCACTCTTGATTGACTGAGGTAAAACGATTCCCCCAATACACAGTTTAACTTCGTCAAGCTTGTACGAAAAATGAAAAAGTATAGAGCACTTTGGTTGATTTGGATTTTTCTATTTTTTGATATATATATTTATAGATATTGAATGATTTCAAGAAACACACTATAATAGATTTCAATAGAAGGCAAGATAACATCGAAAAATAATATTGTAAGTAAATCTTGAAAATGAGCACTACAAAATACTTTGTTTTAAAATAAATGAAGAACTCAATAATTAGAGTAAAATGGCCCCTCCAGAGAGAGCTACAAAATACTTTATTAAAATTGCTTGATTTTTTCCCTTTGCTATGATGCAATAGATGATAACACACGATCTCGCTGAAGTTTTTAGGGCCAACTCTACTTAATTTTCACCATGAGTTTTCTTCAAATTACTGACGAAAGTTGACAGCTTTTCTAACTGCAAAAGAAAAAGGCATAAAGTCAATAATATACATTTAGTCCTGTTTATAATATCTATCCTCAATAACAATATTTTACTATACTGGTCAATTCTTTTTAGAGCTAATTCATGTTACGGTCTATTATACGTTCTCTATAACATTAATTTATTATAGCAGCTAAAAATATCTGAACAAACGATACTATATAAAGAGGTCTGACTGTATGAAAAAATATAACAAATCGGATAAAAGTTTACCTTAATTTTCAATTCAACATTCTCCTTGCGCAATTTCTCAGTACAAGTTGAGCAACTTGGATTCTTCAGTATGGAATTTAGCAGTTTGTTCTCCCATTGAAGTATTTCGTTTTCAAGCCTAAGTTTAATTTTGTCATTCTCCAGCTCGCTAAGAATTAAAAGCATCATAAAAACTTCGTGAAGACTATAAAATAAATAACAAGAAAAAAGGCGAAATAAAAAAGGAAAAAAAAAAAAACTCACTCATAATTAATTATTTCATTTGAACTCGAGCTTGAACCTTCAGAAGCCATTGAGGAAAAATTAGAGCAAATTAAGAATAAACAAATTTGATTTATTTTAGCTTGCTATATCACTTGCTTCTTACAAGAGGAGAAAATCCCTTTAAATAGCTAGATTATTTCCATTTTAAGTTCTTACCTAACATAAAATGAAAATGCAAATTATTGTAATAGGGATTTAATACTTCTTAGATATATTAGTAATTGTTGAAAAATGGTAAGAAATTAATTTTGTTGCTCAATCTCATTAGAAAATTTTAACTCTACCAATAGATAATAAGATTTTTTGCAGATGCTCTACAGCAAAATGATAACTAATTTTTAAGATGAGGATAACCAAATATTTTGAGTGCCATGCTGAGTTGTTTGGAAATTCAAGTAAGATTTAGAATACATTCCTGTGAGTGTAAAATTGTAAATTATTAAAAGAATATTTTACCTTACCTTATTATTTTTAATGTTGTTGTAGTTGTCATCTTCGTCATTACTAGCATTACCAGTTTCTATTAATATGAGATAAATTTTCAAAGTTGTTGATGTTGTTGCTGTCGTCCTTGTTATTATTGTTAAAAATAAATGACATATTTTTAAATTTGAAAATAATTCAATTTTAAACTTCTCATTTAATCCATTTTACCCCTAATAAAAATCTTTTATAACCACACAAAAGTCATGACCCCACAAAGTTTTGCCCCTTAAGCTTTTAAGACCATAAATTTCAAAATTTTTTCTTTTTTTTTTCTTAAACTCTGTATCGGATCAAACTACCTCATTTAATCTAAAACGGATGGAGTACATGTTATACTCTAAAAGTCCATTTTATTTATAAAAAAATATTTTATAAGTTTATTGTTATAATGGATAAAATTCAATAACATACATGAAATTAATACGTTCATTAATATGTGAAGTAGTAGTTTTTCAACAAAAGCAAGTCACAAAAACCTCCGATACAAAAGTTAGGATTGATATAAGATGCTTTCCAAATATCAACCGTTGAACAAAAGTGAGAAACACTACAACACACTTTTCGGGGTGGTAAAAACTTATCTGCACTATATTTATACCAACGTCTCAATGCATACATGATACATATCTTTCATATACAATGCTATCACTACATCACAATTTATTAATATACGCTCTTACCTTATCATACTTATCGCTTATCCATAGTAAATTAGTATGATTTACGGTGTATTTGGTACGGAGGAAAATATTATTATATTTTTTCTTTAAAGGGTGTGAATGGGAAATGGAAGAGGCACCGTTTGGATTGCACCTCTCCATCTGACCCTTCCTTTGTCTATAAATTTAGAGGCTTGGCCTCATTTTTAAAATATGAAAAACTCTAAAAATTTTCCCCTCTTTTCTTTATTGTTGAAATATTTTTAAATAAACGTAAGTGTCGAGTGTGATTTGGTCCGTCTGTTAAGTTCGCTAAAATTATGTAGTTTCGATTGCCAGTATTGCAGAATAGTTATTCCGTTCTATCGTGGGAGGAATTAATCCAAAACCTAGGGCAACGGTGAGGGGATTAAATTCCTTAAGGATACACAAGCAACTTGTGCGCTCGAAATTATTATTTCACGTTTTGTTTATTGGAATAAAAGTTTGTGTACTTCTCTTATTTTCTTATTCGAAACAGTAAAACCAACAAATATTTTTCGGAAAATATTTTCCAATTTTCTCATGTTTGGTTGGCTTAAATATTTTGAAAAATATTTTCCTTATGAACTCATTTTTCTCCAATTGGAGGTAGAAAATATTTTTCAAAACTCCTTCTCAACCTTCCCCACCCTCACCAACCTTCCTCGCGAGGTCGTGGGGGCTATGCGTAAGATGAGCATGGGTAGAGCGATCGGGCCAAACAAAATTTCGGTAAAATTTGGAGGTATTGGATAGAGAAGGAGTGGAGTGGTTAACTGGGCAGTTTAATATTATTTTCAGGATGAAGGAGATGCCTGATGAATGGAGGTGGAGTACGATGATTCAGCTATACAAGAACAAAGGTGATATCATGGATTGTAACAACTATAGGGGCATCAAGTTATTGAGTCATACCATAAAAGTGTGGGAGACGGTAGTGGAAGTGAGGGTTAGGAGGTTGGCGTCGATATCCAAAAATCAGTTTGGGTTCATGACTAGTTGTTCTACCACAAAAGCTATATCTATCTTATTTGGAGGTTGGTTGAACTATACAGAGATGGGAAGACGGATTTGCTTATGGTGTTTATTGACCAGGAAAAAACATACGACAAGGTCCATAGGGAAGTTCTTTGGAGATGCCTGGAGGTGAAAGGAGTTCGGGTAGCTTATATTAGGGTGATTAAGGACATGTATAATAGAGCTAAGACTTGGTTATGATAGTGGAAGGCGACTTGGAGCATTTTTCGCTTGTTATGGAGTTACACCAAGGATCTGCGCTCAACCCCTTCCTATTTGCTTTAGCGATGGATGCACTAACAAACCATATTAAAGGGGGAAGGGGTGCCATGGTGTGTGTTATTCGCTGATGATATCATTCTGATTGAGAGATGCAAGGCTATGTCAATGAGAGTCTGGAGGATTGGAGATTAAAGGTTTCAAAATGAGTTGGACTAAGACAGAATACTTGGAGTGCAAGTTCAGCGGCGTGTCTGGAGAAGCAGACATGGACGTGAGGCTTGACTCTCAAGTCACCCCCAAGAAAGGGAGCTTCAAGTACCTGGGGTCGGTTATCCAGGGGATAAGAATATTGATGGGGATATCAAACAACGTATAGGGGTGGGGTGGATGAAATAGAGGCTAGCGTCTAGCATCTTGTGTGACACGAAGGTGCCTCCGGAACTTAAAGGTAAATTCTATAGAGCGGTGGTTAACCTAGCCATATTGTATGGTGCTGAGTGTTGGCCAGTTAAGAACTCCCATATCTTGAATATGAAAGTTGCTGAAATGAGGATATTAAGATGGATATGCGGGCACACTCGATTGGATAAGATTAAGAATGGAGATATCCGAGTGAAGGTATTCGTGACTCTCATGGAAGACAAGATGCGGAAAACTAGGCTTAATGGTTCGGGCACGTGTAGAGGAGAAGCCTGGATGCCCCGGTTAGGAGGTGTGGATGGCTGACCTTGATGGGTATGGGGAGAGGTAGATGACGACCTAAGAAATATTGTGGAGAGGAGATCAGACAGGACATTGTGCAACTGCAGATTTCCGAGGACGTGACCTTGATATGAAGTTGCGGAGGTTGAGCATTAAGTTTGTATGTTAGAAAATAGGAGACTAGTCTGATATTGTTTTATTTTAGGTTGCTAGTGGCTCCAGTTGGCAGTTGTGTCCTTAGTACTCCATTAGGGTTGTAGGTTAGGTTGTAGGAAGATAATATGGAAGTATTTTGTCTTATGATGTTTGGGGCTCTTGTTGTTTCCATATTATTCCATCGCGTATGTAGTACTGTGCCATTGTTACTACGTAGTGTTATTACTTTTCTCTCCCTTTTTCTGGTTATTACGTTGCAAGTGTTATCTTTTTGAATTCCTTTACTGTTACTGTCACACTGTCACGTTTTCATCTTATTGTGCGGAGGGTCTATCGAGACAATCACTGTACTCTTCCAGATTAAGAGTAAAGTCTGCGTACAAGCTATTCTCCCCAGACCCCACTTGTGACATTTCACTGGGATTGTTTTAAGTTTGGAAGAAAATAGTTTTCACCGATGAGGTAACAGAAGGCAAATTTTGACTTTTCTTTGCTTGTGAGTAGTTTGGATTCAATGGATTTGAGATAACATTATACTGTTAGGAATTAGACATGATTCAGATTTAATATTTGTTAAAAATTTGTGGATCTTCAGATAAAATCTATACCTCACATCGAAAAAATGTTGTGTTCGATACTTTGAATGAACTCGATGCTGAAGAATTTTTTTCATTTGTATTTTTCCTACCAGTGTGTACTAGATATTGCTGAATTTGTTAGTAAAATTTGTAAGTACGTGCTCTTACTTTTTGCCTTAAAATGAAAAAAAAAAAAAAAAAAACTCGACAATACTATGCATGATAATAATTTTGTTTCGCCGAAGGTGCATGAGAATCAAATATAGAAAAATTATGTACTATATATTGGTGCACCAATTTTTATTCATCATTCATTTTATTTAGTGGTAAAATTATTGGCAAGGATTAATATCCTTATTTCTGTTGATGTATTAAGCCTTAAGTTTCAAACTCAAGATATATATATTTTTTTTAAAAAAAGGCCATATTTGTTCCTTTACTATCGCAAATAAGCTACATCTACGCTCCGTTTCAGAAAATCATTTATCGATGCATCAACTCATGTTGTAATTATTACCATAGCCATTCATTTGAGATTTTCAATTACTAACCTCCCGCGGAAGAGGGCAAGAGCAAATAAATTAGGGGAAAAGACACTACACTAGGCTTGCCAATTTACAGTTTAAAAAACAGATAATAATTAAATTTGTAATTAATTTTAAGGTTACATTCAATATAAACGGTAAATATCGCTATATTAAATAGATGAAAGATGTAATAAATTGTTAAATCACTCGATTGGGAGGGGGTGATTATAGACTCGATGGCAGCCTCAATAAGATATCCGTCCTTGATCCTAGATTTATAATAATGAAACACCGATAAACAAATATAAGAACTTTTAATAATAGAAAAATTGTAGTATATTGTCTTGATATGTGCGTTACAATGTTCTTAATGAATAGGAGAATCTGTCACGATCTAAAATCTATTGGTCATGATGACACCTAACCCAACCCACTAGGTAAGTCAATTTAACAATTATCCATTTTCAATTAAATTAATAAATAATTAAATGGAAGAAATTATCTAAAACTTATACATTTTTTGAGGATTGGTAGTACAAATCATGAGTTTCTAAGAATAGAGCTTGTAAAACTAATATGAAGTAAATACATCTTCTGTTTGAAAAACATATAAACATAGTTTTATTAGTTCTACAACTACCATGAACAAGCGACAGGTACAACAGGAACGCAAGTATATCTTCAGATCCGGCTCCCATCGAACACAACAACCTCATCAGCCGACATATGCATGCAATGTGCAGAAGTGTAATATCAATACAACCGATCCCATGACATACTGACTAAGTAACAAACGTAATCTTAGGGTGAAAGCACTGACGAGCTGGAGCATAGACCGGGTCCAAAACCAATAACTAACGACAGTTCATAACAATGTAAAGCAAGTAAATAAAGAAGTAGCTTAAAGATAAAATGCTCAGCATTTTTATAGTTTTCCGAAAATAATTCCGCTTTTCAAGTATATTAGTGAAAACCCAAATCCTTTACCGAAATCGTAAAAAATATGAGTATGAGTAAGTAGTTGCCGAATTTCAAATTTGTTCCGAAAAAACTATATTTCAAGATCTAAAGTTCCAATTTAGGCCTTCTTAGGTTACACAATCTCATGAAAATTGAATAATAAAATAAATTTGTTACCATTTTCTCAAGATATTCCAATTATTAAGAATTTATTAATTTCATATTATGATAATATGAACTTTCGAAATTATATTTGGTAAGAACATTATGAAAACCATCTATTTAAAGGGCTTTCTCCTCTATTCATGAGAAGCAACTTATCATATAGCAAATACAAGAACAAAAAAGGTTTATCTTAATTTGCTCTATTTTCTAACTAATGGCTTCTGGAAATCAGGGTTCTAGTTCAGAACTAGAACTTCTCAGGTGAGTTTCTTTTCAATTTCCTTTTTTTTGCATGTTATTTAATTTACAATCTTCATAAAGCTTTTATGGTGCTTTCAAATCTTAGGGCAAAGTTTGAAAATAAGGTACTTAAGCTCAATCATGAAATGCTCCTTCTGGAACACAAATTGCTGAATGAATGTTTGAAGAACATTCCAACATGTACTTGTAGTGAAGAACACAAGAAACATCTTGAAACAATGGAGATTTCTCAATTGGAATCTGAGGTTAGTTTTCATCATTAATTTTCATCTCATTAAATATCCATATATATTAATTATTATTTTTTAATAAGGTTTTTTTCTTTTGTAGTATGAAAAGGTGTCAAATTTGATCAGTGTTGTGGAGAAATTACATGATAAAATATAAAGTTGGCTCTTAAATCTTTCAACGAGATTGCTTCAGTAGCAAGGGGAGAAAGTTGGATATTCCTAAAATAAAATTGTTGTTTTTTTTATTCATAAATAAAATAGTTGTAGCTCTCTCTGGAGTAGCAACTTTACTCTTATTAGTTACTTGCAATAAGATTAATAATGACCCTCCTCTATTGTAATCTTTTTTGATAAAATAAAAAGTGGTACTGCAATGCTCGTTTTTTCAGATTTATTTGCCATTATGTTTCTCGTACCTTGCCTTTGTTTAAATTATTTATGATATTTCCATGAAACCAGATCTGCACTTATATAAACTTATGAAAAATTAAATTATACAAAAAGAAAAAAAATGAAAAAGGGTCACATGTTGTCCCTCTACTATCGAAAATAAACTATATTTACCCTCATTTACGTTTCTTAACTTATATATATATATATATATATATATATATATATATATATATATATATATATATATATATATATATATATATATCACTACCGTTATACTTTTGGATCAAATTTGTCGCTTTATCAGTTAATTCCTTCATTCTAAGTTGAAAAACACATGTGGCACCCTCATTCACTTAAAATAAACTGCCCACATCCAATAAACCTACCCGACCCAGCTTATTCTCATGAATTTCAAAACCTTGGCATTTTGGCGATTAGAGAAAGTTGGGGACAAAGTTTGCTAGTAAAAGCTATCAACGTTATGGCATCAATGCTCTTTCCCTAGAGCTTCAGTTATCATAAAATCACGGCGTATATGGGTGAAATGGTACCTATGAGACGCCCCGTATTCCGATAAGGAAAATTGAGCAAGATATGTGATGACAAGGAGTCGAACTCGAGACTAGGGTCTCATCAAGACAGGTTCCGGGGGCACTACATTCGCCCTCGGAAATATCGGGGTCATGGCTCCGGGAACGGTCCACATCCCAAAAGATTTCAGAGAGCATTATCGGGAAATCGAACACGATTAATATAAGGTCATGATATCCGTGTTCATCCAGGTATCACGGTGTGGATCTCGACATGTACAGGCAGAAATTTGGTGATTAGTTATGATTTTTGCCTTTTATGAAATTGTACCTAAAATAGGACTCTATAATGACTCGTTCAGTCGTTCTGAGCAATTACACTTCCTTCGGTGGTTTTCGGGTATGAGTAGCTCTGTATGGTGTATTATGACCTATGTGAATTATCAGTTTTGATTTTCAAGTTATTCAGAATTGATTTGGAAGAATGATTCTAAGTTAAAAACTATTAATTTGAAATGTTTGACCAAGTTTGACTTGTTAGTTTTTGACCTTGAATTGGAATTTCGATGGTTCCGCTAGATTCATTGATTTTTGACTTAGGAGCGTGTTAGGATTGTGATTTGGAGATCAGCAGTAGAATTTGTTGAAATGGCAAAAAATGAAATTGTAAAAGTTTGACTTAGAGTGGACTTTTTGATACCAGGGCCGAACTACGATTCTCGAATTGAAGCAGGTCTGTAATGTTAAATATGACTTATGTGCAAAATTTGAGGTCGATCGAACGTGATGTTATAGGTTTCGGCATCGGTTGTGGAAGTATGAAATTTCAAGTTCATCGAATTTGAATTGAGGTGTGATTGGTCGTTTAAATGTTGCTACGTATGTTTTGAGGCCGCGAGTATGTTCGTATTATGTTTTGGAACTTGTTGTTATGATTCGACAGGGTTGCGAGGGGCTCGGGCATGTTTCAAACAATTTTTGGATTATTTTCCTTCACGTTGTCCGTGCAGCACGCGAGTTGTCCGTGTGGATTATAGCGTTTGGGCTGAAGGAGTCCCTCCGGAGTCTGCACAACCTTAATGAGCGCAATCGACTATGTGTGTGTGTGTATATATATATATATATATATATATATATATAATCGAACGTGATGTTATAGATTTCGGCATCGGTTGTGGAAGTATGAAATTTCAAGTTCATCGAATTTGAATTGAGGTGTGATTGGTCGTTTAAATGTTGCTACGTATGTTTTGAGGCCGCGAGTATGTTCGTATTATGTTTTGGAACTTGTTGTTATGATTCGACAGGGTTACGAGGGGCTCGGGCATGTTTCAAACAATTTTTCGATCATTTTCCTTCACGTTGTCCGTGCAGCACGCGAGTTGTCCGTGTGGATTATAGCGTTTGGGCTGAAGGAGTCCCTCCGGAGTCTGCACAACCTTAATGAGCGCAATCGACTATGTGTGTGTGTATATATATATATATATATATATATATATATATATATATTCCTATTCCTACTATTTAGAAGCGAGAATAAGGAGCTCTTCGTCGTGCTTCTTTTGGGGATAATTACACTTATGCCCTTAGAATTTCTTATCAACCGCACTTACTTGGGGATATTTATGTAAATTTAGTCTATTCTTGGGCAGTGTTAATCAGCCCTACTTGATCTTTCCTTCTCTCTCTTACTATTGATATTTTGCTCGCTCTTTCTCTTACTACTTGTTGCTGTGACGACGACGACCATGGTGTAATAAACATCAATGAAGATCAGCATGCGTGCGAATTAGTATCAGCATGGTGTAACTTGGCCAGAGTTATGTCGCCGATTACTGGACAACCATGATAAATATCAGATTGTTATTTGGAACTATTCTAGGCTGTGAACGGGAGACATCACAGAGTCGGGGAGACAGATGAACCGTCCATATACAGAATCAATGACTAATTGGTAATTCTGTACTTTATGTTTGTGATCATTTAACATTGTCATAAAATATAAAGCAAAAATGGTCTTTGGATACATACTGAAAAAGGCAATTTGATTGAAGGAATATTCTGTTGAGATCTAGGTCTGGAAAAAGTTGGGAAACGTATGTGGCTGATGATGTCGAAGCTGGTAAATGCTATAGAACGACTGTTGTCGATTTTGACGGTAATTTGTTTTTTCATACAGAAATTATTCATCTTTGTGTATCTTGTGGGGTTTCAGATGCCATATCTTTTTCTCTCTTTTTAATATATAATTCGGCTTAATTTCACAAAAAACTAAGGTAATTGGTGTAATTTTACTTTTTTCAGAAAGTTAGCATCTCTGCTTATGATGTGTCCTCATTAACCAACATGTAGTTCTCCAAATTTCATTTAACGACCTTTTACGGTTAAAAAGTGATAATTTTTTAAAGAGATTTGGGAATTTCTTTGGTTTCAATCATTATTCAAAAGTACTTGCAGCGGTGCCTATTGCTTTTGCAATTTGATTCTTTTCCATAGGCTGAAAGCAGATTGATTGTGTTTTTCTTTTTGTGCCTGCTCTGGGAGGTCGAGAGGTGCTTCATTATTATGTTTATTCAAAATTTTCATGAAGGAATGTCAAAATATAAATAATTAGATACATCGAAAAGCCAAGGGGAGTCGACGTATAGTAATATACATAAAATAAAATAAAAATTATGTAGCAAAATCGTATAATTTTCCGGCAAAAGGGTATCGCTTGACACTCTTGCTTCGATGTGGCTCTGCCACTCGTGGCTAACATAATTAAATAGTGTGACCAACTGAGATTTCTAATTAGAAATATCACTAAGATGGCCCATAAAGTAAATTTTTTCTTACTGCATTATCTTCACTTGCTGTTGTATTCATTCTCAAATACAGAACTTCCTTCTAATTAACACTTAGATAACTCATGATATGGTAAGATATTGTTAACTTTTTATTATGTCATGTTGGGTAACACTTCATTTAAATTATTTAGACATAGCAGTGATACTAAGTATTTTGGAGACTTCAACCAGTAGTAAGATTTTTGTTTATACTCTCAAGTAACTGAGATAGGCCGTAATATCAATCAAATAATAAGATTTCAAGTCAATAGTAGTGGTAGTGAATATAGTAAGGAATATCGATATCAACAGAGTGTGAAGAAATTTCTTAGAGGGAGGAGTGAGAGACATTTAAAAATAACAAGTTTTGATGTTTAAAAGTGGAGATGAATACCCAATCCTTATACGAACTGGCACCCTTTTTCTTGTGTTCTGTGGAAGGAGTTCAAATTATATTACTATATGCAAGTACTTGATCACTTCAAATAAAGACGCATAATCTATTTAAAGTATTGTGGTGGCTCTACTTTAGAATCCCACTTCTTCTTAACTTCCTGATCGTTATACATATCTTTGGCAAGTATTTTGTTTGGGATGTAATTTAGGTTATATTCAAGTTATTATCCTTCTAATTAGAATGAGTTTATTTGATATTACATAATGTGATACAACTTAAAGAATGAGTCAGACCTCTCTATAACATTCCTATATAACAATATTTCACTATAAAAGTCAAGCTTTTTCGAAACCAATGTTCATGTTATATTATATTATATGTTCTCTATAACCGCACTTTGCTATAACATCCAAAAATATTCGAAAAAGGGAGGTTGTTATAGAGAAGTTTGACTGTAGTTAATTTTTAGATGATCATTATTTTCACTGTAATAGTTGATTAGTATAACTTATCATGTGATTGATGTGCCTCCAAAAGAGAAGTACCGGGTTACCTTTTGTTTGTTGTTTCAAGTCTCGAAGAAGATATGGATTCAATTAGCTCACGAAAATGAAAATGATAACATTCATTTCCCTTGTTTAATGGCTGTAACAGATAGTGATTTGTGATTGAGCTTTGACTTACAAAATTGGATTTCAAATTAGCAGAAGATTAGTACTAATTAAACTAAGCATCAAATGGCTAACAACCAAATGAATGCTTCACTGCTACTATGGTAACATATTCATGAATACTGAAAAATAAGATATTTTATTATATAAGTGATTACTTCCTTCAAAATAAGTTTCATGAGGCAATTATTCCAAAAGGATATTAGCAATTTGAAAGGATGTGTAACTGTTGTGGTGCTCAGCCAGAAGAGAACTAATTCCCAGTTTTATGGGAATTGAATTTAGACCAGTACTATATTTTTGGGAGGTGGTCAAGTCTAGCTGCAAAATATTCTAAGTCTGTATGATCTTATATGAGTGCAATTCTATTGCCTCCCCTGTATAGTTCTATTTGTAGTAGAAAAATTCAATAACTGAATTTTTTGTTATTGAAATGCTTATATTTATCGGTCTCAGTAATTCTTAGACAGATTGTTATGCTATGCTTTTTGAGGTGAACTGCACGATTATAAAGATGAAAAAAAGAAGCTGCAGACAAATATTATAAAATGGGAGAATGTACAGGAGTCCACTCTAATAGAGCTGATGATGAGACCAACTTTTTGTTGGATGTTTAAGTGGATGACTAAATTCCATTTCATTTGAAATGAACTACACAACTCTCGCTAACTGCATCATTTTCTTTAGATAAATGTTATTAGCTTCTAGAGTGGATTTTTCTGCGGCTCTATTTATTTTCGTGATTGTTGTCTTAGTTAACAAGATCGGAAACTTTCTGGAAGTTAACAAGATGGGAAACTTTCTAAAAAAAACTTACAAACTGGGAGGGTGATAAAAGTTACTATATCGGCATGTCTTTGTGCGTATATGTTTTTCATCTTCTTTTTTATTTTAAAAAAGTTTCTTTTATGTTAACTTGCTTTTACCTTCACATGATGATGTATAAAAATTTACCTTAGCAAATTTTTAACTGCTTTTACATGGTTTGTGATATGTTGGTGGCTGAACTTGCGGTGGAAAGTTTGGAGCATGACGCATTTGGAGCCTTGGTATCCAATGATTTGACTCTCTGTACGGGATGCCTCCATTTGAACCAAAGGAACACTCAGACACATATAAAAGGTAAACTAAAAGTTTCACGAGAAACTCAAGTAGGAAACAAAAAAAGGGAAGAAGATTTTAGAAAAAAATAGTAGTACATTACATTTTATGCAGAGGTCCTCCTTTTAGAAAAAAAGTGTGAATTCTTTCATACAATGCTACAACTAATGTTTGTGGAACAATTTTCAAATTTTGCATGGATGAGTATGAAACGACTAGTGGCGAAACCAGAAATTTTTCATAGAGTCTTCAAATTTGAAGAAGTAAAAAAAATCTTTGTCAAACAATGTTCAATATATATTACATACATCTAAAACCTAATATTTTACCTATATATGCAGTGTGATATTTCGACAAAGGATGGTCGCCCATGAAAACGACACAAAGAAATTACAGTGTAAGCAAGCATTACAATTTTCAAACCTTTCATCATTAGCTAGATCTGGCATGGACGAGTTTCAAATGGCAAACTACTTATATAAATATTACCAGTTTAACAATGATATGTATATTGGCAAGGTTTTTCTATGGATATGCATAAGATTGTGCAAGTGGATCTCAAATTTCCTACCAAAGCAATTGTCTCAGCAGTTGCCAAGGACTGCATTGGTAAAATTTTTCTCTAATCCATTGAGATACATTAAAATATTGTAGCACGTAATCTCGAGAATAACTTGTTCCTTTTAATTCATGTTTCTGGGATTTAGATTCTTGTAAGGGTTCTACTCTGAAAAAGGTACTCGAGCATACTTGGATTGTGCAGAATGCAGATCGTTCAGGTGTTTAGCTATTCGTTCTCCCAAAGAACCTTATAGGAGGTCAATCTTTTTGGAACCTTTAAAGTGCGTTCTTTGTTTCATTTTACTTTTAACCTGCTCCTAATTTAGAGTTCCTTATAAAGAGATAATACACAGATCTAAGTGATATAACGAACTACAGCCTCTCCTTAACTTGGCTAAGTGTGAAGCTGAGTCTTTGCATGTTTAATTAGTTAGTTTCAAAAGTTTCTTTCGAGTGTTATACTTTATTTGTGTCATTGGTTTCTATGAGGAATAGAGCATAGAGCAGAGTGTTTTTTCCATTTTTGCTGTTGCAGTTTTGCTCTTTTATGGTTAGCGCATAGCTGAAAAGGCTTGGTTGAGATTTTAACAAAATGATAATGAGATTATAACCGTTAATGTGCGACTTGTATGGAATTAGATATTGGAAATGATGGTTAACTTTGTGGAGGGGGAGTTCTGCCATTACTATTTGTGTGGTTGATTGAATTAATATCCTGTTCTGAGAAGTGGAAAGAAGGAATAGGATCAGAATACGCTGGATTTCTTATTTTCAAACTTTCACTTCCATTAGTTTACCGTAAATTGCATATAGTAAGGAAGGATTCGAACTTGTACTTATATATAATTGAACTGTGGTTTTTGTGTCATTAAACTTTTCCATAACAATCGTTGCTTCCATTGACATAAGTAATTGGCATCACTGTTGGGGTCAACATATAGGTATTCAAAGTTGAATTGCATGTATACTGGGGTTCTATTATGATTTGCTTCAAGATTGTTGAGTGGGTTACTGTATGTAACAATGTCTCAATATGAGAGCTAATGTAATTCCTCATTAAATGCTACTGTATGTAACAATGTCTCAATATGAGAGCTAATGTAATTCCTCATTAAATGCACCATTTTCATATCATTGGATGGTTTACTAGCTTAAAAAGCTCAGTTTCAAAACCCTCAGGGGTTGGCCTAGTGGCAATTGACTTGAGCCTTGGGGTTTGCTTCCTTTCAAGGTCTCAAGTTCGAAACCCACTGGGTGCAAATAATTTCTGAGGGCCATCGGACTGGGTAAAACCTGAATTAACCATGGTGCACTTGCGGGAAACTCCTTGCCGAGGGTCTGCACCCCCATGATTAGTCGCGGCTCGAAAAGACTCGAACACCCGTGCAAAATAAAAAAAAAAGCTCAGTTTCAAAGTTTGCTATGTTGTTCCTAATGGTCTTTGACGAGGTGATATAAATTCAGCATTTAATCAAAAACATTTACGGTAGAGGTTGTGGTAATCCAAGCTTTTTATAGCTTAGGATTTTCTGTAGACTTAAATTGATATTATATGTTAAAAAAATTGATACTCCTATTATATAGCTCATTTTTTTATGACAATGGATGTCACAAACTAATTTATCAGGTGATGATCTCCATCTCTTCATAATTAGCTCGATGTGTAGCATATTTGGTATGATAGGAATAATTTTTTATTGGAAATTTTTTTAATTTTTAGTTGGTAAGTAAATATTCTAAAAAATATTAAAGAATAGTAATAAAATAAGCAAATTGGATAGTGTTGTAATAAAAGTTTTGAGTAATAAAAATATCTAATGATGTCCAATTTCCTAAATATCTGAAGTTGTTCGCTAATCCTATGTTTAAACATCCACAGATCAGTTTTTATTAATGACACTCTTTATCTCTATTACCGCCAATTATTAGCGGAGAAGTGAGCAGTTTTGGATTATTGGAGATGCATCCTTGCATTGTTTTGCTCTCTTTCAAAGATTGCTCAAGGTTTTGGTTGCTGTGGAAACAAGTTTCATTGTCACATCCAAAGCAGGAGGCGACAGGGCATTTTTCGATCTCTGTATCCCCAAGTGGACATCATTATTAATACCACCTACGACTTTGTTAATAGTGAACATGGTTGGAGTTGTGCGTGTTTGTTTACAATTTGTTCCAATTATTCTTTTTTGTCAAATACTTCTTTTTATCTTTTTGCGTTCCGTCTATTTATCAGTGAATATATGCTAAATCTGTCTCTGATTTTGTCAGCTATTTTAGCCTTAACTTATATAGTTTTATGCATTTTGCCAACAGTTAATGGAAGTAATAGTCTTGATGAAAGGTAGAATTTTTTCAATAGATCCTTGCCAAGGATGCAAATTGTAAAACATGGATATTGCAGAAATCATATATGATATTATGCATTTATGTAGATTGTATATAGTTGTCAGCCATAATTATTACAGTCTGCTCCATAAAGCCATAATATGGAAGTTTTCCATACAATGTCACAGACAAGATGTAGAATCCTAACAATAGATTCTTATAGAGTTAAAGCTGAAGCTTAACAGTTCGAGTTACCTCAAATTTGCTTATTAAGCTGAAGCTTAACAGTTCGATTTACCTCTATTGTGGAATGTTATTGCTCCTTTTATTTTGCTTATTATTGCTTCTTGTAACAATTTTTTTAAAGATCTATTGGGCCCGGGCTTAGCCCCTCTCACTATATATATATATATATATATATATATATATATATATATATATATATATATATATATATATATATTTTAACTTAATAATAAGTGAAAGTTCTTTCATGTTTCGTCGTCCAAGGGCATTATGGTAAACTTTCTCTTGGCCCTACTAACATCTTGAGCAACGTATTATTTCCGGCACCTTAGCTTTCCACGTGTCAATGGTAGTCAAATCCACTGTAAAACTTTGGCAAGTAATTTTGGGTCATACTTTTTTCATTTCTCACTTTCTCTGTCCTCTTCCACTTCCGGCTTTTCTTTTCTGGTGATTTTGTTCTTTTCTCTAATGTAAATTTATCTCATTTTGTTTTTCAATCTATGCGTTTCTCTACTTAATCTTTCTGCTTTCTTCTTTTTAATTTTATTATTATTTACTTGCTTGTTATCTGCTTTTCGTTTTCTTTTGGATTTCTGGTGATGTTTTGAGATTTGGTTCTTCGGTCATCTTTTTGGTTTGTGCGGAAACAATCTTTAACACTTTCATTTTATTTTTCCTCTGCTATTTCAACCATTCTCAACAATTGTCTAATCCATGGGAGATGATAGCCGGTAGCTGCTAGAAATGAGAAAAGAAAACAATCATGTAGAAGTCACTTCCTTCTTAAAATCGCAGGTTGAGTTTCAAGTTATCTTTTCCCTGTTCTTTATTTACCTCAATTCTGGTGAGTTTTTCTCAAATTTTTGTTTGTTTAATATACTCGGTTATTGCTGATGAGATTTTGGTGGATATTTAATAGTACTAACTTTGTTATTTTGGATAGTTCTTTTTAGATTTCTACATGCATGTGCGCCTTTCTGTCCAATTTATACATTGATGCATCGATGGTGCTTGATACTATGCCTAAAATTACCAAATTTTTTCTTTAAAAAATGTTTCTCTTCTAACATGTGTTCTACAACCTGAAACTGGTTGTTTCACTTTACTGAATTACATTATTTAATTAATTGAGTTAATATTGGCTACGGAGAAGGGCCTAAAATGCCTCTCAACTATCAGATTTGGTCTAAAAATGCCCCTCATCCACCTATCGGGCCAAATATGCCCTCTGTTAATGTTTTTGGCTCACAAATGCCCTTTGAGTTAACGGAAGGACACGTGTCATCCTCTTATTGGTGCATTCTAAATATTTCATAATTAATTAAAAAGACACATTATTCATACCTGAAAAATAAATAAATTTTTTTTAAAATACTTACAAAAGGTTTTTACTAAAATAAGAATTTTTTTTTCCAGTTTTTAACTTTTGTAAGTATTTTAGAAAATTTTTATTTATTTTTCAGGTATGAATAATGTGTCTTTTTAATTAATTATGAAATATTTAGAATGCACCAATAAAAGGATGACACGTGTCCTTCCGTTAACTCAAAGGGCATTTGTGAGCCAAAAACATTAACAGAAGGACATATTTGGCCCAATAGGTGGATGGAGGGCATTTTTAGACCAAACCTGATAGTTGAAGGGCATTTTAGGCCCTTTTCCGTATTGGCTATTAATAGATTAACGTTTTCTTTTTTTGTGTTGACTTGGCTAATTGATGGTTGCAGGTAAAGGGTTTTGTCTTAGAAGTGAGATAAGATCATATGTAGCATTTAATTTGACTGATGGCTGAAGAACTTGCAAGGATATGATATTTATGTTTGTATCAAGTAATCCCTTTTTTTACCCGATCACAATGTATCTTTAATTATTTTAATGTGAGACAGTCGTTGCCATTGATAGGGCTCATTATACGATTATTGTGTATCTCTTTGTTTGAAAGATTGAAGCTTAGACAATTTGTGACAATTATCGTCCTTTGAGACATCCCTCGACCAATGATTGAAGCAGGAGTAATGGATCTTGAACTCTGTTGAGAACGTGTCTATTTGCTCCAGACAATGATCATGTATATGTACAGATATGAAAATATTTTTTTGGTATTGGATGTCTAAATGCTAGCCTTTGGTTGTAATTAGCTTTATGTAGGATAATAAATAACAAAGTCTAATAAATGTCGCGAGCAAACTTTTGGTTTCTGTTGATCTTGAATGAAACAGGTTTTCATATTTTGAGTTGAGATATTCTAACTTTACCCAAAGTGTACCTTTTATAATCTGATAGTGGTTGGGTTATACTTTATTGTGTACAAAAGTTTGTGAAACTTTGTATTAGATATGCCTTCATTTCAATCCTCGTGCATATTAACATTTTCATTTATCATGAAATACCATAATTAGTTTATTCTTCATATAAGTAGGTTAGATTAATAATCTATCAATAATAGTATTTCTATGTTATTTACTGAATTACTTGAAATTTATGTATTTGTACTTTGCCTGTAAAATTCACAGGTATCAAGATACCATTAAGCAAGTTTTGTCTCTCAAATGTGGTTGCACTTCTATTTATTTGTGAGTGCTATCTAATTTGTTATAGTTCTGGAATGTCTTTGAATTTTTCATAGGATTATTAACACTTGGACATTTATATTCCTTTTAAACAAGTATTTGGATAAACTACTCTTCTATTTTTAATCATCTGATATACTTCCCACAGGTGCCAGTAACAGAAATGGGGTTCAGCTGTATCCTCCACCACTGGCTTCACATGAGAACATCGTTAATGATTCAACTCTATATAAAAAGTGTGTCAAGAATTTCACTCTATCATGGGTACAAAGTACACGTAAGAAATTTGCAATATCTTTTAATTTGTTTATGTATTTTTTTCCCTTTTTAATTTTTGTTACATTCTTCCTCTTAGATACACTGTGGAAGATTCATTTGTGGGTTTGTAGTTTCAATAACATATAGAGGAAAAAGAAGTATGGAGTGTGTATAAGTAGAGTTAGATATACATTTTAAAATCACTCTATTAAGCTAGAGCAACATAGTCTAAATTGTGAGTCGTCCGCCACTAAAAAAAACTTTAAGAAAAGAAATTACATGAGAAGGGTACTGTTTATTTAATCTTTGATATCCTAATAGTGATATATTTCCCAATTAAAAAGTATCTTTGTGTTAATATTGTTCTTGCATTTATCTACTGTTTGAGATGTTATTTTTGTGGTGTTGAATTCTCAGATATGTAATGAGAGTACAAAAGGATGTCTCTCGGAGATCTGATAGAGAAAATTAAGAGTAAAAATAATTGGAAGAGATGAATCCAAAAATTAGATATATCGAAATTCCTGTAAGTTGATGTTTAGTTTTGTTTATATTACATGTATGAATAATTTCACTAAAAAGGATACCAAGAACAAAATTAAAGAGTATATATATTACCTATTTCAATGTCTTAGCAAAAAAAAATTGATATATGTCTGAAGCTGTCGCTAGCAATGTAATAGTTGAAATTATCTTGATTTGCAAAATAGAAGTTAAAATAATTTACCCTGAAAGGATGTCTTTCAGTTTCACTAAAGACAATTAGGTAAATCATTTAGAGGACATACATAAACTTCCATTGTTCTTCATGTTTTCTAATTATGTTAAAGTTATATGCAGCTAGCATACCATCAATATTAAGATCTTACTACTTTTCAAATAGTTAAAACCCCATACTGAAGGGTAGTGAATTTGAAAGAGTAGCACCTTATGAAATGAGCAACACACGAAAAAAATGATATTGTGTCTCATCCAATGAAGGGATTAGTATAACTAGAAATTTGCTCATGCTCCTTTTGGTTATTTAACTGCACAAAAATGTGCTCTTGCTTTTTTAGTTATTTAAAGGCACTTTGACAAAATGGAAAATCATTGATCTCTTCGATTGGCATGTGTTGTTCTGGTCTTTCAAGGAATATATGTATTCCATCTCGATTGATGTTGTTCTGTTACTTTTTTGGTTATGCTACCAAGAAAAAGGGAAAAACATCATGTGAGATTGTTATGAGTATGAAGAAATAGAAAGGTAATTACTTGCTAAGATGGATTGGACTTGCTTATAACTAACTCCATGAGTTTTTGGACAATGCCAGTAAAAAACTGATAATTCTGCTAACACCAATCTGTAAACAATATGCTAACCTTGAAAATATCATTTTAAACAGTAGAAGATTCTTAGTCTATGGTTCTCATGAGTGTAGTTAGCTTAGAACTATTTGTAATTTCCATGGTGAATTCGTGAACCGTGGTTAAGTAGGTTATCACAGGGTGTCATTACTGCAGGAGACGTTAGTGACATCACTAAAAACTAAAAAACTTTTGTTACATTCCAAGACTGTCAGCCTTATAATTGTGGGTTCGACTCTCTAAGTTACCATATAAAAAATAAAAATCTCCTAAGACTGTCAACTATATGTGAACTAAAAGGTCTCACTTGAAGAGGAAAATATGCTTGTTTCAGGTCATTCATCTAGCTCTGTTTTTCATCAAACTATTTCATAACCCACTGCAATTATTACAGTTGCCACTGAACTTTATTAAGTTGCAAGTTCTCATGTTCTTAGTGAAGGTATTATCCACAGTAAATGAAACATTGAAAATAGCAATAGTAAATATAGAGATGACTTTTCCCAACAGTGAATTTAGAGGTATCATGTATAGTTTATTACTAACTTCAAATAATGTCAATGGTTGTTAGTAAATGGTGCGAGAAATACCATATCGTTGTTTTTATGAAGTAAGGGAATTGCATTAAAGGCATCAGGAAGATGCAAGAAGTACAAAAGAGAGATACATAAAGACATAGTCAGCTCTAAAGACAAAAACTAGGCTAAATCTAAGAAGTTGACGAAGTCCAAAAAATTAATTGGACAATTTACAGGAGCTAAGTTCTGCCAACTATATAACCATAAAAGAAATCTAGCTTGAAGTGAATATGTTGGAGTTGATATCTAGAAATTTGAACATCTGGGATTCCTTTCTGTCCAAACACACCACAAAATACAAGAAGGGATCATCTGCTAGAGACTTTACTGATGGAGTTATCAACTTTCCATGAAGACCAGCTTTCATAGGCATCCTTAATGTTCTGAGGCATGACCCAACTTAAACCAAAGCTGGCAAAGAACATGCACCAGATATTTGTTGCAACTGGGCAGTAAAGAAAGAGATGCATGTTGGATTCTGGCTGCTGCAAACACATATAACATCTGTTGGTTGCTGCAAAAAATACCATATAGTTGCATGTTTCTATTCTGATGTAGGTTATGGGATAGTGTCTGCCAAGTGTTCTGATCTCTTGTTTGTGAATTATCCTTCTGATAAAGGAATTGCTGGTGTTGCAACTTATTTGATGCAAAATTGCAATTGTTAAATATTTCTTCCGCGGCATTCTTCATGTGTTCTTCGAATATATTCCAATCTTTTATGTATTCTCGTTTATTCTTCTTATTATAAAATTTCTCCGTCAAAACTGTTTCCTCAGATCACTGTTATTGTTGCATAAATGGCTGTACTGTGCACTGCGGAGTTCATGTTCTTCTATCCCCTTCGTTGGGACTTGGGAGTTAGGTAGTCGCGTGCTCTGCAATTTTATTACTTTTGACAATCATAAATGTGATAGTGGTGATTAGTATCCTCTTGGTATAAGATGGTATGTAATAGAAAAATTATGCATTTGCTTCTTTATTGTTGCTTAAGTTCTATAATTGCAGGCTTTGGTATTTCTCTCGAATGCTACTGTAAAAGAAGGCTTATAACAATAAATGCTTGCGGATTGATGGAATTTCGAAGAAACCATATTCTTTTGTCCAATGTGTAAATAAGTTCTCAAGTAAACAAGCTAAATAATGTACTTAAGGAAGGGAGCTCGGCAATGTAAGTATGTTACAAGTACATATAATTCATATGTATATTGCACAATTTTTTTCTCAGTTGATAAATATAGCATGAAGCATAAATATGTTTTGAATATTTAATTAGTTTGATAGTATTACTTTATTAGCAATCTTGCTAAACGTTTGAAAGAAGAATCGGAACATTCTCTTGGTGTTAAAACCAATTTGGTAATTATGTACAAATAAATCAAGCATGGAGACTCGGCATATGCCCGTGCTTTACACGGGTACCAACATCTAGTATATATATATATATATATATATATATATATATATATATATATATATATATATATTTTGATGCATACATGTATGTACGTGATTAACAAATAAAAATCAGAGCAAATAAAAACAGATATTGTATGTTAACTACTGAATATTATTTACATTTATATGACAACAAAATATCCATTCATGAATGTTGCGTGGTTAAAAGGTGATACATTCTTTACCATGAGAGTACGATCTACATATGGTCAAAAGAAAATGCATTCACAATGCTTTTGTTATTTTTGTAATCTTTGACAAAAGATAGCGGCACCTGTCAAAAGCAAAAAATAATAATTAATGTCAACTATCATGTAGCATAATGATATACCAGTATAATTGTTACTCATGAAATGAAGCTACGGGAATGTTTGTCTTCTCAATGCTCGACAGATATAACAAAAGCGAAGGGATACAGAGTTTCAAAATAGATAAATAGTGAAGTAGCAGGTAGAAGAGAATGACATTAGAGGAAAACCCAGGAAGATACAAAGTGTTCATTTCTAGGGAAGAGTCAAACATAATATTCAAATATAGAACTTCTCATCGTGCAACCCATTTATTAGATAAAAGGGAGAACATAGCTAAAATCATCAAATAATCATGTCTCGTTATTTCCATTTTATTCTCTCAATTGCGTTAAGGTCATGACCTTGTACCTTTTAAATTTTTATCAATTTGTGTACACACATATCTTTAAGCAAAATTAGTACTGAAACAATACCATTAGTATATGCTATGTTGGGTTTGTTATTTAATAAATAATAGCAAAAAAAATGTGAATGAAAAATGGTGAAAAAAAAATGGAGAGATGATCGTGACCTAACAAACCCACCATATATATATATATATATATATATATATATATATATATATATATATATATATATATATATATATATATATATAAATCCACACATGGATTTATCTGGAATACCTGTAGGGATTTATTTTGTTTGAACAGGGTTTAGATTTGGGGATGGGTAATGGACCTAAATAAGGTTAAAATTAAGTGGGGCTGGGTTATTTCGGACAAGTAATAATATGACATGTGATATTCAAGTGTAATAAAATTTTAAAAAAAATCCCCCCGTTACACCAATAATGGCATATCTGGTCCATTTCCTTGACGGTGATGGCATGAAAGTAACAAAATTTTAACGGATGGCATCGATGAGCCATTTCTAGAAGTTCAGTGATATTTTCAGCCATTTTCTGTTTAAAATTACTAACATAGATTTCAAGTGGAAGGAACTCAATGTACAAAGTAAATTAAACGAAAAAAGCCTAAAAACGCCACTCAACTTTTAAAATGGTCTATCCAGGTCATCCGTTAAAAAGATGCCCATTTCATGCCACTGCCATCCGTTGTCAAAAACATTTCCTTTACACTAGTCATAGCTAACCCACCCGCACTCCCCAAACTAAAACCAACATTGCACCTAATCGTGCAGTCAACTGCTCATAGTAGACTCCTCCACTCAACTCGAAGCCATGGATCGAGATACACTCAATAACTCATAACACCTTTTACTCTATTGATGCCACAGTACCCTAGTGAGATTAAGTTCAAATCATTTATAAGTTTGTGAAAACACAGATCATCCAGTGCTGTAATCTTAAGCAAATCTCGCATTTATCCCCGAATATGTTGAGCCCACTCTCTTAAGCAACCCAAATTTTCAAATTTCAACACGTACCCTTCAATTACACATGAGATCTTCTAACATACACATAAGGATCATACCACTTAAGAACACTCCGTAGGAGATAACCCACCTGCTTCACCTTGATTTAGTATTTCTTCATACCTTCCACCGTCATACACATTACACAATCATTTGGTCTTCCTGGTTCTAAACTCATACCGCCACATGTAATGCACTTCACTCCCCAACTAGGAGACATGAAAATATTCTTCACGCGCCCATAACTCGGGCTACACATCCAATCACAATAGGAATCAAACACTTAACAGTTCATCTATTATCCAGCAGACTTCTTCGTCACGACCAAGTCATATACATGCATCTCGCAGTACTAATATACTAATCACATTGATATCCAACTGCCATTCCGGCTAATAGGGACAATACCAAACATATAAGTTCAAAACACTTGCTCATACATCCAGGACCTCGGTGCTCAAGCCATAGGCAAAGATCCGGCCTCAAGTCTTCCAGACTGGCCCAACATCAAACTCACAGAGATCACATCTTGCCCCTTGGTCGGGGAATCACAAGCCATCAAGGCACATCTGATACTGAGCGCTCATGCGCACATACAAATGCGTGAAAGAAATTTTAAGGGTATTGTTTTCAAGTTGAATCAAGGACGCACGATAAGAATTCAAGAATGTGATGTTTTCCTAATGGTTCTACAGCCTCTTGAGGATAAATACAGGCGTCTCCGTACCGATTCGCGAGACTCTAATAATCCTGCTCATGACTCGTGAGATATAGTAACCTTGGCTATAATACCAACTTGTTACGACCCAAACCCCGCACTGGTCGTGATGGCGCCTCTCATGAAGACAAGGCCATCCAACTAACCAAACTCATCTCTTTCAAATAGTTAAGCACAAATGAACAGCAAAACTACGACTTAATGATATTAATTAACAAAATTACAACCCAACACACCGGGTGTCAAAAGTCATGAGCATCTATCAGAGTATAACAACTACAAGACCAAAAACATATAAAGCCGGATAATGAACAAAAAGAGAGAAGAATGGTATTGCGAATGAAGTCAGTCACCTCGCTACTCTTATAGCTCTACATCTGATCACCAAACCCGCTACCGGATGGAAAAATACCTGCATTTGCACGCGAGGTGCAGGGAGTAAAGTGTGTACTCTAACTTAGTGAGTAATAAAAGCAAATAACAACTGAGCAGTAAGAAATCACGTAAAGTAAACCATCAAGCTATATAGGAGCAGTGAAAAGCCCTTTGAGAGAAGGTAGCGAAGCTATAAAATCTCCAGAAATATCTTAGCTCAATTTAAAACCACTTTTGAAAATGACTTTTTCAACAGTTATGCAAATGAATGCAGAAACAAATAATGCAGATAAGCACAAAAGTCTTCCTCTCAGGCACCACACTTGGTTATCAGATAATACCAGAACAACAGGTGAATATTTCATGAAGAAGCACAATAACATATAATGGCAGACAAATGAAATAAGGTAAACATATCAAATAACACCGGTACCGCTGCGGCGTGCACCCTGATCCACATATCGCTGTGGCATGCAGCTCGATCCATTTAACATCGATGGCACTCATTGAGGATG
This sequence comes from Nicotiana noctiflora, assembly GCA_032618575.1. NCBI lineage: Eukaryota > Viridiplantae > Streptophyta > Magnoliopsida > Solanales > Solanaceae > Nicotiana > Nicotiana noctiflora. Next base: position 412,148 of record JASVEL010000914.1, read on the forward strand.
TGTACAGACTCCGGAGGGTCTTCTACATCCCAAGCGCAATATCAAGTCATCTCGTGGCATCAATCATGCTCTCGGCCTCAATATCAATATAGTACTGCTGCGACATACAACCTGATCCATAAGTATCCTCACAATACAGGCCCTCAGCCTTACTCAATCAACAAAATCACGTAAGCCACTCAGGCAACCATAAAGTAAGATGCCCAGTCCAAAGCATTTTATGAAAATATCATTTCGAGTATTTAAGGCATAATAACATGGCCGAGTTTTTAAAATAGTGGAAAATACATTACTGAGTTCAAATATATAATTAAATCAGTGAGGAATTAACAACAACAATCCCCGAAGGGTTCAAATAATTGGCACGGAGCCCAAATACAGAAATCAACCCAAATTATGATGATACCAACTAATTTCAGTCAAATACGCAGTAAATTCATCAATCGAGATGGACCGAATCACAATCCCTAATAGTTCTCTACCCCACACTTGCTATCCGGTGTGAAAGTCACCTCAATATTGCACTATGATGTGTAAGTTTGGGGTTTCAAACCCTCAGAATACCATTTATAATCATTACTCACCTCGAATTGGCGAAATCTCTAGCTCGCGATGCCTTTGCTCCTCAAACCGGCCTCCACGCATGTCGAATCTATCCAATATCAGAGCGAATACATCACAATATGCCAATGGGATAATACCCAATTGAGAACAATCGAAAAATAGCAAAAATCTTAAAATTAGCAAAACCCGAGCCTAGGGCCCACTTCTCGGAAATCAAAAATTTAACATCAATGGATTTTTCATCTTCTCACAAGTTCATACATACCAAAAACTCTCAAATACGAGCCCAAATGACCCATCAAATCCCAATTTAAAATATCAAAAACTCAAGCCCTAGTTCTTCAATTTTAGGCTTAATTTTCATGAATTTCTACGTTAATTTCACGTAATAAGGATGTTTTTAACTCATAAAACTTACATCTAGTCAATCCCAGTCGAAACCCTCTTCAATTGCTCCCAAACAACTTTTAAGATGTTCAACAATAGAGAAAAATAACTTAGGCTCGCGGATGAAATATCATTAAAACCCATTTTGCCCAGTGACATTTCTTCTATGCGAACGCGAGATCCTCACCATGAACGTGAATCTATGGAATTTAAATCTCCGCGAACGCGGACCTATTTTCGCCAATGCGAAGGCCAAATCTGGCCTGCAACTGCTGCTGCATTTTCTACTGCATTACCAAGTCCGAAACTTTCCGTTATCTATCCGAAATCACCCCGAGGCCCTCGGGACCTCAACCAAAATCACCAACATATCCTAAAGCATCTTTCAAACTTGTTCAAATTATCAAAACACATCAAACAACAATAAAATCATCAATTCTCATCAAATTCAAGCCTAAGTTCTTCAAAAACTTCCAAAACACGCATTTGATAAAAAACCCAACAAAAATACCTTCGAATAACCTGAAATTTTACACACACATCTAAAATCACATAATGAAACTACTGCAACTTTCGAAATTCCATTCCGAACCTCAGATCAAATCTCACCTATCAATCAAAATTCGCCAAAATACTAACTTTGCCTATTCAAGCCTAATTCTATACTAGACCTTCAAAACCAATTCCGATCACGCTCCTAAGTCATAATTCACCCAATGAAGCTAACCAAATCATAAAAACTCCAATTCGACCTCGTATACTAATAATTCAACTCTTGGTCAAACTTTTCAAATACTAAGCTTTCAACTGAAACTGTTCTTTAAAATTCATTCCAAATTTTCCTAAAAGCCTATACCAATGATCCATATTAGTCATAATACATAACATGAGGCAAGTCATGCCCGAAAACTAACGATCAAAGTGCAAAATCTCAAAATGACCGATCTGGTCATTACACATAATGAGTGGAAAGTGTGAGATAGTGTATTTGAGTACTCTAAGAGTGTGCGTATGCGTTCATCTGTGAGATACATAGAATTTATATGCACATATGACATATAGGCATAGAGATGTATTTTACCTCATGATGTTCCATATAACGTCATTCATGACTTATCACACATATTGACATATGGGCATAGTGATGCATTTTACACTGGCTAACTGGAAAGAAAATGAAATATCTTATTTATTATCATTTTTGAACTTACTCATATGTTTAGCAACTTCAAAAAATGACTTGGGTGTTCACTTATGTACTTAAAAGGCCAAACTATTTTCAGAAAACTGTCACACCTCCCTTTTTTTACTACCCCACAACACTTGAAAGCGTATAAATACACTTGTAGGGTATACCCCGACGCTCAATTACCCGAAACGGATAAAATAACGTAAGGGAAGGAGTTTTTCCAATTAAAGGACAATCGGTTCGGGATTTTATTAGAGATTAATCAGAGTCGCCACTTGGGAATGACAATGGTGTCCCAAGTCACCGGTTAATCCCGAATCCGAGGAATTTTGACTCTTATAAATGTCTGCGAAGCAGAAGTCCGGATAAGGAACTCTGTTAACCCGGGAGAAGGTGTTAGGCACTCCCGGATTCCGTGGTTTTAGCACGGTCGCTCCACTGTCGTTCTTGACTTTTGTTTGACTCAATTATAAGTTTTAACAACATAATGTGCTTTTACGTTAAATATTATTTCTTAGGAATTTGCGGTATCGCGAAAGCACGCCTCGAGTCATACCGCAACCAGTACGCCTATGACTTTTGGTGTATTTCGGCTTTACCGAGATTTGGATTTGAGTTGCACCAAGTGCACACTCGTTCATGGAAAGTATATTAAAATCGTGCCTTAAGATAGTCTATATCGGCTTTTAATTTTGGGAGAGGCTATGGAATTCACTATTAGCCTCTCCTATAATACTATGTCATCTTATTACTAAATGGGGGCCCCGTTATTATTCGGGCGAGGCTCGTCCCAATTTAATTTATTAAAGTCCAATCCTATTTTGTGTGCACTACATTTGCTATATTGTTTTTGCCTTAGCCGATTTTTGTATCATTAAACATTCCAAGCCCGTCGAATTTTGTTATTGGACCTGGGTCTTGGAACGGTCTTCAGCTCAATGCCAGATGTGCCCAGGCAGTCTTCAGATTTTTATTTGGGCAGCCCAGTCGAGTAACACCATAGTTCAGGCCCATGTTACGTTTTGGACCCAAACCAAATGAATTAACAAAACAGAAACACAATTTCACAGTATGATAAATACACATAATTAAGAGGTAAAATTTGAACATTTTTTATTAATCAGAAAGAGGAGATTCAATACACAAAGTACTAACTTTAAGTTCAATATCTATGTACATGGAATTTAACAGGCTACTTCTAACTTTTAAACTAACAATTGAGGTTCATACTAATTCTGGGTAAACGATTTGATTATGGATGAAGTCTAAAGATCAACATTATTTCTAGATTGACCACTAATTAATGAGAACTAAACTAACCAACTACTTTCACTTTCATTTCTGTTGAATTAACACTGAAGCTTTTAAACTAGGAAATCAATAATGAATAAATTAGCTGTGTGAAGTAAGATCTATAGTTTATCAGCTTACTAATGAGTACCGATATTACTACACTAAGTGGTTGTGAAATATACATTGGATTTTATCACTGGATTTCTACCGTTTGCTTCTATTTTAATATCACATTACCCAGTTGCAGATGGACTGTCATGCTTCTCTAATCATTATTCTCTTTCAGAACTTACTTGTTTTACAGTTATGCTCCACTACTAATACTGATATGAGCAGAGATTTATTTGACACTCTTAAAAACCCCATTTTCATCTTGATGTTACTTCCTGCAATTATTTCCTCCTTTTGATTACTCACATCCGGACTTAGGCTTCTTAAAGTTAAATTAACTACATCGAGCAATTTTTAAGCATTCTAAGTACTCAGTTGCATTAACCCAAACATCTACATCTAAGTGATTCAAAGGCCTCAACGCGTTTATACTACCGATTTTACCATGAAATGGCGATTACTGGTCTTGTGAGTGTTATTAACTGACTTATGTTTTAGGAGTTATCACCTAATTAAGCTAAGTGACATTTCTACGATTATACTACTATACTACTACCAGCTATTACATCTTTTGTGTTCATTTTCTGTTTTTCATCTACTACATGCTACTACAATTAAACTACTAATTCAATAATAAAAAAAATGACAAAATGAACTAAAGCAGGAACTTCATTTCAACGTTTCAGCCATTACATCTTCAACAGAATAGAGAATGTACCTGGAATCAACCAAATGAAACCGATGAGTTCTAAGGGGTGAGGAGAAGTAGTAACCACAACAAATTCTAAACAGCCAATGCAACAGTGATTGGGAATCCACAAAGCAGAAACCACAGCGAAAGATAGAAAACTCAGCAACAACGAAGGAGTAGCAATCCAGGCAAATGACCAAGCAAAGAAGACCAAAGAACCAGGATTAAAATCTTCACTCGAAAATTCCCAGGAATACCACTGTTATCTTACTATTTTTGTTCTGAAATTTGTATGAATTTTAGCTTAAGTGTATTTCCAGGTTTTCTGAGAATTCGACCCCCATTTCAGCCCTTTCTTAGAGGTATATATAGTTGTGGTAAGAGCTGAAGACTTGGGGAAGAAGTATGGGATTAATCCCACTTCTCCCCCTCCTAAAACTATAAAATCTACACTTTAGTCCCAGTTTCTGTTAGCAAAAATCCTTCCAGCATGTGCTGGAAGGTTCTAAAGATTCTTTTTAGGGGCTTTTTACCAATGTGACCTTAGGGTTTTGAGATTTTTACAGATTTTCCTTTTTAGGGAGACCATTATACCCTTTAATCTCTGCAAAATTGCAGAAATCAGGGGTACAAAGGACTCCCTTACCCTCTTAGGTTCTAACTATTTACTATTTTACTTTTTAAACTCCCACTTGTGCCCCTAAGGGCAATGCTGATTTACTAGATATACCTAGGTTAAGTTTCAGCATCCTTTGAACCTATTTGACTAATAGCCAGCCCTTGCATTAGTATTTAAGGGCTGGTCAGATTTATTTTAAAGGACTATTTCAATTTTAGCCACTTCTGGATCTATTTCAGTTAATTGAGACCTTTTATTTCAAATTTAAACTAATTGCAGGCATAACCTGCTTTATTATTAAGAGTAACTCTTTAAATTTTAGCCAGTCTCAAGTTGAGACTTAGCTTTGGCTATTAAAGCCAATTATTGAACAGCTGGGCCCAAAACCTTTTACAGGTTTGGCCACTTTGCTGTTCAGGGCTCTAAAGAGAGCCTGGGCTAGTCTGCATTTGCAGACATAGCCCTTTTGCACAACCAGCCACTTTTAGAGTGGGCTGTGTGTTAGGGCCCTGTAGAATGGGTCAACCCTTTGCAGGGTTGACCATTCTTAGGCCAATTATTTAACTAACAGCCTATTTTATGATTTTTTAAGTTTTATCTTATTTAAGAACTGGCCATTTATGAAACCTAGCACTATAGCTATAACCAATCCTCCTAAAGTATGAAAAGCCTTTAACAATATCCATACTAACAATAAACCTAATGCAAACTTAATCATTTTGACATTCAAATGCACACATAGTCATATGAAACCAAGCAATGTTCATCAGTCAATTAAAACTCAGAAGGCAGGTTTGATAGTGATGAATCTTAATTAATCAACTCTCATGACTTAATTTCATATACCAAAGTGTTAATTAGCATCAAGCAGACCTAATTGCAATCAATTCATGCTAGATGATTCATTGAAAGACTCAAAGCATACCCAAGATTCATGAACATAAACATATAGACACTAAATTCCCAAGAAGAAATGAAACATGACTTATTTTAAACAGGAGAGTAAGGGACTTTGGCAAAACAATATGAGAATGGTACTCAACCAGACATACTAATCTAAGACTTTTCCAAATACCAACCTAAATCTGATACAAATGCATGACAGATAACATGAAGATGAAGAACAAAAAGATCATGGAGAAACAGTGGAAAAGAAACAGGAAAGATTAACAACTTAATGTAAAGATGAAAAGAGAACAAAGCTAAGCTAGTATTAGAACTAAACATGTATGACATTAAGAGAAGACTAGATTATAAAAGCTAAACAGATCAAGGACTGTAACATTTACAAGATGAGGAAAGAAAAGGGAATCAAGGTGGTTCTTTGACTTAACAGAAGCAGAACATGATTTGAAACAAGCAAAACAAAGGAACTCCATGAAGATAAACAAGGTAAGCCTAGTTCCGTCATAAATCATTAAAGCCAAAACATCAAGAGTGGTCAGACAGATCCAAACTATAAAAATGAAGAAAAGGAAATGAATCAAAGTAACTTAAACTTATTATCTATGACTTTAAACATCAAACAAAAGAAATAAAAGACAAAGGTCAACGGCCATGCTTTTGTAATGATTCAAAACCAATAGTTAAACAATCAAGAAAAGATGAGACCTCTGAACTTAAGGCCAAGAACCATGAGATCAAAACCAGGCAAACAACATCTCATCATTAACATGCTCGGAAGAATAGATTAAGGAATCATATGACTAAATATCAAAGACAACTAATGATAAAAAACCCTAAAACTAACATGTTGAGAAAAGCTACTCAGTATAGAAGGAACACAGATTAACATGCGAGGCTATACAAGACCAAATCGTAGCAACAGAAGATAATCAAAAGGAAAGAAACATAAAATTAGGCCGAACAAACCTAAAACTATCATGTGAAAACAAAAATCTAAGAAAACAGAACGGAATATGCAAGAAAACACAAACAAAAATCATAAACAGTAAGAAGCTTAGAAGAACAAAAAAAAAGGGTAGGGACTTAGCTTAGCGGGGCCTGTCCCCCGAGCTTCCTACTCTCTTCTTCTCTCTTTTTTTTCTTTTCTCTATTTCTTTCGGATTCTCAAGCCTCCTTCTTGTTTCTTTTCCTTCTTTATTCTTTTCAGAACTCTTTTTTTTATTTTTCCTTCTCTGATTTTCCTTTAAGGCCTAAAGACTAAACCTTTTGGGTTTTGTCTTGAAGAGGGGTGTTTGGGTGAGGAAAAGGTGAGGCCTTTAGGTGGTTCGAGGTTTGGGGGTCGCCGGAGTTAGGGTTCCGACGACCCTTTTTGGGATATTCGAGACGATTGGGGCAAATTCGAGGGGAGTGAGTGGTGTAAGGGTGTAGATCAGACCAAGCCGGATCGATTGGCATTGGTTTGGAAGAGATCCCCGTTGTTTGGTGGTCACCGGCGGTAAATTCCGATGACCGGAGTTCTGGAAGAGGGGTTTTTTCTAAGGCTTCTGGAATTCTGGAGGATGTTGATGGTGAAGAAAAGAAAGATGAAGGTTCTGGGGTGTGGGATGTAGCCGGCGACCACCGTGGAAGGTGGTGGCCGCCATGGCTGTTTAGGGTTCCTGGGTGAAGGAGACGAAGGGGTAGAGAGAAAAATGGGCGGCTAGCTTTTAGGGTTTGTATGTAATGGCCAAGATTTTTCGGACAAAAGCCTTATATAGGCGACAAGGCTAAGGTGATCCTGGCCGTTGATCTGATGAAGATCAACGGCTGTTACTAGCGTTACTAAAACGTCGCCGTTTGGGCTTCTATGAAACCAAGGTCTCTTCCGTCGGATTCATTCGAATGAACGACCGATATTAAACCACCTATTTAATTAACTAATTGATTCGATCAAAAACCTCAAGCCGTAGGATTTAACTTGATTGAACGGTGAGGATTGATTTCTCTGTGTGATCAGGCGGGCCAAAATCTTGGGCTTAACAGCCTGGGCCAATAATTTTAATTAAAATGGCCCAATTTCATTAGTCCTATGTATTTTTTTTTGTATTTTCTGGTTTTTAATTATTTTTTATGTATTTTCTTTTATACTTTTTTTTCTTTTTCTTTTATGAAAAACTATAAATCCTAATTTCCCACTTACTCTAATTTTCTAGTATTTTTTGCAATTTTTCTGCTATTTTCCTCTATTTTCCTCTACTTAAACTATTTTTGCTAGTTTTACTTAAAATCTAACTAATTTAAACTATCAACTAATTACCTAGCCCATTTTTGATTTTTCCCTAATTCCTAATTATTCAAACACATAAAATGCATTCAATTTCCAACAAGGCATGTAATTGCACTCAAAAATATATTTATTTTAATTTTGGAATTGTTTGCTCGGTGCAAAAATCATGTGCTCACAGCTGCCCCTCTTTGCTCGGGAACACGAAGAGTTTCAGTGCAAAGACAAGTGAGCAGTAATAAGAGATTTTTGCACATCGGCACATTCCGTGAAAGCACTTTTGAAAACCTTTTGACCGCACCCTGCTTTAGAGGTTGCCTACATATCCTGGCCTAAACAGGAATCAGGTCAGTGTAGTTCGGGAAGGTCCGGCAGTTTTAAAACTACCAGACTCATTGTTGCATTGACACTGTTGAGACCTGCTGACTTACTCCTTATTACACCGGAGAAGGAAATGTAAAACGAAGAAGCTATTCTAAGCTATGATCCTACAATTACAATTATTCCTAATCTAGCTTTTGCTCTTCTTCCCTTTCCGGTGATGTAGAATCTCTTTTTGTTGATTTTCTTTGATGCTGACTCTCTTTTTGTTGATTTTCTTTTCTTGTTGACCCTCTTTTTTGTTGATTTTCTTGTTTTTCTTGATCTCGAGTTGAACCTGCTCAAAACAAAACAACAAACTACTTTTTTTTTCTTTTTCTGCCCCAGTGTGGGCTTTTAACTATATGAACCATGATGTGCAGAAATGTATTCCCGTATTAGAAGGTGGGCACCTAATAGAATTTAAACGTGCAATGCGAATGCAGAAAAGTATTCCCGTATTAGAAGGTGGGCACCTAACAGAATTTAAACGTGCAATGCAAATGCAGAAAATATTCCCGTATTAGAAGGTGGGCACCTAACAGAATTTAAACGTGCAATGCAAATGCAGAAAAGTATTCCCGTATTAGAAGGTGGGCACCTAACAGAATTTCAACGTGCAATGCAAATGCAGGAATGTATTCCCGTATTTGAAGGTGGGCAACTAACAGAATTTAAACGTGCAATGCGACTGTAGAAAATATTCCCGTATTAGAAGGTGGGCACCTAACAGAATTTAAACGTGCAATGCAAATGCAGAAAAGTATTCCCGTATTAGAAGGTGGGCACCTAACAGAATTTAAACGTGCAATGCAAATGCAGAAAAGTATTCCCGTATTAAAAGGTGGGCACCTAACAGAATTTAAACGTGCAATGCGAATGCAGAAAAGTATTCCCATATTTGAAGGTGGGCACCTAACAGAATTTAAACGTGCAATGCGAATGCAGAAAAGTATTCCCGTATTAGAAGGTGAGAACCTAACAGAATTTAAACGTGCAATGCGAATGCAGGAATGTATTCCCGTATTTGAAGGTGGGCACCTAACAGAATTTAAACGTGCAATGCGAATGCAGAAAATATTCCCGTATTAGAAGGTGGGCACCTAACAGAATTTAAACGTGCAATGCAAATGCGGAAAAGTATTCCCGTATTAGAAGGTGGGTGCCTAACAGAATTTAAACGTGCAATGCGATGCAAAAAAGTATTCCCGTATTTGAAGGTGGGCACCTAACAAAATTTAAACGTGCAATGCGAATGCAGAAAATATTCCCGTATTTGAAGGTGGGCACCTAACAGAATTTAAACGTGCAATGCGATGCAGAAAATATTCCCGTATTAGAAGGTAGGCACCTAACAGAATTTAAACGTGCAATGCGAATGCAGAAAAATATTCCCGTATTAGAAGGTGGGCACCTAACAGAATTTAAACGTGCAATGCGAATGCAGAAAATATTCCCGTATTAGAAGGTGGGCACCTAACGGAATTTAAACGTGCAATGCGAATGCAGAAAAATATTCCCGTATTAGAAGGTGGGCACCTAACAGAATTTAAACGTGCAATGCGAATGCAGAAAAGTATTCCCGTATTTGAAGGTGGGCACCTAACGGAATTTAAACGTGCAATGCGAATGCAGAAAAGTATTCCCGTATTTGAAGGTGGGCGCCTAACAGAAATTAAACTTCCTCTTTTTGGTATTTTCTTTTTACCAACTTATCTCTTGCCTGTGAATTTCTCCACTTATTCGGCGGACTTTCTCTTTTTGGTATTTTAAATTTTCCACGTTGGTCACATTCACTTTAAAGTGATTAGTGACAATTGTTCCTGCATGAAACAGAATTTATTAGATATAAACTGCTGGCAACTGGCATCTGCCGTCCCCACTTCTTATTGCTTCCTTTGTTTTTGCTTTCTCATGCTGCATGACTTTCAACTTCTTGTCCCTTGCAGACTCTTTTTTTTTTGTATTTTCTCATTTCTTCATTTTGTTTTCTTTTTCTTTGGCCATGTTTGCCAAGCTTCTTTATTCCCTTCCCAAATCTTCTTTCCTTTCTGATCCAGTGTTGTTTCAATTTCCGTTATCAGGAGCCGGTAGTTAGCTCTCAAAAGGGTAAACAATGAAATGCAGAAAATGAAAGAAAAGTAAGGGTGTTTTGGAGAGATGACAGAACTTATCTGGGTATTTGCTGGCTGATTCCGCTGACCATGCCATGTATTTAAACTCTGACCCAGTTCGTTCCAATCATTATTCTGTCTCCGAATTGTTTCCAACCCAAACCGATACTATTTTTGTTACTTTTTCTCTTTCTCTGATAGTCCTCACAATCGCCCTAAGGTGCCTCGAAAGGTTTTTACCAATAAGACTCTCTTATTTATTCTCTCAACCTCACAATCATCTCACAGTGCCGATTAAGGTTTTCACTGATGAGACTCTCTCATTTTTTATTTTTTCCATTTTTCCTTTTCTATTTTATTTTCTGTACCACGGGTATTTTCCGATGCTTTGCTCCTCCTTCGTTGTATTTGTTATCATTTCGGAATCTATCAGAAGGTCTTTCTTTGGACTGTAACGTGACTTTTGGATGGGTTAAGAAAGAAAGGTATAAAGGCTCAAAATTTCACGAGGGTTCAAAAATATTTACAACTCTCGGAATTATTAAACATAACTTCTGCCCCAGTTTCAGTATGTGGGGGATTTTTGGATTTTTTTCTTTATTATGACTGAACCTCAAAGAGGCTGCCTACGTACCCTTTCGGGATCAAGTCAGACGTAGTTCATCCAACTTCATTAGTTAGATGGATTTCTTTTTGACTTTTTCCCGATTTTTGTCTTTTCTCTCTTTTTTTTTCATTTTGTTTTTTTTATTTTTTTTCATTTTTTTTTCATCATTTTTTCATTTTTTCATTTTGGCAATTTCGATCTTATTGCGCTAAAGCGATTCCGAGAGAGGGATATGAAAGGATTTATTCATTAAGGCTCAAAGGGGTTATCAACGGATAAAGTGTTTGGATAGAGAATAAAATGCCTTCGTCATTTCAATTCCAAAATCACAATAAAATACAAAACACATAATTGAAAAGAAATCATACATAGTATCTTTTGACTGCATCTGAATTGATAGCAGTCTCTACGCACTTTCCTTCAACATCTGTTAAATACAATGCTCCATTAGACAACACCCGTGATACCACAAATGGTCCTTGCCAATTTGGCGCAAACTTGCCCTTTGCTTCGGCCCAATGCGGTAAGATACGCCTCAATACCAGTTGTCCGACTTCAAACTTTCGAGGTCGTACCTTCTTATTATATGCTCTGGCCATTCTTCGTTGATACAACTGCCCATGGCAAACTGCGGCCAACCTCTTCTCATCAATCAAATTCAACTGCTCTAACCGGGCTTTTACCCATTCATCGTCATCTATCTCAGCTTCAGCTATGATCCGCAATGACGGTATTTCTATTTCTGCGGGTATAACAGCCTCTGTTCCATACACCAATGTATAAGGTGTGGTTCCGATAGAAGTACGCACCGTCGTGCGGTAACCCATGAGAGCAAAGGGTAACTTTTCATGCCATTTCCTGGATCCCTCCACCATTCTTCGGAGAATCTTCTTAATATTCTTATTCGCCGCCTCTACTGCACCATTCGCCTTTGGCCTGTAAGGTGTGGAATTGCGGTGTGTGATCTTAAATCTTTCACAAACTTCCGCCATAAGATGAATGTTTAGATTGGCTCCATTATCTGTGATAATCACCTTGGGAATTCCAAACCGACATATGATATTCTCATGCACAAAATCCACTACCGCTTTCTTCGTCACCGCCTTGAATGTCTTAGCTTCAACCCACTTGGTGAAATAATCAATTGCAACCAGAATGAACCTGTGCCCATTAGAAGCGGCCGGATCTATTGGGTCGATAACATCCATGCCTCAAGCAACAAAGGGCCAAGGTGCTGACATTGTATGCAACTCATAAGGCGGGGAGTGGATCAGATCCCCATGTTCCTGGCACTGATGGCATTTCTTTACATACCTGATACAATCACGCTCCATAGTGAGCCAATAGTACCCAGCTCTCAAAATCTTCTTTGCTAAAACATATCCGCTCATATGTGGTCCGCATACTCCGGTATGTACTTCAATCATGATTTCATCTGCTTGTTGTGCGTCCACACACCGCAATAAACCCAGATCTGGTGTTCTTTTGTATACCACTCCTCCACTGAGGAAAAATCCATTGGCTAGACGCCTGATGGCTCTCTTTTGGTCTCCAGTGGCTTGCTCCGGGTATTTGGCAGCTTTCAGATATTCCCTAATATCATGATACCACGGCTCTCCATCTGGCTCTTCTTCCACAGCGAAACAATAAGCATTTTGATCACGGACTTGAATCTGGAGCGGATCTATATATGTCTTGTCGGGATGATGCAACATAGAGGACAGTGTGGCCAAAGCATCTGCTATCTCATTGTGCATTCTCGGGATGTGCTTGAATTCTATAAACTGGAATCTTTGAGACAACTCGTGCAAATAATACCGATAAGGTATCAATTTCAAATCTCGTGTCTCCTATTCCCCTTGAATTTGGTGTACCAAGAGATCCGAGTCACCCATGACCAAAATCTCTTGAATACCCATGTCAATTGCCATCCTTAATCCCAAGATGCACGCCTCATATTCGGCCATGTTGTTGGTGCAGAAAAATCGGAGCTGAGCTGTGACGGGATAGTGTTGACCCGTACCTGAAATGAGTACCGCTCCGATACCAACGCCCTTGCTGTTGACGGCTCCGTCAAAGTACATTTTCCATCCTGGTCTCTCATCTTGCTCCATCTCCTCAACAATAATTGCCTCTTCATCCGGAAAGTACGTCTTCAATGGTTCATACTCATCATCCACCGGATTCTCAGCTAAGTGATCTGCGATAGCTTGTGCCTTCATTGCCGTACGAGTCACATAGATAATGTCAAATTCTGTGAGCAGAATCTGCCATTTGGCCAGTCTTCCCGTAGGCATGGGCTTTTGAAATATGTACTTGAGGGGATCCAGTCGTGATATCAAGTATGTGGTATATGCTGACAAATAATGCTTTAACTTCTGAGCTACCCAAATCAACGCACAACAAGTCCTTTAAAGTTGAGTGTATTTCACCTTATAGGATGTAAACTTCTTGCTGAGGTAATATATGGCTTGTTCTTTCTTGCCTGTCTCGTCATGTTGACCCAGTACACAACCGAAGGAATTGTCCAACACTGTCAGATACAAGATCAAAGGTCGCCCTGGTTCTGGAGGAACTAACACTGGAGGATTGGCCAAATATTCCTTGATCTTGTCGAAGGCTTCCTGACACTCGTCGGTCCATTTCACTGCCGCATCTTTCTTCAACAACTTGAAGATCGGCTCACACGTTGATGTCAATTGAGCAATGAACCGACTAATGTAATTCAACCTTCCTAGCAAACTCATGACCTCCTTCTTGTTTTTCGGCGGAGGTAGACTTTGAATAGCCTTGATCTTTGATAGATCCAGTTCGATACCTCGCCGACTCACTATAAACCCCAGTAATTTCCCTGAAGGTACTCCAAAGGCACATTTCGCCGGATTGAGCTTTAAATTGTACCTTCAGAGTCTTTGGAAGAATTTCCTCAAATATCTCACATGATCAGGTTGTTTCCTGGACTTTATGATGACATCGTCCACATATACTTCAATTTCTCGATGGATCATATCGTGGAACATTGTCGTCATTGCCCTCATGTAAGTTGCCCCGGCATTCTTCAATCCAAACGGCATTACTCTGTAACAGTATGTTCCCCAAGGTGTAATGAAGGCAGTTTTCTCAGCATCTTCTTCGTCCATAAGGATCTGGTGATAACCTGCATAACAATCCACAAACGAACCGATTTCATGCTTGGCGCAATTGTCGATCAATATGTGGATGTTTGGCAATGGGAAGTCATCCTTTGGACTAGCTTTGTTGAGGTCTCTATAATCTACACACACTCTGGTTTTTCCATCTTTCTTCGGGACCGGCACAACATTTGCCAACCAGGTGGGGTACTTGGTAACTCTTATGACCTTAGCCTCAAACTGCTTGTTCACCTCTTCTTTTATCTTTACACTAATGTCCCTTTTGAATTTACTCAACTTCTGCTTCACCGGCCGGCATTCGGCATAGATAGGCAACTTGTGTACCACCAAATCTGTGCTAAGCCCGGGCATGTCATCATAGGACCAGGCAAAAATGTCCTTAAATTCATGTAACAACCTTATCAATTCATCCCGGAGGGGTGCCTCCAAATGTACACTAATCTTTGTCTCTCGGACATCATCTTCGCTCCGCAAATTTACAGATTCCGTATCACTTAGATTTGGTTTGGGTTTTTCCTCATATTGTTTCATGTCCTTGCTTATTTCCTCCAAGGCTTCCTCATCCTCACATTCTATTTCACTATCTTCCTCGATTTCTTGTATAGTAACGTGATTGCCAGAACCGGGTCTAGAATCATTCACGCATGACATGGCATTGGAATTAACACATGCAAAACTGTACAAAAGGAAAAATAAAGAAAAATAAGGCAAAAGTGGAGAAAAAGAAAAACTGCATTTCATTGATAAAAAGAACGAACAATGTTCGGGATACATGGTGATTTTCTTTTCATGAGGGGAATGGGAAAACTATAAAAATAACAACTTTTGGGAAAGCAATGATGAAATTTTGGAGCTAACTACCAAGACTCCTTCCTGATAGGGAAAGGAGTAGCTTCCCAATTGTTCAACATGATTCCAGGTCCCACAAACTGCACATCCATTTTGCTTGTGCCTTCCCCTGCTTCAACCATATTCACCTCCCAAAACATCTTCTCAAAACCCAGCATTTCTTCATCAAGTTGGGTCTCAATGCACTTTGTCGCAGCAGATGGCTGATATTTTGTACCAGGCCTGATGAAGGTGTCGGATAATTTGGGTATGGGTTTGGGCAAGGTCCAGTTCTTTTTGGCTTTTGAGGCTCTCTGGATGTCGGCAAAGGTGGGTTTGAACCCCAAGCCGAATGTACCTTTGTTTTCCGGAAGCTGAACTGGTTGAATGACTCCCTGCAGTGTTTTGCCTAATCCCTTCCCCGGTGCAAATCCGTTTCTCAGCATTTCTCTGGCCACCATCACAGCAGTTGGTGCCATCATAGGGATTGGCAACTTCTCCCCTTCAGCAATTCTGTTTACCACAATAGCATCTGTCACTTGGTAGACCCAAGGACCTCTATCCCCATCAGTATCATCAAACGGTGCTACCACATTACAAGCATTTTCCTCCCCATGTACTACAATCTCTTGTTGTTCCCACTCAAACTTGACCATCTGGTGTAGAGAAGATGGTACTGCCTTGGCCGCATGAATCCAGGGTCGGCCTAACAACAAGTTATACGACACAGCAATGTCGAGTACCTGGAACTCCATAGTAAAATCAACAGGACCGATTGTCACTTCCAGAATAATATCTCCCAACGTGTTTTTACCTCCGCCGTCAAACCCTCTCACGTTGATACTGTTCTTCCGGATTCTGTCCGGGCTGATGTTCAGCTTTCCTAAAGTTGACAGCGGGCAAATGTTAGCGCTCGATCCGTTGTCAATCAATACCCTGGTCACTACAGACTCTTCACTTTTCACCGTAAGGTACAATGCCTTATTGTGCTCAGTTCCCTCCACCGGCAGCTCCTTATCAGAGAATGTGATCCTATTAGACTCGAAAATTTTGTTGGTAATCTTCTCCAAGTGACACACTGAAATCTTCTCCGGAACATGAGCCTCATTTAGAATCTTCATAAGAGCCTTCCGGTGTTCTTCCGAATGTATCAACAAAGATAGCAAAGAAATTTGGGCCGGGGTCTTTCTTAACTGCTCAACCACTGAGTACTCTTGTGACTTCATCTTCTTAAGGAATTCTTCCGCTTCCTCTTCTGACACTGGTTTCTTTAATTGACTTTCTTTTGCCGCTTTCATCTTTCTCAGTTCCTCCGGAGCAAAGCACCTTCCAGACCGGGTGAGTCCATGCGTTTCATTAATTTCACCAGAAATCTCTTTTCCCTTATAAACTACTGCTACCTTGTTATAGTTCCAAGGTACAGTCTTTGTACTCACCACCGGCATTTGAACTACCGGCTTTTATGATTACTGGCTCTGTACTTGCGCCTTTCACAGTCACGATCGTCTTTGCGCCTGGCACTACCACTTTCAAACTTCCCACTACTACTGGCTTTGGTTTCTCAACAATTGCTTTCTCTTTCACAGCTTCCTTTTCTAACTTGCCACTCGACTTTATCATCATCACAGCTTGAGATGTTTTTTGACTGCCATCACCTTGCACCAATTCTATCATGTGTGTCTCGTGGTGATTTGGCAGCGGATTCTGGGTAATGTTCGGGGCTTCGGGAGCCTGTACTTCAATTTTCCTCTCATCAATGAGATCCTGAATGGCATTCTTCAACTGCCAACATTTTTCTATATCGTGGCCCAATGTTCCCGAACAGTATTCACATCTAACAGAAGGATCAAGATTTTTCGGGGGTGGGTTTGGAACTTTAGGTGCAACTGGGCTTAACATCCCCAACTCTTTCAACCTATGATAAAGGCTGGTATATGATTCCCCGAGAGGGGTGAATGTTTTTCTTGCCTTGTTTCTCCAATCAGAGTCCGGCCTGGGCCTGTTTTAGTTTCGGTAAGGTTTAGAGGTTGGGTATGTGTTCTGGGTGTGGTACACATTGTGTGGAGCCTGAGCTCTCCACACATGGGGTGGTGGTGGTGGGTAGGCTTGGGCTTGTGGGTGGTGGTAATTGTGAGCACATGATTTTTGCACCAAGCAAACAATTCCAAAATTAAAATAAATATATTTTTGAGTGCAACTACATGCCTTGTTAGAAATTGAATGCATTTTGTGTGGTTGAATAATTAGGAATTAGAAAAAATAAAAAAAAAATGGGCTAGGTAGTTAGTTTGATAGTTTAAATTAGTTAGGTTTAAGTAAAACTAGCAAAAATAGTTTAAATAGGAGAAAATAAGAGGAAAAATAGCAGAAAAAATTGCGAAAAATACTAACAAATTAGAGTAAATAGGAAATTAGGTTTTATAATTTTTCATAAAAGAAAAAGAAAAAAAATATATAAAAGAAAATGCGTAAAAATAATAAAAACCAGAAAAAATACAAAATATAGGTGGAGTAATATGGTTGGGCTGATTTGAATTAAAATGAACTGGCCCAATACTTTGGCCCAAAGGAGACCCGGTCCGGAGATTAAGAGAGAGTGATCCTAGCCGTCCCTCTTGATAAATCCAACGGCTCAGACAAATAGACGGAATTAATTAGTTAATTAAATAAAATGAAACTGATCTTGACCGTCCGTTTAGTTAATCTAAAGGTCGAGACCTTTGGTCTCTTTATCAACCAAACGACGCCGTTTCGTAACGCCCGGTCTTGACCGTTGATCATCAACAAATCAACGGCCAAGATCACCTTAGTTGCCTCGACTATATAACACTTATGTCTGAAGAGAGACGGCCATTTCTCTAATTTCTCTAACCCTAGCCGCCCTTAGCATCTTCTTCGTCTTCTCTCTTCTTCACACAGACCTCGTCGGCCATGGCGGCCACCACTTCCTACGGTGGTCGCCGGCCTCTTTTAGCCCCCTTCTCATATCTCTCTTCTTTTCTTCTTCTTCTCCGTCAAGAAACTCCAAAGAACTCCCCTTCTCCAGAACTCCGGTCACCGGAACTCATCGCCGGTGACCACTAAAGTATGAACCACCGCCTCAAACCAATGCCATTCGAACCCCCGTTCCACGATCTATCCAACCATACTAGCCACACCCCTCGAATCATCTTCAATCGCCTCGAATATCCGAAAAAAGGGTCGTCGGAATCCTAACTCCGGCGACCCCCAAAATCAAAACCCCAAGATCCATTCTTCTACACATCTGAATCCCTCCCTATAACTCAGAACTCAAAAAAGGCTCCATCTTTGAGCCTAAAAGAAGAATCAGAAAAGAAAGTAACAAAAAAAAAAACAAAAAAAGATGTTCTGAAAAGAATAAAGGAAAAAAGAAACAAGAAGAAGGCCTGAGAATCCGAGAGAAATTGAGAAAAGAAAAAAAAAGAGTAGGAAGCTCGGGGGACAGGCCCCGCTAAGCTAAGTCCCTACCCCTTTTCTTGTTCTTTTAAGCTTGCTGTTTATGATTTTACTTGTGTTCTTCTTGCATATTTTGTTTTCTTAGATCTTGTTTCACATGATAGTTTTAGGTTTGGTTCGATTTTGATTTTATGTTCTGCTTACCTTCTGTGCTATGATTTGGTCTTGTATATCCTCACATGTTAATCTGTTTTCTTGCCATACTGAGTAGTTTTTCTCAACATGTTTAGTTTTAGGGTTTGTTTTGATATTTAGTCATAAGGTTCCTTGATCTTTTCTTCCGAGCATGTTAGTGATGAGATGTTGTTTGTTTGGTTTTGATTTCGTGGCTCTTAGCCTTAATTTCAGAAGTCTCACCTTTTCCCCAGACTGTTTCACTATTGGTTTTGAATCATTACAAAAGCATGGCCGTTGACCTTTGTCTTTTAGTTCTTTTATGTTTAAAGTCATAGATAATAAGTTTAAGTTACTTTGATTCATTTCCTTTTCTTCATTTTTTGGATCTGTCTGACTACTCTTGATGTTTGGCTTTAATGATTCATGATGGAATTAGGCTTACCTTGTTTATCTTCATGGAGTTCCTTTGTTCTGTTTGTTTCAAATCATGATCTGCTTCTGTTAAGTCAAAGAACCACCTTGATTCCCTTTTCTTTCCCCATCTTGTAAATGTTACAATCCTTGATCTGTTTAGCTTTTATAATCTAGTCTTCTCTTAATGGCATACATGTTTAGTTCTAATACTAGCTTAACTTTTTTCTCTTTTCATCTTTACACTAAGTTGTTAATCTTTCCTGTTTCTTTTCCACTGTTTCTCCATGATCTTTTGTTCTTCATCTTCATGTTATCTGTTATGCATTTATATCAGATTTAGATTGGTATTTGGAAGGGTTTTAGATTAGTATGTTTGGTTGAATACCATTCTCATATTATCTTGCCAAGGTCCATTGTTCTCCTTATTGAAATAAGCCATGTTTCATCTCCTGTTGACTATTCTTGTGAAAACTTAGTGTCTATGTATCTATAACCATTGAATGCTAAGTGTTTTTTAGAGTTTTTCAGTAGGCTATCTAGCATGAAATGATTGTGACTATGCCTGATTGATGTTAATTGACATGTTGCTACATGAATTTAAATTAGGTGATTTGATTAGTTAAGATTCAACATTATCAATCTTCTTTTCTGAATTTTTATGGGTTAATGAACCATATTTGATTTCATGTGGTTATATGAGCAATTGTATGTTGAAATGGCTAAGTTTGCAATAGTTTTTTGTTAAGTAGTGACACTGTTAATGCTTATTATGCTTAGATGAATTGGTTATAGCTGCTAGTGTTAGGATCCATGAAAGTGGCTAGTTTTTAAATAGGATAAAACTTTAAAAATCACAAAATAGGCTGTTAGTTAAATAATTGGCTTAAGAATGGTCAACCCTGCAAAGGGTTGACCTATTCTATAAAGCCCTAACACACAGTCCACTTTTAAAGTGGTTGGTTGTGCAAAAGGGGCTATGTCTGCAAATGCAGACTAGCCCAGGCTCTTTTTAGAGCCCTGAACAGCAAAATGGCCAAACCTGCAAATGGTTTTGGGCCCAAATGTTCAGTGATTGGCTTTAATAGCCAAAGCTAAGTCTCAACTTGAGACTGGCTAGATTTTTAAAGAGTTGTTTTAATAATAAAGCAGGCTATGCCTGCAATTAGCTTAAATTTGAAATAACTTAGTGTTAATTAACTGAAATAGATCCAGAAGTGGCTAAAATTGAAATAGTCCCTTAAAATAAATCTGGCCAGCCCTTAAATACTAATGCCAAGGTTGGCTATTAGTTAAATAGGTTCAAAGGTTGCTGAAATTTAACCTAGGTAAGCTAGTAAATAAACAGTGCCCTTAGGGACACAATTGGGAATTAAAAAGGTGAAATAGTAAATAGTTAGAACCTAAGAGGGCAAGGGAGTCCTTTGTACCCCTGATTTCTGCAATTTTGCAGGGATTTAAGGGTATAATGGTCTCCCTAAAAAGGGAAATCTGTAAAAATCTCAAACCCCTAAGGTCATATTGGTAAAGAACTCCTAAAAAGAATCTTTAGAACCTTCCAGCACATGCTGGAAGGATTTTTGGTAACTGAAATTGGGGTTAAAGTGTAAGTTTAGTAATTTTAAGAGGGGAGAAGTGGGATTAAATTCCAAACTTTTCCCCCAAGTCATCAGCCCTTAGCCTCAACTATAAAAGGGCTGAAAAGGGGGTTCCAAGGAGGAGGAATCTGAAATATATATCTAGGGTGCTTTTAGAAAACAAAGCTTGAGAGAAAAGAGATAGCATAAAAACAATAGGATTTCTGGGATTTTTCGAATAGAAACTGGTTAATTTCTTCTGATTTTCGAAGTTCTTTGCTGGAAGTTGGTCCGGATTTCTATTTGAGTTCTGCTGGGTTTTCTGCTTGTTGATTGCTGTGCTGTTCAATTCATTTGGCATCCAATTCACTGTTGCATTGCTGATTGAGTCATTGCTGTCTGCTTCTACCCCTTAGAACTCATCGGTTTTCTTTGCTTTGATTCAGGTACATTACTCTTACACTTGAAGTTGTAATCCTGAGTTGTTGAAATGAGAATGAAGCTACGAATTCGATTATATTTTGTTGTAGTAGCAGTTTAGTTTATTAGTTTAAATTTGTGGTTTATTCCATTGTAGTAGTCTATAGTAATAGAAAAACGACACTAAAGATGTAACAGCTAGTATAATAGTAGTATAGTAATAGTATAATGTAGATAATTCATCACTTAGTTTAATTAGGTAAAAGCCCTAAAACATAGATTAATTCACAATACTTGCGAGACCAATAAGTTGGTAATGAAACAAGTCATCAGAAGCATAACGGTAGTATAGTCACAGGATCACTTACCACTTAGTTAAATAGGAATACCCTTAAAACCAGAGTTAATCAATTCACCTACCTGCATTAATAATAATAATAATAATAAAATCACTTAGTTAATATGCTTCGTTAATTGATTTTAATGTTTGAATAAGTTTGAAAGATGAGGAGTGTGATAGGCCATGATGTTAAAATGGGTTCAATTTGATGTTAAAATCAGTGTTCAAACATAGCTTAAAGTTGTATAACAAGTTCAAAAGGAGAGGGTGTAGTTAGAAGAATGGGCAATT
The DNA here is from genome assembly GCA_032618575.1 of Nicotiana noctiflora. Lineage (NCBI taxonomy): Eukaryota > Viridiplantae > Streptophyta > Magnoliopsida > Solanales > Solanaceae > Nicotiana > Nicotiana noctiflora. The sequence continues at coordinate 433,865 of JASVEL010000914.1, forward strand.
AGATCTATGATACAATTTGAGTTAAGTCATATTAGAGTCAATAGTTGTATATACATATCCATAAGTCACTTAGCATTAGGTGTTTTGGGTTACCATTAATAAGTTGGTTAATTTGTTTGAATACAGTCTCATAAAGTTAAATCATCTCTTTAGCCTTGTATAGTGACTCTACTCTTTCAATGAATAAAAGCAATCTGATTTCGATTCTTAAATCCTGTTGATTTGCGTTATTTCTGGTTCTTTGCATTTATTGTTTTTTTCATAGTAGTTTACTACCGATTGGTTTGGGCTCAATATGCAAACGAGTTTTGAACTACAACGTGAAGCTAATGAGGCCAGCAAGCTTAAATCCAAAGCAACCTGGATCTCGAAGACCAAGACAGTCCATACGTTTAATGGAAAGTCCAGGCCCAATAAACAACAAAATTCGAAAGGGGCCTGGAACACTTGTTGGTGAATACGCTTAAGGCAAGAACAAATATAGAAAACTTAGCCAAATATTAGTATCCTTTAATAAAAATTGGGATGAGCCTCGCCCGAATAACAAACACCGGGGCCCCCATTTAGTAATAGAATAACATAATAGAACCGAAGAGGCTAATAGCGAATTCCATAGCCTCTCCCAAATTTAAAAGCCGATATAGATTATCTTAAGGCACGGTTTTAATATACCTTCCTATGAACGAGTGTGCACTTGGTGCGACTCAAATCCAAATCTCGGTAAAGCTGAAATACACCAAAAGTCATAGGCGTACTGGTTGCGGTATGACTCGAGGCGTGTTTTCGCGATACCGCAAATTCCTAAAAAATGGTATTTAACATAAAAGCACATTATGTTGTTAAAACTTATAATTGAGTCAAACAAAAGTCAAGAACGACGGTGGAGCGACCGTGCTAAAACCACGGAACCCGGGAGTGCCTAACACCTTCTCCCGGGTTAACAGAGTTCCTTATCCGGATCTCTGCTTCGCGGACATTTATAAGAGTCAAAATTCCTCGGATTCGGGATTAACCGGTGACTTGGGACACCATTGTCATTCCCAAGTGGCGACTCTGATTAATCTCTAATAAAATCCCGAACCGATTGTCCTTTAATTGGAAAAACTCCTTCCCTTACATTATTTTATCCGTCGTGGGTAATTGAGCGTCGGGGTATACCCTACAAGTGTATTTATACGCATTTAAGTATGTGGGGTAGTAAAAAGGGAGGTGTGACAGCTCTGGCGACTCTGCTGGGGACCCAACCCTGAACTCCGGTTTTAGGGTTTAAGAACTCGAGCTCCTTAGAACTGCCGTTCGCGTTTTTATTTGACTTCATTATGTGATTTGAACAACATGCTATGTGCTTTATTGCTTTGATATTATGTGAACTGTATATAAAATTGTGCCGAAAAACCCTTCTCTCTTCTTCCCTGGGGATGTGCTTACTGGTTGAGACTCCCCTTTCTTTTAAAGTCACCTTAAATTAAGAAAACAGAGGCCGGATAAGTTACAAAGCCGATTGACTCCGCGGGTCACCGGTACGTAGCCCCCTCCTCGATTCGAGTTGTCCGCTCGGGTACACGGTCTAGCAATCCATGAAACCATAAGATTTTGAACATAGGTCTAGGACGATTATTTGCATCATATTAGACTTAGGGGACTCAACACAGGGGTTGGGTCCGTCTAGGACAGGTGACCCGGTATTGAAGAGACCGAGCATGCTATGTGTTGCATTTTATTGTCCTTGATCGTTATGCGGACCGGCGGAAATCCCGAGAATAGAAAAATTGTTGAAAAAAAAGAGAGAGGAAAGTAATTATTTATAGAAAATAGGTACCAGGAAAAATTGAAAATTGAAAAAAAATAGGTGGAACATTTTTTTGAAATAATTGGTCAATTAATCTGACCGAACTACGCAGGTTTGATTCTCGCCATTAGGTGGGATACGTAGGCAACCCTTAAACGGGTCCAACCACACTTTTAGAAAAAAGACCAAAAAGATTTTCTTTTCAAATAATCGAGGTGATTGCTATTTTTGGAAATGGCCGAATGTTCCGAAAGGACACCGGAAGGCTGTTTTGGCAAAAATGGCCACTTCGAGAGTTATTTTCTTTTCTCCAAAATTGAAAAATTGCATTAAAAAAGATTTTCCTTTTTTCTAAATAAATTCACCTTAATAAATGTGCAGGACGAGCACGATGATGAATGAACAATTTTCCCTAAATAAAATCCCCTTGGAGCTGAAATTATGGTGGCAGGACATGGGATCCGATGGTCAAGACTGGGTCAAAAAGTACTTAAAAGGCCTTACAGGGTTATTAGATATGGTTCCTCGGGGTGATGTGATTAGAGCGTTGGTCTCATTTTGGGATTCGGCACACAACGTATTTCATTTCCCAGATTTTGAGCTTACCCCTACTTTGGAGGAGATTGCCTTCTACATCGGGAAGACTGAGGTCCCGCTAAAAGGAAAATACCCGGTATCTCCGAGGACAGTGACAGTACATCGTTTCCTCGACTCTTTAAAAATTGCTCGGAACGTTCATAATGAAGATCTGGCCAATGGATTTTGTTCTTTAAGCTTCATATACAATAGGTTTGGACACGTTGGGGGTTTCAACGACCTAACCAACAAGTTATGCTGTAAGTCCAACCGAGCGAAATAGGAGGAACACCGGAGGTTTGTATTTTTGGTGGCATTTCTCGGAGTTGTTGTATTCCCGAGGAAAGATGGACATATCAATATAAAAGTCGCCGGGGTAGCTACCACACTGATAGTACAAGAAAACTGTACTCTGGCCCCAATGATTGTGGCGGACATCTACCGTGCTCTGACTGCGTGCAAAGCAGGGGCTAGCTTCTTCGAGGGGTGTAACTTGATCTTGCAAATCTGGCTAATTGAGCATCTATGCCACCATCTTTCGTACTCAAGCTATGGTTCGGCCGAACGGACATGTTTGAAAGAGTTCAGTACGAGGACAAAGGAAGTAAAGTTGCCAGAAGGAGTCTAAGGTTGGATTGTGTATCTTCGATCACTAACTGACGGTCAAATTGATTGGACGTATGACTGGTTACCTCTTGACGAGGTGATATATATGCCAACGGAGGGATCACCGTTTTTGATCATGGGTTTGAAGAGTATACAACCTTATGCCCCATACAGAGCCCTGCGACAGTTGAGTCGGTGTCAGATTATTCCAAGAGATGGGGATCTCAGTGTGCAAGCTGTGGAGATTGGTCCGGACGGGCAATTCCTGGAAGCAAAAATCCGGCAAATCTGGAATGAGTGCCAAAATTTGAAGATTGATACTTGTGTGCCGAATAGGGCAAAAGGGGAGATATCACCTGGATACTCCACATGGTACCGACGAGGGGTTGAACACGAACGTCTTTCAAAGAGACCTCACTTGCAAGACCTGATAGAGCAATCCGAGGAAAATCAGAAATGGGCGGCCACGGAAAAAGAATACAAGGCCAAAATCAGTCTGTTGGAAGATAAACTGAGAAATCTTCATTTCGAAAGTGGCTTACAAGAAGCATCCGATGAAGTAGAAAAGAAACAGCTGAATAAAGAAAATGATATGTTGAAGGCTCAAGTAGCTCAAATGAAAATTGCATCCGAGACCCCGGTTCGTTCAGCCCGAGATGAAAAGTTAATTGAGATTCTCCGGCGGAAAGTAAATGACTATAGCTTTGATTTGGACGTAGCTGAAAGAGAGTTAGTCAAGGCTCGGAAGCAAATGGGCAGAGACGCCGATGAAAGAGCCAAGTTGGTTCGGCAGCTACACAAGCACGATGTTGAAGTAGCTCAGCTTAGAAAGAAAATAATTTCAGCCACGGTCAAGAGTAACAAGATCATCAAAGATCTTGAAGAGGAGAGAGAGTACTGCTACACGACTATGTCTAGATTGGAATTGGAGCTGCAACAAGTGCAAAAGGACAACCAACATACCTTGGATGCTCGCACTCAACAAATAAGCCGGTTATTGCAAGAAAAAGGGGTCATCAGAGAAAAGATTGTTCGCATCGCCCAATACATCACCCGGAAGACTCAGCTTTGTGAAGATATGTCTCGGAGGACTTTTGTATCTGCAGTGATGTTTTTTGTACAACAAGTCATGGCCGACCTGGATAGGCTTCAAAGGGGATTAGCATATAGGCCCGCGGCAAGGCCGAACGATGCCTCACGGGCACTAGGTGCATTAATGTACTCTTAGGTCATGCATCATCTTTTATTTTTCTTTTTAAAACATCACTTTGTAATCAATGTTTTGAATTATCAATTAGAAAACAAGTGTTGTTACCAATTCTTTTGCTTTATGTCATTTCCTTTAAATCCGCTAGGCAAATAAATAGGAACGTAATTATGAAAACGGCAAGGAAAAAGAGAGAAAAGAAAAAGCAAGAAAAAAAAAAAAAAAAAAAGAGAAAAAAAAAGCAAGAAAGGAGAAAAAGCAAAAGAAAAAAAAGAAAGAAAGAAAAAGAAAGAAAACAAAGAGAGCGGAAAAGGAGAGAAAGTTATTGGTCCAAGTGAGCAGCGGCCGGGATGATGCATAACGACTCGAGCAAATGTGTTTGTTTTTAAAGTCGTTGCATCTTATTCATGCGCTAACAACTAACTAGTGTTGATGTTTGTGAGTCCAGATTTTCTAGGCAACTGGCATTCTGGCTACCCACCCATACAACACCAGATACAAAAAAATGACAAAGGCTGTGTCCCAGGAAATCAAGGCAACTATTGTGGACCCCGCTCACGAAGAAGAGATCGTGGATGTGGCGGGGATGAAGGAAGAAATGTACAAGCTGAGACAGCAGATGGCCGAAATGTACCAGGCTTGGTCTAGAGGTCAACCACTACCAGCCTACCCTGCTAACCCTGCATATGTCCCTCCAGCCAATCCTAACCCCGAGCCACCAACAATGAACTCGTCCTCCACCTACCCCGACTACCCTCACTACTATGCTTCCACCTCCCAGATACCACCACCTCCAACCAAGCAAGCACCACCTCAGATACCACAAGTTGCTCCTGTATATGTGGCACCTCCGCCCGCCGTTATCCACAAATCCTCTAGTGAACCGATGTTTCATATCCAGGATCCTCACTACTACCCTCCGGAGCCGACTTTCAGACAACACGAGTCTCATGCTCCGATGATGGAAGCAAGTGCCGGGCAGGAAGAGATGGCTCGGAAAGTGAAAAGTCTTGAGAATGCTTTCCGCAATATGCGAGGACTGGGAGGGCAAGTAAGTGTAGCCTACAAAGACCTGTGTTTGTTCCCCTGAGGTGCAGCTTCCCGTGGGATTCAAGTTGCCAAAGTTCGACATGTATAGCGGACACGGGGATCCGGTAGCTCATCTCAGAGGATACTGTAGCAAGATGAGGGGCGCGGGAGGTAGAGATGAATTGTTGATGGCGTACTTCAGCCAAAGTCTGAGTGGATCAGCTCTGGAATGGTATACCCGACAGGACCATACAAGGTGGTTCGTCTGGGATGACTTAGCACAAGCTTTCGCTAGTCACTTTCAGTACAATTTGGAGATCATACCCGACAGGTTATCCCTTACCAAGATGGAGAAGAAGCCAGGAGAAAGCTTTAGGGAATACGGTTTTAGATGGAGGGAACAGGCCGCTAGAGTGGATCCACCCATGAAAGAAGGGGAGATGGTGGATTGTTTTTTACAGGCTCTGGAGCCAACATACTACGGCCATCTAGTGTCAGCAATTGGAAAGAGTTTTAATGAAGTTGTGGAAATGGGGAGTTTCGTAGAGGAAGGTTTGAAGACAAACAAAATTATGAGTTTTTCGGCTATCAAGGCCACCAATCAAGCTATACAAAGTGGAAACGGGGGAGTGATGGGAAAGAAGAAGAAGGAAGAAGTAGCAACCGTAGAAAGTAGGCCATGGAGTCGCAACCCACATTATAACCCACCAAGACCCTACCGCCAACACCCACCAAGCCCAGCAACCCCATATAATCCACCACCACCATCTTACCCGCCAAACCCATACAACACACCAAGCCCATATAACCCACCACCACCACCGTACCCACCAACTGTCCCACATTACCACCACCCACAAGCCCAAGCCTACCCACCACCACCACCCCATGTGTGGAGAGCTCAAGCTCCACACAATGTGTACCACACCCAGAACACATACCCAACCTCTAAACCTTACCGAAACCAAAATAGGCCCCGGCCAGACTCTGAATGGAGAAACAAGGCAAGGAAAACATTCACCCCCCTCGGGAATCATATACCAGCCTTTATCATAGGTTGAAAGAGTTGGGGATGCTAAGCCCAGTTGCACCTAAAGTTCCAAACCCACCCCCGAAAAATCTTGATCCTTCTGTTAGATGTGAATACTGTTCGGGAACATTGGGCCACGATACTGAAAAGTGTTGGCAATTGAAGAATGCCATTCAAGATCTCATTGATGAGAGGAGAATTGAAGTACAGGCTCCCGAAGCCCCAAACATTACCCAGAATCCGCTGCCAAATCACCACGAAACACATATGATAGAATTGGTGCAGGGTGATGGCAGTCAAAAACCATCTCAGGCCGTGATGATGATAAAGTCGAGTGGCAAGTTAGAAAAGGAAGTTGTGAAAGAGAAAGCGATTGTTGAGAAACCAAAGCCAGTAGTGGTGGGAGGTTTAAAAGTGGTAGTGTCAGGCGCAAAGACGATCGTGACTGTGAAAGGCGCAAATGCAGAGCCAGTAATCATAAAACCAGTAGTGCAAATGCCAGTGGTGAGTACAAAGACTGTACCTTGGAACTATAACAAGGTAGCAGTAGTTTACAAGGGAAAAGAGATTTATGGTGAAATTAATGAAACGCATGGACTCACTCGGTCAGGAAGGTGTTTTGCTCCAGAGGAACTGAGAAAGATGAAAACGGTAAAAGAAAGTCAATTGAAGAAGCCAGTGTCGGAGGAGGAAGCAGAAGAATTCCTTAAGAAAATGAAGTCACAAGAGTATTCAGTGGTTGAGCAGTTAAGAAAGACCCCTGCCCAGATTTCTTTGCTATCTTTGCTGATACATTCGGAAGAACACCGGAAGGCTCTTATGAAAATTCTAAATGAGGCTCATGTTCCGGAAAAGATTTCAGTGTGTCACTTGGAGAAGATTACCAGCAAAATTTTTGAGTCTAATAGGATCACCTTCTCTGATAAGGAGCTGCCGGTGGAGGGTACCGAACACAATAAAGCATTGTACCTTACAGTAAAAAGTGAAGAGTCAGTCGTGACCAGGGTATTGATTGACAACGGATCGAGCGCTAACATTTGCCCGCTGTCAACTTTAGGGAAGCTGAACATCAGCCCGGACAGAATCCGGAAGAACAGTATCAATGTGAGAGGGTTTGACGGCGGAGGTAAAAACACATTAGGAGATATTATTTTGGAAGTAACCATCGGTCCCGTTGATTTTACTATGGAGTTCCAGGTGCTCGACATTGCCGTGTCGTATAACTTGTTGTTAGGCCGACCCTGGATTCATGCGGCCAAGGCAGTACCATCTTCTCTACACCAGATGGTCAAGTTTGAGTGGGAACAACAAGAGATTGTCGTACACGGGGAGGAAAATGCTTGTAATGTGGTAGCACCTTTTGATGATACTGATGGGGATAGAGGTCCTTGGGTCTACCAAGTGACGGATGCTATAGTAGTGAACAGAATTGCTGAAGGGGAAAAGTTGCCAACCCCTATGATGGCACCAACTGCTGTGATGGTGGCCAGAGAAATGCCGAGAAACGGATTTGCACCAGGGAGGGGATTAGGCAAAACACTGCAGGGAGTCATCCAACCAGTTCAGCTTCCGGAAAATAAAGGTACATTCGGCTTAGGGTTCCAACCACCTTTGCCGACATCCAAAGAGCCTTAAAAGCCAAAAAGAACTGGACCTTGCCCAAACCCATACCCAAATTATCCGACACCTTCATCAGGCCTGGTACAAAATATCAACCATCTGCTGCGACAAAGTGCATTGAGACCCAACTTGATGAAGAAATGCTGGGATTTGAGAAGATGTTTTGGGAGGTGAATACGATTGAAGCAGGGGAAGGCACAAGCAAAATGGATGTGCAATTTGTGGGGCCTGGAATCATGTTGAACAATTGGGAAGCTACTCCTTTCCCTATCAGGAAGGAGTCTTGGTAGTTAGCTCCAAAATTTCATCATTGCTTTCCCGAAAGTTGTTATTTTTATAGTTTTCCCATTCCCCTCATGAAAAGAAAATCACCATGTATCCCGAACATTGTTCGTTTCTTTTATCAATGAAATGCAGTTTCCCTTTTTCTTCACTTTTGCCTTATTTTTCTTTATTTTTCTTTTTGTACAGTTTTGCATGTGTTGATTCCAATGCCATGTCATGCGTGAAGGATTCTAGACCCAGTTCTGACAATCACGTTACTATACAAGAAATCGAGGAAGATAGTGAAATAGAATGCGAGGATGAGGAAGCCCTGGAGGAAATAAGTAAGGACATGAAACAATACGAGGAAAAACCCAAACCGAATCTGAGTGATACGGAATCTGTAAATTTGGGGAGCGAAGATGATGTCCGAGAAACAAAGATTAGTGTGCATTTGGAGGCGCCCCTCAGGGATGACTTGATAAGGTTGTTACATGAATTTAAGGACATCTTTGCCTGGTCCTATGATGACATGCCCGGACTTAGCACTGATTTGGTGGTACACAAGTTGCCTATTCATTCTGAATGCCGGCCGGTAAAGCAAAAGCTGAGGAAATTCAAAACGGACATTAGTGTGAAGATAAAAGAAGAGGTGAATAAGCAGTTTGAGGCAAAGGTCATAAGAGTTACTACGTACCCCACCTGGTTGGCAAATGTTGTGCCGGTCCCGAAGAAAGATGGCAAAACCAGAGTGTGTGTAGACTATAGAGACCTCAACAAAGCCGGTCCGAAGGATGACTTCCCATTGCCAAACATTCACATATTGATCGACAATTGCGCCAAGCATGAGATCGGTTCGTTTGTGGACTGTTATGCTGGATATCACCAGATCCTGATGGACGAAGAAGATGCTGAGAAAACTGCCTTCATTACACCTTGGGGAACATACTGTTACAGAGTAATGCCGTTTGGATTGAAGAATGCCGGGGCAACTTACATGAGGGCAATGACCACAATGTTTCACGATATGATGCATCGAGAAATTGAAGTATATGTGGACGATGTCATCATAAAGTCCAAAAAACAACCTGATCATGTGAGAGATTTGAGGAAGTTCTTCCAAAGACTCCGGAGGTACAATCTAAAGCTCAATCCGGCGAAGTGTGCTTTTGGAGTACCTTCAGGGAAATTACTGGGGTTTATTGTGAGTCGGCGAGGTATTGAACTGGATCCATCAAAGATCAAGGCTATTCAAAGTCTACCTCCGCCGAAGAACAAAAAGGAGGTCATGAGTTTTCTAGGAAGGTTGAATTACATTAGTCGGTTCATTGCTCAATTGACATCAACATGCGAGCCGATCTTCAAGTTGTTGAAGAAAGATGCAGCAGTGAAATGGACCGACGAGTGTCAGGAAGCCTTTGACAAGATCAAGGAATATTTGGCCAATCCTCCGGTGTTAGTACCTCCAGAACCAGGGCGACCTTTGATTTTGTATCTGACAGTGCTGGATAACTCTTTCGGTTGTGTATTGGGTCAACATGACGAGACAGGCAAGAAAGAACAAGCCATATATTACCTCAACAAAAAGTTTACATCCTACGAGGTGAAGTATACCCAACTGGAAAGAACTTGTTGTGCATTGATTTGGGTAGCTCAGAAGCTAAAGCATTATTTGTCAGCATACACCACGTACTTGATATCACGATTGGATCCTCTGAAGTATATATTTCAGAAGCCTATGCCTACGGGAAGATTGGCCAAATGGCAGATTCTGCTCACAGAATTTGACATTGTCTATGTAACTCGTACGACAATGAAGGCACAAGCTATTGCAGACCACTTAGCCGAGAATCCGGTGGATGATGAGTATGAACCATTGAAAACATACTTTCCGGATGAAGAGGCAATGCTTGTCGAGGAGATGGAGCAAGAGGAGAGACCAGGATGGAAAATGTACTTTGACGGAGCCGTCAACAGCAGGGGCGTTGGTATCGGAGCGGTACTCATTTCAAGTACGGGTCAACACTATCCCGTCACAGCTCAGCTTCGATTTTTCTGCACCAACAGCATGGCCGAATATGAGGCGTGCATCTTGGGATTAAGGATGGCCATTGACATGGGTATTCAAGAGATTTTGGTCATGGGTGACTCGAATCTCTTGGTACACCAAGTTCAAGGGGAATGGGAGACACGAGAATTGAAATTGATACCATATCGGTATTGTTTGCACGAGTTGTCTCAAAGATTCCAGTCTATAGAGTTCAAGCACATCCCGAGAATGCACAATGAGATTGCAGATGCTTTGGCCACATTGTCCTCTATGTTGCATCATCCGGACAAGACATATATAGATCCACTCCAGATCCAAGTCCGAGATCAGAATGCTTATTGCTTTGCTGTGGAAGAAGAGTCGGATGGAGAGCCGTGGTATCATGATATTAGAGAATACTTGAAAGCTGGCAAATACCCGGAGCAAGCCACTGGAGACCAGAAGAGAGCCATCAGGCGTCTAGCCAATGGATTTTTCCTCAGTGGAGGAGTGGTATACAAAAGAACACCAGATCTAGGTTTATTGCGGTGTGTAGATGCACAACAAGCAGATGAAATCATGATTGAAGTACATGCTGGAGTATGCGGACCCCACATGAGCGGATACGTTTTAGCAAAGAAGATTTTGAGAGCTGGGTACTACTGGCTCACGATGGAGCGTGATTGTATCAAGTATGTAAAGAAATGCCATCAATGCCAGGTACATGGGGATCTGATCCACTCCCCGCCTTATGAGTTGCACGCAATGTCAGCACCTTGGCCCTTTGTTGCTTGGGGCATGGATGTCATCGGCCCAATAGATCCAGCCGCTTCTAATGGGCACAGGTTCATTCTGGTTACAATAGATTATTTCACCAAGTGGGTTGAAGCTAAGACATTCAAGGCGGTGACGAAGAAAACGGTAGTGGATTTTGTGCATGAAAATATTATATGCCGATTTGGAATCCCCAAGGTGATTATCACAGACAATGGAGCCAATTTAAACAGTCATCTCATGGCGGAAGTTTGTGAAAGGTTTAAGATCACGCACCGCAATTCCACACCTTACAGGCCAAAGGCGAATGGAGCGGTAGAAGCGGCTAACAAGAATATCAAGAAGATTCTCCGAAAAATGGTGGAGGGATCCAGGCAATGGCATGAAAAGTTACCCTTTGCTCTCATGGGTTACCGCACGATGGTACGTACTTCTATCGGAACCACACCTTATACACTGGTGTACGGAACGGAGGCTGTTATACCCGCAGAAATAGAAATACCGTCATTACGAATTATAGCCGAATCTGAGATAGATGACGATGAATGGGTAAAGGCCCGGTTAGAACAGTTGAATTTCATTGATGAGAAGAGGTTGGCCGCAGTCTGCCATGGGCAGTTGTATCAGCGAAGAATGGCCAGAGCATATAATAAGAAGGTACGACCTCGAAAGTTTGAAGTCGGACAACTGGTATTGAGGCGTATCTTACCACATTGGGCAGAGGCAAAAGGCAAGTTTGCGCCAAATTGGCAAGGACCGTTCGTGGTATCACGGGTGTTGTCCAATGGAGCATTATATTTAACAGATGTTGAAGGAAAGTGCGTAGAGACTGCTATCAATTCAGATGCGGTGAAAAGATACTATGTATGATTCCTTTTCAATTGTATGTTTTGTATTTTGTTGTGATTTTGGAATTGAAATGATGAAGGCGTTTTATTCTCTATCCAAACACTTTATCCATTGATAACCCCTTTGAGCCTTAATGAATGAATTCTTTCATATCCCTCTCTCGGAATCGCTCTAGTGTATAAGGTGTGGTTCCGATAGTGAGAATGAAAAATGAAAAATGAAAAATGATGGAAAAAAAAAATGAAATGATGGAAAAATGAAATTGTGGAATGAAAAGTTACCCTTTCGACCAGTGTATAAGGTGTGGTTCATTTTGCTTTCGATCCAGGCAATGGCATGAAAAGTTACCCTTTGCTTTCATTTTTCATTCTCACAATTTCATTTTTCATTCTCACAATTTCGATCAAGTCGCTCGAAATTGTGAGAATGAAAAATGAAATGATGGAAAAAAAAAATGAAAAAATGATGAAAAATGAAAAAGAGAAAAAGACAAAGAAATTCGGGAAAAAGTCAAAAGAAATCCATCTAACTTATGAAGTTGGATGAACTACGTCTGACTTGATCCCGAAAGGGTACGTAGGCAGCCTCTCCGAGGTTCAGTCACAACAAAGGAAAAAATCCAAAAATTCCCCACATATTGAAACTGGGGCAGAAGTTATGTTTAATAATTCCGAGAGTTGTAAATACTTTTAACCCTCGTTGAAATTTTGAGCCTTTATATCTTTCTTTCTTAACCCACCCAAAAGCCACGTTACAGTCCAAAGAAAGACCTTCTGATCAATTTTTGAAATGATAACAAATACAACGAAGGAGGAGCGAAGCATCGGATAATACCCATGGTACAGAAAACAAAATACAAAAAGGAAAAATGAAAAAAAAAATAAATAAATAAATAAAATGAGAGAGTCTCATCAGTGAAAACCTTAATCGGCACTGTGAGATGATTGTGAGGTTGAGAGAATAAATGAGAGATTTCTATTGGTGAAAACCTTTCGAGGCACCTTAGGGCGATCGTGAGGACTATCGGAAAAGAGAAAAGGCAACAAAAAAGAGTATCGGTTTGGGTCAAAGGCAATTCGAAGTCTGAATAACGATTGGAACGAACTGGGTCAGAGTTTAAATACATGGCATGGTCAGCGGAATCAGCCAGCAAATACCCGGATAAGTTCTGTCATCTCTCCAAAACACCCTTACTTTTCTTTCATTTTCTGCATTTCATTGTTTACCTTTTTGAGAGCTAACTACCGGCTCCTGATAACGGAAGCTGAAACAACACTGGATCAGAAAGGATAGAAGATTAGGGAAGGGAATAAAGAAGCTTGGCAAACATGGCCAAAGGAAAAGAAAACAAAACAAAAATGGAGAAATGAGAAAAGATACAAAAAGAGTCTGCAAGGGACAAGAAGTCGAAAGTCATGCAACATGAGAAAGCAAAAACAAAGGAAGCAATAAGAAGTGGGGACGGCAGATGCCAGTTGCCAGCAATTTATATCTAATAAATTTTGTTTCATGCAGGAACAAATTGTCACTAATCACTTTAAAGTGAATGTGACCAATGTGGAAAATTTAAAATACCAAAAAGAGAAAGTCCGCCGAATAAGTGGAGAAATTCACAGGCAAGAGATAAGTTGGTAAAAAGAAAATGCCAAAAAGAGGAAAGTAACATCTTTTAAAATCCACTCCCCAATCCTCAGGCTGAGGGAATATTTTTCTGCATCGCATTGCACGTTTAATTTCTGTTAGGTGCCCACCTTCTAATACGGGAATATCTTTTCTGCATTTGCATTGCACGTTTAATTTCAGTTAGGTGCCCACCTTCTAATACGGGAATACTTTTCTGCATTTGCATTGCACGTTTAAATTCTATTAGGTGCCCACCTTCTAATACGGGAATACTTTTCTGCATTTGCATTGCACGTTTAATTTCGGTTAGGTGCCCACCTTCTAATACGGGAATATTTTTCTGCATTTTGCATTGCACGTTTAATTTCTGTTAGGTGCCCACCTTCTAATACGGGAATACTTTTCTGCATTTTGCATTGCACGTTTAATTTCTGTTAGGTGCCCACCTTCAAATACGGGAATATTTTTCTGCACATCATGGTTTATATAGTTAAAAGCCCACACTGGGGCAGAAAAAGAAAAAAAAAGGGGTAGTTTGTTGTTTTGTTTTGAGCAGGTTCAGCTCGAGATCAAGAAAAACAAGAAAATCAACAAAAAGAGAGTCAACAAGAAAAGAAAAATCAACAAAAAAAGAGAGTCAACATCAAAGAAAATCAACAAAAAAGGAAGATTCTGCATCAAAGGGAAGATTCTGCATCACCGGAAAGGGAAGAAGAGCAAAAGCTAGATTAAGAACAATTGTAATTGTAGGATCATAGCTTAGAATAGCTTCTTCATTTTACATTTCCCCCCCCCGGTGTAATAAGGAGTAAGTCAGCAGGTCTCAACAGTGTCAATGCAACAGTGAGTCTGGTAGTTTTTAAAACTGCCAGACCTTCCCGAACTACACTGACCTGATTCCTGTTTAGCCCAGGATATGTAGGCAACCTCTAAAGCAGGGTGCGGTCAAAAGATTTTCAAAAATGCTTTCACGGAATGTGCCAATGTGCAAAAATCTCTCAATACTGCTCACTTGTCTTTGCACTGAAACTCTTCGTGTTAAAAACAGTGGTGGTAATTGTGAGCACATGATTTTTGCACCAAGCAAACAATTCCAAAATTAAAATAAATATATTTTTGAGTGCAACTACATGCCTTGTTAGAAATTGAATGCATTTTGTGTGGTTGAATAATTAGGAATTAGAAAAAATAAAAAAAAAATGGGCTAGGTAGTTAGTTTGATAGTTTAAATTAGTTAGGTTTAAGTAAAACTAGCAAAAATAGTTTAAATAGGAGAAAATAAGAGGAAAAATAGCAGAAAAATTGCGAAAAATACTAAAAAATTAGAGTAAATAGGAAATAAGGTTTTATAATTTTTCATAAAAGAAAAAGAAAAAAATATATATAAAAGAAAATGCATAAAAATAATAAAAACCAGAAAAAATACAAAATATAGGTGGAGTAATATGGTTGGGCTGATTTGAATTAAAATGAACTGGCCCAATACTTTGGCCCAAAGGAGACCCGGTCCGGAGATTAAGAGAGAGTGATCCTAGCCGTCCCTCTTGATAAATCCAACGGCTCAGACAAATAGACGGAATTAATTAGTTAATTAAATAAAATGAAAGTGATCTTGACCGTCCGTTTAGTTAATCTAAAGGTCGAGACCTTTGGTCTCTTTATCAACCAAACGTCGCCGTTTCGTAACGCCCGGTCTTAACCGTTGATCATCAACAAATCAACGGCCAAGATCACCTTAGTTGCCTCGACTATATAACACTTATGTCTGAAGAGAGACGGCCATTTCTCTAATTTCTCTAACCCTAGCCGCCCTTAGCATCTTCTTCGTCTTCTCTCTTCTTCACACAGACCTCGTCGGCCATGGCGGCCACCACTTCCTACGGTGGTCGCCGGCCTCTTTTAGCCCCCTTCTCATATCTCTCTTCTTTTCTTCTTCTTCTCCGTCAAGAAACTCCAAAGAACTCCCCTTATCCAGAACTCCGGTCATCGGAACTCATCGCCGGTGACCACTAAAGTATGAACCACCGCCTCAAACCAATGCCATTCGAACCCCCGTTCCACGATCTATCCAACCATACTAGCCACACCCCTCGAATCATCTTCAATCGCCTCGAA
The DNA here is from genome assembly GCA_032618575.1 of Nicotiana noctiflora. NCBI lineage: Eukaryota > Viridiplantae > Streptophyta > Magnoliopsida > Solanales > Solanaceae > Nicotiana > Nicotiana noctiflora. Next base: position 449,376 of record JASVEL010000914.1, read on the forward strand.
TATCCGAAAAAGGGTCGTCGGAATCCTAACTCCGGCGACCCCCAAAATCAAAACCCCAAGATCCATTCTTCTACACTCCTGAATCCCTCCCTATAACTCAGAACTCAAAAAAGGCTCCATCTTTGAGCCTAAAAGAAGAATCAGAAAAGAAAGTAACAAAAAAAAAACAAAAAAAGATGTTCTGAAAAGAATAAAGGAAAAAAGAAACAAGAAGAAGGCCTGAGAATCCGAGAGAAATAGAGAAAAGAAAAAAAAGAGAGTAGGAAGCTCGGGGGACAGGCCCCGCTAAGCTAAGTCCCTACCCCTTTTCTTGTTCTTTTAAGCTTTGCTGTTTATGATTTTACTTGTGTTCTTCTTGCATATTTTGTTTTCTTAGATGTTGTTTCACATGATAGTTTTAGGTTTGGTTCGATTTTGATTTTATGTTCTGCTTACCTTCTGTGCTACGATTTGGTCTTGTATATCTTCACATGTTAATCTGTTTTCTTGCCATACTGAGTAGTTTTTCTCAACATGTTTAGTTTTAGGGTTTGTTTTGATATTTAGTCATAAGGTTCCTTGATCTTTTCTTCCGAGCATGTTAGTGATGAGATGTTGTTTGTTTGGTTTTGATTTCGTGGCTCTTAGCCTTAATTTCAGAAGTCTCATCTTTTCCCTGACTGTTTCACTATTGGTTTTGAATCATTACAAAAGCATGGCCGTTGACCTTTGTCTTTTAGTTCTTTTATGTTTAAAGTCATAGATAATAAGTTTAAGTTACTTTGATTCATTTCCTTTTCTTCATTTTTTGGATCTGTCTGACTACTCTTGATGTTTGGCTTTAATGATTCATGATGGAATTAGGCTTACCTTGTTTATCTTCATGGAGTTCCTTTGTTTTGTTTGTTTCAAATCATGATCTGCTTCTGTTAAGTCAAAGAACCACCTTGATTCCCTTTTCTTTCCCCATCTTGTAAATGTTACAATCCTTGATCTGTTTAGCTTTTATAATCTAGTCTTCTCTTAATGGCATACATGTTTAGTTCTAATACTAGCTTAACTTTTTTCTCTTTTCATCTTTACACTAAGTTGTTAATCTTTCATGTTTCTTTTCCACTGTTTCTCCATGATCTTTTGTTCTTCATCTTCATGTTATCTGTTATGCATTTAGATTTAGATTGGTATTTGGAAGGGTTTTAGATTAGTATGTCCGGTTGAATACCATTCTCATATTATCTTGCCAAGGTCCATTGTTCTCCTTATTGAAATAAGCCATGTTTCATCTCCTGTTGACTATTCTTGTGAAAACTTAGTGTCTATGTATCTATAACCATTGAATGCTAAGTGTTTTTTAGAGTTTTTCAGTAGGCCATCTAGCATGAAATGATTGTGACTATGCCTGATTGATGTTAATTGACATGTTGCTACATGAATTTAAATTAGGTGATTTGATTAGTTAAGATTCAACATTATCAATCTTCTTTTCTGAATTTTTATGGGTTAATGAACCATATTTGATTTCATGTGGTTATATGTGCAATTGTATATTGAAATGGCTAAGTTTGCAATAGTTTTATGTTAAGTAGTGACACTGTTAATGCTTATTATGCTTAGATGAATTGGTTATAGCTGCTAGTGTTAGGATCCATGAAAGTGGCTAGTTTTTAAATAGGATAAAACTTTAAAAATCACAAAATAGGCTGTTAGTTAAATAATTGGCTTAAGAATGGTCAACCCTGCAAAGGGTTGACCTATTCTATAAAGCCCTAACACACGGTCCACTTTTAAAGTGGCTGGTTGTGCAAAAGGGGCTATGTCTGCAAATGCAGACTAGCCCAGGCTCTCTTTAGAGCCCTGAGCATAAAATGGCCAAACCTGCAAATGGTTTTGGGCCCAAATGTTCAGTGATTGGCTTTAATAGCCAAAGCTAAGCCTCAACTTGAGACTGGCTAGTTTTTAAAGAGTTGTTTTAATAATAAAGCAGGCTATGCCTGCAATTAGCTTAAATTTGAAATAACTTAGTGTTAATTAACTGAAATAGATCCAGAAGTGGCTAAAATTGAAATAGTCCCTTAAAATAAATCTGGCCAGCCCTTAAATACTAATGCCAGGGCTGGCTATTAGTTAAATAGGTTCAAAGGTTGCTGAAATTTAACCTAGGTAAGCTAGTAAATAAACAAGTGCCCTTAGGGACACAATTGGGAATTAAAAAGGTGAAATAGTAAATAGTTAGAACCTAAGAGGGCAAGGGAGTCCTTTGTACCCCTGATTTCTGCAATTTTGCAGGGATTTAAGGGTATAATGGTCTCCCTAAAAAGGGAAATCTGTAAAAATCTCAAACCCCTAAGGTCATATTGGTAAAGAACTCCTAAAAGGAATCTTTAGAACCTTCCAGCACATGCTGGAAGGATATCTGGTAACTGAAATTGGGGTTAAAGTGTAAGTTTAGTAATTTTAAGAGGGGAGAAGTGGGATTAAATTCCAAACTTTTCCCCCAAGTCATCAGCCGTTAGCCTCAACTATAAAAGGGCTGAAAAGGGGGTTCCAAGGAGGAGGAATCTGAAATATATATCTATGGTGCTTTTAGAAAACAAAGCTTGAGAGAAAAGAGATAGCATAAAAACAATAGGATTTCTGGGATTTTTCGAATAGAAACTGGTTAATTTCTTCTGGTTTTCGAAGTTCTTTGCTGGAAGTTAGTCTGGATTTCTATTTGAGTTCTGCTGGGTTTTCTGCTTGCTGATTGCTGTGCTGTTCAATTCATTTGGCATCCAATTCACTGTTGCATTGCTTGTTTGGATCTATTGCTGGCTGTTTGCTTCTACCCCCTAGAACTCATCGGTTTTCTTTGCTTTGATTCAGGTACATTACTCTTACACTTGAAGCTGTAATCCTGAGTTGTTGAAATGAGAATGAAGCTATGAATTCGATTATATTTTGTTGTAGTAGCAGTTTAGTTTATTAGTTTAAATTTGTGGTTTATTCCATTGTAGTAGTCTATAGTAATAGAAAAACGACACTAAAGATGTAATAGCTAGTATAATAGTAGTATAGTAATAGTATAATGTAGATAATTCATCACTTAGTTTAATTAGGTAAAAGCCCTAAAACATAGATTAATTCACAATACTTGTGAGACCAATAAGTTGGTAATGAAACAAGTCATCAGAAGCATAACGGTAGTATAGTCACAGGATCACTTACCACTTAGTTAAATAGGAATACCCTTAAAACCAGAGTTAATCAATTCACCTACCTGCATTAATAATAATAATAATAAAATCACTTAGTTAATATGCTTCGTTAATTGATTTTAATGTTTGAATAAGTTTGAAAGATGAGGAGTGTGATAGGCCATGATGTTAAAATGGGTTCAATTTGATGTTAAAATCAGTGTTCAAACATAGCTTAAAGTTGTATAACAAGTTCAAAAGGAGAGGGTGTAGTTAGAAGAATGGGCAATTAGATCTATGATACAATTTGAGTTAAGTCATATTAGAGTCAATAGCTGTATATACATATCCATAAGTCACTTAGCATTAGGTGTTTTGGGTTACCATTAATAAGTTGGTTAATTTGTTTGAATACAGTCTCATAAAGTTAAATCATCTCTTTAGCCTTGTACAGTGACTCTACTCTTTCAATGAATAAAAGCAATCTGATTTCGATTCTTAAATCTTGTTGATTTGCGTTATTTCTGGTTCTTTGCATTTATTGTTTTTTTCATAGTAGTTTACTACCGATTGGTTTGGGCTCAATATGCAAACGAGTTTTGAACTACAACGTGAAGCTAATGAGGCCAGCAAGCTTAAATCCAAAGCAACCTGGATCTCGAAGACCAAGACAGTCCATACGTTTAATGGAAAGTCCAGGCCCAATAAACAACAAAATTCGAAAGGGGCCTGGAACACTTGTTGGTGAATACGCTTAAGGCAAGAACAAATATAGAAAACTTAGCCAAATATTAGTATCCTTTAATAAAAATTGGGATGAGCCTCGCCCGAATAACAAACACCGGGGCCCCCATTTAGTAATAGAATAACATAATAGAACCGGAGAGGCTAATAGCGAATTCCATAGCCTCTCCCAAAGTTAAAAGCCGATATAGATTATCTTAAGGCACGGTTTTAATATACCTTCCTATGAACGAGTGTGCACTTGGTGCGACTCAAATCCAAATCTCGGTAAAGCTGAAATACACCAAAAGTCATAGGCGTACTGGTTGCGGTATGACTTGAGGCGTGTTTTCGCGATACCGCAAATTCCTAAAAAATGGTATTTAACATAAAAGCACATTATGTTGTTAAAACTTATAATTGAGTCAAACAAAAGTCAAGAACGACAGTGGTGCGACCGTGCTAAAACCATGGAATCCGGGAGTGCCTAACACCTTCTCCCGGGTTAATAGAGTTCCTTATCCGGATCTCTGCTTCGCAGACATTTATAAGAGTCAAAATTCCTCGGATTCGGGATTAACCGGTGACTTGGGACACCATTGTCATTCCCAAGTGGCGACTCTGATTAATCTCTAATAAAATCCCAAACCGATTGTCCTTTAATTGGAAAAACTCCTTCCCTTACGTTATTTTATCCGTCGTGGGTAATTGAGCGTCGGGGTATACCCTACAAGTGTATTTATACGCATTTAAGTATGTGGGGTAGTAAAAAGGGAGGTGTGACAGTAATGTGGGACTGTTGGTGGGTATGGTGGTGGTGGTGGGTTATATGGGCTTGGTGTGTTGTATGGGTTTGGCAGGTAAGATGGTGGTGGTGGATTATATGGAGTTGACGGGTTTGGTGGGTGTTGGCGATAGGGTCTTGGTGGGTTATAATGTGGGTTGTGACTCCATGGCCTGCTTTCTACGGTTGCTACCTCTTCCTTCTTCTTCTTTCCCATCACTCCCCCGTTCCCAGTTTGTATAGCTTGATTGGTGGCCTTGATGGCCGAAAAACTCATAATTTTGTTCGTTTTCAATCCTTCTTCTACAAAGATCCCCATTTTCACAACTTCATTAAAACTCTTTCCAATTGCCGACACTAGATGACCGTAGTATGTAGGCTCCAAAGCCTGTAGAAAACAATCCACCATCTCCCCTTCTTTCATGGGTGGATCCACTCTTGCGGCTTGCTCCCTCCATCTGAAACCGTATTCCCTAAAGCTTTCCCCTGGCTTCTTCTCCATCTTGGTAAGGGATAACCTGTCGGGTATGATCTCCAAGTTGTACTGAAAATGGGTTGCAAAGGCTTGTGCTAGGTCATCCCAGACGAACCACCTTGTATGGTCTTGTCGAGTATACCATTCTAAAGCTGAGCCACTCAGACTTTGGCTGAAGTACGCCATCAATAACTCATCTCTACCTCCCGCACCTCTCATCTTGCTACAGTATCCTTTGAGATGAGCTACCGGATCCCCGTGTCCGCTATACATGTCGAACTTTGGCAACTTGAATCCCACGGGAAGCTGCACCTCGGGGAACAGACACAGGTCTTTGTAGGCTATACTCACCTGCCCTCCTAGTCCTTGCATAGTGCGGAAAGCATTCTCAAGACTTTTCACTTTCCGAGCCATCTCTTCCTGCCCGGCACTTTTTGCAATCCTTTCTTCACTTGTTTCCATCATCGGAGCATGAGACTCATGTTGTCTGAAAGTCGGGCTCTGGAGGGTAGTAGTGAGGATCCTGGATATGAAACATCGGTTCACTAGAGGATTTGTGCATAGCAGCGGGTGGAGGTGCCACATACACAGGAGCAACTCGTGGTATGTGAGGTGGTGCTTGCTTGGCCGGAGGTGGTGGTATCTGGGAGGTGGAGGCATAGTAGTGAGGGTAATCGGGGTAGGTGGAGGATGAGTTCATGGTTGGTGGCTCAGGGTTAGGATTGGCTGGAGGGACATATGCAGGGTTAGCAGGGTAGGCTGGTAGTGGTTGACCTCTAGACCAAGCCTGGTACATCTCGGCCATCTGCTGCCTCAGCTTGTACATTTCTTCCTTCATTCCTGCCACATCCACGATCTCTTCTTCGTGAGCAGGATCCACAATAGTTGCCTCAATTTCCTGGGACATAGCCTTTGTCATCTTTTTGTATCTGGTGTTGTATGGGTGGGTAGCCAGAATGCCAGTTGCCTAGAAAATCTAAACTCACAAGCATCAACACTCGTTAGTTGTTAGCGCATGAATAAGATGCAACGACTTTTTTTTTTTTAAAAACAAACACATTTGCTCGAGTCGTTATGCATCATCCCGGCCGCTGCTCACTTGGACCAATCACCTTTCTTTTTTTCCGCTCTTTTGTTTTCTTTTTTTTTTTTCTTTCTTTCTTTTCTTCTTTTCTTTTCTTTTCTCTTTTTCTTTTCTTTTTCTTCTTTTTTCTTGCTTTTTCTCTTTTCTTGCTTTTTTTTTCTTTCTTTTTTGCTTGCTTTTTCTTTTCATCTCTTTTTCATTGTTATTTTCAAAATTACGTTCCTATTTATTTGCCTAGCGGTTTTAAAGAGGAATGACATAAAGCAAAAGAATTAATAACAACACTTGTTTTCTCATTGATAATTCAAAACATTGATTACAAAGTGATGTTTTAAAAAGAAAAATAAAAGATGATGCATGACCTAAGAGTACATTAATGCACCTAGTGCCCGCGAGGCATCGTTCGGCCTTGCCGCGGGCCTATATGCTAATCCCCTTTGAAGCCTATCTAGGTCGGCCATGACTTGTTGCACGAAGAACTTCACTGTAGATACAAAAGTCCTTCGAGACATATCTTCATAAAGCTGAGTCTTCCGGGTGATGTATTGGGCGATGCGAACAATCTTTTCTCTGATGACCCCCTTTTCTTGCAATAACCGCCTTATTTGTTGAGTGCGAGCATCCAAGGTATGTTGGTTGTCCTTTTGCTCTTGTCGCAGCTCCAATTCTAATCTAGCCATAGTCATGTAGCAGTGCTCTCTCTCCTCCTCAAGATCTTTGATAATCTTGTTACTCTTGACCGTGGCTGAAATTATTTTCTTTCTAAGTTGAGCTACTTCAAAATCGTGCTTGTCTTGTAGTTGCCGAACCAACTTGGCTCTTTCCTCAGCATCTTTGTCCATTTGCTTCCGAGCCCTGACTAACTCTTTTTCAGCTTTGTCCAAATCGAAGCTATAGTCATTTACTTTCCGCCGGAGAATCTCAATTAACTTTTCATCCCGGGCTGAAGGAACTGGGGTCTCGGATGCAATTTTCATTTGAGCTATTTGAGCCTTCAACATATCATTTTCTTTCTTCAGTTGTTTCTTTTCCACTTCATCGGATGCTGCTTGTAAGCCACTCTCGAAATGAAGATTTCTCAATTTATCCTCCAACAGACTGATTTTGGCCTTGTATTCCTTTTCCTTGGCCACCCATTTCTGATTTTCCTCGGATTGTTCTATCAGGTCTTGCAAGTGAGGTCTCTTTGAAAGACGTTCGTGTTCAACCCCTCGTCGGTACCATGTGGAGTATCCAGGTGATATCTCCCCTTTTGCCCTATTCGGCACACAAGTATCAATCTTCAAATTTTGGCACTCATTCCAGATTTGCCGGAGTTTTGCTTCCGGGAATTGCCCGTCCGGACCAATCTCCACAGCTTGCACACCGAGATCCCCATCTCTCGGAATAATCTGACACCGGCCCAACTGTCGCAGGGCTCTGTATGGGGCATAAGGTTGTATACTCTTCAAACCCATGATCAAAAATGGCGATCCCTCCGTTGGCATGTATATCACCTCGTCAAGAGGTAACCAGTCATACGTCCAATCAATTTGACCGTCAGTTAGTGATCGAAGATACACAATCCAACCTTGGACTCCTTCTGGAAACTTTACTTCTTTTGTCCTCGTATTGAACTCCTCCAAACATGTCCGTTCGGCCAAACCATAGCTCGAGAACGAAGGATGGTGGCATAGATGCTCAATTAGCCAGATTTGCAAAATCAAGTTACACCCTTCGAAGAAACTAGCCCCTGCTTTGCACGCAGTCAGAGCACGGTAGATGTCCGCCACAATCATTGGGGCCAGAGTACAGTTATCTTGTACTATCAGTGTGGTAACTACTCCGGCAATTTTTATGTTGATATGTCCATCTTTCCTCGGGAATACAACAACTCCGAGAAATGCCACCAAAAATGCGAACCTCCGGTGTTCCTCCCATTTCGCTCGGTTGGACTTACAGCATAACTTGTTGGTAAGATCATTGAAACCCCCAACGTGTCCAAACCTATTGTAGATGAAGCTTAAAGAACAAAACCCGTCGGCCAGATCTTCATTATGAACATTCCGGGCAATTTTCAAAGAGTCGAGGAAGCGATGTACTATCACCGTCCTCGGAGATACCGGGTATTTTCCTTTCAGCGGGACCTCAGTCTTCCCAATGTAGAAGGCAATCTCCTCCAAAGTTGGGGTAAGTTCAAAATCTGGGAAATGAAATACGTTGTGTGCCGAATCCCAAAACGTGACCAACGCTCTAACCACATCACCTCGAGGAACCATGTCTAATAACCCCGTAAGGCCTTTTAAGTACTATTTGATCCAGTCTTGACCATCGGATCCCATGTCCTGCCACCATAATTTCAGCTCCAAAGGGATTTTATTTAGGGAAAAATGTTCATTCATCATCGTGCTCGTCCTGCACATTTATTAAAGTGATTTTATTTAGAAAAAAGAAAAATCTTTTTCAATGCAAGTTTTCAATTTTTGAAGGAAAGAAAAATGACTTTCGAAGTGGCCATTTTTGCCAAAACGGCCTTCCGGCGTCCTTTCGGAACATTCGGCCTTTTCCAAAAATAGCAATCACCTCGATTATTTGAAAAGAAAAATCTTTTTTGGTCTTTTTCTAAAAGTGTGGTTGGACCCGTTTAAGGGTTGCCTACGTATCCCACCTAATGGCGAGAATCAAACCTGCGTAGTTCAGTCAGATTATTTGACCAATTATTTCAAAAATGTTCCACCTTTTCTTTTCCAATTTTCAATTTTTCCGGGTACCTATTTTATAAATCTCTTTTTTTTTCTTTTTCAACAATTTTTTCAATCTCGGGATTTTCGCCGGTCCGCATAATGATAAAAATGCAACACATAATATGCTCGGTCTTTTTCCAAATACCGGGTCACCTGTCCTAGACGGACCCAACCCCTGTGTTGAGTCCCCTAAGTCAGATATGATGCAAATAATCGTCCTAGACCTATGTTCAAAATCTTACGGTTTCATAGATTGCTAGACCGTGTACCCGAGCGGACAACTCGAATCGAGGAGGGGGCTACGTACCGGTGACCCGCGGAGTCAATCGGCTTTGTAACTTATCCGGCCTCTGTTTTCTTAATTTAAGGTGACTTTAACAGAAAGGGGAGTCTCAACCAGTAAGCACATCCCCGGGGGAGAAGAGAGAAGGGTTTTCGGCACAATTTTATATACAGTTCACATAATATCAAAGCGATAAAGCACATAGCATGTTATTCAAATCACATAATGAAGTCAAACAAAAACGCGAACGGCAGTTCTAAGGAGCTCGAGTTCTTAAACCCCGAAACCGAAATTCAGGGTTGGATCCCCAGCAGAGTCGCCAGAGCTGTCACACCTCCCTTTTTTTACTACCCCACAACACTTGAAAGCATATAAATACACTTGTAGGGTATACCCCGACGCTCAATTACCCGAAACGGATAAAATAACATAAGGGAAGGAGTTTTTCCAATTAAAGGACAATCGGTTCGGGATTTTATTAGAGATTAATCAGAGTCGCCACTTGGGAATGACAATGGTGTCCCAAGTCACCGGTTAATCCCGAATCCGAGGAATTTTGACTCTTATAAATGTATGCGAAGCAGAGATCCGGATAAGGAACTCTGTTAACCCGGGAGAAGGTGTTAGGCACTCCGGATTCCGTGGTTTTAGCACGGTCGCTCCACTGTCGTTCTTGACTTTTGTTTGACTCAATTATAAGTTTTAACAACATAATGTGCTTTTACGTTAAATATTATTTCTTAGGAATTTGCGGTATCGCGAAAGCACGCCTCGAGTCATACCGCAACCAGTACACCTATGACTTTTGGTGTATTTCGGCTTTACCGAGATTTGGATTTGAGTTGCACCAAGTGCACACTCGTTCATGGAAAGTATATTAAAATCGTGCCTTAAGATAGTCTATATCGGCTTTTAATTTTGGGGGAGGCTATGGAATTCACTATTAGCCTCTCCTATTCTACTATGTCATCTTATTACTAAATGGGGGCCCCGCTATTATTCGGGCGAGGCTCGTCCCAATTTAATTTATTAAAGTCCAATCCTATTTTGTGTGCACTACATTTGCTATATTGTTTTTGCCTTAGCCGATTTTTGTATCATTAAACATTTCAAGCCCGTCGAATTTTGTTATTGCGCCTGGGTCTTGGAACGGTCTTCAGCTCAATGCCAGATGTGCCCAGGCAGTCTTCAGATTTTTATTTGGGCAGCCCAGTCGAGTAACACCATAGTTCAGGCCCATGTTACGTTTTGGACCCAAACCAAATGAATTAACAAAACAGAAACACAATTTCACAGTATGATAAATACACATAATTAAGAGGTAAAATTTGAACATTTTTTATTAATCAGAAAGAGGAGATTCAATACACAAAGTACTAACTTTAAGTTCAATATCTATGTACATGGAATTTAACAGGCTACTTCTAACTTTTAAACTAACAATTGAGGTTCATACTAATTCTGGGTAAACGATTTGATTATGGATGAAGTCTAAAGATCAACATTATTTCTAGATTGACCACTAATTAATGAGAACTAAACTAACCAACTACTTTCACTTTCATTTCTGTTGAATTAACACTGAAGCTTTTAAACTAGGAAATCAATAATGAATAAATTAGCTGTGTGAAGTAAGATCTATAGTTTATCAGCTTACTAATGAGTACCGATATTACTACACTAAGTGGTTGTGAAATATACATTGGATTTTATCACTGGATTTCTATCGTTTGCTTCTATTTTAATATCACATTACCCAGTTGCAGATGGACTATCATGCTTCTCTAATCATTATTCTCTTTCAGAACTTACTTGTTTTTACAGTTATGATCCACTACTAATACTGATATGAGCAGAGATTTATTTGACACTCTTAAAAACCCCATTTTCATCTTGATGTTACTTCCTGCAATTATTTCCTCCTTTTGATTACTCACATCCGGACTTAGGCTTCTTAAAGTTAAATTAACTACATCGAGCAATTTTTAAGCATTCTAAGTACTCAGTTGCATTAACCCAAACATCTACATCTAAGTGATTCAAAGGCCTCAACGCGTTTATACTACCGATTTTACCATGAAATGGCGATTACTGGTCTTGTGAGTGTTATTAACTGACTTATGTTTTAGGAGTTATCACCTAATTAAGCTAAGTGACATTTCTACGATTATACTACTATACTACTACCAGCTATTACATCTTTTGTGTTCATTTTCTGTTTTTCATCTACTACATGCTACTACAATTAAACTACTAATTCAATAATAAAAAAAATGACAAAATGAACTAAAGCAGGAACTTCATTTCAACGTTTCAGCCATTACATCTTCAACAGAATAGAGAATGTACCTGGAATCAACCAAATGAAACCGATGAGTTCTAAGGGGTGAGGAGAAGTAGTAACCACAACAAATTCTAAACAGCCAATGCAACAGTGATTGGGAATCCACAAAGCAGAAACCACAGCGAAAGATAGAAAACTCAGCAACAACGAAGGAGTAGCAATCCAGGCAAATGACCAAGCAAAGAAGACCAAAGAACCAGGATTAAAATCTTCACTCGAAAATTCCCAGGAATACCACTGTTATCTTACTATTTTTGTTCTGAAATTTGTATGAATTTTAGCTTAAGTGTATTTCCAGGTTTTCTGAGAATTCGACCCCCATTTCAGCCCTTTCCTAGAGGTATATATAGTTGTGGTAAGAGCTGAAGACTTGGGGAAGAAGTATGGGATTAATCCCACTTCTCCCCCTCCTAAAACTGTAAAATCTACACTTTAGTCCCAGTTTCTGTTAGCAAAAATCCTTCCAGCATGTGCTGGAAGGTTCTAAAGATTCTTTTTAGGGGCTTTTTACCAATGTGACCTTAGGGTTTTGAGATTTTTACAGATTTCCCTTTTTAGGGAGACCATTATACCCTTTAATCTCTGCAAAATTACAGAAATCAGGGGTACAAAGGACTCCCTTACCCTCTTAGGTTCTAACTATTTACTATTTTACTTTTTAAACTCCCACTTGTGCCCCTAAGGGCAATGCTGATTTACTAGATATACCTAGGTTAAGTTTCAGCATCCTTTGAACCTATTTGACTAATAGCCAGCCATTGCATTAGTATTTAAGGGCTGGTCAGATTTATTTTAAAGGACTATTTCAATTTTAGCCACTTCTGGATCTATTTCAGTTAATTGAGACCTTTTATTTCAAATTTAAACTAATTGCAGGCATAACCTGCTTTATTATTAAGAGTAACTCTTTAAATTTTAGCCAGTCTCAAGTTGAGACTTAGCTTTGGCTATTAAAGCCAATTATTGAACAGCTGGGCCCAAAACCTTTTACAGGTTTGGCCACTTTGCTGTTCAGGGCTCTAAAGAGAGCCTGGGCTAGTCTGCATTTGCAGACATAGCCATTTTGCACAACCAGACACTTTTAAAGTGGGCTGTGTGTTAGGACCCTGTAGAATGGGTCAACCCTTTGCAAGGTTGACCATTCTTAGGCCAATTATTTAACTAACAGCCTATTTTATGATTTTTTAAGTTTTATCCTATTTAAGAACTGGCCATTTATGAAACCTAGCACTATAGCTATAACCAATCCTCCTAAAGTATGAAAAGCCTTTAACAATATCCATACTAACAATAAACCTAATGCAAACTTAATCATTTTGACATTCAAATGCACACATAGTCATATGAAACCAAGCAATGTTCATCAGTCAATTAAAACTCAGAAGGCAGGTTTGATAATGATGAATCTTAATTAATCAACTCTCATGACTTAATTTCATATACCAAAGTATTAATTAGCATCAAGCAGACCTAATTGCAATCAATTCATGCTAGATGATTCATTGAAAGACTCAAAGCATACCCAAGATTCATGAACATAAACATATAGACACTAAATTCCCAAGAAGAAATGAAACATGACTTATTTTAAACAGGAGAGTAAGGGACTTTGGCAAAACAATATGAGAATGGTACTCAACCAGACATACTAATCTAAGACTTTTCCAAATACCAACCTAAATCTGATACAAATGCATGACAGATAACATGAAGATGAAGAACAAAAAGATCATGGAGAAACAGTGGAAAAGAAACAGGAAAGATTAACAACTTAATGTAAAGATGAAAAGAGAACAAAGCTAAGCTAGTATTAGAACTAAACATGTATGACATTAAGAGAAGTCTAGATTATAAAAGCTAAACAGATCAAGGACTGTAACATTTACAAGATGAGGAAAGAAAAGGGAATCAAGGTGGTTCTTTGACTTAACAGAAGCAGAACATGATTTGAAACAAGCAAAACAAAGGAACTCCATGAAGATAAACAAGGTAAGCCTAGTTCCGTCATAAATCATTAAAGCCAAAACATCAAGAGTGGTCAGACAGATCCAAACTATAAAAATGAAGAAAAGGAAATGAATCAAAGTAACTTAAACTTATTATCTATGACTTTAAACATCAAACAAAAGAAATAAAAGACAAAGGTCAACGGCCATGCTTTTGTAATGATTCAAAACCAATAGTTAAACAATCAAGAAAAGATGAGACCTCTGAACTTAAGGCCAAGAACCATGAGGTCAAAACCAGGCAAACAACATCTCATCATTAACATGCTCGGAAGAATAGATTAAGGAATCTTATGACTAAATATCAAAGACAACTAATGATAAAAAACCCTAAAACTAACATGTTGAGAAAAGCTACTTAGTATAGAAGGAACACAGATTAACATGCGAGGCTATACAAGACCAAATCGTAGCAACAGAAGATAAGCAAAAGGAAAGAAACATAAAATTAGGCCGAACAAACCTAAAACTATCATGTGAAAACAAAAATCTAAGAAAACAGAACGGAATATGCAAGAAAACACAAACAAAAATCATAAACAGTAAGAAGCTTAGAAGAACAAAAAAAAAGGGTAGGGACTTAGCTTAGCGGGGTCTGTCCCCCGAGCTTCCTACTCTCTTCTTCTCTCTTTTTTTTCTTTTCTCTATTTCTTTCGGATTCTCAAGCCTCCTTATTGTTTCTTTTCCTTCTTTATTCTTTTCAGAACTCTTTTTTTTATTTTTCCTTCTCTGATTTTCCTTTAAGGCCTAAAGACTAAACCTTTTGGGTTTTGGCTTGAAGAGGGGTGTTTGGGTGAGGAAAAGGTGAGGCCTTTAGGTGGTTCGAGGTTTGGGGGTCGCCGGAGTTAGGGTTCCGACGACCCTTTTTGGGATATTCGAGACGATTGGGGCAGATTCGAGGGGAGTGAGTGGTGTAAGGGTGTAGATCAGACCAAGCCGGATCGATTGGCATTGGTTTGGAAGGGATCCCCGTTGTTTGGTGGTCACCGGCGGTAAATTCCGGTGACCGGAGTTCTGGAAGAGGGGTTTTTTCTAAGGCTTCTGGAATTCTGGAGGATGTTGATGGTGAAGAAAAGAAAGATGAAGGTTCTGGGGTGTGGGATGTAGCCGGCGACCACCGTGGAAGGTGGTGGCCGCCATGGCTGTTTAGGGTTCCTGGGTGAAGGAGACGAAGGGGTAGAGAGAAAAATGGGCGGCTAGCTTTTAGGGTTTGTATGTAATGGCCAAGATTTTTCGGACAAAAGCCTTATATAGGCGACAAGGCTAAGGTGATCCTGGCCGTTGATCTGATGAAGATCAACGGCTGTTACTAGCGTTACTAAAACGTCGCCGTTTGGGCTCCTATGAAACCAAGGTCTCTTCCGTCGGATTCATTCGAATGAACGGCCGAGATTAAACCACCTATTTAATTAACTAATTGATTCGATCAAAAACCTCAAGCCGTGGGATTTAACTTGATTGAACGGTGAGGATTGATTTCTCTGTGTGATCAGGCGGGCCAAAATCTTGGGCTTAACAGCCTGGGCCAATAGTTTTAATTAAAACGGCCCAATTTCATTAGTCCTATGTATTTTTTTTTTTGTATTTTCTGGTTTTTAATTATTTTTTATGTATTTTCTTTTATACTTTTTTTTCTTTTTCTTTTATGAAAAACTATAAATCCTAATTTCCCACTTACTCTAATTTTCTAGTATTTTTTACAATTTTTCTGCTATTTTCCTCTATTTTCCTCTACTTAAACTATTTTTGCTAGTTTTACTTAAAATCTAACTAATTTAAACTATCAACTAATTACCTAGCCCATTTTTGATTTTTCCCTAATTCCTAATTATTCAAACACATAAAATGCATTCAATTTCCAACAAGGCATGTAATTGCACTCAAAAATATATTTATTTTAATTTTGAAATTGTTTGCTCGGTGCAAAAATCATGTGCTCACAAAAACAACTTAGTATTTTATCCCTAAGATACTTCTTTAGTTACTTGCTTTACGTTTTTACAAACTGATGTTGGTTGTTAGTGTTAGAACCGACCATTGTTCTAGGTTGTGACTAATTTGAACCAAAAGTTAGATTTGTTACTTATTGAGTACTTAGGGTCGGTTTTACTCATACAATACTTCTACACCTTGTGTGCATATGTTGGATGTTGGCTGTTATTGTGCTCGATGGGAGGTGGATTTGAAAATGTACTTGTGTCCCTGTTGTAGCTGCCTCTTATTCGTGGTAGGCTTATATTTATAGAACTCAGTTTATGTACTTTTCAAATAGAAGATGTATTTACTTCATATCAGCTTTGTAAACTCCATTCTTAGGAGCTCATGATTTGTACTACCAGTCCTTGGGAAATGTATTAGATTCAGATAATTTGCTTGCTTAATTGTCTTGTTAAATATTATTGGAAGTGGTTACTAATAGTTGGCTTACCTATAGGGTTGGGTTAGGTGCTATCACGACTAGTAGATTTTGGATGATGACAAGTTAGTATCAGAGCTCTAGATTCATAAGTTCTACAAGTCATGAGTAAGTGTCTAGTAGAGTATTGCGGATCAGTATGACGTCCATACCTATCATTGAGAGGCTACAGGGCATTTATGATAAAAATCCCATCTTTATTTCCTTATCGTACGGTATTAATTCAGATAGCGTAACTCTTTGAATTCGCATATGAGTCCTCAATATCAACTATGCATCGACGGCTTGTAATTCTACATATGAGGTGCGAGATGTGATTTTTGTGTACTGATGATGGGCCAGATTGGAGGACTTGACGATGAATTTTGACTATAGCTCGAGCTCGGAGATTTCAATTTTGTGAACACGTGCTTTAGGATTTATATGTCTGGTAGTGCTCCTGTTAGTGTAATTTGTGGCCAGATGGCTACATGATGAGTTTTATGTGACTGCGAGAAATGTTCATATGGTTTGAATACAAGACGAGTTTATTTGAGATATAGAAAGGACTATTTGGTGTTTGGTTTTTGTCTTCATGCGACATATAGTTCCGAGTTATGAATGTATTAAATGATCCTTCCTATTACCTAATGCTAAAACAAATTAGGTTCTCTTGTCTTCTTATTGAGATTCTAGAAGATTGAGTGATTGTGTAGTAGTTGTGGTTACGAAAGGGTAAGAAGAGATATCAGATTGAGGCAGCAGGTAGGTTATTTTTTGCGAGCTATCCTGAGGTGTTGTGACGCATATGTTGTTTTGTAGGGAGTTTCCATTTTTTTTCTAGTGAATTATATGTGTTGCAATTTGAATTTGGATCACTTATGGGAGTTGGCTTGACTGTTACTAAGGTGAGTGCGAGATTTGCAGATGATTTTTTGTATGTGTGAGCTTATAAAGGATTCAGTTGAATTTCACTATAGTATTATGGCAGTAATAGAGTATGGACATTTTGAGTTATTATGTATTTTGAGCTATGGATTTGAGCCAAGTGGGGGAGTTTGCCATCGACAAGTTAATTGCACGGTTATGTGTTGTATTAGTTTCGATTCGAGGTATACTTGTGAATTGTTATGACTTGCAGAGGTGGAGATCGAGGATAACTCGAGTAAAGGAATTTCTGGATACAGGTTGTATTACACTTTATGGGTATATGAGAATCATGGAATACTTTGAATTGTTATTTGTGAGAGATGTAGTGCTCATAGTGTAGGAATTTATTCAGTTGCTTATGAGGTGGTGGGTTTCTTCAAGTGCTTCGTGGCAATGCTCTTGGGTTTTGGTAATCTGCATGGCTTGGTTGAGATATAGAGATCCGCTTCTAATAGATTGGCCATGTGCAAATGGGCTTCAGAGAGTTCTCAATCATTTCTATCACGGTTCGAGGTGAATATTTCCTACTAGCACGAGGAACATGTTACAAATTTAAAATTTCTCTTGGATGAGATCAAATGTAAGGTTTCTAACTGATTGAGTATGTAGTTTGCAGTGACTGAGAGTGCATTTTAAGATTTTTGTACTTCTCATATGAAAAAATATAGATGCGGTGTGTTGTGTGGGATGGAGACTTGCAAGTGTTAGGTCACGATTCAGTTTTGAAGGGAAGATCATGAACTCTTTGTCAGCATGGATGGTTTCAGATAACTAAGTGATTGATATTACTATTTGGTATTGTTTGAGGAGAGTGTACATTTTAGAAGGCTCCATGTGTTTTGATTTAAGGATACTTTATTGGTATTATTGTACTCACCTGGTTGATCGATTGCTGATATTCAAATTTTGCTATGTGTAACAGAAGAATTATAGAAGTATTCCTCTTGGGATGATCATGTATAAGAGATGTGTTAGACATTCTGCCGGTGGTGATCTGTGTGTTCTATGGATTTGTAGATCGAGAATCCATAGAAACAGATTGTTTCGTGGTTGTGGAATGTGAAGATGTGGCCAAAGCTAGCCACATGATAGTATGTGATATGATTTAGTCATTGTGGAATTTTAGAGGATTGTTTATCTATTTGTGAGTGACCAAAGCTGATTTGGAGGTCCATTGGTAGGCCCAATTAGGATGTATATTCTACACTAAGTCAGAATTGGTTGGCTTCATACTACTATTGTTAAAGGACGTGCCAATTGGTTGTTGTCAAGCTTATTCGTGTGCTGAAATAATTTAAGAGTTACTCTTCTATGCTACGAGGGGCTGCGATTCATTAGTTATATGCACACACACAGTGTAATTCTATTTAGGCTTTATAGAGGAATTGGAGTAAGATGAGTATTTGGTATTGCATTATTGATTGTGCGTTGGTTAAGTTATCCGAATTGTGGTATGGTGTTATATCCCGCATCAGGCACTAATAAATTTTTAACGTCTAATTAGATCGGGAATCATTCAAATTAAGAACAAAAGCTCGTTGTTTTTTCTTTCCCTATAATTTAATTGAAGCCGCAGCCCTATCCATTTTTCTCTCCGTGGTTATAGCAATGCTCTTTGGGTACTTGATGTCAAATTTCACATGGTTGTTGATTTTGAGCAGGGTGGCTTGAGGTATGTAATATGGGCCAGCATTTGGATAAGGTAATGTAATTGTAGCAGAGTTATGTGGAGGTATGAACCTTTGTGTTAGAGTTATGTGATGATTCTACATTGTGTGATGATTCTAGAGGTATGAACCTTTTCATCATTTCTTGGTGGTGATACTTGTTAATTTTACGGGGTAGTTCTCTTATTTTAGTCATTTTTCCATGTTTAAGTACATTTGAATTATTGCGTATGGGTGCATGGATTGCACGATTCGTGGCTATGAGTAGTATTGGTGTGGCATGTATATAGAGTAGATGGTATTTGACAAGACTAGGTCGTTGGATCTAAGATGGTCCTATCAGATTTGATTATGGTATATTTGGAGCATAATATTGCAAGTCATCATAGAAATTGGCTATAATTCTTCTCGAAGGAGGGGAGCTCCATGTCTTGTTGATCTAATTAGTGGTTATGAGCTCTTCATGATTCTTTGATCATCGGTAGTGCACAAAGGTTATAGAACAAGCATTTGTTTGATACGAGATTTATTACCGGTATTGGGTTGTTTTGAGCAGATACCGTGATTAAAAATCACTACTACGAGTATTTGAGTTATGTGATATTTGAGTATTGTGTATTTGAGTTGTGATACGACTTGGTACATCTTGTTTAGACTTATACAATATGCAGATGCGAGATTCTGATCTTATGGAAATTTCGGATGTTGGAAGATTAGTTCTAAGTTTTATGGGCTAGTTTGAATTAAGAAAATTCCAGTTATATTGTGTTGTCAGACCTATATAAGATAGGATGACATAGGATCACCCCTGTGTATGTGCACGATGAGGTTCTATGGCGATTGATGGCTTTGGGAATAACTCTTGGACGCACATTGGTTTAATTGAGGAAGGATGTAATTGTCCGACTGATCATTTTGAGCATTGGCACTTCCCTCGGTGGTTTACGAGCATGAGTAGTTGTGCATGGTATTCTTGTTACTTATGTGAATTGCCGGTATTGGTTTTCAGGTTATTCGGGATTGAATAGGATGAATGATTCTAATCTAGGAAGATTTAAATTTAAAAGAGTTAACCAAGTTTGAACTTCTAGTATTTGATGGTTCCGTTACCTCCGTTGGGTGATTATGGACTTAGTAGCACGTCCGGATTGTAATTTGGAGGTCCGTAGTAGAACTTGGTTTGAAATAGCGAAAGTTCAAATTTTGGAAAGTTTGACTGAGAGTGGACTTTTTGATATCGGAGTCAAATTCCGATTCTTGATGTTGGAACAAGTCCCTAATTATCATATATGACTTGTGTGAAAACTTTAAGGTCAATCGGACGCGATTACATAGGCTTTGATATCGTTTTCGGAAGTTTGAAGTTTCAAAGTTCTTTAAGTTCGATTCGAGGTGCGATTCATTGATTTGATGTTGTTATGTGTGATTTGATGACTCGAGTTGTTCCGTGTTGTACTTTTGCTCTTGTTAGTTTATACGGGGTCCCGAGGGGCTCGGGTGAGTTTCGGACGATTTAGATTTGTTTGGATCATTTTTGGCCAAGTTGTAGGTGGCAGATCTGGTGTGATTGTACTTGCGGCTAATTTAAGCAGGTGCGTAGTCGCAGAAGCGTTAGAGTAGTCTCGAAATCGTGTAGAGGCTGGGTGAGGAAGATCGCATACGCGGAGAAAAGAGCGTAGGTGTGGATCCGCATGTGCGAGGAATTGGTAGCGCATGTGCGAAAGTCTTCACAAAAGCGTAGTTTGAAACCGTAAGTGCGAGGGTTTCTAGGCAAGACCATTTTTGCAGTAACAAAGTTTAAACGCAAAAACGGTTGTTGCAGATGTGACAAATTGCCCGCCATTGCGGGATCACTTGGTAGAATGTTAGAAGTTCGAGGGTTGGTCATTTTTATCACATACTGATCCATGGACTTCAGAATGGAGAGAGTTTTAGAGAGATTTTCATCATAAGGCTTCGGTAAGTACTCTACACTCGGTTTTGATTACATTTCATGAATTCACCTTCATTTTTAGCAATTGGTTGAAAAATTTAAACAGAAAATTTAGAGTTTTGGCCTAATGTTTCAAATATGAATTTTTGACTTATAAACATCGATCCGGAGTTAGATCTAAGTAAACCTAGTATGGTTGGACTCGTAACTGAATGGATTGACGAATTTTGTGAGTTTTGTCAGGTTTTGAGGCGCGGGCCCGGGTTGGGATTTTTTTGGCTGAGGTTAGGCTTTTAATTAAAAATTCGACCTTTTTCGATTGGGATTGGTTCCTTTAGCATTATTTGATGTATTTAAGATGGTTTTGATTAGTTTCGAGCCATTCAGAGGTCAAAATGCGTGGGATGGAATTTTTGGAGTATCCTTTATCTTGCTTGGTATTGGAATTACCTTGTTCGATGTAAGGAGCACTTCTAAACTAAGTCCTGAAGGTATGAAACCCTGAATTACGTTATGTGGTCGATGTTGAGGTGACGTATATGCTAGGTGACGGGCATGTAGGCGTACAACATATAAATTGTTACTTTGTTATTCCGTGGTACTGTGTTATTACCTAATCTTACCTATAACCATGAAATTTTTACGTTCATGAGCTATTGAGTGGTGATCTATGTTAGAAACCATGTCTAGGATATATACTTATCCTATTGAGATCCATTGAGGTCATTTTTTGCTGTTGAGTTATCTGCTTTCATTGCATTACTTACTTAGTCATACGCATTCATATGCATATCCTATCTCAATCTTTGTTGTTATTCATTAATACATCATATCCTCATATTCGGGCTAGTTTCATGACATTGTGAGCCGGTGACAAAGAGACCGGAGAGATTGATGACTAAGTGAGGCCGAGGGCCTATTGTGTGAGTGATATTATGAGATCAGACTGCACGCCGCAACATGTTATATTATTTTTTGCCATAATTGGGTTGATATAGCGCTTTGGCTGAAGGAGCCCCTCTGGAGTTTGTACATACCTCTAGTGAGCATGATTGATTTTTAATTATGGATGGATCTTCCCTAGATATGTCTCTTGTCCAAAGCATTTATATTGAAGAATGAATCTTCCATAGACATGGATCTTGTCCAAAGCATTTATACCCGGGGATGGATCATCCCCATGGGATGGATTGGACCTACTCAGTATTTGTTGATCAATGGTCAATTGACGTATATATACCAAAATGGATCTTTCCCGAGTTGTATTGGATATATACAGTACTGAGTGATTGGGCATGATGAGTGGCAAGTGTGAGACAGTGAGATTAAGTACTCTAAGAAAGTGAGTACATGAGTTCATTTGTGAGATACATGGCATTGTACATGACATATAGGGATAGACATGTATTCTTTCTCATGATGTACGGTATCATGTCATTCATGAATTCTCACACATATTACCATATGAACATAGTGATGCATTATACCGAATATCTGGAAAGAAAATGAAATATATTATTTATTGTTGAAAGCATTTTTGGGAAAACTACTATTTTCGAACTTACTCGTATATTTAGCAACTTTGACAAATGACTTGGGTTTTCACTACTGTACTTGAACGGCCGAACTATATTCAGAAAACATGATTAAGCTGAGTATTTTATCCCTTAGATACTTCTTTAATTACTTGCTTTACATTATTACAAACGGTTATTGGCTATTGGTGTTAGACACGACCTTTGTTCTAGCTCGTCACTACTTTCAATCTAAGGTTAGGTTTGTTACTTATTGAGTATATGGGGTCGACTGTACTCATATTACACTTCTCCACTTTGCATGCCGGTGTTGGCTGTTGTTGTTGTGTTCGATGGAAGCTAGATTTGAAAATGTACATGCATCCCTATTGTAACTGTCTCTTGTTCGTGATAGCCTTAGATTTATAAAACTCCATTTATGTAAGAAAATAAAAAACTAGTAAAATCACTAAATTATCGTAAACTGCGACCTGAAAATTTTATTTCTTGTATTAATTGACTATGTTCACTTATTTTGCATACTATTAGTATATTTTAATCTATGAAGTTTCAGTCAAAAAGGTTGCGGATATGATAAAAGAAAAATAAAACAATGTGACATGCTTGCTAACATTAAAACGTAATATTAGGAGAAATAGAATGATAACCACTTTATTGATATAGAAGATTAGAAAAAGATTTGACCACTAGAAAAATCTTCCTCTTATCTATTTAATTATTTATTTACTTATTTGCTTATCTACTAATTTGTTTATTTATTTATTGTCCTTGGTTCCTTTTGTTTTTCCTTTTTTGGCTTGCTTTGACTCTCTAAAAATCACTTATAAAAACTCTAAAACGCTGGATTAATTCTTCACTTCTCTTTTCTTTATTTTTCACACTCATGGATTCTCCCATTGGGTCTAGTTCTGATGAACAAATTCAAAAGCTAGAAGAGTGAGTTTTATTGAATAATTTTAAGTCCTTTGAATTTTTGGATTAGAAGAGTGAGTTTTATCTTTATATGATTTTGTTTTAGATTTGTTTTCTTATTTGTCATGGATGTGACAATTCCCTTTTTCTTAAATGTATCTGATCTACTTGGTGGCTATCATAGCTTTCTCTACATCAATTCTTGTAATATTTTCCTTCTATGATTTTTAGTTTTTTTTTACATCTTTATCTTATTTTCTCCGTCCATCAATAGATTCACATATTTCAGTTCATTAATTTTAAGAAAAGTAAAACAGAAAGGCTGATTCAATTAAATAAATCAAGAAGAAGAATCTCTTACCTAATAGGAATTTTATTCCATTCTCAAGAAGTTCGTTAATTACAAACATCTGAAACTTCCCTTTTTGTTGATCTTAATATTTTCCTTTTCATTGCATGTTGTGATTTCTATCAATAGGTTTTTCCTCATTCTAACAATTTTTTTTTCTGACTAGGGTTTTTAATGAGATGCCAAATCCAGAAAACGATGTGATAGAGAAATTGAGTGAGGAGCTAAGGCTTGATACCAATCAAATCAAAATTTGGTTTGATAACAAAAGATGCTACATCCAGGTTCTTCTAAACTTTTGATAGTTTATTTAATTACTGACAAATGGCAGTAGTCGAGCTACGTTGAATTCTTACTAAGTGCTCAAGGTATGAAACCCCGAATTACGTATTATGTGGTCGATGTTGAGGTAACGTGCGTGCTAGGTGACAGACGTGTAGACGTGCACCGTATAAATTCTTACTCCGTTATTCCGTGGTACTGTGTTATTACCTAATCTTACCTGTAACCATGAAATTTTTACGTTCATGAGCTATTGAGTGGTGATCTATGTTAGAAACCATGTTTAGGATACATACTTATCCTAGTGAGACCCATTAAGGTCACTTTTGCTGTGGAGTTATTTGCTTTCATTGTATTACTTACTTAGTCATACGCATTCATAAGCATATCATATCTCAGTCTTTGTTGTTATTCATTGATACATCATATCCTCGTATTTGGGCTAGTTTCATGACATTGTGAGCCGGTGACATAGAGACCGGAGAGATTGATGACTAAATGAGCCTGAGGTACTGTTGTGTGAGTGATATTATGGGATCAGGCTGAACGCTGCAACATGTTATATTGATTTGTGCCATGATTAGATTGATATAGCGCTTGTGTTGAAGGAGCCCCTATGGAGTGCTAGTGAGAATGGTTGATTTATAGTGATATAGCTACGTTGAATTCTCGAATAAAGAGAATATGATATGAATTCTACTGCTGATCTCCATTCATTGTTATTACAACAATAATCATTTCATCATAGTTTTGTTTCTTTTCTTTCTTTTTTAGAAATGTACCTGCTCTTGACTTGAATAGATGAACTATGATCCAAATTTCAGGCTCAAAGGGATAAGGAAGAAGGTGAAAATCTTCGTTTGGAAAACTCAAGATTACTTTCAGAGAACTTGCAAATGAATGTCGAGTTGAGGAATCGCCTTTGTGCTACTTGTAATCCTGAGAAACAAAGAAAAATAATACAAGACTTGCAAAATGAAAATGCTATATTACAAGCCGAGGTCAATTTTCATTTCCTATATATTAATGTTTGCTTTTTAACATCTGTTGTTGCTCATGTAGTTTTTGTTTTTCCTGCAGCTTACAATAATATCCAACATGCATAATCATTTGAAGGAAAACCCAGAAAGGTACTTGTTATTGAAACATCATCTGCGTCACTACGATAATTCAAGCGGACTAGACTTGGATATTAAAGTGGAGTGTGATCACAAGTTTCCAAGATTGAATTGGAACTGACTGAAGGCTATCTGGTGGCTGAAAAGGTTGTACTATTGGACGTGATAATAGACTATTTTGTTGAAACTAAGTTCGTTATATTAATTTTGTTTAGTAGTGAAACTATTGGTAAGAATCAATATTCTTATTTCTGTTGGTTTATTAAAGCCTTAAGTTTCATACACAAGATATTTTTTACTGTATTATTTTATTTTCGTTATGTTCATAAAATTACAGGCCAATTTCATGAAATCAGTATAAATGATTTCAGTGAAGGCAAGGTACGAGAAACATAAAAAGTAGCAAATAAATCTGAAAATGAGCATTTGTAGTACCACTTTTTTCGTTTACCAAAAAAGATTTAAATAGGAGGGGGACATTAACCTTATTGCAATTTCACGACCAAAAACCAACTCGGTGGTGATTACGTCTAACGTGGTACTAGACAAGCCGATATATTACCAAAAACCAATTAATATTTTTTATTCTTAAGATAAAATCAAAGCTACTTAACAATAAACCTTCATAAAGTGTTTAAATCAAAACAATAGTACGAAAACATATTAAGTGCTATCAAATTATGTAAAAAACATATTATATATTTACTGAGTTGGTGTAAATATCGGGCATTAACAAATCTTAACAACAAAATATTTATCATTAAGATAGCTAATTTTGGTCTAGAAACCTATCCAAATTCAAGACATTAATTACCAACTAACGATAATAATTGTTGATCTTTACTGGAAAGGATGATTCTATTCCACTTTGTGATCGAATCAGCAAGAAAGTGAAGCTAAATGAGCAAAAGTTTGAACCTTTCGTGACGACATATACTTGAAATACAGTATAATATCAAGAGAGCAAAAGTAAGGAACATCAGATTTGAAACCAACATTTTGTATCAGAAATTTCAGAAGAAGTTAACTTTTTATATTCGATGAATTTCAAAAACGGGAAAAAATTACCAGACTTCTTAAGTTACCAACTTCAGTGGGAACTTATTGAATTCCGACTCAGGTCACATGTCTTGTAATTCTGAAAGTGGGATAGATGGATATCCACAAATTGGACTAAAAAAAAGGGTTCAAAAGAAAAGGGTCATCCGAACTCAGAAGAAAGAAATACATGATTAGAAAGACAAAAAAAAAGTTTTTTTCATAGTAGAGAGAGAAGAGGGAGCAGCATTCTGAATTATCGACAGGAAGAAGAAAGAGTTTGTTAGGAACTGTACGGCTACGATATCGTTGGAAAGCATCACTACCCGAGCTCACCCTCCATGAACGTGTCGTGATAGCACCTAATTCCTACAACTAGGTAAGCCTAACAGTGCAGAAATAACATTCGCGAAAATAATTAATCAAATTTGGACATACGGAAAGAACAACTCTATATGAGGCCACTAGGCCTATACAACTCAAAAACACGCAAAAGTTTACAACTGAATCCCTAAAGCCGGAAAGTCACGGGGAAACACAGGCTAATAGAATGTAGTAGTCTGCTCTACACCAGAATATCTAAACAACATGAAAGGAAAGAAAGGAGCTATCTGCTAAAGCCGGAATAGAGTAGAGACTCCTGGTCTGCGGACGTAGCAGATATACCTCAAGTCTGAGCTAGGACTCTCCACCACGAGGATGATACGCCCGGGAGGAAGTACCTGGATCTACACATGAAAAAACAATAGGCAGAAGAGGTGTGAGTCTATCGCAGCGGTACTTAGTAAGTGTCAAGCCTAACCTAGGTTGGGTAGTGACGAGGAAGGTTAGGGCCCTAATGAGATAAAACATAATAAATAATGAGATAACGGAAGCTGTATAAATAAAGTCTACAACGAAAATCAAAACCAGGTAAATAAGGAGGAGCAGTAATAGAAAGCAAAGGTAACAATACAAAGAATACTGCCCTCATTAAGGAATAATAGTCGGGGGATCTCTTGGTATCCCAAGGATATTTTGGTATCCTCATCATACACACTGGAGATCTCTCGGTATCTCGAGGATCTCTTGGTATCCTCATCATATACACTGGGGATCTCTTGGAATCCCGAGGATCTCTTGGTATCCTCATCATATACACTGGGTATCTCTTGGTATCATGAGAATCTCTTGGTATCCTCAATAAGCAAGTCGGGGATCTCTTGGTATCCCAATATATATACAGAAATACATGTGCCAAGGATACCTTGGTATCCCGCGCCCCCAATCCAGAATATCTCATGTACAAGGGAACTCCCAGGAAGTCGTCCCATAGTCCCAAATTAAACACCCAACAACAACAACTCATACTCTCGGAATAAATGTAATAATCAGAACAAGTAATAGTAATTCCTAGCCTAACATGCTTCACGGAATACAAGCAGCACATCCAAACAGTTAAGCAAGTAAGTCAGCTAACTACTTAAACAAATAAGTCAGCTAAGCATTTAAGCAAATAAGTCACCTAAACATTTAAGCTAATAATTCAGCACATGTTTAAACTTACAGCTTAAACCGAACCTGTAAACAGGAAATCTCAATTTAAATACTTCAAGTAGAAACGGGTTTGCAACAATTAGTTCAAGTACGTTCTCGTCACCTCACGTACGAGGCATTCAAATATTCAAAGATCATGTCATAAGAGGAAAGGTCCCCATACAAGGTTAGACAAGCCACTTACCTCGAACCGGTACAATATCAACTAGAAACCACGCTCTTGCCATGAGTATCTCACTCCAAATGGACTAAATCTATTAAATTCAATTACACATTGTAAAAAAACATCGCAAACACCTAATTTTGCTATTAAATTCAAAGCTACAACGTGAAATTAAGTGAAATGACAAAAATGCCCTTCAGGCCAACACCTCGGAATCAAATTATTTTTATATTTTTAGAACCCTCGTACTCTCACGAGTTTATCTATATAAAAATCACCCAAATGAGAGGTCAAATGCTCACTCAAAACCCAATAGTTTGGCCTAAGAAGGTTTACCCATTTTTCTTCCAATTTTGATCCCAATTCAAAGTTTTTTATCGAGTTAACAAGGTAACAAGCGGAACCTTGAGAATCTCCATCTGCTCTAAGTGGGAGCTTTCCGGCTGCCCCCTCCCCCCTGGCTTTGCCCTTGGGTATGATACATTTAACTACAAAGAAACATATCTAGGAGGGATTAAAAAAACATTACCCAATAATCTCCTCTTCAAAAACCTTTGAAAATCGCCTTTACGCGAGCTTAAATTGAGTTTCTAACTTATGAAATGAAACCCTCGAAATTTATATTTTTGCACAGGTATTTTCGCTTCTGCGGACAAGAAGCGGTCCCGCTTATGCAAAAAATTAACCGCTTCTGCAGTTTTCACTTAAGGGACCAAATTCCTCTTCTGCGGATACACAACCGCTCCAGCAGTTCCGCTTCAGAGGAATATTGACCACTTCTACTGTTCGTGAGGGGAAATGCCAATCTCGCTTCTGTGATGACCAAGGCCGCATCTGCGGCTCCGCTTCTGCGGTTACCAAGCCGCAGAAGCGAAAAGATACCAGAAGCAACAGAATTGCTACCTCTCAACGTTCGAATTTTTTTTGTTAACAATCCGAAATCATCCCGAGGCCCCCGGGACCTCAACCAAAAACACCAATACCAAATAATACCTTATTCAAACTTGTACCAATCTTGAAAACACCTAAAACAACGCCGGAAACCCGAATTAATCAAAGATTCAAGTCTAAGAACTTAAAATTCCAACAAAACATAATTTCGATAAAAAACCTACCTGAACCTCGTTCGAATGACCTAAAATTTTACACACACATCATAAATGAAATGACGGAACTATTGTAACTTCCGGAATTCCAATCCGACCCTCGGATCAAAAACTCACTATCGGACCGGAAACTTATAAAATTCAAACTTCGGCATTTAGATCCTAAATGAGCTACTGACTTCCAAAATATATTTCGAATACGCTCCCAACCCCGAAATTGCCTAACTGAGCTAATGAAACCATCGTATTTTCATTTCGAGGTCATCTTCACACTGATTTAATTACGGATCATTTTTCAACGCTTAAGCACTCATTTAGGGAATAAATATCCCAATACACTCCGAATCCTAATACCGAATGTCTCATCAAGCCAAAATAGCAGAAATAAACTAAGAAAGAACAGTTATAATCGTTACATAAAAAGAGGAAACGTTTGAGATTCTCTAATAATTTAACCGTGGCTTTTGTCTGCCATAAATGAGGGGAAAAAAAGTCAAAGAAAACTCCAAAAAAATGTGGAAAAAGATAGAGGCAATCCCTACCATTGAGGCATGCCACGTCACCCGGTCATTGGTCCACAATTTTATATATATACTCTTATTTGCTTATCTACTACGTAATTTGTTTATTTATTTATTGTCTGTGGTTCCTTTTGTTTTCGCTTTTTGGGCTTGCTTTGACTCTCTAAAAATCGCTTATAAAAACTCTAAAAACGTTGGTTTAATTCTTCACTTCTCTTTTCTTTCTTTTACGTACTCATGGATTCTCCCATTGGGTCTAGATCTGATGAACAAATTCAAAAGCTAGAAGAGTGAGTTTTATTGAATAATTTTAAGTCCTTTAAATTTTTGGATTAGAAGAGTGAGTTTTATCTTTATATGATTTTGTTTTAGATTTGTTTTCTAACTTGTCATGGATGTGACAATTCCCTTTTTCTTAAATGTATCTGGTCTACTTGATTTTTAGTTTTTTATATCTTCATCTTATTTTCTCCGTCCGTCAATAGATTCAGTTAAATAAATCAAGAAGAAGAATCTCTTACCTAATAGGAATCTTATTTCATTCTCAAGAAGTTCGTTAATTACAAACATCTGAAACTTCCCCTTTTTTTGATCTTAATATTTTCCTTTTCATTGCATGTTGTGGTTTCTATCAATTGGTTTTTCCTCATTCTAACAATTTTTTTTTCTGACTAGGGTTTTTAGTGAGATGCCAAATCCAGAAAACGATGTGATAGAGAAATTGAGCGAGGAGCTAAGGCTTGATACCAATCAAACCAAAATTTGGTTTGATAACAAAAGATGCTACATCCAGGTTCTTATAAACTTTTGATAGTTTATTTAATTACTTACAAATGGCAGAAGTCGAGCTACGTTGATTTCTTACTAAGTGCCGAAGGTATGAAACCTCGAATTACGTGTTATGTGGTTGATGTTGAGGTAACGTAAGTGCTAGGTAACATGCGCGTAGGCGTGCACCGTATAAATTCTTACTCCGTTATTCCGTGATACTGTGTTATTATCTAATCTTACCATGAAATTTTTACGTTCATGAGCTATTGAGTGGTGATCTATGTTAGAAACCATATTTAGAATACACACTTATCCTAGTGAGACCCATTGAGGTCAGTTTTGCTGTGGAGTTGTCTGCTTTCATTGCATTACTTACTTAGTCATACGCATTCATAGGCATATCATATCTCAGTCTCCGTTGTTATTCATTGATACAACATATCCTCATATTTGGGCTAGTTTCATGACATTGTGAGCCTATGACAAAGAGACTGTAGATATTGATGACTAAATAAGGCCGAGGTACTGTTGTGTGAATGATATTATGGGATCAGGTTGCACGCCGCAACATGTTATATTGATTTGTGCCATGATTAGGTTGATATAGCGTTTGAGTTGAAGGAGCTCCTCTGGAGTTTGTACATACCCCTAGAGAATGGTTGATTTATAGTGATATAGCGTTTGAGTTGAAGGAGCTCCTCTGAACTTTTTTTTTACCGTTTAAAAAAGAATGATCTTTTTTAAAATTTAAAAATAATTTAATTTAAATTATATAATTCTACTCTTAATGAGAAGTTTTTATAACCACACAAATATTCTGGACATCTTTTAAGTAGTTTAAGATCACACATTTTAAAAGTCTTTATTTTTTTCTTAAACTCTGTACCCAACCAAATAGGTTCACATAAATTTAAATGGAGTGAGCAGATGTTTTGATCAGAATCAATCTAGCAACTCAAGGAAAAAGCTAGAATTGTTTTATATATATATTTATGTCACACACATCATACACTTCCTTTTACTAATGTAGCAAGTAAATAAGATTATATCAAGTTGGAGTTGTTAAAAAGGATTAGACTAAACATAACCAATTTTTAGGTAATAGACTAAACATAACCATAGTGGTGATATGAATTACTTGTAATGTAAGCAAAGTATGTGATTTTGATTCCGAATAACTGATATATTGCTATTTATGGGAATTATCACAACAATCATCATTTCATCTTGACTTGAATAGATGAACTATGATCTATATTTCAGGCCCAAAGAGATAAGGAAGAAGGTGAAAATCTTAGTTTGGAAAACTCAAGATTACTTTCAGAGAACTTGCAAATGAATGTCGAGTTGAGGAATCGCCTTTGTGCTACTTGTAATCCTGAGAAACAAAGAAAAATAATACAAGACTTGCAAAATGAAAATGCTATATTACAAGCCGAGGTCAACTTTCATTTCCTATATATTAATGTTTGCTTTTTAACATCTGTTGTTGCTCATGTAGTTTATGTTTTTCCTGCAGCTTACAATAATATCCAACATGCATAATCATTTGAAGAAAAACCCTGAAAGGTACTTGTTATTGAAACATCATCTGCGTCACTACGATAATTCAAGCGGATTAGACTTGGATATTAAAGTGGAGTGTGATCACAATTTTCCAAGATTGAATTGGAACTGACTGAAGGCTATCTGGTGGCTGAAAAGGTTGTACTATTGGACGTGATAATAGACTATTTTGTTGAAACTAAGTTCGTTATTAATTTTGTTTAGTACTGAAACTATTGGTAAGAATCAATATACTTATTTCTGTTGGTTTATTAAAGCCTTAAGTTTCATATACAAGATATTTTTTACTGTATAATTTTATTTTCCACACGTTTATAAATACCTGGATCTGCACACAAGGTGCAGGGAATAATCTGAGTACGCCAACTCAGTAAGTAATAAAAGTAAATAAAGACTGAACAAGTGACGAGCAATAAAACATATGCAGACACCTCGTGGCATAAATCAATCAGGGTCTAGGTCTCATCACAATATCACAAAGCAGTAACAACATGTTGTGGCGTGCAACCCGATCCCATAATATCCTTACAAAATTGGCCCTCGGCCTCCCTTAGTCCGAAACCTCTCAAGCCACTCGAGCTATCAATAAAATAGGATGCTCAGCCCAAAATATTATTTTATGCATCAAATTAGGGTAAATAAGACTGAGTTATGAAATCTGTAAAACATAGCATGAGTGAGTGCAGATATTAAATCAATACAGTAAGGAATAGTACTAAAAAGCCCCTAGGTTCCAAACAGCTTTGTCACAAAGCCCAAATATGGAATTCAGCCCAATTTATAAAAATTCTTTCTAAATCACAGAAGTATCACGTAGTTTCAGTCAAATACGCAACTATATAGTTGCTATGGGATGGACCAAGTCACAATTCCTAACGGTGCATAACCACACGCTCGTCACCTAGCATGTACATCACCTCAAAGTAGTAAAACAATGTGAAATCTGATATTCATACCGTCATGACTAGTTTTACAATCATTACATACCTCAAACCGGTCAAAACTCTACACCATGATGCTCTTGCCCCTCGACTAGGCGTCCAGTAACTCTGAATATACTCACAACCATAACAATACCATCAATATACACTAATAGATATTGTATTCCGTGTTACTACTATTGGATACTGTTTTCCTTCCTTGCTTCCCTCTTTTTCTTTTGCCCTTCCTGAGTCGAGGGTCTATTGGAAAGAGTCTCTCTACCTACACTAGGTAGGGGTAAGGTCTGTGTATAGACTACCCTCCTCACACCCTATATATTGGGATCAAACTGGATTTTTGTTGTTGTTGTTGTATTCTTGTGTTGTTGTTGCGTGTTTACATTGGGACTACGGGCGGTTCTCGGCAGATCCCCTTATTTATTTATTTGGTAATATAGATGTGGGATTGCGTTAGATCCGCCTGTATAGTTATATGGAACTACGGGACTATACTGGGTAGATTCCTCCAGTACTAGGTATTTACATTTGGGAACTAAAGATCGGGAGCTCCATTACTAGGTATTTACATTTGGGAACTAAAGATCGGGATTTTGGTAGATCCCCGACGCACTACTGCGGGATGACACCCGGGAGATCCACTGGACATTTACATTTGGGGGCTACAGGATGGTATCCTGGTAGATCCCCAGTTTATTAGATATTTACATTTAGGAGCTACAGGATGGTATCTTGGTAGATCCTCAGTTGCTATCTTTGTGTTGAGTTGTATTCTTTTTGTGATATTTTCTCTCTGTTGTGGTTGTTGTTATTCTTATTATTATATTGTGTTACTTCGTATTATTACATCTTTTTATATATAAATGTATATGACTGGTAGGGCCCTGATCTTCCTTGTCAATACTCGACCGAGGTTAGGCTTGGCGCTTACTGGGTACCGTTGTGGTATACTCATGCCCTTTCCTACACATGTTTTTGTATGTACAGATCCAAGTACTTCTACTCTGTCTTATCACCCTTGAGGTGAGGCGCTTTCTCTAGAGACTTCGAGGTATATCTGATTCATCCGCAGACCATGGAGTCTCTATTTTTCTTTGATTTAAACATTCTGGAGTTAGAGAACTTTGTCATATCCATAGCTTGTGATTCATGGGGTTTTGGATTTTGGGAGTGTTAGATTGAGATTCTTGTACTGTTATATGTGAGGCGGCATCTTAAACATTGTTTCATTTTGGTATCTCGATTTGTAATTGGTTTCCTTCCCGAATTGTTTCTTTTCCACATTTATTAGGTATACCTAGTCTTAGGGACTAGGTACCGTTACGACTATTCACGGAGGGAAAACTTGGGTCGTACCATTTACTTTATGAATTTGTGTTGTCTATTTAACTAAAAGGATGCCTACATTTCATTATACCGATTCTATTATATTTGTTAAGGTGGAGTTCATCACTACCATTCAGTCCATAGTTTGGACTTGTTACTTACTGAGTTGGTGTACTCACGTTACCCCTTGCACCTTGTGTCCAGATCTATGTATCTCTGGCCACGATAGTGGTCGTTGGCTATTCCAGTTGCTGACTTTCATCGGATATAGTGATGTAGCCGCCAGGCAGCCACGGTCCTGCTTTTCTCCTTCTTTATCTTTATTTTAGAGTATTTTGGCATTCTTAGACTATGTTAGTCTTGTTTTATATTAGAACAGTTTTAGTGATTGCTCGTGACTTAGTGACACCCGATGTGGGGCTTTTATGTTTGCGTTTTGGTTTTTGAATTAATCAATTTTACGAATTTTCAGTAAGAAAAAGGCTATGCTCTAACTTTTAATAAAAATATCGAATTGTTTAGTGTATTCGCTTGCCTAGTTTCAAGATAGGCGCCATCACGATTGGGTTAGTTTTTGGATCAGTACAAAATCACCTCCAAAAATTATCCAAATGAGAGCTCCCCAAATTAAAATATGACCAAATGAACAAACTTTCAATATTAGGCATTTTTGTCCAGCTTTTCTGCCTCGTTTTGCATGCCAAATGATCTCAAGACTCGTTTTTGATGCCTCCCATGGATTTCTTATAAAATTTCAGTCGAGTTAGGCTTTTGAATCACACCATTTGAGCTTATAATTAAGGAAATATGTTGGTTTCAATATTTGGAAATAGTGTAGATTTTTTACATATAAAGTCAGTAGCAATTTCGTAATTAATTTAAAAAAACTGGCAACCCAATTCTTTGTAAAATTATCATGCAATTCTCATACGATGTCAAATGATGGTTCTTTTTGCTATGGCTCCTTAATTATGATACGGATCTAATGGTTCAATTGTTTAATGTGGTACCATTTAAGTGTCGTATATAAAAGACCCTCTTTTATAAAATTCATGATTAATTTAAATATTCATGAAGTTAACAGAAGCATTTTTGAGCAATAAAAATGAAAATTATTTTATAAGTCCTTAGAATAAAGGTGAGAGTAAACAAAATAGAAGTTCAAAACAGGCACGAGAAACTTCTTAATATTGAAAAGCTTAGACTAAGTATGAGCTTAGTCGTAAACTGCAAATTGTTTATATACATTGCCCCATAAAAGGTATGGGGACTTAAGTTTTCAAAACAAACCCTCAAATGAGATCAAGGGGTTTAACCACAATTCTACAAAATAAAAAAAAAAATACAAAGAAATTTAAACAACTTAAACTTGTCACTAAGAAGATGAAGGAACTGAAACAGTTGCATCAAAAGTAGCGGGCTCAACTTGGCTTGAAGGAGTGGGGATACCCGTATCAACTTCAACATTCGTAGAAGCTTAGGCCACGAGAGAAGGAAAATCTCAGTTTTGCTGAGCCTTCTCAATAGCTTCATTGATTTTACATAACTCGAATTCTAAGTTAAAATCCTCTTGGCTAGTTTCAAGAAGGATATCACGGCGAGAATTCCAAAATGCCCAACTAACTTCCTTGGAAGACTCATCCTCAAGGATCTCATAATCTCTTTCCCAATTAGCAATTTTATTCTTCAACTTTTCATTTTCAGCTAAGGCGGATTTGTAAGAAGCTTGAAAAGAGATATGGGAACTTTCTAAAGAATTAACTTTATCATAAGAAGCCCGAAGGTTTTCTTGGACTTGGGTTTAATTCTACACAAGCTCACCAGCATAAGATTCTTTCTCACCCAAGAGAGCCTTCAACTTTATAATCTCTTCACTTGCTTTGGACAACTGCTCGGAGAAAGAAGTTTCAAGACGAGGCTTTTCTTTATCGCCTGACTTGAGGAAGCCTTACAATTTCCAATTCTAAACTCAAGGCCCGTACCTGTTGCTCCAAGGAACTCTTACTTTCTTCCAAGTAATCCACGATAATCTGAAGACGTTCATATTGTTCTTTCCAATTGTTCGCCTCTAATTGATAATCACATATTAATTTCTCTGTAAGGGTAACCCTTTTTATCATCTCTGTGCCGATGAGATTAGCCTAAAAAGGGAAAAGGAAAGGAAATTACAATCCTAAAGATAAAAAATGACAAAGTAAAAGGGAGGAAATACCTTTAAAAAATAATGCACAATGTCATTCATCAGTGTCAAAGAACTATGGCTCTCTAGCTTAGCTTTCTCAATTAGCCCAATTAAGGGCTTTAGCCACACATCTGCTTGGCTTGATTTCCTTAAAAGATTATCCTCAGCGGGGACTCCACTAATCACTTCCTCATGGCACCATTTCCACTTGAGGAGCCAACCTCTGCATGGTGAGATAGTGGAGGGGGAATTATCGAAGGAGGAACAATAGAAGTAGTAAAGACACCAGCATGGGGAGGAACGAAAACAACCGAGATCGGCAAAGAAGGAGTCACAACGGGAGTAGAAAAATAAGCTAGGGTTGCTTCATAAAAAATTGGGCCTAAGTTTTCACTACCGAACTCGCTGATAAAAAACTGCTCAACAGAGTCCTGAGCAGCAGCGGGAGCAACATCATCAATAGGAATCACAATCGGGGCTTCAGTAGACTCGGTAAGAGGAATAGAACGGCAGGGAGATACTTCTGCTTCGGCACCAGAAATAATGCATCTATGGGCCCTTGGCCTCGTTACCAAAGAAGTCTTCCACTTCTTCAGAGTTTTGAACATCAACGACTTTTCTTTTCGATGAAGAACCCAAGATTATTTCTTGGGCCCTTTCCAAAGAGATACGAGAAGCCGCAACTACCTCAGCAGTAACTCCTCAAACAGCAAATCCTGATAGAGAAAAAACTATTAAAATAAGTTCAGGATGTAAAATAAACAAAATAAAAGCTCTTACCATGAGTTTTCACCTTCCAACCAAATCGTTGGGAAAGTGTCTTCCAAGACCTACCATCCATAGTGCAGTACTCAACAACATTTCTACCAAATCACGGAAATTGGGAACATCCTCCACAACTCCCACGATTGCTGGAAAAAGAAAGAATAATTAGAAAACTCAACAATTGAATAAAAATGTACGAGAGGGTTAGAAGACTAACGTGCAAAATTCCACTTCTCAAGGAAGAGAACATTCTCCTTTCCCACTAAACCAACAGTGGGGGCAGTAAAAATGTGGCGTACCAGCCACGATCTCTGTCGTCTTCGGGGATAACTAAAACTTTTTTGCTCCTAGCTACTAGTGTAAAAATACCATTACGGAAAAACCTAGAGAAGTAAAGATGAATTAAATTAGAGAAAGTAAAAGGCACCTTAGCTAAATTGGCCAAATGCCTCAAACAGGAAGCAGTCCTCCATATTATTGGGCTAATTTGACCTAAGCAAATATCAAAGAAATGACAGAACTCGAGAATAACAGGGTCAATAGCAGGTATGAATCCTAATGTGAAGGGATACGTATAAACGAAGAAAAATCTAGTTAAGTAGGAAGTAATTCTTTGATTCGGATTAGAAATAATGATAGGGAAGTCATGAATCCATTGGCAGTCTCTACGAACTAAATAAATCAAACCATATATAATTTGAGTGGGGGTAGATATCAGCACGATCTAAAGAAGATACTTGATTTCTAATAGATTTTCTATAGTTATAGAAAGATTTCCGCATGAACTATCTCTTCTACTGAAGGTTCACGAAGAGGTTTATAAGAATCCTTACCCCTAGAAGAAGCGTCGGGCAGCTAAGTTGGTGTGGAAGAACTGCTGCGTCGCGGGAAATCCTTCTTTTTACAAGTTCTCGGACGAGGTATTTGAATAGAACTTCGATAGGCGAGAGGTGTAAGAACCGCGAGGTGTGAAGCGATCTCGTACTAAACGAAATGACTTTCACTTTCCATAACAAAAATGAAAGAAAGTCAACATATTCCTGAAATTGCGATACCTTTGTGAGAGAGGACCTCTAGTTCTAGAAGAGGGGCCAAAAGTAGGTGAAAGAATGGAAGAACCACGTGCAGACAAAGATCCTAAATATCGGAGTCTACCTCCTCTTCTGCTCCTACTAGGTGCATTAGGGAAGTTATCAACTATGGAGGCATTTCTAGGGTTAGGGTTTGATGAAGACATGATATTACGAGGAAGAAGCAAACAAAGATTTGAGAAATTGAATGTTCATAAAATTTTATGTGGTAAAGACAAAGAAGAACGTTATATTAATATTGAGAAGCATTCTTCAAAGGAAAAGGCGTAATGATGGAAGGGTCATGATGATAACTGACGCTTCGTGAATAGTGCAGCCGTGAAAATGCCTTAAAAAGTGCTACAAAATTGCAGAACCAGTGAAAAGGGTGACACGTGTGAAGAACATTAAATGGAAGTGACAATTGAAGCACCAATTTTGTCATAGCATTAATGGTGACAAAAATTGTCACTTTAATAAAATTCCATTTCCCAAATATTCAATCGATGAATAAAATGGCAAGTGGGGAGGGGGGGGGGGGGGACTATCTGTATTGGAAAAAATTGAGCTTACATATTAAAGTTATATAAAGATGATGTTTCATGACTCGTAGATTGATCAAAAAGTTATGATTGGCAAAGAGGTACGAGCTGCAATAGATACTAGCAGAGGCATAGAAATACGAGCAATTATTCAAAAGACTCGGTGCCCGTACCTATTTAAGTCCAAGAACTAGGGGGAATGAACTTGATAGTACAAGAAAGTGCAGATATAGTATTTAATGAGCCTTAAATACTAAAAATGTTAGAGAATCTGTATTGAATACAATGATTATGTAACGTAATATTTAATGTCTTTAATTGTCTATAATTGCCTTATCATGAAAAAGGCAAAACGAATCTCCAAAATAGCTATAAAAGGGCAATCATAGGGACACGAAACACTATGTGAATACACATGTTTACTTTGTTTTCCTCATTATCTCATTGTTGGCAAAAACCATTCTTTTTTATTCATTCTTCGATTATCAGTAATCCGAGTTCTACTAAATTATCGCTTTGACCGAAATTCCATTTTTTCGTTAAAACACTTTTACCTTTAAAAATGAAAGAGATTGTTTCCGTAGACAGCAAACCAAAATAAATACAGTTACAACAGGGACAATAAATTCATTACGCTAAGAGAGTATAAATGATGCGACTCATAATTAAGAGTCACTCAAAAGTTTTAAATGACAAAGAAAAAAAACGGTAGACACGACGTAGGGCTGAGGCAATGACGGGATTGTAGGCAAGTTTGGAAGTTGGAGCAGGCTCGAGCAGCATTGCTTGTAGTGATGTTTGATAAGGAAAATAATGTTACGATCAAGAAAAGGATTGAGCAGTTGCTGGAAGAAGCTAATGTGTTAATTTGATATATTGCTTTGTTTCAAGGAAATGAAGTTAATAATAGAAGTTGGAAGTTCTGTTTATAATTTGAGTGAGTTTGATCATTTACTATATATATAGGGAAAGTTGTTGAAAAACTAGCAGGATTGTATAAATATGAGAACTCTATTGTTAGTTCACCTTCCTAAATGTTGATTTGAGGATGCACAAATATTTTAAGTCAATAATATTCTGGAAGTAGTTATACACAGATGAAGTTCGGATCAACCATGCATATTTAATATCAAAATGGCAAGAAGTGATTTTTTATTCATATACAAAATATTATGTACTATATTGGTTTGAATTTGAAATGAAGGGAGTATAATTTTAGTGAACTTTTACATATAAATTTATATTTCGTAAAAAAAATTATGGGTTCAATTAAGTCCGGTATCAGTAAGCTGATACGCGTCTAATAAAGAGACTAATATTCACATGCAGTGATGATAAACCATTTTTCTTCGGCAGTTGGGAATTGAGATTTCATGAAAGCATATCTAGCAAAGTCAATTTTGCAACCACAGCGGATGCAGGATTTTTACCAAAGATACTCAACATCTACTGATGCATGTATATGAAAAATGACGTATAATGTTATCTTCGGGCAACGGCAGTTTACAAAGGCGGATCTAGAATTTCTACTACATGAGTGCACTACTAAAAAAATAAGGAAAAAATATATTTAGTGGGATTTGATCATTATTCCTCTTGGTAAATAATTGAGTCATCAACTAAGTGCATCATTCAACCTTCTTGGAGCCTGGCTGCCAACGATTAATAATATACCAATTTTAGAAAATATGTACATAACATATCTAATTTTAAAAATAGAGCATGGGTGCACGTGCCCCATAGTTTTGCTTATACATCCGCCTCTGGGATTTTAGATAAATCCCTTTCCAACCCTCTAGCTCCGCCCCTAAATGCAACTGCCAACATTTAGAATTAGAACAACTAAACATTCAGGACGGTGATTTTGCAACCATGAGTTTGTAACTTGACAATCTTAATCAAGGGCGGATCTAGCCTTAGGCTCGTAGCTTATGCCCAAACCTTATATTTATATTTAAAAATTCACTTAATATCTATAAGTATTTAACTATGAACTCACTAAACATTGTATATATAACTCGAGATCATTGTAAGAATCCATAAACTTTACATTCAGAATCTGCCTCTGACCTCAACTACATTCAAGAGGAAATTAAACTTCCACTCTTATTATAAAACATTGGAATGAACAAAATTTTCAAGAAAATACACCAAAAATAACCCCACACACACAAAAAAAAAAAAAAAAAAAATAGAGAGAGAAGATAAGTCTCAAAATAAGTCTATCAATATAAAAAACCAACAATAACATGTCAATCTTGAGATTTCACAAGTCACATTGAAGGGAAAACACCATCCTTCAAATTTATTTTTGTCTAAGTTTTAAAATCTCTTAGAAAATAGAAAAATAAAACAATAACATGATCATCATTATTTTTAATCAGTGCAGTCCAATGCAACTTTGATCTTTTGAACTGTAGAGCTCAAAAGGGTATGCACAGTAGCCACTGCCTCCATATTTTGCTGCTTGGAAATTGAATTAGTATTAGTATTGGCAGAAACCAATATCTGAAAAGCCACTGTTAACAACGAACCGGTTTGTGAAATTCCATTACCGTCCCTGTCCGCGGCAAGGCGACCATCAGGACTTATGATCAAACCAGAGGGTAATATGGGAATTTGGGTGGTGTCTGCTCCACTGATAATTGAAGTAACTGTTGCTAAATCTATGGGTGCATAGATTATAAAACCTCCCATTGGATCGATACTTGTCTCTTGAAGCAGTAACATGTTGCTCTCCTTTGGCACATAAGGCTGCAGATATAACAAAGACGAGTTTAACTTTTACACATTAACTAATAGTACAACAAGATAAAGTAAAATTTCACTAGTGAAGTCTGGGGAGAATAATTTATGAAATTAACTAATAGTGTATGAATTTTTCTTTTACACTAACGAAACACCTAAAAGATAATTATAAATAACCGTAAATTCATAAATGGTCATATAACAATTTGTTAAATACTACACTCCCGAGCCTCCATTAGTAAATGGTCGTCAAAGTCATATAACTTTATTTTCTCACACAAGAATCATTAAATTTGCACTAACTCATATAAAAATCATAATGACCGAAAAACACAATTTTTCCGGTAGTATTATCTTATTCCATATTTTTTTATTTTTTTCAGTCTTAATAAATAATAATCCAAATAAAATAGGAAAAACATATATTTTAAGCCACTCAAAAATATAATAGCCAATACAATGTATATTTTTATATATGTGTGTATTATATACATATAATATTCATATTCTATAATATATTTTTTATCTAGCGAATACAATTAGTTTTGATTGACCAGTTATTTTTGTAATTTTTTCCTTAAAATAGGAATGATTCAACCTAATCCAAATGAAAGTATTTCTTGGAAAAGACAAATAACATGTTGTAACAAAGTAAATTATACTATGTAGTATAAAATATGTGACTAAAGTAAAATTGACTACAGAAAATTCCTTTTTATGTAGTAATAACTAAGTATTAAAAATCCTAAAGCAAAAAAGATACGAGTTAAATATACTAATTTTAGTAAAAAAAAAAATTGTGGTTAAGGTGCACCTGAATTATTGAAATACTGTTTCCAGGAAAAAATCCTGTTGGTATTCGGGCCAACTCACCCACAGCATTCCCATTGGTTAAAACATCCCACTGCACCAACCAAATCAAAACTAATTACTAATAAAATCTGCATTAATTTGTATATATAAACTGAAGTCATGTATGACAAGATATCAAGCCAAAATAAAAAAAAACAAGTTTGATACACTAAACTTCTGCTATGTACATGGTTTAAGAAAGGCCGGATTACAAGGGTTTATTATATGCAGTAATTTCTATAAATGGTTGTTTCCACGACTCGAACACGTGACCTCATTGTCACATCACAGCAATTTTACAAGTCATGATAAGGCTCCCTTTAAGATATCAAGCAAACAAATCCACAATTAACTGATATGAAAATGTACATTGAACCTAATTCAATCTTGAAAAATTGGCGTATGAGTTGAGGACTATGAATGCACCATATATATTGTTAAATATCACTCTTTGAACTCTATTATTGTTAGTCTGGTGGACTAAATTTTGCTTTTAAAAGTTGTTTGAGCTTTTTTCTTTTAAGATAAATTTACTTTAATGGACTAACAACAATAATAATAGTTAAGTGTAATCCTATTGGTGAGATTTGGAGAGGATAGAATGTATCTTACAACCTACCCGAAAAAAATTGAGGTTATTTTGGGAAGACCCTCAGCTTAAAAAAGATACGGAAACGACTTAAAAATGCCACTCAACTTTTAGAAATTATTTATTCATGTCATCCGTTAAAAAATTATTATTTTCATGCCACTACAGTTGAAGAAATGGCTCATCCATGCCATTACTGATTAACAGTTCAATTTTTGTTCGGCTCATCCATGCCACTGTCGTTAGTCAATAATGGCATGGACGGGCCATTTCTTTAACGGTAGTGGCATAAAATGAGTATTTTTTTAATGGATGTTATGGATAAGACCATTTCTGAAAGTTGAATGACATTTTTAGACCTTTTCCGAAAAAATATAGATGAAAGAGTAACAGCAAGCTACAACACCAGTAATTAATTAAACCAAACAGAAAACCGAAGCAACAACTTAACGAATGGCAACAAAAAATGGCTATTTGTGGCAATATCCCAAGAAAATAGAGCTTTGACATAACTCAACAAGCCAGCTTAAAATTAAGTTAGCTCATTTTCTCAACCAATGTAACACGACTAGATACATACCAAACTCAAACTACAGTGGAGTAATACCATTAAATCAACAACTTTCATTAGTTAAATAAAAATTTTAAATATTAAAAGCAATATTAGAAGGAAAGATACAAACCTGAGTTCTTGTCTTGTCATCTTTGAAGAAATTAAAAAGAGTATCAAATGAAAGAGGAAGCCGTAGGGAAGTAGCAGCAGTAACAATCAAGCCTTTTGGTTGACTCATATCTTCATTTTTCCTAAATGAAACTCGAACTCCACTGTTTGTCATCTCTGATGAAGTAGGGAAATCTAATCTGTCTCCCATACTTAGTATTTCACTAAAACTCTTCACCATCCTTTGAGATATTTGCATAACATTTTGCTTTCCTTCTGGTTCACCAATCACTAAAGGAAAGCAAAATAAAATGACTTAGTAAAAATATTCGTTTAGACACTTAAACCAAGGTCCGACCTATTGGACGTCACGTAGGCATCGGTGGACGCAAGGTTTTCGATAAGTGGTGTCAATATTGAAGAAAAAAATGAATGAATAAAAGGGGGCGGATGATACACTAAGCTTCCGCTATGTGCGTGGTCCGGGGAGGACCGGACCACAAGGGACTATTGTACGCAGTCTTACCATGCATTTCTGCAATAGGTTGTTTTCACGGTCATACGGAAACAACATTATCAGTTACGTCGAAGCTCCCCTTCAAATGATTGAATGAATAAATCACTATAATAACGAATGGTGTTATTTTTTATATTTACACCCAATATTTCATTTTGTATACGATCTATATATACATATTTAATAAAAAATTCAACGAAGTGGTGTCATGTGACACCGCTTGCCGTTAGGTGTATCTGCCCCTGCATGTCGAATTGCAAAGGTGGAGCTAAGATTTGAAGTTTATGGGCTCCAGAACCTGTATTCGTCATTCCAGCTCCACCCCTATCGGGTGGTAGGCATGCAACAACGTAAGGTGCTCAATAAACCTGTGTTGGTCGGCGGTCGGACACCCTAAGTTTAGGTGTCCGAAATAAAATTAGGGACAATTTAAAGAGTAGCCTGGTGCACCAGGCATCTTGCATTCACACAAGGTTCGAGAAAGGGCTGCACCCAAAGGTGTGATATAGACAGTCTACCCTAACGCAAGTATTAGTGGCTGCCTTCACCGGTCGAACTCGGACTGCCTCTACCGCTCGAACTCGCGACCTATACAAAGAAAAAGGAAAAGGAATCGATTTAAACCTCCTTCAAGATCATGGTTGTTTTCTCCCCTTGCAAAATTGTGCCTGTCACACATCCTTTGAAGTGTAACTATCCATCTCTTAGCTCCAAATGTTTGACGACCACACACTAAATCTCTATAGAGACGATTAGTATGAGTTTTGTCAGCCACATAAACATGCTCAAGCCAAGTAACCTACAAGAGAAAATTTGAAATTTAAATCTTAATCATAGGCAAAAAGAGGAGATTAAAAGGGGAAAAAGACAAAAGTATAAACTTAACTATATATATATATATATATATACTAAATAGATAATCATTAAATCTGATCGGCCATTTGTGTAAGACATATAACTCAGATAATCATTAAATCTGATCGGTCATTTGTGTAAGACATATAAAGGGTAATAGGTGAGGTTAGAGACAGAAATTCTAATAAAGAGATTCAAAAAAGAACAAGAATGTTATGGATATGATTTTAACCTTCAACGTAAAGTAATATGACGATTTAACAATTTATATATATACACAAAATATTATTTTCCTATTG
The DNA here is from genome assembly GCA_032618575.1 of Nicotiana noctiflora. Lineage (NCBI taxonomy): Eukaryota > Viridiplantae > Streptophyta > Magnoliopsida > Solanales > Solanaceae > Nicotiana > Nicotiana noctiflora. The sequence goes on from JASVEL010000914.1 coordinate 494,116, forward strand.
CTCAATATAATTTTCTCACAAAAGAATTCATGTGAACTCCTTTCCGATTCTATAGCTCCCCTTCTGGTAATGACATGATGTTATACCTTATAGAAAAGTATATCGAAATATTACGGTAGTCAAGCATTTCTATAACAACTTCGTTTGTTTTGATATTTGTCAGTTGCTATAGTGAAATATTGTTATAGGGGATGTATATTATAATATTAATATATAAATTAGTTCCGAGAAAAACTTAATTTTTATAGTAAATGAATATTATTATGGATGTATGTTGTTATAGAAACGTCCGCACGTTAAAGGCTTATAGTTTGGTGGTATCGATGAGAATTTCTTACAAAAAATATACGGCTTCAATTTTCATCATCCCTATCATATTAGGGGTGAAGCTAGCCATTCGAATACGAGTTCGACTGAATTAGAATACTGAAACTATAAGTTTCAAATCCCGGTTCTGCCAAATTTTGACATAACATAACTTGTGGGAAGTAAGCTAACATAAAAAGAGCTATAGAGGAAATCATAGACAATATTATTCTTACCATACTTTTCCCATTGCCCAAATCTTGAATAACACAACCAGAAGGAAACTTCCATGACTGAGAAGGTCCACCACTTTGATTTTCTCTCAAGTTATTATCAAATGAAACATCAACCATTGTCCATGTTGTTGGATCAAGTTGTCGACAACAACGAATGAAAAAAAAGTCTCTAGCTCCCACAAGAGGAGATAGAATATGTAACTTTTCATACATCTGTACCAAAGAAAAAAAATAAAAAGTTAGGTATATCATGTTAATCTATAATGCTCAAACTCTCTAAAAATGTCGTCAGGTTCATATCGAATCCTTCAATAGTAATGAATTTTTTTAGGGTCCGACATGGGTGCGCACGACCTCATTTTGGAAAGTTTGCGTAACATAGTTTTTAATGCACTAGAGTTGGTATATTATTTTAATCTATGTTGCTCGAACTTTCTGAAAATATCACCGAATCCGTGTCGGATCCTCCAAAAGTAACATATTTTTTTAGGGTTCGGTACAAGTGAATACAAGCATGATTTTGGAGAATTCGCACAATAATTTTTAATACCGTACGATTTTAATATTTATTTTTCTACGAGATAATAAAAGATGGATTAAAATTTTATACCAATTGTACAGAGCCTCCGAAATTCGCGGTATCAACAACTTCAATAGTCCTAGCTTTTGTGACAATAGTAGGAAACATGTTCATATATCTGACCTGCATATACAAATTAAATCATCATTTTTTAACTATGAGGTTAAACAATATAAAAAATAAAGTTAAAAAGTAGAAATAAACATGCACTAGATACTAGCATACATCTCTGAGACTGACATGACTAATTAAAAGGTACTCCTAGAAAGTAATGGCCACATATGACGAACATGACTAAAACTTTTTTTCTTCTTTAATTGTACGCAATTTTTCATTATCTGAAAAGAAAATAATAATAAAGTTCAATAACTAAGCTTCCGCTACGTGCGCGGTTCGGGGAAGGGCCGAACCACAGGGGTCTATTATATCAGAATTAACTTGTTTTTTGCAAGAGACTATTTTCACGGCTCGAACCTGTGACCTTCTGGTCACATGGCAGCAACTTTACCAGTATCCGATTTCATTATGATTTCAACAATTCAAAAGAAATTATGAGTATCTGATTAAATTTCAAATAATTTTTTTCTCAACTATAACCAAAAATTATCCAAATTAAAATGCATACTTACTGGATCAAGAAATATTTGAATCAGCTCAATTGCAGTCATTGTCACAACTCCAGATTCCTTTGATGATTCAATACGAGCAGCAGATTTATAAGCTTGATTTGGCTTTGGATAAATCTTTTCATAACTTTCACGATTAATAAAATATCTCCCATCAATTTGTGATTTAATCCAAATTGGTTCATTCATTTGCAAAAGCTCCACAATTTCATCTGTTGCACTAATAACAGTCCCAAATATTATTGATCTCTCCCGGTCAACACGAATTTCTTCGTTTTCTTCAAATGGCGGTGGTGATGGTGGTGGTAATGGTGGCGGAATATTAGCTGTTGGATTTCTCCGAAAATTATTTGGTTGATTTTCAATAGGAGAGCCAACTATATTTTGGCCCAAACTTTCATCAGATGAACTTGATAAAGATCCAACATTATTTTGTGGTGCTAAGTGTGAAGTCATTGCAAAAGACCTTCCCACAAAACTAGAGATCAAATTAGATATTCTTTCATGCTGCAAAAATTTAAAAAAAAATTAAATAAGTTCGTGAAAAGTCTGAGAAATAAAATACGAAGAATTTTAACAATAATTGTTAAATTTTACCATGATATGCTAATGAAACCAAGCTAATTAAAAGTGTAAGGTCATAAAATAGTGATAAGATGGGGATATATATAAAACTTCCATTACCAACTTTTTTTTTAAAATTAATGGTAGTGTTTAAACCAGCCTGTGCACACCTGGATCATAAGTTATGTTACTTACTATAATTGGTAGTTATTATATATTATGATAAACATGACCGGATAATATTAAAAAAAAAGTATATAACCTGCTATAAAAGGTTAAATTATTATGCAAAAATAACGTAAACCATTTTCGTTCAATTAATTGATTGCTCGACCAGGACGATCTTCTCTTGTCAGAGGCATATGTAATTTATTAGGCATCGGATTTATCCGAACCCAATATTTTTAAGGTAAAATATAAAGATATATGTAAAACCCAACTAATATTCCAACAAATGTTAGATCAAACCCATAAATAAGTTGTGTGCCGAAAAAAAACGCAAAGATCAAACTCATCAAGTTTAAACATTAATCTGCCTCCGTCTCTTGTTATATATTTGTAATTAATTATTTCTTCCCCTCAATCTAACTGAGATTAATGAAAAGGTAAATTCAAACTTTTCTATATAATGCAAATAATAGTCCTTACACATACTCTAATACTCATGAAAGATCTTTTTTGTAGTCAATAAAATTTAATTAAAAATTACTGTAGAAATATAAATTTTATTGAAATTGAATCTGAAAAGTAATTTAAATTATATTTTAAATTCAAAATATATTAGTTCAAATAAATTTATTGGGCTAATATAATTGGATTAATTGTATACGTCCAACATATATGAATCTATCTATCTATATTATATTAAAAGCACGAAGGCCCTTAGCGAAATATCGTTCGCCTTTATTACCCTTTAAAATATATAGTTCACATTGGACAATATAGTAATTTAAATACTTCATTAATATTTAAAAATATTCATACTTAATTTTATATTATTTTGGTATATTTTGCTAGAATTATTTAGTAAATTTTGCCTTAATTATTTGGTATAATTTTTCTTCACATTGCTCACAAAAGGAAATTTAATAAATAAATTTTTCTTCAAGTTTCTTAAACAAGGAAAGTTAATAAAAACAAATTCCTACACTTTCACACCTTGTTTTTTTATAAAAAAAATAGAAAAATACACTTGGTTCACTTTCATTAAATGACCGTATGTCTATTGGAGTTGGTAAAATTCCCTTTATTTTTTGGAGTAGTAAATATTTGGTAAACTTCTTGTAAACTAAAAAAGTTAATAATTTTTTTTCCTAAACTATTAGTACTCAACTCTCAATAAAAGACATTAGTTGTTAAATTATCTAAACTAGGAAATTTTATAGTATTAGATTTTTCACGAGCATATTATTCCTTTTATGTGTCAAATTATATGCCAAAATACTTCTATAAAAGAATATATAATCACCTTAATTTAATCGCCAAACTTCGCCCTATTCCAATATCGCGATTGCAGGTTTTGTTTCTTTTACTACTGTCAACGTCTTTTCCTACTTCATATTTTACAAGCACATTTACATGCACCAATTGTTAAATATTGCATCGAGAAGTTATCTTTAGTGTTGCATGAACAAAGTTTTACTATATAATTTTTTGTTTCGTATTTTAGACGTGGATAATTTACCTCCCATGTAATTTATAAATTTATCACCGGTTATTGAACAATTGAAATTCATCGCAGAAATTGGTTAGACATTCGATCTAAGTTTTATTACTCAATTGTTAGTAATTTTTTTTTTGTTGTATAATTAATAATACATATTGTTATGCCAGCTCAAGTTGCTTGTTTAAAAAAAATTTAGACTATCTCATTTAATTTTGTGTAATATTAATATTACATGATTTATAATTGTGTTATTTGTAATTGCCATAATTGATTCACTCAGGTTTCACCAATTACATCTGTTTAGGTAAACAATCTTCCTTATATCATTATAAAAATTAATTGTTGATTTAGTCACTTTAATAACTTATAAAACTCTTATGTATGCTTTATTTTAGGTACACCTGCAATGGCCAGTGAAAAAGAATTGTCAAATCAATGTGTCCCAATCAATAGTGTAAGAGTATCTGATTCATGTTGGGTAATACGAGTCTTAGTGTTTAGGAGTTGAATAGTAAAAGAGTTCAACAATAAGACAAATCAAGGCACCCGAAAAAATTGTGACATTAGTTGACGAAGAGGTAAATATTATTTTATATCAATAATTTATTTCAGTCTTTTAATATTAGTTTTAACCATCACATTAAACTTATAGTGAAATATTTTACATGAACAAAAATTCACACTAAACTTTTCAATGGTTATATTGAGAAGTGGAAAGAATATTTACACAAACCAAGATTTGTTACATCATAAACGGAGATATTAATGGTGCTAATCCTAATTTTCAATCAGTGCACAAGGAATTTGAGATTGGATTTAAGAAGAATATTTTTGTTGAAGAAAGCAATCTTTTCGACCATTGATGTTTCAAATAATTCTCTTTCATTCGAAATTGTTTCGCTGAATGCGTCGATAATAACATTTTATTAAAGGTGCCTTCCTCCTACCAGTAACAACTAAAGAAACATTTTTCCTGGCACACTTCAACATTCTTCAACAGGTGACAGAGGATAAGCAACGGCCTGGCTAATGGGTCCAGCAACATCACTACATCCACATGTCAATTTAACACTCGATGTAGTGTCTACACATTGAATACAACTATTTCTTTAATGTAATAACTTTTTTGCATCGTCAATTACTATTAAACTTAATTCATTCCTATTCAATTTTCATATACGCTGTTTTGGCAGTTTATCGTTTAAATGTTTGTTGCACCATCATATTATATTTATACTTAATTCTTTTTTATTCTACCTATTAAAACGCGCTCTTTTATGCATAAACGCATAATACACGTGCAACGCACGTACACTAATTCTAGTTAAATAAATAAGTCTTAGTCCATTGGGCTAGCCCATTTAATTGGACTAAAGTGATGAGCCCACTTTATTAAGCCCAAGATGTCATCTTGCTAGAGGCCCAGTTTGGTGCCACGTGTCAAATGATGTGGCGCGCCAAGTCAAACAAAGAGCCAAAAGGATCATGCCGCGTGTCAAAAATGACAAGGCATGCCCGGTCACACTAAAAGGCCAAAGAAATCACGCCACGTGTGCATGTGACATAATTTGGTCAATCAAATGCGGTCATGTCATTCTTCAATTTGATTGGTCGGAAAGAGTTTGTTATTATCATGACTCTTCCCTTCCACAACTATAAATAGGGGTCTTCATAACTCAGAAAAGAGACCAGAAGTTACAACAAGAAGCAAGAAAGAGCTCGTGGATCAAACACTGCAATTTCCTCCACAAGTTTCAAGTTTCAAGCTTCAAGCAATCAAGTTCTAGAACGATGAACAGATCGAGTATTCAAGCTCAAGAACGAAGAACAATTCAAGTATTCAAGATCAAGAACAAAGTCAAATCAAACACAAGGCGTTCAAGATCAAGGCTACTTGTTCATGATAAAATTTATGTCAACAATCAAAGTGTTCGTGACGAATAAATAAAATTCAAATTCAAGATCAAGCTCAAGCTCAAAGGCCCTTGAATTTGTACTAGAAAAGTAGAATCAGAAGATTCATAGAGATTGTACACTCAAATATTCGAAATAAAATACTGCGATTGTTGCGATATTTTCGGTCTTGATTTTATATTCTCGAACCAAATTTATTGTCTACAAATTCTGGCACAACCAAAGTGTTCGGGGGGCATTTGTAGACATCAAAATTTTAAAGGATCAAGTCAAATCGTAAATTAAAGATATTACAGGACTCTAGAAATCTAAGGAGTTTATTAGAAGTCTATTAGGGTTTCTTGGAGGTTACTCTACCCTAAACTATAACTTACACCTATATAAAGGGATACATATTCCCTTGAAGAAGTGTCTCAAAAATCTCATAAACTCGCGGGATACTCACAAAGAGGCCAAAATATGGCCGGATACTACTTGACAATAAAAATATTTGAAGAAGTCGGAGATCATATACATCCACGAGCTCTACAACATCCTTACATTCAAGAAATATGATGCTTCAGCCCTCGAATTACGAAGATTATCAAGAGAGAAGAATCAAGGGAGAAACGGGATTGTACTCCCATTATTTTATCAATAAAATTATATTTCTTCATATTTATTTTATAATTACAATTTATTTTTGTATCACATATACTTTGTTGCAAACAAATTGGCACGCCTAGTGGGACCAGTTCTGTCTTTCATCTCTTCCTCCTGTAAATCAAAAACTCCAAGTTTCAAAATCATTTGTTGTGATTGTCGAGTACTTCAAGTCTCGTTTTAAAGTTTGGCAAGCCTACACCCCGGCAAACTTTGAAGTAGGGGGCATTTGTAGACATCGAAATTTTAAGGGATCAAGCCAAATCCTGAAATTAAAGATACTATAGGACTCGAGATATCCAAGGAGTCTATTAGAAGTCTGTTAGGGTTTCTTGGAGGTTACTCTACCCTAAAGCCTAACTCACACTTAAATAAAAGGATACATATTCCCTTGAAGAAGTGTCTCAAAAATCTCATAAACTCACGAGATACTCACAAAGAGGCCAAAATATGGCCGAATACTTCGTGACAACGAAATAGTTCAAGAAGTTGAAGATCAAATACATCCAAGAGCTCTACATCATCCTTACATTCGAGAAATACGCTGCTTCAGCCCTTGAATTACGGAGATTATCAGGAGAAAAGGAGAAACAGGATTGTACTCGCATTATTTTATCAATAAAATTATGTTTCTTCATATTTATTTTGTGATTGCAATTTATTTTTGTATCACATATGCTTTGTAAGCATTACCAAAAAAAGTTTAATTAAATAACAACAACAATGACCCAATAAATTTTTACTAGTAGGGTCTGGGGAGGATAATGTGTACATAAACTTTATCCCTACTCTGATGGAATAGAGATATTTTCGAAAGACATTCGGTTCAAGAAGACATAAAATACGAGAATACAAGAGACAATATGTCAGTTTTAATAAAATACAATAATAAATAAATAAATAAATAATTACCTCATCTCTCAAACGCTGATTTGCCATTTTCATTTTTTCTAAATTACGTCTCCTTTCTTCTTCTCCAGGTGGTGGACCATCACAGTGTGGGCAAATAATATTTTTCAGTGCCTCTCTCATTGCCATATTTTCACAATGAAATCTTTCATTTTCTGTTCGAAGACTATTGTTGTCTGCTCTGTCACTTAGCGCCTGTAATATATATACACAATTAAATCACATAAATACATATATATAAATAAATCAGGTTATTAGCTAATTAAGGGTGTGTTTGGTACGAAGGAAAATATTTTCTGGAAAATGTTTTCCAATTTTTCCATGTTTGGTTGGCTTAAATGTTTTAGAAAATATTTTCCTTATCAATTCATTTTCCTCCAATTGGAGGAAAATGTTTTCCTTATCAAAAGAAGGGAAAACATTTTCCAAAGCTCAACCATTCTCACCCTCACCAACTCACCCCACCCCCTCTCCAAAAAACAGTTTTTTTTTAGAAAAATTTCAGGTTTTCCGTTACTATCCACCCTAAAATTTCAGAGTTGCAAAAAAAATATTTTTCTAAAAAAACTATTTTTTACTCTCTAACCAAACATAGAAAATATTTTCCGAAAAATATTTTCCACTTACCAACCAAACAAGAGAAAATAAGTGATAAAATACTCATTTTCCATGAAAATATTTTCTAGGAAAATGCTTTCCACATTTTCCTTCCCCCTCGAAAAAATTTTAAAATATATTTTTCAGTTTTTAATTTTATTATTTATCATTTAAAGGCTCAATATTTTACAAGTTTCAAAATTATGAGTTCGGAAGTTTACGGGTTTAGAAATTATAAATTTACCGATTCGAAAATACGCAATTTTTGCGTTAAAAAGTAAAGCATCACATTAGTTCCTTTAGATTGTGTCAATTTTTAGAGACTTCGGGAAGGGTGGGGGAGGTGGGAGGGGGAGGGGTAGGAGAGTTGCAAAAAAAATATTTTTCTAAAAAAACTATTTTTACTCTCTAACCAAACATAGAAAATATTTTCCGGAAAATGTTTTCCACTTACCAACCAAACAAGAGAAAATAAGTGATAAAATCACTCATTTTCCATGAAAACATTTTCTAGGAAAACATTTTCCATGGAAAACATTTTCCTTCGTATCAAACATAGTAAGACAATGAAATTAGTAGTTCCCGGAAAGAATATTTTTAAATGTGTGAAAATATCTATTTTTAATAGATTATATATAGTTATGCATATATCATACATGAATTGTATATATTTCTTATATATTCGCCGGTTATTTATAGCTTTGATAGATTAGACGAGCGACTAGCTACTTGGGATTCAACTGTGCGAATAGATTTTTGAGTTTTAATTATTTTAACAGAATTACTGATACTAGCAATTTTTATTCTATTCTTTTTCTCATTCTTCATAACGTTATTATTAAGTTATATGCCTAAATAAAAGAAAAGAAGATATAAGCATTTAAAAATTTTAATTGAAAATAGAAGAAGGAAAATATCTATTATATAATTTAAATTGTAAGGGAAATTCAAAATTTTAGATAAAGTAGGAGCGTGAAAAATAAAATTCATCCACAGAAAGGCACTAAAAAATGAAAAATAGAACTTTGGAGCCGAGTTTTAAAGTTTTTTATTTCTTAGCCAAAAGACTTATAAGAAAAAAAATATAGATTTCTTAAAATTTGTCATGATGGGCTGGGCATATCATGGCGGACCAATTTGAAGAATTAATCCAAATAGCCGCTCACGTAATCGTTTAAACTAGAAATAGTCGGTGAAAATATAATAAATGCATAATTTATGTATTATATATGTATAATTATATATAATCAATGTATAATTTATATATATGTCTAGAAAAAATAAATAGTGAATATGAACGGCTATTTGTATAAAGATCCCAAAGCAATTTGTTGAAAGTTTTTTTTTTAAATTTTTGTTGTTGTTGTATGATATGTTGAAATATTGTCATAATAAAGAAAAAAACTGTAAGGAAAATTTTCCATAATTAAACTCATTATTAGAAAACAAATAAAAACTTTTAAAACTTAGGGTTTATCAAATTGGGCTATAATTCATTTTTAGCCCTTTAGATTTCTGTAATTCGTCAATTATTCCAAAAAGGAATAATCATTAGTCACTTGCTGTAAAACCAGATTTTTTGTGGCTGCAACTGGAAATTATGTAACTTCCCAAAAATCTAGCAAAAATAGAAAAAAGAAATTCCATTTAATAGGATTGTGTAATTCAGCTAATTTGACCGAATTCTATATATTACTTTTTAATTAAGAGCGCTGAATGAAATTTGCGGCCTAAAGTTAAACTTTAGTAATAGACCTTAAAGTTAATTTAACAGAACCTTTATTTTTTGGAGCGAATGTAAGAACGTTAATGGCGTCACCCTAGAGCCAGCCCTACTTATAATTAATCGGTTTTCTCAATTGTAATCCATAAATATATCTTATAACAAAGTCGCTTTTTATTAGATTTTCACATACTTCAACTAATTTACTATGGATGATCAATAATTAAGATGTCAATTAAATATAACCTAATCATTTAATAATTAAATCAATCGTGTACATAAAAAGAATAGACTAAATTAAATCACCTTTGTTTGAGTCCTTTTGTTTTGAAACCAAAACTTGATCTGCTTAGGATCAAGCCCTATTTCCCTACTCAGTTGACGTCGCTGGTTCTCATCTGGATGTGGACATTCCTTGAAAAATCTTCATTTCAATATTTAAAACAAATAAAAAAAATATTATCAGTATTCAGTAACGAGGTCAAAAATATTTCTTAAGAGTATTCGAGACTTAGTATACATATATAAAAGTAATTTTTTACCAACTTTTTTCCAATAAACCTAAAAAGATAAGGAAAAATAACAATGTATAGCCGCCCTCAAAATATCAATCGATATATATATATATATATATATATATATATATATATATATATATATATATTGTTGATTAAAGATTATTGGTTTCATACCGGTAATATATATGTTGTTGATTAAAGATTATTGATAAATTTTATACATTTTTTCGGTCAGTAAATATAAATAATTGTTGACACAGGCTAAAAGTGAAAAAAACCCATTGCATGAGATTTTTCTCATGTGTAACGAGAAGAGATTAAAAGAAAATCACACCCTTATATATGTAAAAGTTAATGTATAAACCAAGAACAACCTATTCATGTATAAAAAAAGATTTATATGGTAGATCATCATCCAAATAAACTCTTTTTGAACCATTTTAGCAAGTAAATCAAATAAATAAATGCAAAAATCAATTCTATTGATCTTTTTACTAAATATTAATGGGTTTATAAGGAACAAAGGACCAAAAAATGACATGAAATGAATAAGAAATAATATAAATGCACAACAAACACACACAAAAAAAAACACATATAGAAAAAGAAAGTATTTAATAATTAATCAATTTTGTTTTAACACTCATTTATATGTAAGAAAATGACTACATTTCCTTATACCAATTTGTTTTTTTTTTCAAAAAAAAAAAAAAAAAATTGGTCATATATGAAGGTGCAACTTTTTTTTTTATTTTTAAAAATCTTTCAAATAAAATCTTACGTTTCAAGATGCTGAATTTGTTCCACAGAATGTCTGTTGCAAAGCTTCTGCCTCCTTGATCTCTTTCTAGAGCTTGAGGATTCTCCAATTTGTTCATTCCCAGAATCAGCCATTTTTCTTTGCTTTTCTGTTCAAATAAATTTATAAAAAAAAAAATCACATAAAAAAGTGTTTCTTGAATTATTATTTAATACAATCCACTTATATATGAATAATAATAATTGAACAAAGATAAAAGAGAACAAAAGAGATTTCTACATACCTGTGATATGTTAAAAGGATTGAGACTAAAAGAAAGAAATATTATATATGGTCTATTTTATAGTAGAAAACAAGTTTTTTTACAGTAGAAAACAAGTTGACTACACATGTAATAGACACAGAATCTGATATAGCAAAATATTCGGGGGTTAAGATTATATAATGTGAAAACAAAGATAAGAATTGTGATACGCTTCTCTGTTTCATTCAATAAATTTTTGTTTGAGATTAGTAAAAATTGTATGCTATTTATATATTGTATGTATAATTAGGCGGTAGTGAGATACGTGTAAACACGTGATAAGAATTGTGATACGCTTCTCTGTTTCTTTCACCAAATTTTGGTTTGAGATTAGTAGAAATTGTATGCTATTTATATATTGTATGTATAATCAGACGCGAGTGAGATACATATAAACACAAGATAAAAATTGCGATACGCTTCTCAAGTTTTTTCACCAAATTGTGGTTTGAAATTAGTAGAAATTGTTTGCTATTTATATATTGTTTGTCCAATTAGACGGGAGTGAAATGCGTATAAATACAAAATAAGATTTGTGATACGCTTCCATGTTTCACTAAATTTTGGTTGATTAATACAAATTGTCTACAATTTATGCATTGTATACATGTATAAATAGTCGGATAAGATTTTGGTTTGTGAATATATTAGCATAAACGGTCTGTTTTTTTAAAAAAAAATATCTAAGCAAAATGCACGTGCAATATTATTAATGTCACGTACAAGTCATGATAAAATAGAAGGCCGAGAGTGAGATTTTACGTACGTTGCGTAAACACGAGATACGAATTGTGTCCAAATATATTAGCAATTTATATACTCCATATGTTATGATAAAATGAGAAGATGGGATGAGCTCTTAGAATACATAAGCAAAAGATAATAATTGTTATGTGCTTCTTGATTTCTTTGCGACAATTTGGTCAGAAATTCATATAAGTAATTTGTTATCTATGTATTATTTATGAAAATAGCCGAGACTCGAGAGCGACATTTTACATGTAAACCAAGACACAAATCACGATATACTTTGTTGTTTCTTGACCAAATTTAGGTATGAGAATATTAGCATAAATAGCCTGCTTCTTATACATTATTTATGTAAATTACACGCGTATTATCATGATTATATAAAAGTCATGATAAAATTAGAAGTTGGGAGTATTTTAGGCTTCTAAATTACTTTGCTAAAATTTGGTCAGAAATTTGCATAAGTAGTCTGTTATCTGTGTGTTATTTATGATAATAATTGAGACTCGAAAGTGAGATTTTACATATAAATCAAGATACGGATTGTGATAATGCTTCGTTGTTTCTTGACCAAATTTGGGTATGAGAATATTAGCATAAACGATCTGCTTCTTATGCATTATATATGTATATTACACGCGCAGTATCATTGTTATATACATGTCATGATAAAATGAGAAGTTGGGATGAGTTCTTAGAATACATAATCAAAGATAATAATTAGTATACGCTTCTTGATTTCTTTGCTACAATTTGGTCGAAAATTCACATAAATAATCTGTTAGCTATGTATTATTTATGAAAATAATCGAGATTCGAGAGTTAGATTTTACATGTAAATTAAGATACGAATCCCGGTATGCTTCATTATTTCTTCCAAATTTGGTATGAGAATTTTAGCATAAATGGCCTGCTTCTTATATATTATCTATGTAAATTACACGGGCAATATCATAGTTATATACAAAGTCATGATAAAATGAAAAGTTGGAATTAGTTCTTAGAATGCATAAAAAAAAGCTAATAATTATTTTATGCTTCTTAATTTCTTTGCTACAGTTTAGTCGGAAATTTGCATAAGTAGTCTGTTATCTGTGTGTTATTTATGAAAATAGTTGAGACTCGAGAGTGAGCTTTTACTTGTAAACCAAGATACGGATTGTGATATGCTTCGTTGTTTCTTGACCAAATTTGGGTATGAGAATATTAGTATAAACGATATGCTTCTTATGCATTATATATGTAAATTATACGTGCATTATCATGGTTATATACATATCATAATAAAATGAGAAGTTGGGATGAGTTCTTAGAATGCATATGCAAAAGATAATAATTGGTATACGCTTCTTGATTTCTTTGCTACAATTGATCGGAAATTCACATAAATAATATGTTAATTGTATATTATTAATAGTCGAGAATCGAGAATTAGATTTTACATGTAAATCAAGACACGGATCGCGATATGTTTCATTGTTTCTTGATCAAAATTGGTATGAGAATATTAGCATAAACGACCTGCTTCTTGTACATTATCTATATAAATTACACGCGCATTATCATGGTTATATACAAGTCATGATAAAATGAGAAGTTGGGATGAGTTCTTATATAGAATGCATAAGCAAAAGCTAATAATTGTTTTATGCTTCTTGATTTCTTTGCTACAATTTGGTCGGAAATTTGCATAAATAATCTGTTATTTGTGTATTATCTATGAAAATAGTCGAGACTCAAGAGTGAGATTTTATATATAAATCAAGTACAGACCGCGATATCCTTCGTTCTTTCTTGACCAAATTTGGGTATGAGAATATTAACATAAACGACATGCTTCTTATATATTATCTATGTTAATTACACGCACATTATCATGGTTGTATACATGTCATGATAAAATAAAAGGTCGAAGCTAATATTTTTATGTATGATGTATAAACACAAGATACGAATTATATATGATTTTCTATTTGTAAATTATTTGCGTAAATAGTTTGGAGTGAGAAATTATAACATATAATTAAATACAAGATAAGAATTGTGATATGCTTCTGTTTCTTTACTAAAAAGTTTTAGTTTGAAAATATTGGCATAAATAGTCTGCATTTTATACATTGTTTAAGTAAATTGCACGCCTCGACATTATTATGGTGTCATATATATGTCATTATAAGATAATGCGAAGGAAAATACACAATAATAACTTTCATAAGCTTCTATGTTCTTCACTAAATTCTAATATGAGAATATTAACATAAACGATGTACTTTTCATACATCTATGTAAATAGCACGCACATTATGATGTCATGTACGCATCATAATAAAATTTTGTGGAATTATATCAATTGTATGGGGCCAAATTTGACCTTTCACGTCCTTACGACAAGAGGGTACGACCTCTCTCGTATACCCCTTATAACAAGGGTACAGTTTAGACGTAAGGGCGTGGACGACGTCGCTCACGATTAGGCGTCCTCATTAAGAGGACGTCGACTACGCTCCAATATTCTTATTATTATTTTAAAGGAGTCCCCTTCCTATTTAAAGGGCTTCCCCATTGTAAAGGCATCAGTGTTACTATCTAATAATATAACTCTCTCACTCTCTCTCTCTCTCTCTTTCTTTACTTTGACAAGCAACGGTTCTAAAGACTCTTCATTCCGCAACATCCCATATATCACAACAATATCGATCTCATATCTAGGTTTATCATATTTGGTTATGATTTATCACCTTTTATCTTTTTGATTGTTTTAAGCTTGTAAAGTAACATTTAACTTTTGAGCCAAACAATTTGGCACCGTCTGTGGGGATTTAGAGAATCAAAATCATAGTATCCACCTAGAGATCAACCAACCACCTTCCTTTACATCGCACGAAAATCAAAGATGGCTGAAAATGACACCAGATCCAAAGCGATAATGGAGGCCACAACCAACCTTCTTGGTCCTCTCAACGAGGCCAGCGATGATGCTATCATCAACATAACCCTTGGAACTGTACCGGGTGCAGGAATCTCACATTTCCTCTCCGAGGATCCGACGATCTTGCATGACAAAGGAGCTTCCACATCTGCTGTCAAGGAGGCACCCTCGGTGGTCATAAAACTACTGGAAGAGTGGCTGACAAGCACCTTAAGTGGCTTGGTTGAGAAACCACCACAAGGCAACATAAGGTAAGTACCTACGATAAGTATCACCACTGCCATGGGCGAATA
This sequence comes from Nicotiana noctiflora, assembly GCA_032618575.1. Taxonomy (NCBI): domain Eukaryota; kingdom Viridiplantae; phylum Streptophyta; class Magnoliopsida; order Solanales; family Solanaceae; genus Nicotiana; species Nicotiana noctiflora. Next base: position 509,433 of record JASVEL010000914.1, read on the forward strand.
GGAGGAGACACGAGTAAACATCCAACCCATCGAGGCACAGACCAGTGATGGCACGCTAACCGCCATCCTAAGGAAGATAGAGGAAATAGAAAACGAAAACAAAGTACTCCGCGGCCAAATGAAGGAATACAAGGAGAGGGTCGACAAAATTATCGGAGCCCCTAATTTGCTAACAAATCGCGACATGGGGAGTTTCATAGAACAACCATACTCCGAAGAAGTTGCACCCTACTCTATCCCAAAAACCTTCAAAATTCCCACTACTTGAGGGTGTACGATGGAACTACTGATCCCGAGGATCAACCAATCCACTACGTCACTGTCGTGAAAGGTAACGACCTATCAAAAGAACAGGTACCATCAGTGTTGCTGAAAAAGTTTGGCGAGACGTTAACCAGAGGGACCTTGATGTTCCTCCCAAGGCAATATCAACATTCGAAGAAATGGCAGATAAGTTCGTCACTGCCCATGCGGGTGCAAAGAAGGCGGAAGCAAGGGTCAACGACATCTTCGCTGTCAGAAAAACCATAGGTATAGGGCTTAGGGACTTCATCGCTAGATTCTACAGTGTGAGGATGAGCCTGCCGAACGTATCGGAAGGAATAGCACGGCAAACGGACTAATCAGGGACAGCTCAAGAGCAACTAAGAAGCTACTGAGCCGCCTCATAAAATATCCCCCTACAATATGGGAGGAAATCAACAACACCTATTGAGCCGAAGTACGGGCGAACGAGGACGATCTCAATGGGCCAACCCAACGGCTGACAACGATACATTCAGAAATAAGGAAAGACTGGCATCATGAGGGACGCCGAGAACACCTCCCGCACTCCAACAGAGAATGACATCAGCCACACACCAGATCCTCCTATCTACCGCCCAAACATACGGACGCGTTGCAACGACATGTCGCCCCACTCCGAAATGAAAGAGGTACGCCCCCCTTATTGTCAGCACATAACTTTTGCGTGTCACCTTCAGAAATAGTGTCGCACTGGAGAAGCTATGCACCAAGGTGCAATGGCCATAGAAGATGAAGTCAAATCCCGCTATGAGGAAATCAAACGTCCTGTGCGAGTTCTATCAGGAACGGGGACATAAGACCGAAGACTACATAGGTTTACGATAGGAGGTGGTCAGAATGCTAAACCAGGGATACTTTAAAGAGCTGCTCAGCGACAAGGGAAGAATCAACTCTGCACGTAGACGAGAGCAATCTTGCGGACCACCAAAGTTATCCTCCCCAACACAGACAATAAACATATCATCGGTGGTGGTAACGACTCAACGATAAACCACGTTAAGTACGTCAACACTCATAGGCTAAAGCAGACCCTCTCCCCCGAATGGTATAATGACTTTGAAGGTAGTATCACCTTCGATAAGTCAGACACTGACGGTTTGTCTTTCCATCACTATGATGTTTTGGTTATTACTTTACGCATTATTGATAATTGAAGACGGACGCGGCGCTTGTATTATCTACCCGAGGGTCCTTGCACAAATAGGACTCGAGGATAGGGTAGTACCGCGTTGCATAATGCTAACCGATTTTAACAATGCAGTGGAACGGACGTCTGAAGAAATAACACTACTCGTCCTCGCGGGAGGAGTCACACTGGAAACAAATTTCCACGTGATGAACCAGGAAACGGCATACAACATCATCATAGGGCGCCCATGGATACATGCCATGCAATCGATCCATTCAAGCATTTATCAGGTGGTCAAATTCCCTAACCTATGGGGGATATTCAGCACCAGAGGAGAGCTGCGCACCGCACAAAAATGCTACAAAATAACCCAAGACAGCGCCCACACCCAACAACTAAGAGGGACAAGCGCAGAGGCATAGCAATTAGCCATGTCGGGGACCAAAACCAATCCGATTGGACCCGAGACCCAGACATTGTGGAAGCCTGCAAGGCCACGATCGAGGACCTCGAGCCGGTTCAACTAGATAGACAAAACCCGAAAATGAAGCATACATCAGCCACGGGCTCACCAACCGAAGTAAGTACCATGAATTTTTGACTGACCATGCAGACACATTTGCTTTTTCCCATTCAGACATGCCAGAGATTTCGCGAGATTTCGCAATATATCACCACTCACAAGTTGAATGTTGACCCACTACACCCACCAGTACGGCAAATGACAAAGAAGTTTAACATTGTAATCAATGAAGCGGTCGGCAAGGAAGTAGACAAACTACTCACCAATGGCTTCATTAGGGAATCAAAGTACCCTCAATGGATCGCAAACGCCATCATGGTTAAGAAGAAAAATGGGAAGTGGAGGATGTGCGTAGATATCACCGATCTAAATAAAGCATGCCCAAAGGATTCATTCTCGCTTCCCCACATCGACCGATTAATCGATGCCACCGCGGGACACAAACTTTTGAGTTTCTTAGACGCCTATTCTGGATACAATCAGATCATGTTGTCCGAGGAAGATCAGTAGAAGACGACCTTCGTCACCCACCAAGGAACCTACTGCTACAAAGTGATGCTCTTCGGGCTCAAAAATGCAGGGGCTACGTACCAGAGGTTGGTCACCAAGATGTTCAAGGAGCAGTTCGGTAAGACCATAGAAGTCTACATCAATGATATGCTAGTATAGTCAACGAGTAAAGAGTATCACATCGACCACCTAAAAGAGGCCTTCAAAATACTGAGAAAGTATGGGATGAAACCGAATCACGAGAAATGCGCTTTTGGCGTGGCCTTAGGAAAATTTCTAGGACTCCTCGTATCCCAACGAGGTATTGAAGTCAACCCAGACCAAATCAAGGCAATAGATGCGATACCCGAGGTACTGAACAGCAAAAAGTAGGTGCAAAAAGCTAACAGACAGAATAACCACCCTATCCGGATTCCTCTCGCGATCCTCCGACAGATGCCACAAATTCTTCATGTACTGAGAAAGGACATTGGATTGCATTGGAACGAAGAATGCACCAAAGCCTTGAGAGAACTAAAGGCGTACCTGTCCTCGCCCCCACTACTGACCAGACCCGGGCGAGCCCCTACTTATACCTGGCCATGTCAGAAGTCGCCGTCATTGCAGTATTGGTCTATGAGACTAGACGTACGCAATCTCCTATCTATTACATTAGCAAAACCCTGGTGGACGCCGAAACTCGGTATCCACACCTTGAAAAATTAGCCCTGACACTGGTCACAGCTTCACGAAAGCTTAGACCCTATTTCCAATGCCACCCCATTAAAGTGGTGACTACGTTCCCCTTGAGAAGTATACTACATAAGCCTGAATTATTAGGCAGACTCGCCAGGTGGGCCATAGAGCTCAGCGAGCATGATATCTCGTACATCCCGAGAACTACCATCAAGTCACAGGTCCACGCCGAGGCTGATTTCAGTGCAAAAATACTACCAGAGGCATAACAAGAGGCACATCATGCCCCATCCAATACCGACCTATGGGCTCTCTATACGGACGGTGCTACTAATGGCTCAGGACCGGGACTGGGACTTCTCCTCGAAGTGCCCATGGGCGAAATAATTCACCAGTCCATATGATGCGCCGAGATGACTAACCATGAGGCAGAATATGAAGCTGTTATCATAGGTATAAAGTTGGCCATCAAGTATGGAGCTCGCCGACTTGTTATCCATTGCGACTCTCAACTCGTGGTGAACCAAGTCACTGAGACTTACCAAATCAAGGAACAGAGATTACAAAAGTAGCAGGTGGAAATCCACAGGTTAATGGCTACGGCCATCTCCAATGTATGAAAGACTATGGCCATCTCCAATGTATGAAAAGATACGGCCATCTCCAATGTATGAAAGGCTAGCCATGTCCAATGTATGAAAAGCTATGGCCATCTCCAATATATGAAAGGGTACGACCATCTCCAATGTATGAAAGGCTACGATCATCTCCAATATATGAAAGGCTACGGCCATCTCCAATGTCTGAAAGGCTACGGTCATCTCAAATTTATGAAAGGCTACGGCCATCTCCAATACATGAAAAGTTACGGCCATCTCTAATGTATAAATAGCTAAGGCCACTATCGTAATAAGTCGAATTAGCTTGACTACGAAAAGTTAACTCGACACAGTCGAGATCACATACATGGTCACACTCATCTCCAACGTATAAATGGCCAAGGCCACTTCGTAATAAGTCGACTTAGCTCGATAACGACAAGTTAACTCGACACGGTCGTGATCACTTACATGGTCACGACCATCTCAAACGATTAAATAGCCAAGGCCACTGTCATAATAAGTCGACTTAGCTCGACTACGACAAGTTAACTCGACATAGTCGAGATCACGTACATGGTCACGACCATCTCCAACGTATAAATGGCCAAGGCCACTATCGTAATAAGTCAACTTAGCTCGACTACGACAAGTTAACTCGACACAATTGAGATCACGTACATAGTCACGACCATCTCTAACGTATAAATGGCCAAGGCCACTGTCATAATAAGTCGACTTAGCTCGGCTACGACAAGTTAACTCGACACAGTCGAGATCACATACATGGTCATGACCATCTCTAACGTATAACTGGCCAAGGCCACTGTCATAATAAGTCGACTTAGCTTGACTACGACAAGTTAACTCGACACAGTCGAGATCATGTACATGGTCACGACCATCTCTAACGTATGAATGTCCAAGGCCACTGACGTAATAAGTTGACCTAGCTCAACCGCGACAAACAAAACAACTCAACAACAGCCGATACCATATATATTAGTACAACAAGCACACAAAATAAATGATACGGGGAGAAATAGCAAAAGAACAGCTTTTACTATCCTCAAAGAGAGTATGAATGTACAAGGTGATCTATTTACACCCCTACAAAACTACAAAAGCGAAATAAATACAAGTCCTAGCCACCACCACCCTGTTCGCCATCACCAGCTGGCTCATCATCTCTTTTGCTGCCGCCCTCGGTTATATAAGCCGCAGAGATCTAGGATCTATTAGCTAGACGGTTAACGTCTTCTGAGGTATAGCCCATCAGGTCTAGGGAATCAGAACTATACCCATAGGCTTCTCGGGCGACCCAAACCAAACAATGCTGGTCCTCAACCTCTGCCTCAGTGGCACGACCTACGGCAAGCAAATCCTCAAACACAGCCTGCTTGGCTTCAGCGTATGCCCACATGTCATGTGCCTTGCCAGGCACACCGTTATCAGACCTAGTCGCAGCAGCCTGCCTAAGAGCGCCAATCTCGGCCATCCTAGCATTGAGCATGCGGTTGAGGCGTCGACCTTAGCATGCAAATTAGCGGCCTCTACCGCCAGCCCACGGCCGATCTCCACATCATCCTCCTTTGACTAGAGAAGAGTCTCTAGTTCAATATTACGAGCCAAGACGGCCATTAATTGATCATCCACTTCCTCCAACTGAGCCACTCGCTTTCGTAGCTGAGCCTCTGACTAGTCCAGGCCCGCACGAAAAACTTGAAATTGCGGGTCCTTGGCGAATTGGTCTGCCAACGTCTGGTGCTTGGCGCGGTACTCCTTATACTTCTTCACCACCTTTTTAAGGGTGGATGCCTTCCTCTGCACTCGCCGGCCCCTCTCTACCTCCAAAACGAGGGTCTGAAGAAAAGAAAACAAATCAGCATACACTCAGTATTTACTCTAGAATACTTAAAAATAGAATATACATGCAAAGCTGCACCGGCAACTCTTTGGGATAGATCCCTGTCGCTGACTTCCTTTAAACTCTCACTCTCGGTGGCCGCACATAGCAGAGTCATATCTGTTGCGGCCTGCTCGCTATTCTTCAATAGGTTGTATCCACTTGGAATCACAATCTGGCTGCTGGACCCATCCGTCGTCATCTCTATACGGGCATGATCCCTCCTCGGTGCGTCCATGATCGTGGGGGCCATCTCGAGACGTGCCCTCTCCTCATTACCTGCCTCTTCGGAAGCGGCCGACATGCCACACTCTGGAACACGCACGGGGGCGATATCAGGAATCGCCCTCCCAATGGGAGCCGACCTCCCCGAACGAATGGCATCATCCATTAGAACTAGCCTCGACTTTCGATGGGGCTCACTCGCCCTCTCGTCCTCCGTGGCAATTTTTTTGCCAAGCATCAATCGATGCCTCTTCCGCTCTTTGCGACTCACAGCCTTCGGAAGTCTCCTCTACGGTTCGAAGGGATGGAGGGGATGGAGTCACTTCGCTCGTGGACTCAGCCACAGGCACAGCCTTAGGTTGCCCTCACTTACAGAATCACAGGGCATGTACTCGTTCCAGAGTCGGTCCCCGCTACCAACGAGGCTTGGACGTTATGCCTCCTCCTCTTGTGGCTGCTCCAACCTGCCAATATAAGATAGGTCAAGCAATGAAACTTAAATAAAACCTCCAAATTCTAGTCAAGATATTACCTGATGGGCCGTATCAATTGCGAAACGCAGACCATGTACGGCATTTCTCTACCAAAGGTATCACCCTTTCCACCTACGACCTAATGTCTTCAACGGGTCGGGGTGGAGAAGCCCTCGCTGCAAAAAGGAAGAGAAAGCAAAAAGAAGTTATAATGACCGCACGGCCAAAAGTTGCAAAAAGTACTAAATGCGGATAAAAGCACTCACGTTCTGGATTCCACCTCTCTGGGAATCCTTCTGGGTTCAACACCAGGTGCTCTGTCCTCATGTAGAAAAACTTGCGCCGGAAGCGGTGATTGGTCTTGTCATCGGCCTTGACAACCAGGCCCCTCGTGCCACGGCTCTTTAGTTGCAGCATAGAGACCCTCATATAACCAGGGCTAAATAACGGCAATAAGTGATGGACCGAGACATCGAGTCTGGCCCTGGTCACATAGGTGGTCATAATGCAACACACCTTCCAAGTGTAGGGAGTAAACTGAGTCGGGCATACATTATAGAAGCGGCAAAGCTCCTCTAGTAGGGGGTAAATCGGACGATCGTAGCCGACCAGGACGGGTACTCATAAAAGGTGAAAAATCCTGGCCGATGTACATTAATATAGTTGGTTCTGGCCGGATCCATAACCACGTGGTCTGGGATTTGGTACCCCTCCACCCCCCTAGAACGTCCAAATGCGATTGTAGAAACTCGGTATGATCCTACGGGGGAGCCGGGCTTTTAGTTGGGAAATCCCTTCAAGCATGAATCTCTTTAGGGAGAACATTATCCACACTAAGAGGGACAAGAGGTTTTTGGGCCTTTTCGCCACCACCCGAAGATGATGGAACCCTAGATGGGGTGTCATCTTGGCCTTTCCTGTTGTGTTGTCCACGTTTTTCCATAATAATTATTTATATGAATCGAGTTCTGACAACTAAGAGATTGATTTCAACAGAAACAGAAGGGTTTAAAGGATTATATATCGATTTTCTTCAAAGAAGAAGAAAAGAGGGAGTGAGAAATTTCAGAAGTTCGAAAGATGGCAAAGATTGAAACTTCCTCTTATTTATAGGGCTAAAATACACAAAAATCGAAGAGGCGTGACTCGAAATGGCCGCGGAAAACCAAAACATCAAATCTCCCCCTGAACCATCTCGGGAGCAGACATAATCATGACGCATGAAGGCTATGACGTCAGTTCAAAAAGTAGACCACGTGTCAACAAATCGGCAACGCCATGTACTTTTCCCCTTTTTCTGATCACGTTGTCGCCCTAATAATAAGGTCAAATTCTTCGAAGGACGAGATCAACATTTTCGACAATTAAAGGCGTATGCCGCATACGCCTCCAATGAGCGGAGGGACTAACTGTATGAGGCCAAATTGGATCCTTCACGTCTTTACAACAAGAGGGTACGACCTCTCTCGTCCTTGACCTCGAGGAGTGGTGAGCAGCAGAGAACTTGTTTCAATCAAATGGCATAGTATTAGGGTAGGAGGCTTTCCTTTGTTATACAAATCCACAGACAACATATACCACTTATAACATGGGTACATTTTAGATGTAAAGGCGCGGACGACGTTACTCACGATTAAGCGTCATCACTAAGAGGACGTCGACTACGCTATAATGTTCTTATTATTATTTAAAGGAGCATTCCCATTGTAAAGGCATTAGTGTTATTATCTAATACTTAATACAATTCTCTCTCTCTCTCTCTCTCTCTATTTCTTAACTTTGACAAGCAAGTGGTCTAAAGACTCTTCATTCTGCAACATCCCATATATCATAACAGTATCGATCTCATATCTAGGTTTATTATATTTGGTTATGATTTACCCCATTTTGTCTTTTTGATTATTTTAAACTTATAAAGTAACATTTAACTTTTGGGCCAAACATCAATCAATCTATTCTAATAATAATTCAACAACTAATAAACCATCAATAAATGAAAAAACACTTCAAAATTTGCCGCAATTATATAACCATGTAAGAGCTTTTTTGTATGCACAAAAGACTACAAAGTAGTATTGAACACTCTTTTGTTTAATCAGATAGAGATATTGGGATATTAATAAGAGATAATTTCACGTAAGAATAATTGGGCTCCCCATTTTTTAATTTTATAGCCTATATTTCAATTTACAACCAACTAGCCCCAAAATAATATGTTAAGATTCAACATCAAACTTCAATAGGTTCTCAAAATTACCATTTAATTTTTAAAAGGGATTGCTCAAGTTCTTAAGTTAAATTTTGAATTAGTAATTGTGACTCAAATATTAGTTCAACAAACCAAATCCATTTGGGTGGTGAAAATTAGATTTTTAACAAGCTTAAATATGTGGATTTAAATTTCGAATCTGATTTTGTGAGAAATTTGGAGTGGGTGTTATTTAGACTTGTTAGAAACAGTATAAGGTGGTTGTATCAAAAATTTGGAGTTATTTAATGGAGATTTGGACTGGTTTTGAACAGGAATTACAACTGAAAATCGTGGAAGAAGTTCGTCTCAAACATTTGTATAAAGGTGTATAAAAGTGTATAATAGTGTATACGATGTGATTATACACTCATATACACTATTATACAAGATTATATATAATTATAAACAAAAAACTCACTTCGTCTTCTTCCTTGTGTTTTTTCTGAAATTTAACTCAAATCTACTCCAAATCACTTCAAATTTAAACTTTGAACTCCTTTTAATATTTTCAATCAATTGGAACAACACCCAATCCAAACAACTTATAAGCATTACATGAAATTCTATTTTTTAAAGCAAAGTTTTGAATGCCCTATAATGATGGGCTTTTACTCTTCAATATTTTACATTTTAGCTAGGTGATATAGGGGGAGAAGCAGTAATGGTGGATGACCCCTTGAAGCACATGTAAAAAAAAGTGAGAAGAAGATAGAGTGAAAATAATGGTTGTGAGAACACAGATTTAACTCTGATCCATAGCTTTTAGAAGCAAAGGTTTTAAGAACACATATTTTAAATTTGCAAGAGCTAATATTTTTAAAATATGTACAATATAGAATAAATGGAGTAAAACTTAAAAATATGTGTCATTTTTTGTTATGGTGTCAAATCATGCATATTTTCTTGTAATTTTGGTGGCAGGTGGTGGACCCTATAACAACATAAATCATATCCTTACTGTAAGAATAAATAAAATAACAACGTTGGATTTACGACACTTTGACTTCTGAATATATTGTAAACATCTACCTTTTTTTGCTATGGATATAGTTTTTAATGATCGATATTAAGAAGTAATATTTAGTGCGTAAATGTTTCCGTTACCGAAAAATAGAGATATATAGGATGGTCCGGCAATTTTAATTTTTGAAAAAATTATATTATGATTATTAGTGATAAAGACAGTCATCCAATGGTTATAGTTGTTACAATTGTAATATTACTAGTATTAAGTAAATTTCAATTATATTTTGAAATACGTAACAAATTTGGTGAGAACACGTCAGCCAATAGCATCTGGAAAATTAGAATTCATTTCTTCTTGATTATAGTAATATAATTATATTTGATATTGATTTTGGCAGATTTAGTAAGTAAAGTTCTTCGTAGGAAAAGAATTTAAAATTTCCCCTTAAAACTTTATTAGCTAATGCGCTTAATTTTCTTTCTTTTCTATTTGCTTCTAAATACATAGTATCAACAAATAAAGTTAGTTTGTTGATATTCCAACAACAACAACAACAACAACCCAATATAATCCCACTTAGTGGGGTCTGGGGAGGGTAGTGTGTACGCAGACCTTACCCCTACCCTAAGGTAGAGAGGCTGTTTCCAAATAGACCCCTGGCATTCTTCCCTCCAAGAACTACCCACCTTGCTCTTGGGAAGACTCGAACTCACAACCTCTCGGTTGGAAGTGGGGGTTGCTTACCATCAGAACAACCATAGTTTGTTGATATTCCATATTTGATAAATTTCGAACCGTTACATAAGTAGGGATGATATTTGCCCCACCCCTCCCTGCTTAATTAATTTTGTTTTATAATTATAATGCAATATTTCTTGAAAGAAAAACGTATACAATTTCGAACTGTCAATTAATTCTTAGATAAACAATAATAGTTCAACCCACCTGGTTATACTTGAAAAGTTTGTTTTGTGGATTTTGGAATTAATAGTCACCATATCTTTCTTCATAAAAAAAATAAAAAATTAAAAAAACTTTTTTGAAACGGAATTAGGGAAGACCCATATTCGTCGTCGGAACTCTTTGTTGTTTTGCAGGTATCACCTGGTGGCTGTTTGGCGGCGGTAAGGAGGTGCAAGCGCACAGGCAGTAGAGCAACAGGTATACACCGGGTTCCGCAGCATCGGGAGTATATCAAGTCGAAAGTTCCAGGTTCTATTCACGGGAATTGGTATCTCCCGCCTCCTGTTTCTCTGTCTCATGTGTTAGTTACTTTGTTGTCATAGTATTTCGTACTAGTCTAGTCAGTCTAGTTTGTGTTGTGTTTTATTCTTTTTAATTTTAGACCATAGTAGGTATATAGGCTATGGTTTGTAATGGCAGAGTAGGGTCATGTCCTAAAAAATAAAAAATACCAATATAAATTTTGATTTGCAATAAAAAATAATTGACATGTTAGTTGATAGTCATATGCAATATATATATATTTTTTATTTTTTTTTTTTAAAAAATGGCCGTGTTTTTTGGGGTGGCCTATTTCGCAGTATTGTACTGCGAAATAGGCTATTTCGCAGTACAATACTGCGAAATAGGCTGCAAATGGGCCCACTTTTTAATTAAAAATCATAATTCGTAGTTTTGTAGTGCGAATTTGATTCTCAAAATTTTCTTATTTATAGACGACTGAACTTCATCAAAACTATATCAACACAAATTATTTCGGTTTTTCTCTCTTCTCCTTATCAATCCATTTTTTATAATGTCTCAAGTTGCCAAAATGAGGGTTTCATTGTATTGGGGGGGTGAGGTTATTGTGGATAATAACTCAGTGAGGTATAGCTCTCCTCCAAAGTGTCATGTTAAATTGCCGCTTAATATGCAATACAATACTTTGGTATCGTTGTTACGTAAAAAAATGAGTGAGCGGAGGCGTTTTGTTAGCATTAAAGTAACCGGAAGATTTCCTTATTCAGTGACTTCGCATGGGTTTGCTTATTATTCTGAGTTTAACATTGACGATGATGAAAGTCTTAGAGATTTTTTGCGGGTTCCGGACGAATATAGAGAATACATTGTAATAAAATTATTAGAAATGTATGTCAAGGTTGAAGACCTTAGTAGTAATGAGGGAGTGCGTATAAGTGATAACCCACATTCATCGGATGGTTATTTTGGAGGAGCATTAGGCGGACAAGTTGGAGATGGAAGAGGTTCTCTTGATTTGAATTTGTCACCACAAGGCGAATGAGGAGCCAGAAAATAATGTTACTACTTCGTATAATGAAGAAGACGACCGGTAAACTTAAATTTAGTGAAATCTTTTTCTTTATGTTTTATTTTGATTTGTATTTATAGTTCTAATTTTCATAGGGTGTATCGTCCGGAATTGAATTTGACAAATTATGACCACGTCCCTAGTTAGAATTTGCAAAAATCTGCAGTATTGGAGCACGGTGGTCCCTCTGGTAGTTATCAGCAACCTCAAGAAAGCCAGCATGAGACTTCAAGACAATACGAGTTGTAAGTATAGTGATGTAGTGATATGTACATTTAAATTTCAAGAAAATACTATTAGGATACTTAAATTTTTGTTGGTTATATGCAGTGAAAACGAGCTTCTAGAAGCTCCTGGACTAACAAAGTTGCCCGTACACGATGTTTTTACTTGTGACTTAGCAGATGCGCAGAGTCAGGAGGATGATAGTGATTACGATAACAATGCGGATGAGTCTGGTGATGAGACACGCTTCCGTGAGGAGGGTGATGATGTGGAGGGTGACGATGAGGAGGAGGAAGTGAATGTGGAGCCTGATTTGACTAGGGAGCATGTTCCTCCTCCCCCCCGGTTAGACGAAGAGTGTATGAATCCCACGTGCCTTTTCATGAGAGAAATATTCCATACCTGGATAATTTGCCTGCCATGCCTAATGTTGATGCATTGACAAGGGGTTATGATGAATTACGAACGTTTCATATTTTCAAAGTGTGTTACTGTGCAATATTTTAAATGGCTCAATATGGAACACCAGTGTGTTACTGTGGAAAAAAATGTGTGCAACAAACATGTTGGGAAGGTGATGATGTTGGACGCCACTACTGGATGTGCATGAACCGGATGGATTGCTACAAAAATCCGAATGAGCCAATGTGTGAGTTCAATGAATGGGCTGAGGAACAGTGTCTCCAAGCAAACTACAGAGAACGAATGCTTAATCTGCATAATATGTGGTTAGCGCAAGCAGAAAGCAGCTACAATAGCAATATAAGAAGGATACAACTCAGGGACGAAGTGAGGGAAGAAAAAAACAAAAAACTAAGAGCAGAATGGAAATTGGCATCAGCTATGGGAGAAAACCAAAAAAATAAACAGGAAATTGCGGAGCTTAAGGCGAGAGTAAAAGAGTTAGAAGACGAACAAGAACGACTGCTAGAACAATTTAAGTGGCTAGAACGCAGAATAAATGGAAGCTCATAGAACGTCTACTTGATTTTACTCTCGTTTAAGTGTCATTTCATTTTAACTGTAATAGTATGTTTGTGTTTGTATTGAACAATTTTAAGTTTTATGGGAATATTATGTTGTAAGTTTTATTGGAATGTTATGTTTGTGTTCTATTTTATATATAGATATTTGGCTCATTGTTCTATTTATTGCTTTAGTTATATTTGAATTGGAAGTGTTGTTTATAGATATTTGGCACATTGTTCTATTTATTGCTTTAGTTATATTTGAATTGGAAGTGTTGTTTCTACTATTAATGCTATGTTTGTATGTATACATTAATGAAATCAAAAAATATTTATTTATTCAGAATAAATATTATTTACACAAGTGTATATACATAATGAAATCAATGAGTGCCGCATGCTTTGTGCCTCAAATTTGCTGCTGGCCTAAGCCGCATCCCCTGTCGGTCTGGCACACTATCTGGATCATCATCGTCAAGCCGCCTTTTTATGGGAGGATGTGCAGCGGCATCTACAGCACAACTTGCAAGGTCGGAGGAATAGGCCGTTGGGCCGGCACCAACCTATAAAAAATAAGTAATGTTAGATAAAATATGAGAGGTATTTAAATTATTATGGTTAACAAATTATTTCTCTTACAATGGTCTCGTCGAGGTCCTGCGTATATTCATCGATGGTCAGCTCATCATCGCATGTAGTATGGTCAAACATGGTCTGAGATGAAGACTGCATAAAAACAGATGTAATGAATTTATTGCATCGAAAGTAAAATAATGTAGAATTGAAAAACAAAAGTAATACAAACATACCGCATCAAATGCAGGGGACGATGTATAACTCAACAGACGACCGCCATCCACGTCACGGGTCGGCCGATGCTCAGCTGCAGTAGATGTGCCAGCGAAGTACTCATGTACATCCCCATCAAAGGTACCCATAATCTGCAATGGTCCGGATGGGGTCATCTGTGTCGCTGGCAATGACAACTGAAGGTCGTATGAGGGCATACTGCTGCCAGGGTCGTATGAGGGCATGCTGCTGGAAGGGTCACCTGGATGCGTCATAAAACCCCGCTGCATGCTGCTGGAAGGGTCAGCTGGATAGGTCATAAAACCCCGCTGCATGCTGCTGGAAGGGTCAGCTGGATGAGGCACATAACCCTCTTGCTCATCTCCAAACCCCCCAGCTCCAAACCCTGCAGGTGGGTCGACCGGCTCCTCAACACCCCCTCGCCGTGCACGTCGTCGTCGTCCCTTGCGAGCCCTAGCCCCTGCACGGGGGACTGGCCTACCCCTCCGGTACGCGTCTGCATCCATATAATCGGGCTCATCATCTAACCTATTGCCCTCCCTCGCCTCTTCCAGTCCCATACGACACATCTGGGCAACCATCTGTGCAAAGTCAACCAGTCCAGGGTTGTCTTCAGACTGCTGGGTATCGACACTAGCCTGGTAGACCCGGTGAAACCAACTAACCTGTGAAATAAGTCAATTAGTAAGTAAATTACTCTATGCCATAATTATATGATATTAATAAGTCAAAATAACATACCAGTGACTCGTGTCGTCCGGCATACGGTCTGTACCGGCCGTCAAGCATGTGGATGGGGTTCCCGACATACTTCCGGGTGTGACGTCTGTACCAGGCCTCATAAATCGCAATACTAGCCTCCTGGTACGGTGTCGGCGGTGGCGGGATGCGCTGAGCTCGCTCCTCCCAATGAACTACCTGGTCACGCAACCACGCTACATAATCCCGGCTCATGTTGTGACGGTCGTCATGCCGATAATGAGTAGGGTCCCAGGAGGGATCACTCGGTACCGGCTGATGACGACCAAACTGACGAAGCACACGCTCCGTCGCATGATACTCAACAAATTCCCAGAATATCAATGGGACGGAGCTGCTCCATATGAGCCGGTCTGCCGAGCAAATAGCAGGTAGGTGCGCAAGTAGCTCATCAGTGTACGGCATCCAGATGAACTACAACGAATAACAATAAATTAGTATGCAAGGTACAACTACATTTAAAACAACCAACTTTATGTAAATGTTTACCTGTCCGGTATGCAACATATCCAACTGATCCCTAATAAGGGGGAGATTGTGGTGCACATCCACTCCTCGGTAATTCCCCCGCCGGAGAATCCATCTCACAGCTAGCGGGAGGGGCGGATAGTCCTATGCCGGCAGAGGTGGCTGTAGTGGCATGATACGCTGCCACGCCCAAACCTAACAAAAAATATTGATGTAAATTATCAGTCATTTTAAAATATATAATTTGTGCTTAATTAATTTTGAAAGTATTTTTTACCTGCAGTAGTGGCAAAAAACCACCAATATCAATAGCTGCACCGATGCTAGCCCGGCACATGCTCCTGTAGAGATACGCCAGAACAGCAGCTGCCCAACTGTACTGATGCACCTGCTCCATATCCTCCAGAGGCTGGAGAAACCGCATCGATATCTTGTTCCCCGACGTGTTGGGAAACAAGACACACCCAAATAGCATGAGTAATGCCATCCGAGAGAAACGGATAATCCACAGCTCCTCTGTCTCCCGCGTGAACTGTGGATGCAACTCCGCCATGAAATCTCTAATGACGGATATCTGGAGACCACAACCACCAACGTTGCCCTCCGGGTGCAAACCTGTCATCCGTCCCATCGCATCCGCCAGCTGTGCGCGGGTCATCCGTCTCCACTCCTGGGGCAGTGTCAATGCGCGGCCCTCAACGCGCAATCCATACAACACCTGCACATCCTGGAGAGTGATCGTAGCCTCTCCAGTAGGCAGGTGAAATGTATGCGTCTCTGGTCGCCACCGCTCTATCAACGCTGTGATGAGCGACCAGTCAAGCTGCATCCGTCCCAACTCAAATATGCTGTATAAGCCGGTCTGCTGTAGAAGGTCTACTACTCGTGGATGAAATGGATGCTGCGCCAAAAACTCCCACAGATCGTCCGGCCTCCTGGGGCGTATAGTCTGAAGAGCTAGATGGCCGTGCCAAATAGACTCAGATCTACGGTCACCCTGCAGTACTAATAATCCTGCTGCCAAAGGTCCAGGGTGTGCAGGTTGACGAGATGCCATGTCGTGTACTATAAATAAGAAAAATTAATTATTACATAGAAAAATTTTATATTTTCATAATTTTGTTAACTTAATTAATTAAATTACATATAATTTAATATAACGGTTGTTTAAAGGTTCCAGGCTTGATTTTTGAGGCCCGGGACCACATAATAATGATTAATTATTATAAATCTCAATTTTAATATTTTCATAATTTTGTTAACTTAATTAATTAAATTACGTATAATTTAATATAACTGTTGTTTAAAGGTTCCAGGCTTGATTTTTGAGGCCCGGGACCACATAATAATGATTAATTATTCTAAATCTCAATTTTAATATTTTCATAATTTTGTTAACTTAATTAATTAAATTACGTATAATTTAATATAACGGTTTTTTAAAGGTTCCGGGCTTGATTTTTGAGGCCCGGGACCACATAATAATGATTAATTATTATAAATCTCAATTTTAATATTTTCATAATTTTGTTAACTTAATTAATTAAATTACGTATAATTTAATATAACGGTTTTTTAAAGGTTCCAGGTTTAATATTTTCATAATTTTGTTAACTTAATTAATTAAATTACGTATAATTTAATATAACTGTTGTTTAAAGGTTCCAGGCTTGATTTTTGAGGCCCGGGACCACATAATAATGATTAATTATTCTAAATCTCAATTTTAATATTTTCATAATTTTGTTAACTTAATTAATTAAATTACGTATAATTTAATATAACAGTTGTTTAAAGGTTCCAGGCTTGATTTTTGAGGCCCGGGACCACATAATAATGATTAATTATTATAAATCTCAATTTTAATATTTTCATAATTTTGTTAACTTAATTAATTAAATTACGTATAATTTAATATAACGGTTGTTTAAAGGTTCCAGGCTTGATTTTTGAGGCCCGGGACCACATATTAATGATTAATTATTATAAATCTCAATTTTAATATTTTCATAATTTTGTTAACTTAATTAATTAAATTACGTATAATTTAATATAACGGTTGTTTAAAGGTTCCAGGCTTGATTTTTGAGGCCTGAGACCACATATTAATGATTAATTATTATAAATCTCAATTTTAATATTTTCATAATTTTGTTAACTTAATTAATTAAATTACGTATAATTTAATATAACGGTTGTTTAAAGGTTCCAGGCTTGATTTTTGAGGCCCGGGACCACATATTAATGATTAATTATTATAAATCTCAATTTTAATATTTTCATAATTTTGTTAACTTAATTAATTAAATTACGTATAATTTAATATAACGGTTTTTTAAAGGTTCCAGGCTTGATTTTTGAGGCCCGGGACCACATATTAATGATTAATTATTCTAAATCTCAATTTTAATATTTTCATAATTTTGTTAACTTAATTAATTAAATTACGTATAATTTAATATAACGGTTGTTTAAAGGTTCCAGGCTTGATTTTTGAGGCCTGGGACCACATATTAATGATTAATTATTATAAATCTCAATTTTAATATTTTCATAATTTTGTTAACTTAATTAATTAAATTACGTATAATTTAATATAACGGTTGTTTAAAGGTTCCAGGCTTGATTTTTGAGGCCTGGGACCACATATTAATGATTAATTATTATAAATCTCAATTTTAATATTTTCATAATTTTGTTAACTTAATTAATTAAATTACGTATAATTTAATATAACGGTTTTTTAAAGGTTCCAGGCTTGATTTTTGAGGCCCGGGACCACATATTAATGATTAATTATTATAAATCTCAATTTTAATATTTTCATAATTTTGTTAACTTAATTAATTAAATTACGTATAATTTAATATAACGGTTGTTTAAAGGTTCCAGGCTTGATTTTTGAGGCCTGGGACCACATATTAATGATTAATTATTATAAATCTCAATTTTAATATTTTCATAATTTTGTTAACTTAATTAATTAAATTACGTATAATTTAATATAACGGTTTTTTAAAGGTTCCAGGCTTGATTTTTGAGGCCTGGGACCACATATTAATGATTAATTATTATAAATCTCAATTTTAATATTTTCATAATTTTGTTAACTTAATTAATTAAATTACGTATAATTTCATATAACTGTTGTTTAAAGGTTCCAGGCTTGATTTTTGAGGCCCGGGACCACATATTAATGATTAATTATTCTAAATCTCAATTTTAATATTTTCATACTAAAAGACTACGCTAAAATTAAATAAGGCTCTACGCTACAAGGCTCTACGCTAACAGGCTCTACGCTAATAGGCTCTACGCTAACAGGCTCTACGCTAACATGATATACAATAACATATTAATGTAATACTAAAACAATAAATATACCAACATTAACATATTTTCTAATAAATTATAAAATAAAATTAATTCAAATACCTCAAATTAAAGTTGTAAAACTGAAATTTTGTTACCGAATTCGTGTCCAACAGTATCTTCGGGTGGGCCCCACTTGTATTGCACTTGAAGGGGACGAGTGGGACTTCGAAATCAAAATTTTGGCAAAAATTTGAAGAGAATTTGAGGGGGGGGCCGAGGGGATTTGAGGAATTGTTAGTGAGTGTGAGAGTGGAGAGGAAGGAAGGGGCGGATATAACGATGGTGGGCATTTCGCAGTATTGTACTGCGAAATGCAATTCGCAGTACAATACTGCGAAATGCCTTATTTTTTTAAAAAAAAAAAAATTGAAATGCCTTATCTTTTAAAAAAAAATTTTTTATTCATTAACTCACTAATGCCTATTTTTCAAAAAAAAAAAAATTTTTTAATATATTTTCGTAGTATAAAACTGCGAAATGTACAAACGGACGTTTGTACATTTCGCAGTTTTATACTACGAAATGTGTAATTGTGTATTTTTTTTTTTTGGTTTATTTTGGTATTTTTTGTGTTTTTTAACATTATTTCGGTTATTAATTAAGTAGTAGACATCCGTTAAAAAAAGAGCGGGGAGGTCGGGTGGTGGGAGGAGGGAGGGCAAGGGTCAGGGGTAGGACGTGGCCTAAAGGGGGTAAAGGGAATAAGGTCGCGTGTAGGTTGATAATTGGATCGTGAAATATAGGGACGTTGACGGGTAAGTCTATAGAGCTAGCGAAGATTCTCCGAAAGAGAAGGGCCAATATAGTGTGAGTGCAGGAGACTAGGTGGATAGGATCGAATGCGAGGAATGTAGACGGGTATAAATTATGGTTCTCCGGGGTGGTGAAGGGCAAGAACAGAGTGGGCATTTTAGTGGATAGGGAGCTGAGAGAGTCGGTGATAGAGATTAGGATGGTGAATGACAGATTGATAGTGATTAAGGTAGTAGTTGGAGGGAGCACTCTGAATTTCATTTGCGCTTACGCGCTGCAAACGGGCTTGGGCAAGGAGGTTAAAAGGTGCTTCTGGGAGGCACTAGATGGGTAGTGCGGGGTATTCCACCTACGGAGAAGCTATTCATATGAGGGGATTTCAATGGTCATATTGGGTCAACTGATGGTGACTACAGCGAGTTGCACGGTGGCTTCGGCTTTGGTAATATGAACGGGGGTGGTACTTCACTGTTGGATTTCGCTATCACTTTTGAGTTGGTAATCGTGAACTATATATTTCCTAAGAGGGACGAACATTTGGTTACTTTCTGTAGTATGGTGGCTAAGACTCAGATTGAATATCTCCTCTTCAAAAGGTGTGATAGTAGTTGTGCGATGATCGCAAGGTAATCCCGAGTGAGAACCTCACAATTTAGCATATTAGTAATTATCTTGATGAAGAGGAAGCAGATGTTTGTACGCGTCAGTCGAGAATTAGGTGGGGAGCTTTGTCTAAGGATAATGCACGAGAGTTTGAGGGGCAGTTGACGACTATGGGTGCCTGGAAGAGTGGTGGGGACGCAAGCGCTAGGTGAACGGCAACAACAGACTGTATAAGGTAGGCAACGTGAGGTGTTGGGAGTTTCGAAAGATTACTCCAGCAGGCACCAAGGTAATTGGTGGTGGAGTGACGTGGTCCAAGGTAAAGTGGAATCCAAGAAAGCCGCTTACATTAAGTTAGTAGAGAGCACTGACGAGGATCAGAGGAGAGCAAACAAAGAAATATATAAGGAGGCTAGGAAGGAGGCGAAATTAGCGGTCGTTGAGGCTAAGACTGCTGCATTTGGTCGGCTGTATGTGGAGTTTGGGGCAAGGCGGACAAGAAGTTATTTTGGTTGGACAAAGCAAGAGAGAATAAGGCTTGCAACTTAGATCAAGTGAGGTACATTAAAGACGAGGGCGACCAAGTATTGATGGAAGAGGCCTATATTAGGCAAATATGAAAGTCATACTTTCATAAAATTTTTAATGAAAAGGGGTATCGAAACATCATATTATGGCAATTGGGTCACTCTGAAAGTCGTCGCGTCTTTATGTATTGTAGACACATTAAGGTAGAGGAGGTCGTGAATGCGATGGGTAAGATCAGTCGGGGGAAAGCGACCAAACCAGACAAGATTCCAGTGAAGTTTTGGAGATATGTGGGTAGAGCAGGCTTAGAGTGGCTGACCAGGTTGTTTAATGTTATCTTCATCACGAAGAGGATGCTTGATAAATAGTTATTGAGTATAATGGTTCTGATGTACGAGAACAAAGGTGATCGATAATAGGTGAATTAGACTATAATTAGGCCCTAAGGAACTACATTTTTGTATAGCTTTATGGCAAGAAGTGATAACCAAATGCTCTGATTAGTGCTTTTCATGTTTTGCAGGCTATATCCAATAAAAGAAGTATGTGGAGTACTTTTGGGATCAATTACGAAGAAAAGGAGGTCAATCATACAATACCCACAAAGTGCACCAAGCAAAGGGACAAAACCAGAACTGAAGCTGGCCTGCCGCTATCGGGGCATAATGCGGTAGGACCGTGGCAGAACATTGCTGCAGATTCAGAGGACCATTCTGGCCGCGGTCCTGGCGTAATATCGGTGGCACCGTGGCAGGATGCAGAAACTTCAGGGACCAAAGTGTCAAGTCAGGAAAACTTGGTATAAAACCCTTATAAGATGTAGAAATTTGGCCACATTAGGGCAGAATTGATTTTGAGATTATTTTGTCAAGACAAACAAGTGTGAGAGATCACCCAAAAATATCATAGTTCTTTATCTCTTCTTTTTCTTGCAATTTTGGGTTATGAATATTTTCGTAGTTTATCTTTACGTTGTTATGATTAACTAAATACTTTAGTCTAAGGTTTTGATGGGACTTATTGAAGGATGAACTTCTTGATTATATTAATATTGTTTGCCAGTTAATCTCTATTTGTTCAATTACGTATTTGTTGTAGTTGACTGACAGGATCCTCAATTAGCTGTGCCTATTTAGTATTCATAACTCAGAAGAGAGTGCATATTTAGGTAATTGTTGAACAACACCACTCCCAAAGTGTAGGAGCGATCTAGAACTACGGGTTTAAAGGCGGGATTAGGGATAACAAAGCTTTGGGTGCAATCTAAAGTGAACTATATTAAACAAAGTCAGCTAGCGTATCTCAAGAAAGTATGTCTAGTAAATTATCGTGATCACTCTGGAGAGATTTACGCTAAAAAAGAGCGCTCATAATTGATAGAGATATTTTGGTGAATCTATATGAAACATAACCGGAAGGGATTCCATCAATAGAGGAAATCACTATTTTAGAACCTTTTCATTATTGCTTACAACCCAAGCATATTTAGTTTACAACTGTTTATTTACTTTCAATCTTAGTTATTACAAATACCATCAACTATTATTTACAATGTTTGGGGAAGTTGATTTTAAAGAATTTAGTAAGTCCGACAAAAATAATTGATAGGTTAATTCTTTGTGGATTCGACTCTGGGCATAAATACTTCGGTTATATTTGCAACGTCCATGTGTCCTTTTATAAGGCATAGTTGGGCGTGATCATATTTTAGCGTCGTTGTCGGCGAATTAATGGTGTTATCAATTACAATTGGAAGAAGTACAAAAATTCTTAGTGTAGTTAGTTTTCTTTATACCTAATTTTTACATTGAAATTTTAACGTTTGTTGACTGGGTTGCACAGGTGCATGCCTTGAAACTCATCGAGATCTGGTGAAGTATTAGAAGCATTATCAGATCTCGAGAAAGTATTCAAGGCTTTGAATCAGGCCAACCAGAAAAACAAACAACAACCAACAACTGCATAAATCGAAAGAATCATAGGAGATCACAAGGAAAACCCAGGAGTTCCAATAGTGCCAAAGGTTGCTCTCTATGAATGGGCACAACCCACAACTGAGAATCTATCCACAGGGATAGTAGTCCCGCAGATATAGGTTGAGTCATTCCAAATCATAAATAACATGTTGCACTTGTTACATAATAAGGGACTATTTTCGGGCTCACAAGTTGAAGATCCTTAGCAGCACTTGAAGAATTTCTTTTCTATTTGCAAAACCCAAAGGCAACCCAATGTAACACCGGAAGCAATCAAGCTGTTATTGTTTCCATTCTCTGTGACAGGAGCTGCACAGACCTGGCTAATATCACTCCCGATAAATTCTATAGCAACGTGGGATGAACTAGTCATGCAATTCCACAACAAGTTCCACTCATCCAATAAGACTGCTCAACAAATTGATGAGATTTTGAGCTTTAAACAGAGACTAATGGAGACACTGGATAGTGTAAAGAACATTGTTGATGCTTCAGGTGGTGGAGCATTCTTGAGCAAAACATGGAGAGAGGGCCAGAGTCTACTTGACAAGATGGCACAAAATTCGGGATGGATAACAAAAAATGCACCTATCACTCAAGTGGTGCACTCGGTGCCTTTAGATCTATCCAATTCTATGGCTGAAAATATGGCCACCTTATTAACACAGATGAGCATACTCACCAAAAAGGTGAAAAAGTCAGGGCAGAAATAGTAGGTACATATTGTCGATACTACTAATGGGGGCAAGTGCACATCTTGCATTAGTCAGCCAGTTGGTAACAGATGGAATGTAGAACAAGATCATTCACTACCCTAAAGACATGAACTATGTGTCTAATTATGGCGGCCAGAGACATGGTGATCAGATTGGGGTTAACAAAATCAGTAGTACATGCCAGCACAGCCACAGTTCAACACTGTGAGACCCCCCAACAATATGGCACCTTACCCACGACCACATGGATACAATAATCAGAATCAGCAGCAGGGTTATCACCCACCTCAGCAGCAGCATGTTGGAAGGCAAGAAGATGGGTTTGCTAGACTTGAAGCAATGATGCAACAAGTAATTGGGTCTAATGCAAAAATTAATGAGAGAGTCGATGCACATGATGCAACAATCAAAAATATTGAGGTACAGGTGGGCAAGATTTTGATGTCTCTGAATAATCGTCCTCACGGGACACTACCTGCAGTCACCTAGATAAATCCAAAAGATCAGGGACCAAAGCAGCTGATGACGGTGAGTTTATATAATGGCATAGATCTGGATGTAGAGCAAGAAAGGGCCCGAGAAGCTAGACAGGCTGAGACACTCATACCAGTGCCCATCGAGCTGGATGAATCAATGAAACTGACAGAGGTGACAGTCCAGCCTGCTCAAGAAGAAAATAGCATTCAGAATGAGATTGAGAAAGAAGCTGAAATAGTCCAGGATCCAGTAGTTGATGTAGCAGCTGATAAAGATCAGTCCCAATTGATTGGGAAGAAGAGACCTCATGCACCCTTCCCTTAGAGGCTGGCTAAGTACAAAAAGGAGGAGCAATACAAGAAGTTCTTTGACATGCTAAAGCAAATCCAGGTAAATATACCATTGATTGAAGCTTTAACGGAGATGCCTAGGTATGCAAAAATGATGAAGGACTGATGTCCCGAAATATGATTTCCAAGACTTGGCCACAGTTACTCTTACTCAAACCTGTAGTGCAGTGGTGACTAGACCAATTGCGGAAAAGCTGTCTGACCCAAGGAGCTTTACAATTCCATACACCATTGGTAATTTTGCTTTTGCTAAGAAACTGTGTGATCTAGGGGCCAGCATCAATCTTATGCCCCTGGCAATTTATAAGAGGTTGGGCATTGGAAGAGCTAGACCCACCTCTATTTTGTTGCAACTGGCTGATAGGACTGTGAAACGACCCTCTGGTATCCTAGACAATGTGCTGATTCAAGTAGGGAAATTTGTGTTCCCTGGAGATTTTGTGATTCTAGACTGCAAGGTGGATGGAGAGATTCCCATAATTTTGGTAAGACCATTCCTGACCATGGGGAGAGATCTAATAGATTGTGAGACTAGGGAGCTCAAGATGAGACTGAATGATGAAGAAATAACATTCAATGTGCAGAAATCTATGAGGCGACCAAGTGAATTTGCCAACTGCTCTCTTATTGATGTCGTGGATGTAATTGTAGAGATTGATGATGAAAGTCTGACTATTGAGGACCCCCTTGTTGCATGTCTAATGAATTTGGATGAGGTAAATGGATAGGATCTGGCGGAATGGGTGTTGGCACTAGAGGGTAGAGGGTTCTGGGATAGAACTCTAGAATTTGAGCCCTTGCACTTGGAAAATCGAGAAACCCCTCCAGCCAAGCCATCAATTAAAGAACCACCACAGCTGGAGTTAAAGACATTGCCCGCCCATCTCAAGTATGAATTTCTTGGACCTAACTCCACATTACTTGTTATTATCTCATCTAGTTTGTTAGATGTGCAGGCTCAACAACTATTGCTAGTACTTAAGGAGTGCAAGACTACCATTGGGTGGACCATGGCAGAAGTAAAGGGGATCAACCCCGCCTATTGTATGCATAAAATTCTACTAGAAGAGGGACACAAACCTTCAAGGGAACACCAAAGAAGGTTGAACCCCAATATGAAGGAAGTGGTGAAGAAAGAAGTAATCAAGTGGTTAGATGCGGGAATCATTTTCCCAATCTCTGACAGCAGCTGGGTTAGCCCCATTCAATATGTTCCTAAAAAGAATGGAATGATGGTAGTTAAGAACGATAACAGTGAATTGATATCTACAAGAACCATCATGGGCTAGAGAATTTTCATGGAGTATCGAAAGTTAAATCTAGCCACCCGGAAAGACTACTTCCCAGTTCCCTTCATTGATCATATGTTAGACAGATTGGCAGGGAGGTCACATTTCTGTTTTCTGTATGGGTACTTGATAACTGTGATTTTAACATGTTTTATGCCCATACTTGCCTATACTTTATGTATGAATTGCCATAAAATAGACCCAAAATGCTTACAAGTTGCTCTTGATTGCAGGTTTGAGCGACAAGATGACAAAAGTCAAAAACCGACTCGAAACGGAGTGAAACCTGCTCAAGTGTCAAAGATCATTAAAGTAAGGACATTCAGAACTTGGTGCAGATCGTACCATCATGTAATGCGGTCGCGCAATAGGAGTTTAGAGACTGTGAAACTAAAAGTCATTTCATGCGACTGCGCAATCGTGACATGCGGTCGCACCAAAGAGATTCAAAAGGTTGTCTTTTCCACTCGAAAGCGGCGTGGTTGCGGTCAAGCTCATGCGGTCCGCACCCAGCCAATGCATTCGTGCTACAGGTTCATACTGACCGCACCACAAAAGTTCAGAGACCATCACAAACCATTCATGCGGCCACACTATAGGTTCATGCGGTCCGCGCTAGTCACCACGTGGCCGAATTTCATCATTGTACAGTGCGCATCACTATCTTCATAGAGCAAGATTTAGAAGTCAAGCAACCCAGTGTGGCCGCGTGCCAACTTTGTGCAGTCCGCACTGACCCCGCAGGGGTATTTTTGTCCAATTATTTTAGCCTAGTACAAATAGAACATTTTACCATTTTTAGGTGAAGTTTTGTACACCTGATAGTTGCTACGCTCGTGAGACATTTGTATTAGCCTATTTTGGGCATTTTGAGCTTATTTCATCATAAATTATTGTAGTATACATTAGTAATTAATTAATATGATTATTTCATCTTCTATTTCTTTAGTTTCTTCTCTAGTTATGCCTAGCTAAACCCATTAGCTAGGGTTGTGGAATGCCGGTTATAGTCTTCGGGGCGAGGTGAGTCTCCTTTCTAATTTTGTAAGAGAAAATTGTCCCCATAGGTGAGTTAATTGGTTGCGTGCTCCTATTTGTGCGGGCTACGTACGCACGAGGTGACGAGAGTCTGTACGTAGCTTCTTTTATGCTATTGTCCGGGTAGTCTAGGACCAATAAGCATGTTGTACGTGGATTATCTGTAAATTTATCGACAACTTGAATCGCTTACATCCCACTGAATCAGTAAATGAATTTAAAAAAGGATTAAACTTCTTTTTCTTAAATTGTTATAAGAGAACTGACATTTATTTGGATAAACATTTCCCGATAAATTCTTAATTGGTTTTCTGAGTATTTCTATGCGTACCTGTGATGCGTGTATGATTCGCAAGCAGTGTGATTGTTTATTTTATGTTTGACTGTGTCATATGGATAGTTCGTGAGTGGGGTAATAGATGCATCTATGGTTCGCACCATTCGACCCTCAGCAGTGCACAGTTTATTTTCTGTTGAATCGGGTCGTGCGCCTCGGCATGATTATTTGTGCATACTTGTATATTGAGACTTATTGACATTGATATTTGCTCTCCCCGACTTGAAATAATTGAAAACTAATGGATTATAGATCCGAAGATTTTAATATAAAAAGGAACTTTCACCTGTTCGTGACTTACTTGAAATTCGGTCACTCTTAATAAATCCTTGATTATTCGCATTTGTAATATATTATTATTGGACCTCTAGTGAGTGTCAAAGTCTACCATCTCGTCTCTACTTCTTCGATATTTGATGGGATACACATTTCGTACACGTTGTTTTCGTACCCATACTACACTTCAATGTATTTTATTGTACAGACATATGCACCCTCCCCCTAGTGGCCTACGGGGCATAGCAGCATGGATGATACTGGGACTAGGTGAGTTGCATTTCTCGAGGCGGCCCCCAGCTAGTATAGTCCCTTCCAGTATATTGAATTTACTTTCTGTACATTTGTATTCCGGACGGATGTTGTATTGTATTGTGTCTTAGAAATAGCTCATGCACTTATGATACCAGGTTCTGGGGATGTCTATAAGTTTATTCATAAATTTAAAATTGCCAAATATTTTATCATTTATTCAATATAATTTATCACGTATTGTTTAAACGCATAAAAGAAATGGTTTCGGAAATATTTAAAACGAGAATTTAATTAAGTATTATTGGTTGGCTTGCCTGACAGCGGTGTCCGGTCATCACGACCCTGTGGCCTATGGGGCATAACAGCATGGATGATACTAGGACTAGGCGAGTTGCATTACTCGAGGCGGCCCCCAGCTAGTATAGTCCCTTCCAGTATATTGAATTTACTTTCTATACATTTGTATTCCGGACGAATATTGTATTGTATTGTTTCTTAAAAATAGCTCATGCACTTGTGACACCAGGTTCTGGGAATGTCTATGGGTTTATTCAGAAATTTAAAATTATCAAATGTTTCATCATTTATTCAGTATAATTTATCACGTATTGTTTAAACGCATAAAAGAAATGGTTTCAGAAATATTTAAAACGAGAATTTAATTAAGTATTATTGGTTGGGTTGCCTAACAGCGGTATCCGGTACTATCACGACTCTGAATGGAATATATATCACCATGCAATTATAATATTGAAGCTTTTAACACTAGATGCAATCTAGAGCATCTAAACGTGTAGGCTAATTATCAAACCACTGACTAAAAATCACGAGAGATCAATAAATTTCATCAGGTGATTTCTTATATCAACTTGAATATTGACGAACAAAGTTATTCAATATTTGTTTTTCCAGAAAGTAAGAAATACCCCATAAAATAGTTAAGATATATGCAAATTAGTTCGATTAATCTATATTCTATTAAAATCACAAAGGCGCTTAACGATATTAATGCTTAACAAATAATAATTTTAATTATTTTTCTCATATTTTAGAATAATTAATTAATTATTTTTCTAATATTTAAGACTTCAAAATTAACTAGATTCTATGTATTAATTTTTTCTTATTTAAATTGTATGAAGTATCTATTATTCCATCAATCGTTAGTTTCTGGGATTACTTTTTCACAATAAGTCGAACCAAATAACTTGTATACAACTAAGACAATACTACTTTTATAACTTAAAGAGGCTTAGTCTAGAACAAAAATAGGAAATATATTAAAAATAGAGGCGGTTCAAAATTTAAAGTTTATGGAATTTTTTATCAATCACAAGTTAATATATACAATAACAATTGAGTTCACAATCAAATATTTATAAATATTTAGTGAATTTCTTTATACAAATATATAGTCTACGCAAAAGCTAACGGGTTCCCGTAACCCCATAAACTATTCTCTCTATTTTATAACTCAAACATGACTATCAATGTAATATTTACCCCTTCAGTGCACAATAAGAATTTTTTTAATTGTTTTCACATAGATTAATAAATTTATTTTTAATATAAATTAGCAATAAAATTGGCCATATTGATCTTTATTGTTTCTTTACATAAATACTGGAAACACATACTTCAATACTATTTACTTTAAGGACAATATAAGAAAAAATAATTAATCCATTTTAAAAAAATCAAATGTTATGTATCACAAAAAAGATCAAATATTCTCTTATTATGGACCAGAGGAATTATGTGATATTAAACCACCGTATTAACTGAGGTGGGCACGCAAAGATCATATTTTAAAAAAAAAATGTATATCTATCACGTGTGACTTCAATATTTTTTGGGTTGATTTAGTAAGTGGAATTTTACACAAATAGAAACTGGAACCGGCCCGGACCGGTGGAAAAGGGATCGGGTGGGCTGGGTTTTTATGGGGTAGGGGTTAGTTCCGGGAAAAATTTGTGAACGGTTAACCGGAACCGGGTAGGCCTGGTCCGGCAAACAGTACCCTTAACGAGTAAACCGGCCCAACCCGGCCCGGTTCAACGGTCAAATTTTTTTTTTTAAATTCAGATATATGGGGCCCACCCCAAACGGCTATAATCATAAAAATCCGTTGGCCAACGGATCTATTTAAGTTTTGGCCATTTTTTTTTAATTTTTAACACATTTTTAATTTACAAATGTAGCATTATGTAAATCTATAAATACCCCTCCCCCCCCTCTTCATTTCTCACTCAAAATTCTCATCTCAATCTCAAATTCTCTCATTCGCCTATTCTCTAATTATCTAGTTCAAGACTTCAAGTCTTCAACTTCAAGTCTTAATAATTTCTCATTTCATCTTCGAATTTATTTGGCTCATTTTTGTTGAATAATTGAAATCAATTATAGTATTTTATCATTCGGGTTTTGAACTTCAAGTTGGAAATCGGAATATTGGCTTGACGTTTGTTCGTGGTAATATCGAAAATTCGGAATTGCATAACCAAGTGCTCCAATTAAGTGCACTCCCTCCAACTCTTTCTCTTATTAATATTTTAATTGCATATTTATTTTGTGCTTATTTATTCCTTAAATTTCACAATATGTTTAGTGCTGCTAAAAAAGCGTGTAGAAAAGTTACTGATAAGAGAAGTAAAAGTAGAGGCAATTCTTCAGCATCTAGTAGTAATAGCCCAATATCTATTGTTCCTGAAACATCGCCTAATGAAAATATAGATTATGATCAATTACAAGAAGATTATGGAATAGAAGATAATGAAATAAGAATTGAAGAAGAGATATCTGCTACACCTATTGGAGTTGATACAAGGGGGGGTGGTGGTGGCACTAGTGGTAGACCACCTACGGCTCCGACGACTAATCGTAGAAAAAGAAGTAAGGTTTGGAATTTTTTTGAATTAATTGAAGGTTCTGATAGAGTTAGATGCAAAATTTGTAAAGTTTCATTTAAACATTTGATTGTAGGAAATTTAGGGGGAACTGGAACGCTTAGTAGGCATATGAGAGTTGCACACCCGATAGAATGGGGCCTAGATGGTGATGATAGTCAAACAACTATTAACCCTACTACTGGAGAATTACTAGATGGAACTATACATATTTATTTTTAAAAGTTTGCTATAAATATAGATATTCAACAACTGAAGTTGCTAATGCACATTGTACGAATTCAACTAAAGAAATCAAGGACATGAAGATGTTGATCGCCTAGAAGACGAGGATCTTGGAGATATATTAACAAGTGGTCACCCATCCGAATTTACTTATTGTTATTTGTTCAAGTCTTAAAAGATGTAAACATTCAATTTGTAAGTTTCAAATTTGAGTTATGAAATATGAATTATGAAATAAAAGAAGCACTTGCAATTTGCAGCAAGTGCAATTTTTCTCATATTCCTTCTATTCTTTAATTTATATTTTAAAGTAATACAAATTCTTAATATAACTTAAATTGAAACTTTAAATTTGAAATTCAAAGTTAAAGTGTTAAATTGAAACTTTAACATTTTAATTTTGAAATTCAAACTTAAAGTCTTAAATTAAAATTATTATTTAGAAATTCAAACTTAAAGTCTTAAATTGAAATTTGAAACTTCAATTTTTAAATTTCAATTTTAAACTTAAAGTCTTAAATTGAAACTAAATCATCTAACTTATTTTTGAAATACAAACTTAAAGTCTTACATTGAAACTTTATAAGTTCACAAGTATCATTTACTTTGTGTTCTTTAAATAAATTACAATAGTTATACAAAATTACAAAACAAAATAACCCGTAACCCGTACGGGTCCATTTTTACCCGAAAAAACCCCAACCCGTTATACCCATTAAGGGATAGCTCGGAACCGGCCCGGTAAGGAACCCGTACGGGTTAAAAAAAATTGGACCCGGCCCGGCCCGGCCCACCCGTTAAACACCTATAGTTTGGACATTAGAATTGTAAGATTCCTAAATAATGATTTTTTTTAAAAACTGAAATGATATTTGAAAAATTAGAGTTGTGTTTGAATGTGAATATAATTTTGTGTTGTTTTTGAAGTTTTGTGAGTGTCTATGAGTGAAAATTTGGAAAAATAACTTTTTGGACTTTTTAAATTTTTTGTAAAATTTTAAAATTCATATTCAAATGAAAATTAAAATTTTTATAGCCAAATACTAATTTTGAAAAAAATAAAAAAATTATTATGTGTTTGGTCTCTTTGTATAATATTCTGGTACAGTGGACGAGACTGCTTTTTTCTTGATCAGAAATTTCAGATTCGAGAAAAAAATACTTTGTAGAAAGTATTTCACCCCGAGTAGGATTCTATATGGTACGAACCCAAATATAATTTGAATGCCCGTACCAGATACTAAGTGGGAAACCAGAAAAGAAAATACTAGTAAGGTTGTTAAGACCGAATTGAATATCCATTACAAAAATGTCCTCTTTTTTTGTTTTTATGTCAATTTCGCACTTACCTTCAAAACTTGAACCTTTCCAAAGTAGACTGTCTACTCAATTTCCTAACTACAACTCAAACATTTTTGGCCGACGAAGATTTCTTTACCAAACTCCATTTATACCCCTTTATTTCCATACTTATCATATATCACCAGAGTTTTCAGTTCTTAATCTCAATTCTTTACAAGAAATGGCTTTTCAAAAGATTAAAGTGGTTAATCCCATAGTTGAAATGGACGGTTAGATCTTTATGCTTCTTTTTCATTTGATTATTTGATCTTCTCTTGTATGTTACTTTGTTAAAATTGCTTGAAATTTATTTGTACAAGGAGAGATTTGGCCTAACTATTAAAGGTATTGTCTTGATCACGGCCTGTGGAATATAGACCTTGTGGTAGCGGGAGCTTACACATTAAGTTTATAAGTTTATGCATACAAAAAGCTGCTTCAGTCTCATTAAGCTGTAATATCCTAATTATGTACTGATTTTAGTTCAAGATTTGATTTTTATGCTGTTTCTTGTTTCTAATTTAATTATGTACTAATTTTTGTTCAAGACTTGATTTTTATGCTGTTTCTTGTTTCTAAATATCTTAATTATGTACTAATTTTAGTTCAGGACTTGATTTTTGTGCTGTTTCTTGTTTCTAAATATCTTCATTATGCACTAATTTTAGTTCAAGAACTGATTTTTATGATGTTTCTTGTTTCTGGGGAAAATGGTTTCTTCTTAAGTACTAGTTCTAGTTCAAGAATTGATTTTTGTGGTATTTCTTGTCTGGGTAGAAAAGGTGTAACAGCTCAGTCCATTAGTGAGATTGTCCATTTTGAGCATAAGTCTGAACGGCTTTTAAACGTGTCAGTAGGTGACTAGGTGTAGGAGCTACTTGACTAAGAGTAAGGAAATTCAATTGGCTGGAGAAGTGATACTGCAATTAATTGAACCAGAATCTATAATACAACACAATGCGAAAATAATGAAGAAAGGTAGAAGGGGATGGGAATACCAAGGAAGATGAGGAAGTAAATATCTCTGTAAATGTCTGTCTGTCGCACTACTCCTAGCCACTGCTTCTTTACTAACAATCATCTCCAAATTGAATCACACCCCCCCCCCCCCCAGGTTCCTAACCCCCATCCCATACGTAATCAGTGAACTTTGTAAAGGGTTGTTTGATACACATACTTGTTCTAACTGCTCGAGATTGGCATTCATTTAGCTTCCATCATGTCCTCCGTCGTGGCAGTCTGGTCCCTTTGGTTTACATCACTAGGGTCTAAGACCTGTTTCTTTATATATCAACATCTCTCTATGTTATGTTAATGTGGGATTGGCCCAAGGGGTTACATACACCTCGCGTTAGGCTCTCGCTAAGGTTTACCCCACCACTGCTTTAGGTTGCATGCGGAGTCCCTCTGATACCATATGTGACAGCCTAGTTCACTATATTGTCCATTTTGGGCCTATGCCCACACAACTATTAAACGCATCACTAGGGTCTAAGCTTGCTTCCGTATAAACCCAGTATCTCTTCTCTGTTTTGTCAATATAGTATTTGTCTAGGGTGTCACAAAGGGTCTCTATATTAAACTTTGGGAAAAAATATCTCTGGAATATTTCTGCATTTTCATACACTATTCCGCTATTATCTGGTGGGGATTTTCAACCTTATTGTTGCTCTTGTGCATACTGATTGTCTAGAAGAATACAAGTGCTCTAATTCCTTATGAAAAAAATGTTTAAATCTGAACTTGTTAGTACTTATCCATCAAATCTGGTTTTTTATGGTAAATATCATAAGTAAAGACTTACAAAGTGTGAATTCGTAAGTTAAAAGTTCTTCTCCAATGGAGTGTATTGTCGTAGTAAAGGAGCATGATGAAATGATAATCAACCTACAAATTAGGATATAAGTAGAAAAAAAAATAAGAGTTAACATTGTGCGTTATATCTGATAAATTAGTTTGGTCAACCACATTACTCATTGGTTCTTCTAAACTGTCAAGAAATGTATTTTTTCCTTTTCTTATGTTGCTCTTCCTGGCTATGTGATGCAGGAGATGAAATGACCCGTGTAATTTGGAAATTAATTAAGGACAAGGTAACAAGTTGTTTTCCCTTATGTATAATATTCGTGTTTATCCTCTCGTGTTAATTTCACAGTTGCTGATATATGAATTCTTTTGTATGCTTTAGCTCATCTTTCCCTTTGTGGAGTTGGATATAAAATACTTCGATCTTGGTCTTCCTCACCGTGATGCCACAGATGATAAGGTTACAATTGAAAGTGCTGAGGCTACTTTGAAGTACGTAGTTGTTTCGTTCTATCTTTTAGTTCCTACTAAATGAAAGAATGGCTGTTTTAGGAATAAACTCTTATACTGAATTTTCGTAATCTTTCGATTGATCACTGAATATTTACTCTTTATATACCCAGTCTTATTATATTTTTAACTAATAAAATTTGCAGGTATAATGTAGCAATTAAGTGTGCGACCATCACTCCAGGTGCTTACTTTTTTGCCTGCGGTTTTTTTTTTCATTTGAATAACCTGCTGGTTTTGTACTAATAATGGTATTCAGAATACAAAATTCTTAACCATCTAATTTCAGTGCAATATAGGACATCTATTCTTTAACCTTTGAAGTAAAATTTACGTGTTTAGAACCTACATCAAGGAGCTACAAAATACAACTTAAAAGCACATAAAAGTTTGAGAAAATCATAAGTTCTGTGCAGATGAGGGCCGAATGAAGGAGTTTAACTTGAAGCATATGTGGAAGAGCCCAAACGGGACAATTAGGAACATTCTGAATGGTAAATCTCCATCTTCACTTGCCAATTTTTTTAGCTGATATCATTTTATGTTAGAATTGAAGGTAGCGATGCCTATTGGTTTTTGTTGTAGGTACCGTGTTCAGGGAACCAATCCTTTGCAAAAACATTCCCCGACTTGTCCCAGGTATATTATACTTCCTGCAGTTTAATCTTTGTTATTTGTTCACTTGATACTGTCTTTGACTTACATAGATGAAGCTGACATCAGGTTGGTCAAAACCAATATGCATTGGCAGACATGCTTTTGGTGATCAATATCGAGCTACTGATACAGTAATTCAAGGACCTGGAAAACTAAAACTAGTATTTGGTAAAGTTTTTGCTCATCTCTGTAGTTGCATAAACCTGTATGATTTCGGAGATTTTCTTGATATTTGTTTGTTCTACTCTAGTTTGGCTACAAGTAAATTGGTTCAAGTTCGCTTATAACTTTGGGTGATTTTGTTAGAAAATGTTGCTGAGATATTGCACTGAACCTGATTGCAGTACCAGAAGGCAAGGATGAAAAGGCCGAGTTCGAGGTTTACAACTTCACTGGTGCTGGTGGAGTAGCTCTGTGCATGTACAACACAGATGAGGTTTGTTTTCAGCGAAACTTTTGAGTGTACCTAAAATAGATAAGTAGATTACGCTGGAGTTACTCATCTTGTGCTGCTTTTTTGCTTTATGTGAAGTCTATTCGCTCTTTTGCTGAAGCTTCTATGAACATGGCGTACCAAAAGAAATGGCCGCTCTATCTTAGTACAAAGAATACCATCCTTAAGAAATATGATGGAAGGTATGGCTAGCCGTTTCTCTGAATCTATCTGTTTGTACATTCACCGTTCAAATAGATCCTTGTGGTCCGTCCCTTTCTCCGACTCCACACATAGCGGGAGCTTTGTGCACCGGGCTGCCTTTTGAAGGGGAACCTTGGTGTAACCGGTAAAGTTGCTGCCATGTGACCAACAGGTCACAGTTTCGAGCCGTGGAAACAATCTCTTGCAGAAATACAGGGTAAGGTTGTGTACGACAGATCCTTATGGAGACGGCCCTTCCCCGGATCCCGCGCATAGCGGGAGCTTAGTGTACCGGGCTGCCCTTATTCACCATTTTAATAGGACTTTTCCTTCCCCACCCCTACCTTTCATTTTGGATTCTCTTCTGATTTTGATGATCTTTCCTGAAGATTCAAGGACATATTCCAGGAAGTTTACGAGTCAAATTGGAAATTAAAGTTTGAGGAAGCTGGAATCTGGTAAGCACCCAACTTTTCATTTCCAAAAACTGGTTCTTTTTTAATTATTGTAAATGACAGAGATGGTTAAATGCTTGAATTCGTAAAAATAGGTATGAGCATCGCCTCATCGATGATATGGTTGCTTATGCTTTAAAAAGTGATGGTGGTTATGTATGGGCGTGCAAAAACTACGACGGGGATGTACAGAGTGATTTCTTAGCACAAGGTATGAGTGGCCAGCTTGCTAAACGTTATCTATCTATTACGCATTTGGAGTTTCACTATGGAAACGGCGTGGAAACAAATACTTGTTTAATTTTCCCTTTTGCTTCCTACTTTTGTGCTCGTATGAGCTTGTAATTATTCTTAAATTGTTTATTACTTGATCAGGATTTGGATCCCTTGGATTGATGACATCGATTCTGGTATGTTCTTTATCTGCTTCCACTTTTCCCGTCAGCCAGTTCCTTTGATTTTTAATGCTTTTTAACCTCTTGATTCATGTAATTATTGGTTGAGAGATCGTCTCTTAGATATAGAAATTTTAAGTTTTCTAGAGAATAAGGTTCATCATTCATTTGATCATTTTGTCGTCACTGCAATGTGCGACCTTATTTTGGATTCTAATTTGATTGGAATATTTGGTTCAGATATGTCCAGATGGAAAGACCATAGAGTCAGAAGCAGCCCATGGAACTGTTACACGGCACTACAGGGTTCATCAGAAAGGTGGTGAAACCAGCACGAACAGCATTGCCTCAATTTTTGCTTGGACTCGTGGACTTGCACATAGGTAGGAGATTTTGGTAGTTAATTTGCTACTCTCAGAGCCCTAAGGTTTTGACCTGGTGGTAAAACCGTAGTACGTGATGTGTGTGTTAGACATACACTTGGTATTTAAGTGGAGAAGGGCGGAGGGTCAGGTGCATTATCCATCGAGATGCGACGCACCACTGACGCTCTAAGAAAAGAAAAAATTCTTTGGTTAGATTTTTAATGATAGCAGTACTGAACAAATAATCATGTATTTTGAACAGGGCAAAGTTGGACAACAATGCTGCACTCTTGGATTTCACCAAGAAACTAGAAGCAGCTTGCATCGGTGCAGTGGAGAACGGGAAAATGACCAAAGATCTAGCACTTATCGTCCACGGATCCAAGTGAGCTCATTTACTCTGTCTTATTCCTAGTATTTTTCTCATCCGAATTAATCCTTTTTGCTGTCATTGCTATAAGTTTCTCTATTGAAACCTTATAGGGTGGCTAGACATCAATATGTGAACACTGAAGAGTTCATCGACGCTGTGGCTGATGAGCTGAAAGCTAAACTTCTGAAAGCAAAGATTTAAGTGTATGTTTTTATCTGATCCAAACCTTATCTTTTTTTCTTACAGGGAATTAGATGTGACTCCATTGACATAATCTAACATGTTTTTCTTGAAGAAATAATTTCTTGATTTTTTGTCTTGAATTATTGAAAATACCATATAGCACAAAAAATCCTTCTCGGCACCACTTCTTCTCACCGATCTTCACTCTTTACTTAAAAAAAGGGCAACTCGGTGCACTAAGCTCCAGTAAGAGTCTATCATACGCAGCCTTATCTTGCATTTCTGCAAGATGTTGTTTTCACGGCTCGAACCCGTGACCTCCTGGTCACATGGCACGAACTCTATCAGTTATACCAAGACAACTTTACCAGTTACGCCGATCTCCCCTCCGATCTTCACACTTTACTACCCATGATTATTACCATAGCTCACCCTTGCACCCCAACGTTTTGAACCTGATTTTCAACCCCCTTGCCTTTGGTCCGCAACCCCTTCATTCATTAAAGTTTTTATATCGGTATGTTGCTTTTGTAATCATCATTGTTCTTTCTTTTACTCTTCTTTTGTTTTCCTGATAGGTTTGTATGTAGACGAGGAAATTGCGCCAGAACTTTGTGGATTGATAAATATGTCATTCCATTGGCAGAGTTATACCATTTTACCTGTGAAATTTACTCGGGAACCGGATTAGGAGGACTATAACTATTTTATCCTCTCTTTTGTTTGATTTTTTCTGTATTCAGTTGATTCTAAAAATCTTTTAAAATCTACTGCTGTAAATAGAAACACTAGCATGTCATCTCTGACTTTGGTGGTAGCCCTCCTTGTTATCCATACAATCTCCTCATCCCGACTTCCTATCTGGTGTTTTTCTCCTATCCATTATAGTAATATAGCCTAGACGATTCAGGAGTAATCACATTCAAACATTAGATGTTCCATTGTCTCCTTAATGTTTTTTCCACATAATACACAGTCACGTGTTACTGATATTCCCATTTCTGTAGTCAATCAACTGTGGCTAATCTTCTATATAATGCCAACCAGAGAATGAACTAATGTTTTGGCAATGCTTTGGATCCTATGGTTAATCTTTTCTAGGGACTCTTATCGTATTAAGGCCTTGTCGCAATATAGAGCTGCGTAATGCGGAATTTTCCTTGCTTATAGTAGCTGCGTAGGTCTCTTTTGGATGAACTAGTCCCTAGCATCAAATATCTTCCTAACGAGCCTAACGAGCCAACAAGCCTGCCTAGGAGTGTCGCGCCCCCTTTTTCCCTCCCTTTTTTACGGTGAGAGGCCCGGGTTTTGCCATTCACGGGGTGTGATGACTCTTTTCCTTTTGGGAATTGAGTATTTGAAGAGCGGCCATCTAACGGATTATAGTGCGTTAAGGCACCAAGAGCGATTAACTCTTGGGTTGGTTTGCATTACCAGAGATTAGGGTAAGAGTTCGAGGTAACCTCGAGGGGAAGGTATTAGGCACCGCTCTTGGTCCACAATTGTGGGTCCCTGCCGAACTCATATTCACAAATTAGTCCATTATAAGTAAACAATTGCATCAAATAGGTTGCAAATAAAGTATGTTGAATAACTCAAGTAGTAAGATAAAGGTTTGAATAAGTTGTAAACAAAGGTTAAATAAAGAAAGGATTCGGTAAAAAGGGGTCCTAGGTTGGTTATCGTATAAGATCACCCCACGCAATGTCTGGTAAACACTCCTCAATGAAAGGCTACACGTGACATTAACACGTAGTCATTGTGTCTACCCTTTTCATCCCCTTATTTGCATGCAAAGAATGTTTGGTCAGTGATTCCTATTGCATACTGCTACCCGTCCCTTCTTAGTGATCCTGGAGGGAGTTAGGACCTCACCTTATAGATGGTTCTAGACGTACCCCTAAGGTTTTAAAAGGTGAAAATTCTAAGGCGACAATTAAAAGCATTTAGGACTTTCACACATAATGGGAGCAATTAAGAAGCTCAGAGTTTCCTCATCAAACAAACACATAAGCAGCACGACTCAAGCATAGTTATGGTCTTTTATTAGACAATGTCCTAAAGCATGATATCTAAGTGAATGTGCAGAAACAGACAAACCCTTTTTTAGACTAAGAAGTTACACCCTAGTAGTTGCTTAGGGACTCTTTTAAAAGTCTGTTAGGATCAGAAAACGTTAAGCGATAGAGACAGTTTCTGAGAATGTAGTTTTGAAAACGCCCTAAAGGCTTGCCTATACACAGAATACTGATGACTATGTTAATACAGGAACAATGCAGGTTTTGAAACAGACTCTTTTAATACCTATAAGTATGATATCTAATGACGTTGAGGCAGTATAAAAGAACTTGTTTCACAAAATGCTTTATACTTAATAAAACCAATTCAGAAATGAACTAGGTGTAATCAAGTTGATTTATTGGACTAGATTAGTTTAACGGACATAATTGCGAGTAGGGCTCCCTATAGGCATGATATATAAGTGTAATACTAATTTTAATGATTTGCAGGTGTGGCAACATACATAAATACTCGTTATAACTGAAATTGGATCAGGTTTTATAGGCATGGCCTCTATTATTAAACTGAGACATGATTGTTTGGAACCTATAAGCATGGTTTCTGAACATAATAGAATGTAAAACCTTATAGACATGGTTTCTACTTGATGAGAAAACAAACTTGAAAGTAAAACCCTATGGACATAATTTCTATTAGGCAAAGCAATTGGATTAAAGAGTAGAGTCCTATGAGCATGTTTTCTATTTAGTAGAGTAAACAAACTTTAAAAGTAAGGTCCTAGGAGCAAGATTTGTACCTGTATTACCCCATAAAGTATGCATCTACCCACCCTTTCTACTAAATACCCCAATATCTGTTTATAAATTATTGCATGCCAATGAATGAACTACATAAGCAGAAATAGAAAATCAAGAAGCTATTCTATAGGGAGCCTTCAATTAGGCCTATGTTTCCCAAAGCCTCAAATGGCCTCATGTGCCTCAGTTCCATATACAAATAAGAGTCTAGGTGCATCAAAGTTTCCTAAGGATCTCAAGGATCTCAGGCAGTGCTTACACCTAGACTTAGTAACTAAAGATTGAACAAGTGTAGTGTGGAATGGCCAACCTCAGTATGCCAGAGTTTATAGATTCTCAAAAGGATCCCAAGGCAGTACACATACTAGAGGGGGCAGAACTTATGACTAAGAGTAGAGTGAAAAGTGATGGACTCGAGTTGAAAGACTTTAGTAAGAAACTGTATTTAACAAAAGTCTTTTTGAAAGTAATTCAGTAAAGCAACAGGGATTGTTTGAAAAAAAGATTGGAGTAACTAACAAAGTCCAAACACCTTAAGATATGTTTATGCACAACCAGGATTCATTGCATCAAGGCAGATTTGGTAGTCACAAACAGGGGTAAAGGGTCTTGGGAATATGTAGGACACACAGAGTTAAGCAAAGACCTGGCAATTAGTGGTCATGCCAAGAAGTAGCTAGCTAGACATAGTCATAGAATAAGACATAATGAACAGAGTTACATGCAAGGGGATATGGAATTGGGAGACCCATGGTGGTAAACATGTAACAAGAAAAAGATGACTAGTGTAGACATGCAGAAACAAATAGAAGGGAAAACATATTGATTCCAATGGGATGGAAAGACATGATATCATGCTAATAATGTAACCCTTAACTACAAGTTTCATAACAGATTCACAAATAGAAGCAAACCAGAAATAATAGGGACTGAAACAATAAGAGAATTGTGTTGTTGTTGGCACTTTGAATTAAAACTAGGACATACCAGTGAAAAGGAGAGTAAGCAGAATGAAAGAACAAGAGAGCACAAATGGTTAGCCTTGGCTTGCAGCCGACTAACTTAGAACAAATAGCAAGTAGCACAAGAGAGAGCAGAGATTTTCTTAAGTATGAGAGATAGTTTCAAGCCCATGTGTTCATGTGTTGTGCTAATAAAAGAGTAGAGTATTTATAGTTTGGGAGCATGTAGTAAATAAGGTAACAATCATAGTTGAATAGTAATTAAGGAACTTAGAATCAATCCATCAGGAAATCAAGGTAAGTATTCTCCTAAGTTAAGGGAATTAATTCAAATGGTAATAACCAATAGCATATAAGGCAAGAAAATCAGTATATGACTAATAAGGAAAGAATCAAAGTTCAGTAAGCATAGGGTATCCAATTAGGACTAAGTTCAGAAAACTCCAATTAAGGAAATAATTCAGTAAGAATAAAGTACCACAACAAATAAGGTAGTGGAATCAGTCAATTTAAATAGGCGAGGTAGAAATTAGGGTCTAAAAGAAAATCTTTCAATCAAACCATAAAATAAGAAAATCAGAATCAATCAAGAGAAAGTTATGATTCTATACTCAACATATAAATAGGGAAGAACGAACTAACGCACCAAACACGCGAGGTTAGCAATATCAACATAAGGAGGCAAGTCTTGAACAATCAAGATGAATACAATCACATAGAGGTGATATAAATAGGCTAAGGACCCAGTAAAACCTATTCGAAGCACGGTAAACTAAACAAGAATCGAGTAGTCATGCTAACACACAGAACCAAAACAAAGAAGATTTTAAAAAATTAGGGCTTTTAAAATAGACGAGTTGAAAAAATGGTAAGAACTTAGAATAAGTCAACATATACAATGATAGAAATTTCATACATAAAGAATTAGTTTAAACAAAGTGTAGAAGAAGTTCCAAAAATCCTAGCTTTAGAAGAAGATGAAAATGACTTGAAATCGATGATTTTTGTAAAAGAGATTTGAGAACAGTGTAAAACATCAAAGGGAAAGACTCAAATCGTTCAAAAGTCTTATAGATCTAAGATATGTAAGCAAAAATAGGGTTTTAGAGGAAACCCAAGTAGAGATGCAAGAACATGTCAAAACCTCAAGGATTTCACTCAGAATCATACTGAAATAGCAAAGATCAGACTAAATGATAAACTCTAGATATAAGTCGGTGTGACCCAGGGCCCTTGAATGCATCAGAGAAGATGAGCACGGCAAAGGAAGAGTCATTAAAGGCTTGGGGTTGAATGGTGGTCGCCGGAGAAGACCGGAGAAGGGATGCGATTGACAGAGGCTAGGGTTAGGTTGCGAGAAGAGAGGAGTTGAGAGGATTTGAGGGCGGAAAAATCTCATAAATGAGATAGGGTTTAGGGGTTGTAAGAATTTTTTAAAAAATGTAAGAAGTGATACGGGCCGTTGATCTAGGAGATCAACCACCAAGATTTAATGGATTTCGGGTCGGGTAGATGTGTATAGGGTATGGGTTGGGAAATTGGGCTAGAGTTGGGTCCAATTTAGGCTACAATTGAAAGCCAAATCTTGCTATAATTTAAATAGCCACTTTTTCCTATTTAATTTATAATATAATAAATAATTTCTAAAAAATAATTTTATGTACCAAAATAATTTAAAAATATATATTTATTATTATAAAAATATAGAGACCGATTTTACGCATATAAAAAGTAATTATACATTAAAATAGGCTAACATTGCAATTTTATGTAATTTAGCGTAAACAATACCAAATGCAATTATAAAAATTCATAAAACAAAATAGATTAACCATATTTTGGCATAATTATAGAAATTAAATAAATAAATCATCATAACAATAATTTTAAAAATAACTATTGGGATTTTATGAATAAAAGGGGGAAAAAATAAATTAATTTAAATTTTTGAAATTATGAATTTTTTTTATAAAAACCTTGTGAATTCTTATATATGAATATATATGCTATTTTAAAGGTATTTGTGCATATAAAAAATATATAGGAAAAAATTAAGTATCAACTAGAAGTACCCATAGCCATAAGATTTTGGTCGTTGATGTAGAAGTTATGGATCCACTAGATCCATAGTATCCTTCTTTGTAGTTATAGCCCGCAACAACTTGAATAGGGTAGACTTATTCCATGATTAAATATCAAGAAATATTTATTCCCACCTACTAACATTGGCATAAAAATTGTATCTCAAGCTATCAAGGCTCTCCTAGATGGTTCACTACTTCCTGTCCATAGAAAAGTTCTCCAAGCTGTGCGTTTTAATTTGGTGATCTTCCTTAGCAATAGAAACACATGCACTTAGTATGTTTGCATTTCAAATACCACACTCTTAAGTAGTTGAAGTCTTCCACTGTATGATAGGGATTTGGTTGTCCAACAGTTAAGTCTGGCAGGGGTCTTCTCAATCAATGACATCCATTGTTCTATAGACAGTTAAACTTATAAGACAAGGGCACTCCATGATATTTAAATGGTAGCTCCACTAGCGTGAATTGCATTTTTTTTAGGACCATTTCTTTTAACTCCCTAGGAACACTAGCAATATGCAGAGCATTATTCTCCATATATTCCTTGAGACCTAAGATCTCATAAAAGTGAGTAAACCTTTCGAGTAGCAAGCTTATAAAAATCTTGCGTGCTCTACAATATAAAATCAAATCATCAGCAAAATATATATGTGTTATGTTGTTTCTGGAGCATCTTGGATGGTAGTTAAAGTCTGGATTGTGCTTCAAATTCTTCAATGACCTACTTAAATACTCCATCACCAATACAAATAGGTAGTGAGACATTGGGTCTCCCTGTCTTCGCCCCTTTTTTGCTTGGAATTTAGTAGTTAAGCCTCCATTCAATAATAAGGAGTTACTGAAAGTGGTCACACGCTTCATTATCAACTGAACAAAATTCACAGCCATTCCAAATTCTAGCAGTACCATCCTTAGGAAAGGCCACCCGACTGAGTCATAAGCTTTCTTATGTCTACTTTAATGCAACATCTTAGTGAGACCCCTTTTTGAGTATTTCCCTTGACCAGTTCATGTGCAATAATGACATTATCCAGTATGTTCCTTTCTTCAATGAATGTTGATTGAGCAGGTCCCACAATGGAATCCACCACCATCTTTAACTTCGATGTAATGATCTTTGAGATGAGATTGTACAAAGTGGAGTAGTATGCTATAGGTCTATATTCTTTGGCAGATGTCGGGCTTGCAATTTTAGGTACCCATGTTACTGTGGTACAGTTGACACTTTTAATAGTTTTTCATTGGTGAAAAACTCTTGTACAACTTATTTAACCTCTCCTCCAATAACCTTCTTGTATGCCTCAAAAACTCAGCTGGAAAATCCATCTATCCCTAGAGCCTTATCATTTGGCAAGTCTTTGAGGGTCTGGTCAATGTCTTTCTCTATTACTTGTGTGTTTAGTAGTTATTGTTGTTCTTTGGTAAGATAATGACCATTTCTATCTTATCAATATCAATACAAGGGAGTTTAGTAGCTGAAATGCCCAAGAGTATCTGAAAGAATCCTCTAAACTCTTGTTCTATCAATATTGGATCAGTCACTTTAAGCCTTTGGT
This sequence comes from Nicotiana noctiflora, assembly GCA_032618575.1. Taxonomy (NCBI): domain Eukaryota; kingdom Viridiplantae; phylum Streptophyta; class Magnoliopsida; order Solanales; family Solanaceae; genus Nicotiana; species Nicotiana noctiflora. The sequence continues at coordinate 553,749 of JASVEL010000914.1, forward strand.
CCAATTTTGTTCCTAGATTGTCTGGCCGTCAAGTGAGCATGAAAGAATTTGGTGTTCTGGTCACCTATTTTTATCCACATTGCTCTGGATCTCTGTCTTAGTACCTGTTCATTTACCCCTTCCATTTTTTAATATGCATTAGCAACTTCTTTTTCTTCGCTATTAGCAAAATGTTGAATAGATATTCATCAAGCTTTCCTTAAGTATTATACAGTTGCTCCCTGAGATGGCTCTAGTGAAGATATTTCCTTGTTCATTTGTTTTGTATTATCTTTTACCCTTTTTAACTTCAGCCAAAGTGAGTACACGGTATGCCCTTGTACTTGTTAATTCTACACCTCATAAACAGCCCCTTTATCACGACCCCAAAACCCGATCGTGATGGCGCCCAGCACACTGCTAGGCCAGCCTGACCAATTACACACATTATCGAGCTACCAGCTCACATTCCTTCTTTCACAAATCATTAACAGAGATGAATAGTCTGAAATTTAGCAAGTTTATAGAAAATAACTAGTACAAATACCCTTCCACAGATCTGGGGGTCACAAGTCGAGAGCCTCTACCGAGTATTAGAGTAAAACTGACTGTATGCAAACAAAACATAGATAAACGGGAGAGAAGTCGGGTCTTGCGGATGCCAGGCAGCTACCTCGACAACTCCGAAGGATATGCTAATAGCAGCTAGAGATCAACCCTGTTGAGAGGTACCTGGATCTGCACACAAGGTGCATGGAGTAGAGTGAGTACTTTCAACTCAGTCGTAATAAGCATGTATAATGATATTGTAGGTAAGAACACCTAATAATACCACACAGTAAAGCTATATAACACCTCATTTTATCCGTTTTAACAGTATAAGTCTTAGTGAAAGAAATAACAGATAAAACAGTACAGCAGAAATGAATAAATGCAAAAGAAATAACAGATAAAACAGTACAGCAGAAATGAATAAATGCAATGCAGATGCATGATGTCACGACCCGGATTTTCCCCCAATATCGGGATCGTGATGGCGCCTACTCGTGGTAGCTAGGCAAGCCACTGTATTCATACTATCTTATTTTTAACACAATTTCATAATTTATTTATCAACAAACCACAACTTTAATAAAATAAATGCGGAATACTTTATCGAAATAGAAATAACTAATTACAAGGTAAAAATCATACGGAAATCCTCTACCCAAGACGTGGAGTCACCAACTCATGAACTACTATTGAATACTACACATAAAAGTTTGAAAGAAATATAACATAATTCTGTTTGTCTCGGAACAAAGAGACTACAGCTAGTAACATAAGTAAAGAGAGAGACGCCGGGCTTGCGGACGTATGCAAGCTACCTCGGTCTCAAATATGATCAACTTCCACACAATCGATTTACTGCTGCTGCTCCTGATCGTAACCTGGACTTGTGCAAAAATGCACAGAAGTGTAGTATCAGCACAATCGACACCATGTGCTGGTAAGTGCCTGGCCTATCCAGGCGAAGTAGTGACAAGCCTAGGACCAGACACCCACATAAACATGTGCAATTCAATATATATGTATACCACGGAATAACAAGAAATAACCAAGTAATAACACAATAAGGAATATCTCAAAGAATTCAACAATTAACAACAGTTAATAAGTTCACAAGGAAAACAAAGTAAAACGGAAACACAAGTAATATCAAGTCAAGGAATAGCAAGCAGTTGCACGGCATCACCCTTCGTGCTTTTACTCTCATCCTCACCAAATAAACAAATAAAGTACACACAGCATCACCCTTCGTGCTTTTACTCTCATCCTCACATCCATAGTACGGCATGATCCTTCGTACATGGTTCAATAACAGGGCACGGTATGATCCTTCGTGCATAATCAATAAAACATGGCACGACATTAACCTTCGTGCATAAATAATGAAACATGGCACGACATTAACCTTCGTGCATAAATAATAAATCAAGGCACGGCATCACCCTTCGTGCATTATCACTCTTCCTCACCCAAATAACAATCACAGTTAAGGGCAAAGAAAGAAACAGTAATTCATAAACTATCCCAACAAGGGCAATCAATAATTATCTCCACAACAAGTCCCGACAAGGGAGAACAATAACAATTCTACAACCTGGCAAAGGTTCAACAATTCATCTGCAAATATATCTCACAATAAGCATTATCAACGACTCACGGTCATACTAGACGCCAGTGTATGGATGCTCGTCACCACAGCCCATACACCGCACTCGATCACATAACACATAGCACATAATCCTATTCCCTCAAGCTAGGATAGAACAAATACTTACCTCGAATGTTTATGAACAACTCAATCTGTGGCAATGCCTTTTCCTTTCAAATTTAGCTCCAATTCAATCGTATCTATACACAATTGATTTAATATCATCAATACTACTCAACAAACTAATTCCTAAGGCCAATTACAACTATTACAACATTCTGCCCGGAATAGTGAATTTCGAACCCGGGCCCACATGGTCGGAACTCGGGGTTCGGACCAAAATCCGGTTACCCATCCCCCCACGAGTTCATGTATATGATTTGTTTCAAAATCGGACCTCAATTCGAGGTCCAATTTCCCAATTTATGAAAAACCCTATATTCTATCAAAAACAAAAAATTCTACCATGAAAACCTTTGATTTCTATTGAAAAACATGTTTAATGATGTTAGGAATTGAATGAATTAAGTAAAAAGTGACTTACAATTGTTTTGAAGAAGAAAGAATCAGTGAAGAATCGCAAATGGGTGTTTTTGGGTTGTGAAAAGTGAAGAAATGAACTGAAAATCGTGATTTAGGTCTCTGTTTCGCATTTGCGAACATGGGTTCGCAATTGCGAACCCCGACCAATTTCTGGAGTTTGAAAAATAAACTAAGGCTGGGAAGTTCGCATTTGCGAACACTGGCAGGAAAGGGGAATGTTCGCATTTGCGAACAATGGTTCGCATTTGCGAACACAGGCAGTATAGGAAATGTTCGCATTTGCGAACTATTGTTCGCATTTGCGAACAAGGCTGGATATGGGAATGTTCGCATTTGCGAACTATGGTTCGCATTTGCGAACATAGGCAGGCCCTGGGGATGTTCGCATTTGCGAACAATTGTTCGCATTTGCGAACAAGGCTGGGCATGAGGGGCTTCGCATTTGCGATCAGGGTTCGCATTTGCGAGCCCTGCCTTGATCTGCCCCCTTCGCAATTGCGAGAAATGTTTCGCAATTGCGAAGCCAACAGCTGGGTGAAAAACCAGCAGTGCAAAAATTCAGAATTTAATCCAACGGCCTATCAAATCTTTACCCGAGCCCCCCAGGCTCCAAACCAAATATGTACACAATATCAAAAACATATTATGAACTTGTTCGTGCGATCACATCGCCAATAACACATCGTTTTCATCAAATCAAGCCTCAAGTTCATGATTTTCATACTTTTGGTTTTCAAAACCTTCAAACTTGGAACTCAAGGTCCAAAACATATCAAACGACATCCGAATGTCACCAAACTTTACAGAAATTACATATATAATATTTAAGACTTGTACCGGGCATCGGAACCAAAATACGAGCCCGATACCAAGGTCAATTAATTCATTTCCTTAACAATTACATCAAAAATAATTTCATAGAAAAATTCATAACTTGGGCTCTAGGCCTCAGAATTCGACTTCGGACGCATGTCCAAGTCCCATATTTTCCTACGGACCTCTCGGGACCATCCAATCTCGGGTCCGGATCCGTTTACCAAAAATGTTGACCGAAGTCAACCATATCAATATTAATATCATTTTTATCCAAATTTCTCATAGAATTCATATTTTCTATCACAAAATCTTTCCGGTTACATGCTCGGATTGTGCACGTAAATCGAGGCAACATAGAATGAGGTTTTCGAGGCCTCAGAAGCTCGAAATAATTAATAAAATAAGTGATGACCCTTTGGGTCGTCACAATCTCCACCTCTAAAACAACCGTTCGTCCTCGAACGGACGAAAGAAAGAAGTACCTGAGTCAGTAAACAAATGTGGGTAGCGGCTCCGCATATCAGACTCGGACTCCCAGGTCGATGCCTCAGGAGGCTGACCTCTCCACTGAACACGCACAGAAGGATAACTCTTCGACCTTAACTGTCGAACCTGCCGGTCTAGAATGGCCACCGGCTCCTCCTCGTAAGATAGATCATTACCCAATTGGACAGTACTGAAGTCTAACACATATGTGGGATCGTCGTGGTATCTCCGAAGCATAGATACATGAAAAACTGGATGCACGGCTGATAAGCTAGGCGGCAAAGCTAATCTGTAAGCCACCCCTCCCACTCTATCTAGAATCTCAAATGGACCAATATACCTAGGGCTGAGCTTGCCCTTCTTCCCGAACTTCATCACGCCCTTCATAGGCGACACTCGGAGCAATACTCGTTCACCAACCATGAAATCTACATCTCGAACCTTACGATCCGCATAAGTCTTCTGCCTGGACTGAGCTGAACGCAATCTCTCCTGAATTGTCTTGACCTTATCCAAGGCCTCCTGAACTAAGTCTGTACCTAACAACCGAGCCTCTTCCGGTTCAAACCATCCAACCGGTGATCGACATCGCCTACCATACAACGCCTCATACGGAGCCATCTGGATGCTAGATTGGTAACTGTTATTGTAGGCGAACTCTGCTAATGGCAGAAACTGGTCCCACGAGCCTCCGAAATCAATAACACGGGCTCGAAGCATGTCCTCTAGAATCTGAATAGTCCTCTCGGACTGGCCATCCGTCCGAGGATGAAATGCTGTACTCAACTGAACCTGGGTGCCTAACTCCTGCTGGACCGCTCTCCAGAACCGCGAGGTAAACTGCGTACCCCGATCAGAGATAATAGATACCGGCACTCCATGGAGACGAACAATCTCCCTAATGTAAACCTCCGCTAACCTCTCCGACGAGTAGGAGACAGATACTGGAATAAAGTGTGTTGACTTGGTCAACCTATCAACAATGACCCAAATAGCATCAAATTTCCTCCGAGTCAAAGGAAGTCTAGTAACGAAGTCCATAGTGATCCGCTCCCATTTCCACTCGGGAATTTCAATCCTATGGAATACACCACCAGGTCTCTGGTGCTCATTGTCACACCTCCTTTTTTTCACTGCACATACGTGTAAACGTAAATGTGCTACTGTTTGTGAGCACGTGATTTTTGCCCTACATGAGATTTACTCCCAAAAATTCAAAATAAAATTTGTTTTGTATCGTTGTAATATCTGTGGATTTTTGTGTTAATTTTCTTATTATTTGTACCCTTTGTGTATGCATGTTTGACTGTTTAAATTAAGAAAAATACAAAAATATATTGCGTTTGCATTCTTAGGTTTTAATTTACGATTGAAAGTAATCAAGTTTATTTGACAAAAATAGAAAATCCCAAAAAATATGTATTTTTGTATTTTTAGCGTTTAATGTCCCAATTGTGTGATTTTTAGTTTAAATTTAATTATAATAAGAACTTAATTAGTATTCTTATAAAACTAATTTGATTTTCGTAATGTAGTTTAGAGTTTTTGGGTTTTAATAAATTAGGAATTAAAAAGAAAGTAAAAGAAAAGAAAAAAATCAAATAAAAGAGAAGGAAATCGAAATGGGGCTTAATGTATTTTTCAAGCCCAACTTAACTGCACCCAAATTCCATAAACCCATCAGAAATATGCCCAATACCCGTCGGCCCAGCCCCGTTTTGTTGACAAATCAATCACAGCCGTTGGATATTTTAATCTAACGGCTGAGATTGATTATCACATTTTTAATATACCAAAATGGCATACCCCCCCCAAACTCCCACGCGTGCCTTCATTCCCCCACACCCCTTTCCTCGTCTCTCATCAGAGACGAAATAAAACACCCTAAGCCGCCGTGAGCCACCGTTGCTCCTCCTGCCGGAAATCGCCCCACGGCGGTTCCGGTAGGCCAACGGCCACCATTTTAACACCAAATCTTCCCCTCACCTCCCCCATTACGAATCCAGCCTTCCCTTGCCTCGAATCATTCCGGAAATCTTCGAATCTTCATTTGAAGATTCGAGTCAAACTCGAACCCACACCAAACCACCCCAATCTCTCACCATAGCATCCCTAGGCCTCCCTCATACCCCTCCCAGCCTTCCCTTGGTTCGAATCAAGCCCAAACACTCAAACCCCAAATCCGAGCCTCAAGAACCCTAGCTTTAAAAATTAGGGATTGTGTTCGAGTCGGCGGCACTGGAAGGCAACGGACTCTAATTGGAGTGTTTTTCGTTTGAAAAACACTTCAATTAGACTCCGTTTACTTCAAAAGGTGCAGAATTAAATCCATTGGAGCCGGGTCCGTCTCATTTCAATTTCTTTTTCGGAGGTATTCTATTCTTCTCTTTCTGTATTGTTGATATGCTCATTACATTAGTGTAGTGTTCATTTATCTAATGTTATGTTAATTTCAATTTTTTCTCTTCTTCTCCAATCCGACCTTTATTTGGTCAAACTTCTCTGTCATTTTTGTTAAATTGTATGCGATATTGAGTGTCGTCGTTTAAATTCGTAGACTTTACTATACCAAACAATATTAGCACAGTTGAAATGAATTTTGTCTGCAAATCTGCCCCGATTCTGCCCGTAAGATATAGTTGGAGATGTCGATTAGTCGTTATCGATCGTATAGATCGTAGTTGTTAAACGAATATCGTCGCAGTCTCGATAGTTAGCATGTTGGCAGAAGTGCCATTAGGATTGCCTGGTTACATCCGAAACTTTACTTGGTTTGATAATTGTGAGTAATCGTTTAATTTTGAATTAAGGATACCTTGCTTATAGCTGCTTATAGTCAGGAATTAGGTTAGCTAGTAGAGTGCAATGCACCTAAGGATAGCTAAATGGAACCTGCTGTTACAGCAGGGTTTCCTATTAAAGGCCCTGCACTTATCAATTTAATATTAACACCCATGCTTAGACATAGTGTAGTGGTGAAAGCAGAGGTATGGGTTCAGCAGAGGTAGGGATGGGCAGAGGTGATTATTTTTGTTCTGCTCATTGGCTTTAGGAGGGGTCTTAGCTATAAGTAAAGAACACTGGAGGGTACCTGGAGAGAGCAAAAAACAGTGATAGCTGGAGAATAAAAAAATACAGAGAGAGGTACACACAGAGTCTTCAAGAACAGTAGGAGAGGGGAGTCATTAGAAAGATTTTTGGGAGAACATTCTGAAACAAAATAGGAAGAGAGAATACTTTAACACATAGAGAGATAGATACAGAGAAAGTATTCTGAAACATATACACAGTGATAGTGAACACAGAGGAAGGATTCAAATACACACACACACATTGTGTCACTGTTGCATTGAAGAGTCTGTTACTGTCACTGTTGCTGTTCAGTTGTCGTAGAGATTGTTGGCGTGCTGTTGTGTGTTGTAAAGTTTGTTTGGCGTTGGTTTGCCACTGTTGCTCCTGTGTTTGCTGCCACTTGTTGCTGTTGGCCCCTGTTTGTTGTGGTAGCTATTGTTGTTGCTTTGGTTATACTTGGGCTATTGTTGCTTACTGGTTTATTGTCATTGGCCCTGGTTTGCTGTGGGTATTGTGTTTGATTGTTACTGGTTGGGAGTATTGTGTTTGTTGCTGAATGTTGTGTTGTTTGGGCCACTGCTGGTGCTGAGTTTGGTTGCTGCTGTGGTCTGTGTCTGGGTGTTGTTTGTTGCCGTGTTTTTGGCTACTGTTTTCTCCTGTTACTGCTGTTGGTATTGTTGTTGTCGTTGTATCTTCTGCTGCTGCAACTGATCTTCACTCATTGTGACTTCCAGGTATTCCTTTGTTCGATTAGAAGCTGTAATGGCGATTTGGTTGAATGAAAGTGAAGCCTCAGTTTAAAATTCAATGCTATTGTATGCTGTATAGACCAACACTGTTATCAGTATTAGTATTATTTTAGAGTTGAGATTTAATTGTATTGTAGAATGCAATAGTAGAAAGACTAACACAAAAACATTTGTAATGGCCAGTAATGTAGTAATAGTATATCACTTAGCTTAGTCAGGTAAAAACTTTAAAAACGTAAGCTATCATGTCACAGTTTTAAAACCATTAATTGATCTTCACAGTAGTTTTCGTAGACTAAGATCGCATAGCTATCCACGTTGCCACGAATCAGTTGTAGTTGAGTAGGATTTTTGTCACGTTGTAGGAATTGGTGCGTTATTACTCAACTGAACGACGTAATTAGATTAAAGGAATCGGGGGTACATTTCATGTGACCCGACTCCAATTTTGAACAAGATTAAATAAAGCGTGTCAAGAACCACAGGCGCATTTCATGTAGTGTGGCTCGTAACATGTTTTAAATCAACTCCTAAATAAATATAGCAGGATGTAGTTCGCTTTAAAATTTGAATTAGAAGTGCGCCTCGCCTAACAGTTATACAAATCGCAGGGCCCTCATAAGTGTATATATAAAGTACTTAGATTTCGAGATGCGCCGCTTCTTAGCAAATATCGTGGCCTTCTCAAAAGTGTAAATAAGTAATCGCTCTAGGCGCGTATTTTAATAATTTTCCTTCTCAAGTACGGGTGTGCATTTCATGCGACCCAAATCCAAATCCCAAAATGTTGAATAAGAATGTGTCGAGAATCCGGGTGCATTTCATGTGACGTGATTCGAAACATATTTTTAGGCGACATTCTCTTTCGTGAATCATAATAATAATGAAAGCGGGAAAGGGATACTAATTTGCACTAAGTACATAACTGTAAAAAATCAGATAAATAAGCCGAATACGACAGTTGAGCGACCGTGCTAGAACCACGGAATTCGGGAATGCCTAATACCTTCTCCCGGGTTAATAGAATTCCTTATCCGGATTTCTGGTTCGCGGACTGTTAAATAGAGTCATTCTTTTCCTCGATTCGGGATTTAACCGGTGACTTGGGACACCATAAATCTCCCAAGTGGCGACTCTGAAATAATTAAATAAATCCCGTCTCGATTGTCCTTTAATTGGAAAAACTCTTTGCACCCTCGCGGGTAGCGGAAAAAAAGAGGTGTGACAGCTCTGGCGACTCTGCTGGGGACTATTTAAACTCAGAACCACTGGTTCAGGGTTTAAGAATTCGAGCTTGGAATAATTGTTGTATTTGGCTTATTTATTATCCGATTTTATTATATGTTTGTATTAATGTGCAAAATGATATTTTTATCGCTTTGATATTTTTTGAACTGTACATATAAATTGTGCCGAAACCAATCTCCTCTCTGAGTCTTCTAAATCATGAAGAAGGGTGCACTTCGTGTGACTTCTTTTCTGTATAGTGTCTGATTCCCACCTTAGAACGAGGTTTGGATAAGTTGCAAAACCGGTGAAGTTTCTGTATTCCCGGGTTGCTGCCTCCTCCTCGGCTCGAGTTGTCCGCTCGGGTAAGCCAGGTCTAGAACAATAAACCCAGGTTTTTAAACCTAGAATAACAAAGCTTCATGCCGGATCCCTAGTAGGAACGTTTATTTGCATCATGTTGCATTTGACTTAGGGGACTCAACACAGGGGTTGGGTCCATCTAGGACAGGTGACCTGAAATGAAAAGACCATCCTGCTGCATCCTGTTTGTTTTATGCATATATTTGCTTCAGACTTGCAGGCTAACCGTTTTTTTTATATTGAGGAAAATGAAAAAAAAAATAGCTTCAAAATAGTTTTTTTTTTTACTTAAAAAGGAAAAAAACGTTTTTTGTAAAATAAAAAAAAATATGTGATTTCAAAATAGTTTGTTTTTTTTACTAAAAAAAAAAGAAAAATTTTGTTTTAAACTTAAAAAAAAAAATGTGTGAAAAAATAATAAATAGTTTGTTTCCTTTAAAGATGTAGTTTGTTTGACCGAACTACGCAGGTTTGATTCTCACCGTTAGGTGGGATACGTAGGCAACCCTTATCGGGTCCAACCACCCCTTTAAAAAATCAAAAAAAATGTGTGTTTAATTTTGTCAATAAATCGAAGTGACGCTGTTTTTGAAAATAGCCGAATGTTCCGAAAGGACACCGGAAGGTTGTTTTTTGCAAAAATAGCCACTTTGAATCATTTTTAATAATTTGCGGGCACGACCTTGAAATATTCCTTGTGGAAATATTGCAAGGCCATAACCGCAAAATCAAGTCCGGGTTCACACCCTTTTTGCAAAAATAATCAAAAAAATGTCAAAATTTTATTTTTTGTTATAAATAAGTCGGGTAATGTTATTCTTGCTTGAAATAAGCCGAATGTCCCTTAAAAGGACGCCGGAAGGCTGTTTTTGCAAGAATAGCCACTTCGAGTCGTTTGCAAATAATTTTGGACACAACCTGGAAATGTTTCCTCGCGAAAATGTTGAAAGGTTGTATCCGCAAAAATCAAGTTTTGAGTCATCACTCAACTTTACAAAAATAACCGCTTTATCAAATAAGCCATTACATGGCCGATCTTTGCATAAATAGCCACTTTTGGCATTTTCAGTCTTGTATTGGCCTGTGTCGGTGCTGAATGATGCCCCATAGGCCCCAGGATGAAAATTTTGAATTTGCATCTTCTTAAATAAAATTTTGCAAAAAGAGCCACTTTGTCTAAATAAGCCATTACATGGCCAATTTATGAAAAATAGTCTTGTGTTGGTTTATGGTGATGCCGAATGATGCCCCATGAGCCACAAGATAAAAAAAAATTTCAAGTTTATCTTTCTTAAATAAATTTTGCAAAAATAGTCATTTTGTCAAATAAGCCATTATGTGGCCAGTTTTGTAGAAATAGTCATAATTGACACCAAAAAATAAATATATATATTCTTTTTCTTGTAGAAATCTCCTACACAAGTTTTTATTTGGAGTCAGCTTCTATAATTCTCCTTCAAAGAAAAAAATCAAACAAAAAAAAAAAAAAGATCAAATAAACATCTCTTTATTTCTTGCATTAATTTGCAAGAACTACGCTCGGTCTGATTCGTGCGGGGTCATGATACGTAGGCAATCCACATAGGATTCGACCATATCCATAACCAAAAAGAAAAATGGAAAACTACAAAAAGAAAAAAAAAGAGGAAAATAAAAAAAAAAAAAAAAAAAAGAACAATTTAGAAAATAAAGGAAGGTTTAGGAAGCACATATATGAGAAGTGGGAACGACGCATGTAACGGAAGCAAATGCGTAATAAAAAGGTTTAACTGCCTAGGTTCATTGCATCCTTAATGCACGTTTACCTGTTTGCCCAATGCCCTAACGCTAACGTAATGTCTTCACTTTATTGTGTTCACTTCCAGAAAGGTGGTTGGTTGTGGTTCTAAAATAACTCTTCTCTGTAACACAAAGTCAGAGGACAATGGCAGAGAATCTCAAGATTGAGTGGGTTGACACCGATACCCGACAACAACTGGTTGAACGGAACCACGGGTTAGTAGAAGAAGTCAAAATGCTGAGACAACATGTGGCTGACATGTATCGGGCGTGGATGGATGGAAAAGCACCACCCCCGCCACCACCTAGCTTCCTGGACTCTGTCCTTACCCGTACACTGAACCCGATGGCAGATGATCCCTCACACTCTCCATATATACCCACCTATCATAGCTTTTCCAGCCACTCGAGTAGCTCAATTACTCGTCCCCCAGCTATATTTTCACAATGCTACTCCCGGCCCCAACACCACTACTCTCCCCGGGACACCCAAAATCGTATTTCACCTTCCAGGTACCCAGCTCCACAAAAAGCCTACCAACCCCCACGAACATACCGGAAACCCCCTGGGTCAGGTTTCAGGCCAAATAAGGCGTTTAGGGAGGAGAGGTTGCTGAAGCGAGAAAAAGCTCTCACCCCTATCGGAGAATCCTATGCAAGTCTGTTTGAAAGGTTAAAGCATGTCGGCCTGATTACACCGCTCCCCGAATATACTCCTGATCCACGTGCAAGAAGCTTCGATCCTACTGCACGATGTGCATACCACTCCAATGTCAGAGGGCACGATATTGAGAGTTGTCGTACCTTGAAAAAGGAAATAGAAAGAATGATTCAAAAAGGGTGGTTGATTGTGATCAATGACGATGACAAGGAGCACACGAATCCTCTGGGTGGTGTATTGACTGAAGCTAAAAATGTTGAAGCAGATGGCAGCCTCGGCAATATTGATGCAGAACTTAGTGGCTAAAATGTTGTGCTTGGTAATTGGGAAGACACTCCATCTTTTGGTCAGCTAGATGGAGCTTTGGTGGTTCGTTTTGTTGTCATTACTTTTGTCCGAGTTGTTTCCAGAGTTGTGACCTAGATTTTGTCTTGTAGTGAAGCCCTCTTTCTTTCCATTTTTGGTCATTTCAGTTTGCCTAGTCTTATCAAGTCTCGTTTTAGGATGTATTTTTGGTTGCTTGTTTGTATTTGAACCTTTTCTCCGTAATGGAATTTTCGGTCTTTTATTACCCAGTCGTCTTTTGTTAGTTCTCCTGTATTTAGATTTGTCATCTGTTCGAACGCCGATTCTAGTGACATGACATGCAAGCATAATTTTGGCCTAATGCTAAGGGTTAATCATGAAGCAATTTGAAGATAATCAGGTCATTTTAAAAAAAAAAAAAAAAAAAAAAAAAAAGAGGGAAATAAAAATGATTTGAGATTATGTGGAGCCCGAATCATGTGAGACTGGGGCAGGTACAACGTGAAGAAACCCTTAAAGGAAAATTGGCTATGCTAAGACGGGGTTCGCTCGTGATACTGAAATGAAAGTGTCATCCAGCAATACTTTAAAATGACAGATAAAAAGGCGAATGGACGATATGGTTGGCAATCAGGGCTCAAACAGAAGATGTCGTGAATATGTTGTTTGAACTTGGCATGTTTTGAAAATTGAAATGACGAAGGCATTTTGTTCTGCTATCCAAACACTTTATCCATCGTCAACCCTTTGAGCCCGAATTTAAAGTCTTTCATACCCCTCCTTCGGAATTAGTTGCAAAGACTAGAAACACAAGTTTGAAAGGCAAAAGAAGAAAGGGATAAAGAAAAAGTAAAAAAAAAAAAAAAAAAAAACAACAAAAAGAGATAAAGAAAAGAAAATGAAAAAAAGAAATTTGGAAAAGAGGAATTGGGAACTACGTTTGACCTGATTCCTTAAAAAGGATACGTAGGCGCTTCACAGCTCGGTCATAGTGTAAATAAAGAAATAAAAATCCCCAAGTAAAAAAACTGGGGCAAGGAAAAATTGTGTTGATTATAAATAAATGTAGGTCCGAAGGTTGTAAATATTGGACCCAAAATTGATTTTGTTTTGAGCCTTCAATACCCTTTCTTTCTAGCTCTATCCAAATCCCACATTACGGTCCAGAAAGACCTTCTGATCAGTCTTCAAAAGATGCCACGTCAGGCGAGTGAGAGAGTCCTATCAGAATATAACACTCTCAGCAGAAAAGACTCTGATTCCCAGCAGAAAGGAAACACGAGAGAGTCTTAGCAGTGACACCCCGATCCCCAGCTAAAAGTGATACAAATGAGAGAGTCTTACCGGTGAAAACCTTCACAGGCACCGTAAGGCGACGAAAGCTGAGAGAGAATCAAAATGAGAGAGGCTTGAAAGTGAAAACCCTTCGGGCACTACAAGTCAAATAAAGGGGATAATCAGATGGAAATCACGAGACCGAAATCGTGAAAGGCAATTAACGACGGAGGATAGGCCATATGTGCATGTCATGACCAGTAGAGTTGGTATCCGCGTTTGATAAGTTTTATAGTTATTTCTGGTTAGAGAGTCAGTCCTCCCTTGTCTTCTATTTGTCGTTTCTTTTTATCTTTCTCCTTTTGTCAAAATTCTCCATCAAAGTCGGTCTAGTCAAAACATAGTGAGAAATGACTTCAAAACTTGCCACCAACTTTCCAATTATTATGCAAGGCAAGGAAATGCCATTAACGGCAGAGAAGTATGGTGCAAAGAAGATTATTAAACTGGGGCAGAAAATTTTCTTTTCAGTTTGAAAATTTTCTGGAAGTCAATACCCACTGGGGAAGAAGGAAAGTCTTAAGGGAAATGATCTTCGAACCAGTGTCATCCTCAACAGCCTTCAAGAAGAGTGAAACACCAATTTTGAGGAAATGAAAATCCACCGGCAGTGTTATCTTCAACAAGTTCCGAGGTGGTCGGACAACACAGAGTGGTAAAGGAAGAAAGGAAATCTCATCTTCAACAAAATAACCCCCAGCAAGTTGAGAAACACAGAAAGGGGAAGGGATAAATGGAAAAACCCATCCCCAGCAGGAATATCATCTCCAGCAAATAAAATCATTCCCCAACAAGTTTTGGGAACCCCGAGCGAGGGAAAGGAGAAAAGGAAAAACCACCCCACATGAGCGGCACAACCGCTCACAATGTTTTGAACTAACAAATTTTCTTTGATTTGAAACAGGGAAAGAAAGTGCTATTGATAGCAGAAAATCATGCCACAAGGAAGAACACCAATACTGGGGCAGAAAATTTTCTGCCGTTGTTGAAAATTTTCTCGGAGAAACGAGGAAGGCAATTCAAGATGACGTGTCAGGTCTTGAAACCAGTAACCCGACATAAAGCAGAGGGTTACAACAAGAGATCCCAGCACAAATTCAAACGCATGAGCCAAAGGAAATGAGGGGATGAAGGAAAATTTTCCCAGCATCATTATCCTCAGCAGGCAAGTAAACAGTTCTAAAGATATCCCCAGCAGTCAGGAGGGAAAGCAACACGACCCAGGAGGAAAGCAGTTCCGAAACAAGGTGATTTAGGAGAAATGATGGCTCAAGAGTCGATGCAGCAAGAATAAAATGGTACAAGAAGAGAGGAATGGCGATTTATTTTGTCGAAGTCAGGAGCCCGCCTGAAGAGAGGAATGGCGTTTAATTTTCAGAGTTGATGATTGAAGTCAGGAGCCCGCCTGAAGAGAGGAATGACGATTTATTTTCAAAAGATGTTGTCGAAGTCAGGAGCCCGCCTGAAGAGAGGAATGGCGTTTATTTTCAAAAGATGTTGTTGAAGTCGGGAGCCCGCCCGAAGAGAGGAATGGCGATTTATTTTCAAAAGTTGATGATTGAAGTCAGGAGCCCGCCTGAAGAGAGGAATGGCGTTTAATTTTCAGAGTTGATGATTGAAGTCAGGAGCCCGCCTAAAGAGAGGAATGGCGATTTATTTTCAAAAGATGTTGTCGAAGTCAGGATCCCGCCTGAAGAGAGGAATGGCGTTTAATTTTCAGAGTTGATGATTGAAGTCAGGAGCCCGCCTGAAGAGAGGAATGACGATTTATTTTCAAAAGATGTTGTCGAAGTCAGGAGCCCGCCTGAAGAGAGAAATGGCGTTTAATTTTCAGAGTTGATGATTGAAGTCAGGAGCCCGCCTGAAGAGAGGAATGGCGATTTATCTTCAAAAGATGTTGTCGAAGTCAGGAGCCCGCCCGAAGAGAGGAATGGCGTTTAATTTTCAGAGTTGATGATTGAAGTCGGGAGCCCGCCTGAAGAGAGGAATGGCGCTTTATTTTCAAAAGATGTTGTTGAAGTCAGGAGCCCGCCTGAAGAGAGGAATGGCGTTTAATTTTCAGAGTTGATGATTGAGGTCAGGAGCCCGCCTGAAGAGAGGAATGGCGATTTATTTTGTTGAAGTCAGGAGCCCGCCTGAAGAGAGGAATGGCGTTTAATTTTCAGAGTTAATGATTAAAGTCAGGAGCCCGCCTGAAGAGAGGAATGGCGATTTATTTTTCAAAAGATGTTGAAGTCAGGAGCCCGCCTGAAGAATGGAGTGGCAATTTACTTTCGAAGTTGTTTGAGGAAAGCAGTAGAATATAACAGAAATCCCCAGCATGAATTCAAATTCAAAATCTGAAGGAAAGCAACAAGGATCAGAAAGATAGATTCAGACTTCGAAGCAGAATAGTTCGAAGATCACAAGGAAGGAACATCAAGTCCGACAGAATAGCAAGGAACATGGAAAGTCAAGATGAAGAGGTAGATAAGATTTCGCAATGCTGTAACTTAGTCTAGCTTCTTATTTTATTGTTTAGTACGGTGTAACAAGGAGGTCAGCTAAGCAGTGGCAACAGCGGTAATAGCAGTAACAGCAGTAACAGCGAGATCGCAACAGTCATGGTAGTCCCAGCTACCAGAACTTCCCGAACTACATTGACCTGATTCCCTTTTAGCCAGGGATATGTAGGAGACCTTCTGAAGCAAAGGTTCGGTCAAACTTTTCCAAAAAATGCTTCATACGGAGTGCTCAAACGGGCAAAAATCGCTCGTATCCGCTCACTTATCTTTGCACGAAAACTCTTCATGTTTTCGCGCAAAGAGGGGCAAATTGTGAGCACGTGATTTTTGCCCTACATGAGATTTACTCCCAAAAATTCAAAATAAAATTTGTTTTGTATCGTTGTAATATCTGTGGATTTTTGTGTTAATTTTCTTATTATTTGTACCCTTTGTGTATGCATGTTTGACTGTTTAAATTAAGAAAAATACAAAAATATATTGCGTTTGCATTCTTAGGTTTTAATTTACGATTGAAAGTAATCAAGTTTATTTGACAAAAATAGAAAATCCCAAAAAATATGTATTTTTGTATTTTTAGCGTTTAATGTCCCAATTGTGTGATTTTTAGTTTAAATTTAATTATAATAAGAACTTAATTAGTATTCTTATAAAACTAATTTGATTTTCGTAATGTAGTTTAGAGTTTTTGGGTTTTAATAAATTAGGAATTAAAAAGAAAATAAAAGAAAAGAAAAAAATCAAATAAAAGAGAAGGAAATCGAAATGGGGCTTAGTGTATTTTTCAAGCCCAACTTAACTGCACCCAAATTCCATAAACCCATCAGAAATATGCCCAATACCCGTCGGCCCAGCCCCGTTTTGTTGACAAATCAATCACGGCCGTTGGATATTTTAATCTAACGGCTGAGATTGATTATCACATTTTTAATATACCAAAATGCCATACCCCCCCCCCAAACTCCCACGCGTGCCTTCATTCCCCCACACCCCTTTCCTCGTCTCTCATCAGAGACGAAATAAAACACCCTAAGCCGCCGTGAGCCACCGTTGCTCCGCCTGCCGGAAATCGCCCCACGGCGGTTCCGGTAGGCCAACGGCCACCATTTTAACACCAAATCTTCCCCTCACCTCCCCCATTACGAATCCAGCCTTCCCTTACCTCGAATCATTCTGGAAATCTTCGAATCTTCATTTGAAGATTCGAGTCAAACTCGAACCCACACCAAACCACCCCAATCTCTCACCATAGCATCCCTAGGCCTCCCTCATACCCCTCCCAGCCTTCCCTTGGTTCGAATCAAGCCCAAACACTCAAACCCCAAATCCGAGCCTCAAGAACCCTAGCTTTAAAAATTAGGGATTGTGTTCGAGTCGGCGGCACTGGAAGGCAACGGACTCTAATTGGAGTGTTTTTCGTTTGAAAAACACTTCAATTAGACTCCGTTTACTTCAAAAGGTGCAGAATTAAATCCATTGGAGCCGGGTCCGTCTCATTTCAATTTCTTTTTCGGAGGTATTCTATTCTTCTCTTTCTGTATTGTTGATATGCTCATTACATTAGTGTAGTGTTCATTTATCTAATGTTATGTTAATTTCAATTTTTTCTCTTCTTCTCCAATCCGACCTTTATTTGGTCAAACTTCTCTGTCATTTTTGTTAAATTGTATGCGATATTGAGTGTCGTCGTTTAAATTCGTAGACTTTACTATACCAAACAATATTAGCACAGTTGAAATGAATTTTGTCTGCAAATCTGCCCCGATTCTGCCCGTAAGATATAGTTGGAGATGTCGATTAGTCGTTATCGATCGTATAGATCGTAGTTGTTAAACGAATATCGTCGCAGTCTCGATAGTTAGCATGTTGGCAGAAGTGCCATTAGGATTGCCTGGTTACATCCGAAACTTTACTTGGTTTGATAATTGTGAGTAATCGTTTAATTTTGAATTAAGGATACCTTGGTTATAGCTGCTTATAGTCAGGAATTAGGTTAGCTAGTAGAGTGCAATGCACCTAAGGATAGCTAAATGGAACCTGCTGTTACAGCAGGGTTTCCTATTAAAGGCCCTGCACTTATCAATTTAATATTAGCACCCATGCTTAGACATAGTGTAGTGGTGAAAGCAGAGGTATGGGTTCAGCAGAGGTAGGGATGGGCAGAGGTGATTATTTTTGTTCTGCTCATTGGCTTTAGGAGGGGTCTTAGCTATAAGTAAAGAACACTGGAGGGTACCTGGAGAGAGCAAAAAACAGTGATAGCTGGAGAAAAAAAAAATACAGAGAGAGGTACACACAGAGTCTTCAAGAACAGTAGGAGAGGGGAGTCATTAGAAAGATTTTTGGGAGAACATTCTGAAACAAAATAGGAAGAGAGAATACTTTAACACATAGAGAGATAGATACAGAGAAAGTATTCTGAAACATATACACAGTGATAGTGAACACAGAGGAAGGATTCAAATACACACACACACATTGTGTCACTGTTGCATTGAAGAGTCTGTTACTGTCACTGTTGTTGTTCAGTTGTCGTAGAGATTGTTGGCGTGCTGTTGTGTGTTGTAAAGTTTGTTTGGCGTTGGTTTGCCACTGTTGCTCCTGTGTTTGCTGCCACTTGTTGCTGTTGGCCCCTGTTTGTTGTGGTAGCTATTGTTGTTGCTTTGGTTATACTTGGGCTATTGTTGCTTACTGGTTTATTGTCATTGGCCCTGGTTTGCTGTGGGTATTGTGTTTGATTGTTACTGGTTGGGAGTGTTGTGTTTGTTGCTGAATGTTGTGTTGTTTGGGCCACTGCTGGTGCTGAGTTTGGTTGCTGCTGTGGTCTGTGTCTGGGTGTTGTTTGTTGTTTTTGGCTACTGTTTTCTCCTGTTACTGCTGTTGGTATTGTTGTTGTCGTTATATCTTCTGCTGCTGCAACTGATCTTCACTCATTGTGACTTCCAGGTATTCTTTTGTTCGATTAGAAGCTGTAATGGCGATTTGGTTGAATGAAAGTGAAGCCTCAGTTTAAAATTCAATGCTATTGTATGCTGTATAGACCAACACTATTATCAGTATTAGTATTATTTTAGAGTTGAGATTTAATTGTATTGTAGAATGCAATAGTAGAAAGACTAACACAAAAACATTTGTAATGGCCAGTAATGTAGTAATAGTATATCACTTAGCTTAGTCAGGTAAAAACTTTAAAAACGTAAGCTATCATGTCACAGTTTTAAAACCATTAATCGATCTTCACAGTAGTTTTCGTAGACTAAGATCGCATAGCTATCCACGTTGCCACGAATCAGTTGTAGTTGAGTAGGATTTTTGTCACGTTGTAGGAATTGGTGCGTTATTACTCAACTGAACGACGTAATTAGATTAAAGGAATCGGGGGTACATTTCATGTGACCCGACTCCAATTTTGAACAAGATTAAATAAAGCGTGTCAAGAACCACAGGCGCATTTCATGTAGTGTGGCTCGTAACATGTTTTAAATCAACTCCTAAATAAATATAGCAGGATGTAGTTCGCTTTAAAATTTGAATTAGAAGTGCGCCTCGCCTAACAGTTATACAAAGCGCAGGGCCCTCATAAGTGTATATATAAAGTACTTAGATTTCGAGATGCGCCGCTTCTTAGCAAATATCGTGGCCTTCTCAAAAGTGTAAATAAGTAATCGCTCTAGGCGCGTATTTTAATAATTTTCCTTCTCAAGTACGGGTGTGCATTTCATGCGACCCAAATCCAAATCCCAAAATGTTGAATAAGAATGTGTCGAGAATCCGGGTGCATTTCATGTGACGTGATTCGAAACATATTTTTAGGCGACATTCTCTTTCGTGAATCATAATAATAATGAAAGCGGGAAAGGGATACTAATTTGCACTAAGTACATAACTGTAAAAAATCAGATAAATAAGCCGAACACGACAGTTGAGCGACCGTGCTAGAACCACGGAATTCGGGAATGCCTAATACCTTCTCCCGGGTTAATAGAATTCCTTATCCGGATTTCCGGTTCGCGGACTGTTAAATAGAGTCATTCTTTTCCTCGATTCGGGATTTAACCGGTGACTTGGGACACCATAAATCTCCCAAGTGGCGACTCTGAAATAATTAAATAAATCCCGTCTCGATTGTCCTTTAATTGGAAAAACTCTTTGCACCCTCGCGGGTAGCGGAAAAAAAGAGGTGTGACACTGTTTACTACTACACCCCATGAAGAGATATAATAATAATCAGTGAAGGAGTTTTTCCACTTAAAGGACGGTCGGAATGGGATCAATTTATTTAATTGTTCAGAGTCGCCACTTGGGAAAATAATGGTGTCCCAAGTCACCGGTTTAATCCCGAACCGAGGAAATTTATGACTATACAGTCTGCGAAACTAGAAACCTGGATAAGGAATTCTGTTAACCCGGGAGAAGGTGTTAGGCACTCCCGGATTCCGTGGTTTCAGCACGGTCGCTCAACTGCAATTTTTTTTTTGCTTTTATCTGATTTCTTATATATTTTAACTATGTGCTATTATGTTCCGCTTTTCAATTTTAGAAGAATTGCGACGTCACGAAAACACATTTCGAGTCACACCGCAACCAGTATGCCTGTGACCTTAATGTATTTCAGTTTCGCCGAGAGTAAGATTTGGGTCACATAAATGCACACCCGTGATTAGGAAGGTATTATTATTAACTAACGCGCCTAAAGATTCTACGTCTTTGTTAACTTTGCTAAGGGCCATGGAAATTTGCTAAATGGCGCGCCTCGAATTCTAAGGATCAATTAGAGATTAAATAAAGCGAAGGCCACGCAATTATCATTTTTGTTCGGCACGACACACCTCAACTAAATTCCTTCACGCAGATTTGGTCCGAGTTGGGAATGTCATAGTGCTCGCTCATGTTTGCCAAGTACTGATTGAAATCTTCGATTCGGTCACGATGTGATTTATTAGCAGTCTTGGCCATCTTATGCATGTCAATCCTCTCCCTTTGTTTCAACTTCCCGCCAACCATATTATCATATGCAGACATTCGTAGGCGAATTAATACGCAAGCGTCAGAACTGCACTGGAGCGTCCGAAAGCAGCCAAGTAGGCATATGAATATTTTATTTCCTGCAGATATTTTTAGCTTTGCACTGTTTGACAGAACTAGAAGGCCAGAAGTGCTAGTACCTTTTCAAGATAATGCTCAAAATGATCTAGTTTACTCTGCAGTAGAATCAAGTGATACAATGGCCCCGAGATTTGAACCTAACTTAAACTATGAACACAAGAAGCTCAAGAAAACTGTTGATGAGTATAGGCAGAGGGTCATCATGGATATACATGCTCATAAGGGTGATAGCTTACGGACAATGGAACTGTTAAAGAAGAAGGGAATTAAAATTCCTTGGAGCTTAGATCTACTAACAAATCAGTTGATGTAATGGTCAAAGATGCATGATGATGGTCCAAAAGAATTTTTACAATCGTTGAATGTAGCAATAGGTACCACCACAATCACCCATGAAAGTTAGAATTGATCAACACCTTTAGCTAAATCCAATTAAATGATAAACACACCCGAAATCCAGAAGCTGATATCGATCCAAAAGTAGCAAGTTCAAGTAGAAATCACGAAGTCTGGATAGAAATCTTAAGCAAACATCTGGATTAGATGATCAAATGAAAAATCAACTAAACTTCAACCAAACACCATTTAGAACATTGAATCAGAAGAAGGAAAAAAAAAACAATGGACTTGTATTTGACTGAACTTGGAGCAAAATGTTAAAATCTCAGATATTTAGCATGATATTTGTTTCCAAACTTAGATGGACAACAGTTTCATTCAACAATCTGAACAACAGAACCTCAAACACTAAAGTTTTAACAGGTTGTTAACAGTAAATAATGAAGAAAGCTTCAAACACTAGTTTAAACGCACAAAACAAACTTTAGCATACGCGAGCTAATCGACAAATGGACAAAAGACTCCGACATTCTTCTTAGGAGAGCTTATTCAAATGGAATCCAACAATACCTCAAATGCATCGCTTCATACTTACACTATCACGTTCAGAATCAAGCAAAACCATGATTCAAATTCCCAATTTTGGAGCTGCTTATACTAACAGACTAAACAACCATAACAGGACAGCTTTACAAATGTTAAGCAAACCAGTCGACTTAAAATAACAGTAGTACTGCAACGAGAACTCGAACCGACGATAATGACGGGAAAATCAAATAGAAATGCATCTCACTCAATTCGTCTTCAACCAAATCCAGTTAAAAAATAAACTATAAGAACAGCTCCAATGTAACTCATGTTTGAATTCCAAAATCGAATCTAAATATCAACTGTAGTCTTTTCGTTAATATAGACGAACTGAGGTAAAATCAAAATATCAATCCGAATAAAAAAATCAAATGGAACAACAAAACAGAGCAATCACCTAAGAAGAACAAATCTGTATATATATATCATATGAGCAGTGCGGATGAAAAGAATCAATTGTTGCGAAGAATCGTCCAATAGAACCACACAGAAAAGAAATTATAAAAAAAAAAATATTTACATTCAAACATGAATTGAAACAGATTACAAATAGCAGTAGAGGATTCAATTCAATTAAAATCGTATAACAGGGAACGAAAGGAACCTGTTGAAGTCAAAATGACAGAAGGAGATTTCAACGACAATTCAACTTCAATTTCCAGAATCCAAATGAGTTACAGCTTCGAAATCGGACAAACCTCGAATAAAAACTTGAAATTACACTAGAATTTCAAATCCGAACCCGAACTCCAACTCGTCTCAATCAATCTCCATAGCGAAAAATGGGAAAAATAATGAACGAAAAATTGAAAACGAAATCTAAAAAAAAAAATCTTCCTCTCAAAAATCTCTAAAATCCTCTCTGAATTCCTCTCCAAAAATCTCTTCTTCGCTCCCCATGCGTCTTCTGCTAAATAGCCTTCAGGCTTCAGCTTCTATGGAGAATGATAGAGACACGGTAATTCCGTGTCCCTAATGTGAAGGATCCGTTGTTTTGTTAAAAAGAAAATGGGTCGGGTCATTGTTGGGCTTGGGTATGGGAAGGGAATTAATTCTCTTGGGCTAATGTTATTTTGGATCCGTTTGGGCTGAAGGAATTTGGCCGAATTCCTTTATTTCAAGCTTAGTTCAATGTATTTTGCATTGTATTTCTTCTTTGTATTTTTCTCACCTTTTTTTGTATTTTATTTTCTTTTCAAAATTAATATAAAAATCTGAATTAAAACCTAATTAACACATCAAAACACTAATTAAACCTAGATGACAATTGTCATAGTTAATTAACTATCAAATTTAAAGAAAAACATATCAAAAATCAAAGTAAAACTTAAAGAGTGCAACTATTTTTTTTGTGATTCCCCCCCCCCCTTTTTTTTTTTATAAAATAACTTGATTACTAATTAATACCAAAATTAATTCCTAAATTCTCATGCCTATTTTTACTTGAATTAACATGAATTAACACACGAATTGTAAAAATAAGGAAAAGTTATTTATTTTGAATTTATGGGAATAACTCATATATAGGGTAAAAATCACGTGCTCACAGCTGCCCCTCTTTGCTCGGGGACACGAAGAGTTTCCGTGCAAAGATAAGTGAGCAACTATGAACGATTTTTACCCGTTCGAGTATTCCATTGTGAAGCATTTTGAAAAATTTTGACCGCACCCTGCTTCAGAGGTTGCCTACATATCCTGGGCTAAACAGGAATCAGGTCGGTGTAGTTCGGGAGTGATGGAGTATCGAGGTTGAGAGTCGAGGTTTCGTCCGAGGCTCCGGTCCGCTGTCCTGTTATTACATCAAAATTGAGAAAGACTAACTAAACCTATCAGCTACGAGTTACAAAATTCCTATCTATGAGTCTTCTGAAGCTTGATCTTGAGTTGGTTGGTGCTTCATGCGGACCCTGATCTGAATCTTGATGCTTGTTAACCACAGGTGTTGGTTCAATCTTCTTCAGCATTTGGATCAAGTCCGGACATATAGTGCCCATGATTTCAGGTGGGCTCCTAGTTGCTGAGCCTTGACTTGTATTTCTCTTTCACTGGCATTCTTGTTATTGCCTCGACTTGTTCAACTTCTTTTCACCGGCATTCTTGTTCTTGCCTTGACTTGTTCAAACATTCTTCAATATGAAGTATTCGTCCATTCTCCAGGTGGACCTCTGTTTGTGACAAAATAAACAACCAAATAGAGATTTTTCTGCCCCAGTATGGTGACTGGGCACATCATGTTATTGAATGTACGAATTTTTTTCATTTTTTTTTTTTCATTTATTATTATTTTCTTTTCTTTTTTCTTTCTTTTTCTTTTTTTTTTCTTTTAAAATGCAGATATGCATGAAATGAAATGCAGAAAAATATTCCCGTATTTGAAGGTGGGCGTCTAACAGAAATTAAACGTGCAATGCGATGCTGAAAAGTATTCCCGTATTAGAATGTGGGCGCCTAACAGAAATTAAACGTGCAATATGATGTGCAGAAAAGTGTTCCCGTATTAGAAGGTGGGCACCTAACGGAATTTAAACGTGCAATGCGAATGCAGAAAAGTATTCCCGTATTAGAAGGTGAGAACCTAACAGAATTTAAACGTGCAATGCGAATGCAGAAAAGTATTCCCGTATTTAGAAGGTGGGCACCTAACAGAATTTAAACGTGCAATGCAAATGCAGAAAAGTATTCCCGTATTAGAAGGTGGGCACCTAACAGAATTTAAACGTGCAATGCAAATGCAGAAAAATATTCCCGTATTAGAAGGTGGGCACCTAACAGAATTTAAACGTGCAATGCGAATGCAGAAAATATTCCCGTATTAGAAGGTGGGCGCCTAACGGAAATTAAACGTGCAATGCAAAAAATGTATTCCCGCAGCCTGAGGACCGGGGAGTGGATTTTAAAGGATGCTATCTTCCTCTTTTTGGTATTTTCTTTTACCAATTATCTCTTGCCTGTGAATTTCTCCACTTATTTGGCGAACTTTCTCTTTTTGTGTTTTCTATTTTCCACATCGGTCACATTCACTTTAAAGTGATGAGTGACAATTTGTTCCTTCATGAAACAAAATTTATTAGATATAAACTGCTGGCAACTGGCATCTGCCGTCCCTGCTTCTTATTGCCTTCCTCTTTTTTGCTTTTCTCCTGCCGTGTAACTTTCGGTTGCTTATCTCTTTATCTTAGGTGAAACATTCATCAGACCAAGACTTTTATCTTGGGAGAAAGTTTCAACAAGACTAAGATTGTATCTCACTGGACTATGTCCATTTCAATGTAATCTCAGGAGGATTATCCATCGGACCGAGTTTATGACTCCAGGAGATAATTCATCAGACTGGGTCCATTTGCAATTCAGACTTTCTTAAGCCTTTCAAATTCAACGAACTTTTCTTTCTTTTCAACTTCTTTCCTTTCTTTCTTTTCCAACTTCTGATTTTACCTTTCAAAATATGCCTTTCCTTTTCGTTTCAAATTATGCCTTCATTTCTTTTTCCAACTTCTACTTTCATTGACTTCGGCCTTCCTTTTGTTTTCACATTTCATTATCTCTTTATCTTAGGTGAAAAATTCATCAGACCAAGACTTTTATCTTGGGAGAAAGATTCATCAGACTAAGATTCTTTCCTTTCATCTTAGGTGACAAATTTATCAGACCAAGACTTTTATCTTGGGAGAAAGATTCAACGGACTAAGATTGTATCTTACTGGACTATGTCCATTTCAATGTAATCTCAGGAGGATTAACCATCGGACTGAGTTTATGACTCCAGGAGATAACTCTTCGGACTGGGTCCATTTGCAATTCAGACTTTCTTAAGCCTTTCAAATTCAACAAACTTTTCTTTCTTTTCAACTCCTTACCTTCTTTATTTTCCAAACTTCTGATTTTACTTTTCAAATTATGCCTTTCCTTTTGTTTCGAATTATGCCTTCATTTCCTTTTTCAACTTCTACTTTCATTGGCTTCTGCCTTCCTTTTGTTTTCACATTGCATTATCTCTTATCTTAGGTAAAAAATTCATCAGACCAAGACTTTTATCTTGGGAGAAAGATTCAACAGACTAAGATTCTTTCCTTTCATCTTAGGTGAAAAATTCATCAGACTAAGACTTTTGTCTTAGGAGAAAGTTTCAACAGACTAAGATCTTATCATTCTCTAACAGTTGTTTCCTTCACCTTTCAACTTGCCTTGTTCATCTTCAAAACAATTGTATTCACCTTCGTGCTTTTCGGATGATTATCCGATGACAGAAAATTTTTTCCTGCCCCGGTTTGACAATATCTTTTGCTCCTGTTTCAAAGCAAAGAAAACTCTGTCAGTTTAAAATGCGGTGGTTGGTTGTGGCCTTGAACTTTCCGCTTGAATGCTTGGCCTGTTCACCGACTATCCATTTTCACTTCTTCTTTGTTCAAAATCCGCCTCTCTTTAGGCACGTATGTTCTTCCATTCTTGACGAATCCCACAATTCCGATCTTGAAGTCTATGATTTCTTCAATGATTTCATTGGACAACCTTGGGGTGTTTTCTTGACTGGCTCTTTCTTTTGTCAGGATACACTCCCCTATTTCCATTTGTTATATTTTCTCGAATTGGCACTTGGCCGACCTTTGCGTCTTGTACGCACCCTAAACATTTTTATTGTTGCCTGCTCCATTGCACATGTTGCTCTTTTGGCTTAAAGCACTGGCCTTACCTTTTCCTGACTTACGACAATTGTCGTGTTGGCTAAATCCCATCTTGTGCGATTGGAAAGCTTGGTGGCAAATTTTGAAATCATTTCTATACTTGTTATGACCCGACAGGCTCAATAAGAGGGAGGATAAATCAAGGTATGAAGAACAGAAAGAAAGGAAAACATAATTCCTAACAAGAAACCTACGGAAGAATGACCTATCGGATGTGAATACCGACTCTAGCAACCTTAACATGCACTCCAGACTTCTTTGTATAGCAAATCTGATGTTCAACTCTTGTTGTAAGTTCTGCTGTGAAACCGGTCTTCAACACTTCATTTCTTTAATCTGATCCTTAGTCGACTTGTAGTGCCCACAGGGTTTTCACCATCAAGCCTCTCTCATTTGCTCTTTCTCTCAACTCACTATCGCCTTATGGTGCCCGTGAGGGTTTTCACCGATAAGACTCTCTCATTTTGATTTCTCTCATCTCGGAGTCTCGTGGTGGCTCTCGTTATCTTGAGTTCTTCATTCTCCTTCGTTTGAATTGGAGTGTTGCCCTTGATGTGATTCACCTTTGCTCGTTTGACTCGGCATTTCTTGACGATTGGTCGGAAGGTCTTCCTTTGGACCGTAATGCAGGCTTTTGGATGGGATATAGAAAAAAGATATAAAGGCTCAAAAATATTTCATCGTGGGTTAAAATTACAACTTTCGGAATCTTATTTATTCGACAACCATAACTTCTGCCCCAGTTTCCTTGTTGGGGGATTTTTTGGATTTTTCCTTTATTGTGACTGAACCTCAGTGAGGCTGCCTACGTACCCTTTCGGGATCAAGTCAAACGTAGTTCGGACTACGTCATTAATTAATGAATTTCTTTTGACTTTTCCCGATTTTCTTTCTTGTATTGCATTTTTCTTTTCTTTTTTTTTCTTTTCTCTTTTTTTTTTCTTTTCTTTTGTTTCTCCATTTGATTTCCCCGCTCAATCCTCAATTTTTGTTGTTGATTCCGGAAGAGGGATATGAAAGAAAATATAATATGGCTCAAAGGGGTAGCAATGGACGAAGTGTTTGGATAGCCGAATAAAATGCCTTCGTCATTCCAATCTTCAAAACCTACCAAGTACAAACTACACAGTTAAACACCTTTGATTGATTCACATATTTGCCTTGATGACTCTCAGTGCCATTAGGCAACAATCCCGATACCACGAATGGTTCCTTTAACCTTGGGGTACTCTTGCCTTTGGCTTTAAACCGATGATGCATTTCCAAGGCATTTCTTTATGTTCTGTTTTCCCCCAGTATTCACTTGATTCAGGTTTCACAGTATTCCAATATGTTTCATTTCTTGCGAGTATCATCACATCTTCAACATTGCTTCATTGTTAAATTGACTTTTAAAATCAAGCCGAGAATTATGTGCATGTCATGTTGCTAAGGTCGGTATGAGAAAAACTGTAAAGTGATTAGAAATGGAATGACTAGAAATGACGGGAAACAGAGAGTTGTATTAAACTGATGGATTGAAACAACAAAACGAACAACAAAACTAACAGACTAGACTAGAATTACAAACCTAGAGAGCACTAAACAAATTTATTACTAAAACAAAGCAAAGTGGAAAGAACAGAAGGGTTTTGACTCTCAAGACAACGTCCGGATTACAACCCCGAAATAACCCGGGCAAAAGAGATGACACCAAAATATACCACCAAAACTCCAAGAGAGGGAGCGCCTTCCCAATTGACAAGCATGGCATCCTAGCCACTGAATTCTGCATTAATGTTGCCAAGATCACTTTCTGTTTCAATATCTTCAACTTCAGTTGACCTCCCAAGAAGATTTTCATCACCCACGTCACCGGGCATCATTCCCACAAAATGTGCTTCGTTATGTGCAGGTAAAGGATTCTGTGCAATGTTTTGGATGCCACTGCCTTGGACCACAATTATTCCTTCCTGAATCATTCTTTCTATCTCTCTTTTCAAATCCCGACAACTTTCAACATCGTGCCCCAGGGCATTGGAGTGGTATTCACACCTTTTGGATGAGTCAAAACTTCTCGCACGTCGGTCCACCCGATTTGGAGGGATCGGTGCAATCACGCCACGTCGTTTTAGCTTCTCAAACAAGCTTGCATAGGACTCTCCGATTGGTGTAAAATTATCTTTCAACTTCTGTTCCTTTCCATACCCTTGGCTTGGATGTGGGTTATAAGGTATTTGAAAATTTTGCGGAGGCCGGTAAAGATTTTGTGCTGTTCGGGCTCGCTTTCTTGGGTGTTTTGAGGATTGAGCAACATACTGGACTGGATCAACAGAGTGTGGAGGGTTCCGAGGCGGGTAGTAATGCTTAAGAGGGTCATGGAAAACTTGATGAGGTTGTGTATACCTTTGAGATGTTCTCATAGGACCTCTTCTCGACCCTGATGTCATCATGACTTCGTCATCCCTCCTATTCACATCACTGAATTCACTTTGGACATCCCGAGCCGCATTTTTGAGAGCTGCTTGACTTATAATTTTGCCTGTCTTAAGACCATCTTCCACCATTTCTCCCATTTTGATTATTTCTTCAAAGGAGTGACCAACTGCAGATATCATGTTTTGAAAGTAATCCGGCTCTTGATCCTGAAGGAAAACAATGGCCAACTCGTGATCATTCATGGGTGGCTTAGCTCTCGCCGCCTGCTCTCTCCATTTGATGGCATATTCACTGAAACTTTCAGTTGATTTCTTTTTCAGTTTAGAAAGGGAAATGCGGTTTGGGGTGGCGTCAATATTGTATTGAAACTGTTTGATAAAGGCTTGTGCCAAATCATCCCGGACGTGCCAACCAGATGCGTCCTGATCCCAAAACCATTCAGATGCTACTCCCGAGAGGCTTTCCCCAAAATAAACCATAAGTAATTCTTCTTTTCTTCCCACACCTCTCAATTGGTTGCAATACCTTTTCAGGTGGGCTATGGGGTTTCCGCGTCCATCATACTTTTCCAATTTGGGAACCTTGAAACCAGACGGCAAGTGGACATCGGGGAACATACAAAGATCTCTGAAGGCAACACTCTTTTGACATGCCATTTCTTGCATGTTTTTCAGCCGTTGTTCTAATCTCTTCAATCTTTGGGCCATTTCTTCCTGTACATTATTTCGGGTAAGCTTCTCAACGTTTGCAGGAAGGTCAAACGAGTACGAGTGGTACTCGGGAGAGTGGTACTGTTCTTGCTGTATAGCAGATTGTGACTTATGAGAAGGCTGTCCTTGGCCATTGGCCCGCATTTTGGTCATTTGTTGTTTCAATGCTCTGTTTTCCTCAACCACAGTAGACCCTTGTTGAATTTTCTGACCCTGAGTCTCTTGAGCACTCGTAACAGCTTCGATGCTGGTTATCATTTTCCTTGGATCTTGCTTTCCAATTTACCACAACCAACCACCTCGACTTTCTGGATCAACAAAACGAAACCACCGGGTTAGCGTTAAGGTATTCCACTTATTGATTTCCTTTGTTTTTTTTCCTGCTATTTTCTTTTCTTTTTCCCTTTTTGTGGTTTTTTTTTTTTTTTGTAGTTTTTTCATTTTTTTTTTGGTTATGGATATGGTCGAATCCTATGTGGATTGCCTACGTATCATGACCCCGCATGAATCAGACCGAGTGTAGTTCTTGCAAATTAATGCAAGAAATAAAGAGATGTTTATTTGATTTTTTTTTCTTTTTCTTTGAAGGAAAATTATAGAAACCGATTCCAACTACAAACTTGTGTAGGAGATTTCTACAAGAATAAGAATATTTTTGGTGTCAATTATGACTATTTTCTACAAAATTGGCCACATAATGGCTTATTTGACAAAATGACTATTTTTTGCAAAATTTTGTTTAAGAAAAATAAACTTGCAAATGTTTTTTTTTTATCCTGTGGCTCATGGGGCATCATTCGGCATCACCATAAACCAACACAAGACTATTTTTCATAAATTGGCCATGTAATGGCTTATTCAGACAAAGTGGCTCTTTTTGCAAAATTTTATTTGAGAAGATGCAAATTCAAAATTTTATCCTGGGGCCTATGGGGCATCGTTCAGCACCGACACAGGCCAACACAAGACTGAGGAAGTTAAAATGCAAAAATATGGCTATTTCAGCAAAATTCCGGCCATGTAATGGCTTATTTGATAAAGTGGATATTTTTTGAAAAGTTGAGTGATGACTCAAACTTAATTTTGCGGATACAACCTTTCAACATTTCCGCGAGGGAATATTTCAAGGCCGTGTCCAAAATTATTTACAATGACTCAAAGTGGCTATTCTTGCAAAAACGGCCTTTCGGTGTCTTTTGAGGAACATTCGGCATATTTTGAGCAAGAATAGCATCACCCGACTTATTTATAATAAAATCAAAAATTTGATATTTTTTGGTTATTTTTGCAAACGGGGTGTGAACCCGAACTTGATTTTTGCGGCTATGACCTTGCAACATTTCCACAAGGAATATTTCAAGGTTGTGCCCGCAAATTATTAAAAATGATTCAAAGTGGCCATTTTTGCAAAAAACAGCCTTCCGGCGTCCTTTCGGAACATTCGGCTATTTTCAAAAACAGCGTCCCTTCGATTTTATTGACAAAATTAAACACACATTTTTTTTTGATTTTTTTTTTTATAGGGGTGGTTGGACCCGATGAGGGTTGCCTACGTATCCCACCTAACGGCGAGAATCAAACCTGCGTAGTTCGGTCAGATTATTTGACCAATTATTTCAACAAAATTGTTCTTCCTATTTTTCAAATTTTCTTTTCAAGCAATTGACAATATTTCGATATCTAAAATTTATCTCTTTTTGTTTTCAGGAAATTAGCCAATCAGCATAATAGGACAAATAAATGCAACATATAACATGCTCGGTCTTTTGGTTATCGGGTCACCTGTCCTAGACGGACCCAACCCCTGTGTTGAGTCCCCTAAGTCAGATATGATGCAAATAAACGTCCTAAATCTAGGCTCAATATCCCGATGTTTTCAATGGTACTAGACCGTGTACCCGAGCGGACAACTCGGATCGAGGAGGGGGCTACGTACCGGTGACCCGCGGAGTCAATCGGCTTTGTAACTTATCCGGCCTCTTTTTCTTATTTTTGGTATTGACACTAACAGAAAGGGGAGTCTCAACCAGTAAGCACATCCCCGGAGATAAGAAGAGAAGGGTTTTCGGCACAATTTTTATATATACAGTTCACGTAATATCAAAGCGGTAAACATGTAGCACATTAATCAAAACATATAAAGAAATCAGATATAAGCAAAAACAACAATTTAACTGAGCTTGAATTCTTAAACCCTGAACCGAAGTATCGGGTTACTTATCCCCAGCAGAGTCGCCAGAGCTGTCACACCTCCTTTTTTACACACGCATATATGTGTCAATGTTTACTACTACACCCCGGGAAGAGATATAATAATAATCAGGGAAGGAGTTTTTCCACTTAAAGGACAGTTGGAACAGGATCAATTTATTTAGTTATTCAGAGTCGCCACTTGGGAAAATAATGGTGTCCCAAGTCACCGGTTTAATCCCGAACCGAGGAAATTTATGACTATGTAATACAGTCTGCGAACCAGAAATCCGGATAAGGAATTCTGTTAACCCGGGAGAAGGTGTTAGGCACTCCCGGATTCCGTGGTTTCAGCACGGTCGCTCAACTGCAATTTTTTTTTTGCTTTTATCTGATTTCTTATATATTTTAACTATGTGCTATTATGTTCCGCTTTTCAATTTTAGAAGAATTACGACGTCACGAAAACACATTTCGAGTCACACCGCAACCAGTACGCCTGTGACCTTAATGTATTTCAATTTCGCCGAGAGTAAGATTTGGGTCACATAAATGCACACCCGTGATTAGGAAGGTATTATTATTAACTAACGCGCCTAAAGATTCTACGTCTTTGTTAACTTTGCGAGGGCCATGGAAATTTGCTAAATGGCGCGCCTCGAATTCTAAAGATCAATTAGAGATTAAATAAAGCGAAGGCCACGCAATTATCATTTTTGTTCGGCATGGCACACCTCAACTAAATTCCTTCACGCAGATTTGGTCCGAGTTGGGAATGTCATAGTGCTCGCTCATGTTTGCCAAGTACTGATTGAAATCTTCGATTCGGTCACGATGTGATTTATTAGCAGTCTTGGCCATCTTATGCATGTCAATCCTCTCCCTTTGTTTCAACTTCCCGCCAACCATATTATCATATGCAGACATTCGTAGGCGAATTAATACGCAAGCGTCAGAACTGCACTGGAGCGTCCGAAAGCAGCCAAGTAGGCATATGAATATTTTATTTCCTGCAGATATTTTTAGCTTTGCACTGTTTGATAGAACTAGAAGGCCAGAAGTGCTAGTACCTTTTCAAGATAATGCTCAAAATGATCTAGTTTACTCTGCAGTAGAATCAAGTGATACAATGGCCCCGAGATTTGAACCTGACTTAAACTATGAACACAAGAAGCTCAAGAAAACTGTTGATGAGTATAGGCAGAGGGTCATCATGGATATACATGCTCATAAGGGTGATAGCTTACGGACAATGGAACTGTTAAAGAAGAAGGGAATTAAAATTCCTTGGAGCTTAGATCTACTAACAAATCAGTTGATGTAATGGTCAAAGATGCATGATGATGGTCCAAAAGAATTTTTACAATCGTTGAATGTAGCAATAGGTACCACCACAATCACCCATGAAAGTTAGAATTGATCAACACCTTTAGCTAAATCCAATTAAATGATAAACACACCCGAAATCCAGAAGCTGATATCGATCCAAAAGTAGCAAGTTCAAGTAGAAATCACGAAGTCTGGATAGAAATCTTAAGCAAACATCTGGATTAGATGATCAAATGAAAAATCAACTAAACTTCAACCAAACACCATTTAGAACATTGAATCAGAAGAAGGAAAAAAAAAACAATGGACTTGTATTTGACTGAACTTGGAGCAAAATGTTAAAATCTCAGATATTTAGCATGATATTTGTTTCCAAACTTAGATGGACAACAGTTTCATTCAACAATCTGAACAACAGAACCTCAAACACTAAAGTTTTAACAGGTTGTTAACAGTAAATAATGAAGAAAGCTTCAAACACTAGTTTAAACGCACAAAACAAACTTTAGCATACGCGAGCTAATCGACAAATGGACAAAAGACTCCGACATTCTTCTTAGGAGAGCTTATTCAAATGGAATCCAACAATACCTCAAATGCATCGCTTCATACTTACACTATCACGTTCAGAATCAAGCAAAACCATGATTCAAATTCCCAATTTTGGAGCTGCTTATACTAACAGACTAAACAACCATAACAGGACAGCTTTACAAATGTTAAGCAAACCAGTCGACTTAAAATAACAGTAGTACTGCAACGAGAACTCGAACCGACGATAATGACGGGAAAATCAAATAGAAATGCATCTCACTCAATTCGTCTTCAACCAAATCCAGTTAAAAAATAAACTATAAGAACAACTCCAATGTAACTCATGTTTGAATTCCAAAATCGAATCTAAATATCAACTGTAGTCTTTTCGTTAATATAGACGAACTGAGGTAAAATCAAAATATCAATCCGAATAAAAAAATCGAATGGAAAAACAAAACAGAGCAATCACCTAAGAAGAACAAATCTGTATATATATATCATATGAGCAGTGCGGATGAAAAGAATCAATTGTTGCGAAGAATCGTCCAATAGAACCACACAGAAAAGAAATTGTAAAAAAAAAAATATTTACATTCAAACATGAATTGAAACAGATTACAAATAGCAGTAGAGGATTCAATTCAATTAAAATCGTATAACAGGGAACGAAAGGAACCTGTTGAAGTCAAAATGACAGAAGGAGATTTCAACGACAATTCAACTTCAATTTCCAGAATCCAAATGAGTTACAGCTTCGAAATCGGACAAACCTCGAATAAAAACTTAAAATTACACTAGAATTTCAAATCCGAACCCGAACTCCAACTCGTCTCAATCAATCTCCATAGCGGAAAATGGAAAAAATAATGAACGAAAAATTGAAAACGAAATCTAAAAAAAAAAAAAACTTAAGAACCCTAGAGTCTAATTTTCAAATCTGAAACTTTCTTCTCTCTCGTTCTCTCTGGAATTCCCCCCATTAGCTCCCCATGCGTCTTTTGCTAAATAGCCTTCAGGCTTCAGCTTCTATGGAGAATGATAGAGACACGGTAATTCCGTGTCCCTAATGTGAAGGATCCATTGTTTTGTTAAAAAGAAAATGGGTCGGGTCATTGTTGGGCTTGGGTATGGGAAGGGAATTAATTCTCTTGGGCTAATGTTATTTTGGATCCGTTTGGGCTGAAGGAATTTGGCCCAATTCCTTTACTTCAAGCTTAGTTCAATGTATTTTGCATTGTATTTCTTCTTTGTATTTTTCTCACCTTTTTTTGTATTTTATTTTCTTTTCAAAATTAATATAAAAATCTGAATTAAAACCTAATTAACACATCAAAACACTAATTAAACCTAGATGACAATTGTCATAGTTAATTAACTATCAAATTTAAAGAAAAACATATCAAAAATCAAAGTAAAACTTAAAGAGTGCAACTATTTTTTTTGTGATTTCCCCCCCCCCCCTTTTTTTTTTTATAAAATAACTTGATTACTAATTAATACCAAAATTAATTCCTAAATTCTCATGCCTATTTTTACTTGAATTAACATGAATTAACACACGAATTGTAAAAATAAGGAAAAGTTATTTATTTTGAATTTATGGGAATAACTCATATATAGGGTAAAAATCACGTGCTCACACTCATATTTCACCTGCTGACAATTTAGACACCGAGCGACATACGCAACGATATCTTTCTTCATTCTGCGCCACCAATAGTGCTGACGTAAGTCCTGATACATCTTCGCGGCGCCTGGGTGAATAGAATACCGCGAACCGTGGGCCTCTGCTAAGATTAACTCTCGAATCCCTTCGACATTGGGCACACAAACTCGACCCTGCAATTTCAATACCCCATCATCATCTAGATTTACCTGTGTGGCACCTCCCCGCTGTACTGTATCTCTCAACTCACGCAAATGAGGATCATCAAATTGCCTCTCACGGATACGCTCTAATAAAGAAGAACGAGCGACCGTGCGGGCTAACACCCTGCTAGGCTCAGAAATGTCTAATCTCACGAACCGGTTGGCTAAGGCCTGAACATCTAGAGCTAATGGTCTCTGACTGACCGGAATATATGCAAGACTACCCATGTTGGCATACTTTCTACTCAATGCATCGGCCACCACATTGGCCTTACCTGGGTGATATAGGATAGTAACATCATAGTCCTTCAGCAACTCTATCCATCTCCACTATCGTAAATTCAACTCCTTTTGCTTTATCAAGTACTGTAGGCTTTTTTGATCAATGTACACCTCACATGTCACACCATATAGATAATGCCTCCGGATCTTTAAGGCATGAACCACCGCTGCCAACTCAAGATCATGAACTAGATAATTATTCTCATGTATTTTCAACTGCCTCGAAGCATACGCAATAACCTTACCATCGTGCATCAATACCACTCCAAGCCCTGTACGGGACGCGTCACAGTAAACTGTATAAGGCCTTGCACCCGTAGGTAGTATCAGCACTGGTGTTGTAGTCAAAGCTGTCTTGAGTTTCTGAAATCTCGCCTCACACTCATCTTACCACTGGAAGTGGGCACTCTTCTGGGTTTACCTGGTCATCGGGGCTGCAATAGAAGAAAACCCCTCTACAAATCGACGGTAGTAACCTGCTAATCCCAAGAAACTCCGGATCTCAGTCACTGAAGCTGGTCGAGGCCAATTCTGGACTGCCTCAATCTTCTTTGGGTCTACCCGAATACCTTCCACCGATACAATGTGACCCAGAAATGCTACCGAACTCAGCTAGAACTCACATTTAGAAAATTTGGCATATAGCTGGTAATCTTTCAGAGTCTGAAGAACCACTCCGAGGTGCTGCTCGTGCTCTTCCTGGCTGCGGGAGTACACCAGGATGTCATCTATGAAGACTATCACGAACAGATCTAAGTAAGGCCTGAATACCCGATTCATCAACTCCATGAATGCTGCTGGGGCATTGGACAACCCGAAGGACATGACCAAGAACTCATAATGCCCATATCTAGAGCGAAAGGTCGTCTTAGGAATGTCAGCCGCCCTGATCTTCAGCTGATGGTAGCCTGACCTCAAGTCTATCTTAGAGAATACCCTCGCTCCCTGGAGCCGGTCAAACAAATCATCAATCCTCGGCAGTGGATACTTATTCTTTATTGTCACTTTGTTTAATTGCCGGTAATCAATACACATCCGCATCGAGCCATCTTTCTTCTTTACAAATAATACAGGTGCTCCCCAGGGGGAAACACTGGGCCTGATAAAGCCCTTCTCAAGAAGGTCTTGCAACTGATCTTTTAACTCTTTTAGCTCCGGCGGGGCCATACGATAGGGTGGAATAGAGATGGGCTGAGTGCCCGGTGCCAAATCAATACAGAAATCAATATCCCTGTTAGGTGGCATGCCCGGCAGGTCTGAAGGAAAAACCTCAGGAAACTCCCATGCAATAGGGACTGACTCAATGGAAGGAACCTCTGCGCTGGAATCACGAACATAAGCCAGATAAGCTAGACACCCCTTCTCGACCATGCGTCGAGCCTTAACATAGGAAATAACAGTTCGAACGGAGTGGCTTGAGGTACCTTTCCACTCTAGTCGAGGTGATTCTGGCAAGGCTAAGGTCACAGTCTTAGCATGACAATCTAGAATAGCATGGCATGGGGACAACCAGTCCATCCCCAATATGACATCAAAATCCACCATATCCAAAAGCAACAGATCAACACGGGTCTCAAGACCCCCAAATATAACTACGCACGAACGATGCACTCGGTCGACTACAATGGAGTCACCCACTAGTATAGCCATATAAACTGGAATATCCAGAGCATAGCTGGGCATGGCCAAATACGGTGCAAAGTAGGAAGACACATAGGAATATGTAGATCCAGGGTCAAATAATACTGAAGCACCTCTGCCATACACAAGAATAGTACCTGTAATCACGGAATCTGATGCCTCTGCCTCTGGCCTGGCCGGTAAAGCATAGAATCGGGGATCTGCACCTCCCCTCTGAGCTGCGTCTCTAGGACGACCATCAACTGGCTGACCTCTACCTCTGGCTGGACGGTCTCCACCTCTACGGTCTCGACCTCCACCTCTATAATCTCTACCCCCGCCTCCGGCTGGCTGGGCAGGCTGAGGGTCAGCTGGGGCCTGAATCATAGGACGAGGACCTCGCTGCTGAGAGTTGCCCGCTGCTAGAGGGCAATACCTGATAAAATGACCTGGGTCACCACAACCGTAGCAACTCTTAGACTGATAGGGCTGCTAGCCCTGACGACCTGAATGGCCTCCACGAACACTCTGAAGAGGCTGAGCATTAATAGGAGGCTGGTCCGAATAATGCCCACGAAAACCACGATCACTTGGTCCACCCTGTGAAGCCTGAAGGGAGGAATGGAAAGGCCTGGAAGACTGGCCTCTGTCAAAGGATTCTCTACCACCAGAGGAAGAACCACCAAACCTGCCTGAATGACGAGGCCTCTTATCCGAAGAATAACCGCCTCTCCTAGCAAGAGCCATCTCAACTCTGCGTGCTGCATTGGCCGCCTCCTGAAATGATATGTCACTCCCCACGCCCATAGCCATCTGGAGTCTAATCGGCTGATTAAGCCCATCTATAAACCTGCGGACCCTCTCCCGCTCCGTGGGAAGTATCACCACCGCATGACGAGCCAAATCGACAAATCTCGTCTCATACCGTGTGACCGTCATAGTGCCCTGATGGAGGCGCTCAAACTGCCTCCGAAGTACATCCCGCTGAGTAGCAGGGAGAAACTTCTCCGTAAATAGTTCCGCAAACTGATCCCATGATAAAGCTGGGGACCCTGCCGGTCGAGTCAAGC
Organism: Nicotiana noctiflora; assembly: GCA_032618575.1. Taxonomy (NCBI): domain Eukaryota; kingdom Viridiplantae; phylum Streptophyta; class Magnoliopsida; order Solanales; family Solanaceae; genus Nicotiana; species Nicotiana noctiflora. The sequence goes on from JASVEL010000914.1 coordinate 592,506, forward strand.
AATAATCTCTCCACCAAGTCTTGGCGGATCCTGCAAGCCCTGAATGTATAGAAGTCAACTCCATTTGACTCCACAATCCCCATAGTCTTGAGAATCTCATGGCAACCGAATAAGAAGTCCCGAGGATCCTCTGATGTGGCTCCGCCGAATGTAGTGGTAAATAGCTTGGAGAACCGATCAAGTCTCCATAAAGAATCGGAAGTCATGGCCGCTCCATCTCCGGCATGAGCCGTGGTACTCGACTGAGTGGCCACAGCTGGCTGAACCACTGGTGCCTCGAGGCCGAGGAGCTACTGGCTCCGGAGTACGAGCAACAGGAGTCCGGGCCCCTCCTCCCGCCTGAGAAGCGGCTGGTGCAACCGATAATAAGCCCGCTCCGGCAATGCTGTCCATAAATCCCGCTATTCCGACCAAAGCATCCCGAAGATCCGGGTAAATAAAGCCTCTCCCGGGACCCGAGCTGGGCCCATTGGAGCCTGCTGGAACCGGAACCTCCTCGTCAATCTCAATACGAGGCTCCACCTCCGGAGTAGCCGCTCGGGGCTAAGCTCTACCCCTACCACGGCCTCCGATGCGGCCTTGGCCCCCGCCCTCACGGGAGCCGCTCGGGGCTCGGGCCGCCGGTCGGCGGACGAAGAGCGCGTGTCCTCACCATCTACGAAAGGACGTAATAGAAATTCAATCAGCAATTGAGGAACAAGTCGCACGACAAGAAAGAAAAAATAAGAGACTCTTTCCTAACTCAATAGACTCTGGAGGACAAGTACAGACGTCTCCGTACCTACCTCTCAAACTCTACTAATCTTGTTCGTGAGTGGTGAGACCTATGTAACCTAGAGCTCTGATACCAACTTGTCACGACCCGGATTTTCCCCCAACATCGGGATCGTGATGGCGCCTACTCGTGGTAGCTAGGCAAGCCACTGTATTCATACTATCCTGTTTTTAACACAATTTCATAATTTATTTATCAACAAACCACAACTTTAATAAAATAAATGCGGAATACTTTATCGAAATAGAAATAACTAATTACAAGGTGAAAATCATACTGAAATCCTCTACCCAAGACGTGGAGTCACCAACTCACGAACTACTATTGAATACTACACATAAAAGTTTGAAAGAAATATAACATAATTCTGTTTGTCTCGGAACAAAGAGACTACAGATAATAACATAATTAAAGAGAGAGACGCAGGGCCTGCGGACGTCTGCAAGCTACCTCGGTCTCAAATGTGATCAACTCCCACGCAATCAATTTACCGCTGCTGCTGCTCTTGATCGTAACCTGGACCTGTGCAAAAACGCACAGAAGTGTAGCATCAGCACAACCGACCCCATGTGCTGGTAAGTGCCTGGACTATCCCGGCAAAGTAGTGACAAGCCTAGGACCAGACACCCACATAAACATGTGCAGTTCAGTATATATGTATACCACAGAATAACAAGAAATAACCAAGTAATAACACAATAAGGAATATCTCAAAGAGTTCAACAATTAACAATAGTTAATAAGTTCACAAGGAAAACAAAGTAAAACGGAAACACAAGTAATATCAAGTCAAGGAATAGCAAGCAATTGCACGGCATCACCCTTCGTGATTTTACTCTCATCCTCACCAAATAAGCAAATAAAGTACACGGCATCACCCTTCGTGCTTTTACTCTCATCCTCACATCCATAGTACGGCATGATCCTTCGTACATGGTTCAATAACAGTGCACGGCATGATCCTTCGTGCATAATTAATAAAACATGGCACGGCATTAACCTTCGTGCATAAATAATGAAACATGGCACGGCATTAACCTTCGTGCATAAATAATAAATCAAGGCACGGCATCACCCTTCGTGCATTATCACTCTTCCTCACCCAAATAACAATCACAGTTAAGGGCAAAGAAAGAAACAATAATTCATAAACTGTCCCAACAAGGGCAATCAATAATTATCTCCACAACAAGTCCCGACAAGGGAGAACAATAACAATTCTACAACCTGGCAAAGGTTCAACAATTCATCTGCAAATATATCTCACAATAAGCATTATCAACGACTCACGGTCATACTAGACGCCAGTGTATGGATGCTCGTCACCACAGCCCATACACAACACTCGATCACATAACACATAGCACATAATCCTATTCCCTCAAGCTAGGATAGAACAAACACTTACCTCGAATGTTTATGAACAATTCAATCCGTGGCAATGCCTTTTCCTTTCAAATTTGGCTCCAATCTAATCGTATCTATACACAATTGATTTAATATCATCAATACTACTCAACAAACTAATTCCTAAGGCCAATTATAACTTTTACAACATTCTGCCCGGAATAGTGAATTTCGACCCAGGGCCCACATGGTCGAAACTCGGGGTTTGGACCAAAATCCGGTTACCCATCCCCCACGAGTTCATGTATATGATTTGTTTCAAAATCGGACCTCAATTCGAGGTCCAATTTCCCAATTTATGAAAAACCCTATATTCTATCAAAAACAAGAAATTCTACCATGAAACCTTTAATTTCTATTGAAAAACATGTTTAATGATGTTAGGAATTGAAAGAATTAAGTAAAAAGTGACTTACAATTGTTTTGAAGAAGAAAGAATCCGTGAAGAATCGCAAATGGGTGTTTTTGGGTTGTGAAAAGTGAAGAAATGAACTGAAAATCGTGATTTACAGGTCTCTGTGTTCGCATTTGCGAACATGGGTTCGCAATTGCGAACCCCGACCAATTTCTGGAGTTTGAAAAATAAGCTAAGGTCGGGAAGTTCGCATTTGCGAACATTTGTTCGCATTTGCGATCACTGGCAGACAAAGGGGTGTTCGCATTTGCGAACTAATTGTTCGCATTTGCGAACACAGGCAGGATAGGGGAATGTTCGCATTTGCGAACAAGGCCGGATATGGGAATGTTCGCATTTGCGAACTATGGTTCGCATTTGCGAACATAGGCAGGACATGGGGATGTTCGCATTTGCGCGCATTTGCGAACATAGGCAGGACAAGGGGATGTTCGCATTTGCGAACAATGCTGGGCATGAGGGGCTTCGCATTTGCGATCAGGGTTCGCATTTGCGAGCCCTGCCTTGATCTGCCTTCTTCGCAATTGCGAGAAATGCTTCGCAATTGCGAAGCCAACAACTGGGTGAAAAACCAGCAGTGCAAAAATTCAGAATTTAATCCAACGGCCTATCAAATCTTTACCCGAGCCCCCCGGGCTCCAAACCAAACATGTACACAACATCAAAAACACATTATGAACTTGTTCGTGCGATCACATCGCCAATAACACATCGTTTTCATCAAATCAAGCCTCAAGTTCATGATTTTCATACTTTTGATTTTCAAAACCTTCAAACTTGGAACTCAAGGTCCAAAATATATCAAACGACATCCGAATGTCACCAAACTTTACAGAAATCACATATATAATATTTAAGACTTGTACCGTGCGTCGGAACCAAAATACGAGCCCGATACCAAGGTCAATTAATTCATTTCCTTTAACAATTACATCAAAAACAATTTCATAGAAAAATTCATAACTTGGGCTCTAGGCCTCATAATTCGACTCCGGACGCATGTCCAAGTCCCATATTTTCCTACGGACCTCTCGGGACCATCCAATCTCGGGTCCGGATCCGTTTACCAAAAATGTTGACCGAAGTCAACCATATCAATATTAATATCATTTTTATCCAAATTTCTCATAGAATTCATATTTTCTATCACAAAATCTTTCCGGCTACATGCTTGGATTGTGCACGTAAATCGAGGCAATATAGAATGAGGTTTTCGAGGCCTCAGAAGCTCGAAATAATTAATAAAATAAGTGATGACCCTTTGGGTCGTCACACATGAACATGACTGCGGCGCATAATACAATCCATTTGGGTACCCGCGCTCATTGTGGGGGTTCAGACTCCGGAGGGGCTCCTACAGCCCAAGCGCAATATTAGTGACATATGTTTGACACGCAGCCCGATCCACTATCAGTCTAGGTACATGCAATGCAAGCCTCACAGGCGCAAATTATCATTTATAAATCCGTTTAGCAGAAATTATAGAAATCAGTGATCAGATATCTCAAAATTTGCAAAATTATTTTAGACAGTATTTAGCTTAGGACTGATATCATGAATACATGCTATAATTATAGAAACAGTGATAGCGATCCTCACGGGATCCAAACAGCTGGCACACAGCCCAAATATATCCACAACCATCCAAGTAGGAGGTTTACCAGCTCATTTATAGCCAACAACACAGTACAATGTCACACGGTCGGACTAAGTCATAGTCCCCAATCACAATCGACCCCGCACTCACAGTAGAGTATGTGTCTCACCTCAATAAAGCGTCACATAGTGATATACCGGGGTTTCAAACCCTCAAGTCATCATCCACACCCATTACTCACCTCGAACCAGCTCAGAAATTAGTCCGCAATGACTTTCCCTCTAGAATAGACCTCCGCGGGTACCAAATCTAATCAAAACGAATATGAATACATCAAAATAGGCTAATGGAACATAACCCAATCGAAATAACTCGAAAAATACCCAAAAACACGAAGTTGCCCAAACCTGAGCCCTAGTCCCACTTCTCGAAAAATTATGAAATTCATATTTTCGGAATCATCGTCTCACCACGAGTCCATACATATCAAATTTATCGAAATCAGAGTTCAAATGAGCCACCAAATCCCAATTTTCATAGCAAAAATCCAAGCCCTAGCTTCCTCAATTTACACCCAATTTCAATGATTTAGATGAAGATTCTAGGATAAAATCACGTAATTAGTCCATAAAACTTAACTCCAATCGAAAACTAGGTGAAAACCTCTTACTCCCTCGTCCAATAGCTTCAAACCTTGCCCAACAATGGAGAAAATATGATTTTGCTCGCGGATGAAATGTTATTAAACCCTTATGTATGCCCAGTAAAATACACTATGCGATTGCATCACCAAACTTGCGATCGCATAGAACAAAATTTCCAGCCTCCAAACAATGACTTATGCGATCGCATACCTATGTCTGCGATCGCACAAAACAAACAAAGAACCTGGGACCCCTGGCCAATACTTAATGCGAACGCACAGCTCCACCTGCGATTGTAGAAGACAATCCCTTCCAACTATGCGATCACATACTACCTGATCGCGATCGCATTGAACAAAAATCAGAGCCTCGCCCAAACCGTCTATGCGATCGCAACTCAACCTCTGCAATCGCATTGAACAAAAACCTGCAACTTTTATGACATCAAAATCTAACTTCAAGCTTAACCAAAAATGATCCGTTTGAACCCCCGGATTTACCCCGAGGCCCTCGGGACCTCAACCAAAACCACCAACCTACTCTAAAATACGATACAAACTTGTTCCAATCATAATAATATGTCCTTAAACACAAAAATTATCAAATCAAGACGGATTCAAGCCTAAGTTTCAACTAAAACTTTCGAAACCTACATCCAATCAAAAACTCGACCAAACGATGTCCGAATGACCTGAAAATTTGTAGACATATCCAAAATCACCAAACGAAGCTACTGCAACTGTCGAAATTCCATTCCTACCCGCTGATCAAAATCTCACTTGTCAACAGGATTCTGCCAATTTTCCAACTTCGCAAATTCAAGCCTATTTCTACACTGGACCTCCAAATTCAATTCCGATCGCTCCCCTAAGTCACAAATCACCTCCCAAAGCTAACCGAACCACCGGAATCCACATCTAAGCCCTCTAACCACATAGTCAACTTCAGGTTGATCTTTCTAAAACAAACTCCATTCTAAAAGGCTATATGCCTTATTTTCAACTAGAATCAACCCAAATTCACCCGATAGACTCTAATACTGATATAGAACATGAAATAACACAATAAGGGAAAAAATGGGGCGGTAACTCTCGTGACGACGGGCCAGGTCGTCACAGTCTCCCCAACTTAAACAAACGCTCATCCTCGAGCGGGTCAAGAAACATGCCTGGAGTCTCAAATAAGTGTGGATATTTGCTCTGCATATCCTGCTCGGTTTTCCAAGTGGCCTCCTCCACGAGCCGACCTCTCCATTGTACCTTCACTGATGCAATATCCTTGGACCTCAATCACCGCACCTGATGACCCAATATAGCTATAGGCTCCACATCATAAGTCAAGTCATCATCAAGCTGAACAGTACTGAAATCCAACACATGCGATGGGTCCCCAACATACTTCCGGAGCATAGACACGTGGAACACCGAATGAAATATCGATAGGCTAGGTGGCAAAGCAAGCATATATGCCACCTCTCCAATCCCCCTGAGTATCTCAAAAGGGCCAATGAATCTCGGACTGAGCTTTCCTTTCTTCCCAAATCTCATGACGCCTTTCATATGTGAAACCTCCAGCAAGACCTTCTCACCCACTAAATGAGACACATCCCGGACCTTCCGGTCCGCATAACTCTTCTAGTGCAACTAGGCTGTGCGAAGTCTCTCCTAAATCACCTTCACCTTATCCAATGCATCCTGGACAAACTTTGTCCCTAACAACCTAGCCTCACCGGGCTCAAACCAACCAACTAGAGATCTACACAATCTCCAATATAAAGCCTCATACGACGCCATCTGAATACTGGATTGGTAGCTGTTGTTATAAGCAAACTCTGCGAGAGGCAAGTAATCAGCCCAAGAACCACCAAAATCAATAACGCAGGCGCACTACATGTCCTCCAAGATCTGAATGGTACGTTCGGATTGTCCGTCCGTCTGAGGGTGAAATGCAGTACTCAACTCAACCTGTGAGCCCAAGTCACGCTGAAATATCCTCCAGAATTGCAAAGTAAACTGAGTAACTCTGTCTGATATAATAGAAACTGGAACCCCATGCAATCTCACAATGTCACGCATGAATATCTCTGCTAACCGCTCCAAGGAGTATGTAGTACATACAGGAATGAAGTGAGCTGACTTGGTCAGCCTATCCACAATCACTCAAACTGAATCAAACTTCCTCGCTGTCCGAGGGAGACCACTAATAAAGTCCCTAGTAATCCTCTCTCATTTCCACTCGAGAATATCAATATGCTGAAACACGCCACCAGGCCTCTGATGCTCATACTTGACCTGCTGACGGTTGAGGCACCGAGCTACATGACTCACAATATCCTTCTTCATCTTTCTCCACCAGTAATGCTGTCTCAAGTCCTGACACATCTTCGCGGCACCTGGATGGATATAATATCGCGAGCTATGGGCCTCCTCCAATATCAACTCACGAAGGCCATCTACATTGGACACGCAAATTCGGTCATGCATTATCAACACACCATCAATATCAATAGTAACATCCCTAGCATCATCATGCTGAACTATGTCCTTAAGGAAAAGCAAGTGTGGATCATCATACTGGCGCTCACGAATGCGATCATATAAGGAAGACCGAGAAAAAACGCAAGCCAACACCCTGCTAGGCTCTAAAATATCCAACCT